>JBBGZY010000427.1:3842500-5042500 GCA_037952925.1 Lithobates clamitans
GAAAGTTATAGAAAGTCAACCATCACTGCAGCCCTCCACCAGTCGGGGCTTTATGGCAGAGTGGCCCGACGGAAGCCTCTACTCAGTGCAAGACACATGAAAGCCCGCATGGAATTTGCTAAAAAACACCTGAAGGACTCCAAGATGGTGAGAAATAAGATTCACAGGTCTGATGAGAGCAAGATAGAACTTTCTGGCCTTAATTCTAAGCAGTATGTGTGGAGAAAACCAGACACTGCTCATCACCTGTCCAATACAGTCCCAACAGTGAAGCATGGTGGTGGCAGCATCATGCTGTGGGGGTGTTTTTTCAGCTGCAGGGACAGGACGACTGGTTGCAATCGAAGGAAAGATGAATGCTGGGTTCCTAGCTTGGCACTCCAGATACTTCTCAAGCTTCACCCCTGCTAACCGGCGAGGTCCCTGGCTTGACTCACAAGGCTGCGCTGCAAGCGTCTCCTCCGCGGGTTGGGTCTCTAACTTGATCACCGCCTGAAGTTTCCCAATTTTTCACCTTGCCCGTTCGGTGAGAATGTGGTTCCGGTACTTGCTTCAGTTACTCACTGTGGTCCCTGGTAAAGGTGGTTGGTCCCTTTGTGGCGACAGCTCCCCTCCTACCTCCGACAGGTTCTCCGGCCAGCAGAGCCAACCCTGCTCTGCCCTCCTACTTCTGGACAGGCCCTTATACAGCCCAGCAGCCAGATGCCCCGGGATAGGTCCAATCTCGGGCCTAGCAGCCCGGGGCATACGACACACATCCACCCAGACCACACATCCACCCAGACAGCCATCCAGGTGGCACAGAACACAGATCACCTGAGTCATCCCAAACATATAGGTGCTCCCAGCAGGCCAAGGGATTCAAGAAAACCCCTGCCCATTGGCTGAGATACCCCATATACCCATAACCTGACCTTGGGTTGCCCTTCTCATATCTAGTACCACCAAGTACCCGACCACCCAGCGTAGAAGAGAAAAGTACAACAAGGCCAAACTTAGGGAGAAATCAATGGATCTCTATCAGTCAACCAGGATAACTACTCCTGGCAAGTAAGTTTGTGAGGAGCTCCCTACTGAAGCTACAGGGTGCTACATACACTTAGCTTTCCACATTATCCTTTACCCATAAAGCCTGAAAGTGTACATATAGTCAAATTTTTTTGTTTTGGACACAGTAGCAAAGGATTAAAGCACCTCTCAGTTTGTTTTTTGCTGTCTGTCCTGTCTGAAAGAATTCCCTTCACTTCCTGTACCAGAGATACAAGACATAGTGGGAGGAAATCTCTACAAAGTGAGGGGAATTTTCCTCTTAAGCCAGCTGTGACGGGAGTCACTTTGGGCGGGGGGCCCGTGGAACCCAGAATCCCTTGGAGAGGTTGGGAATCCCTTGTTTCAGCTCTCCATGCACCTATGTCTAAGTCACCCTGTTTCTGTTAGGGGCACAGGGGGACTGAGAACCCCAGCCTGATCGGTACTAATCGGACTCACTGTACAACCACACTGGAATGTTGTGTGTGTATGTATATATATATATATATATATATATATATATATATATATATATATATATATATATATATATATATATATATATATATATATATATATATATATATGTGTGTGTATATATATATACACACACACATACATATATATATATACACACACACACAGTGGGGACGGAAAGTATTTCTCCTCATTAATGTACACACAGCACCCCATATTGACAGAAAAACACAAAATTGTTGACATTGTTGCAGATTTATTAAAAAAAGAAAAACTGAAATATCACATGGTCCTAAGTATTCAGTGTTTAGTATTTAGTAGAAGCACCTTTTGACCTAATACAGCCATGAGTCTTTTTGGGAAAGATGCAGCACGTTTTTTACACCTGGATTTGGGGATCCTCTGCCATTCCTCCTTACAGATCCTCTCCAGTTCTGTCAGGTTGGATGGTAAACGTTGGTGGAGGCCGGGTAGCAGGGTAGCGTGGGTGACGCTTGAGGGGATACCACTGCAAACCTTGGAGGAGCTCAAGGGATTCAGAGTCACTGAATCAGAGGGTCTATTGAGAGACCGAGAGCTCAGTGTTGAAGAACTACAAGAGGCAATTGTAGTGAAGCTAACAGGACTGTTACGTTTGAGTTAAGAACTGTTAAAGACTGTTACCATAGGAGACAGCATTCCTGCATGTGCAGATGTGGCACCTTGCTGGGGCCTTTCCTTGCACGGCTGTCTTCCTATTGAAGTCTCGGAGTCTGCCAATTGAATCTATAACTACTTAAGGGTGTCCTGGCCCTTAAGTACAAAAAGGACTGCCAAAAGAAATAAAACCTCTTTTACATCCTAGAAGTGTCTGGTGCCCAATGACTTTCACCATCTTTGCACCCACTATGCCTCACAACCCACTACATATTGAAGGATGTCAGCTATCTTTGGTCTTGGAGGTCCTCATTAGACTGGACAAGGCCGGAGACCTTGCTACATGTTTAATTATATACCATGGCTGACTATGAAAAAATATATAACCAACAAAGGGGGGGACCCCAGGGATTTTATGGGTGGGAGGGAGATGGAAAGTATAGGTATATAAAAAGGTGAGAAAAATCAGAGTATATAAAAAATATAATACTTTATTCAAAACTACATATAAATATAACAAATATAAAAACAATCACATATACAATGACTGCAATTGATCCTAGACATACAGGTTCTCAAAGAAGAACTCATACGTGAGTGGTATATATGGAAGGATCCAACATGTTTCGGAATATCTGAGATGTGAATTCCTTCTTCAGGGAATTTTCCTGTGCAGTTATAATATGTAGTCTGCAGAGTGTATAGAAAATAGAAACATAACTAAGTATGGGGTATAGAGGTACTAGGCATATGCAATCTAGTAGGCATACATAGGTTTGTTAAGGGGCTTGGGAAAAATAGGGGAACAAAATAAGGCTGATAATAATAATGCAACAATAAAGACAAAAACTTACTAATTACACCATTTGTAGTTGTTTGTAAGAATCAGAGAAGATACACTGTTGGAAAATGATGCTTCCCGTTCTGATCTCCCAGGTTTGTAAGGAAACACAGAGGAAGGATTTACAATAGTTTGAAATCTCAATCCATATTTTTGCAATGTTGCCCCATGTCGATTACATGGATGACAGCATTGTAACAGGCAGGAACACGGGGCTCTCCCTGCCAGTGCAGTCCACGAGGAACGGCTAAATAGATATATATGCCAAGTCCTGTGATAAAAATGATGTATAGTCAGATATACTATGCTGGTATGAGGTATGACAGATTGATATATATATAATGTACCATATGAAAAGGCTATAGAGGTTAAATAAACTTAGATCAGTGTGTCTCTAAATAAAGAGAAGTTTGAAAAATAAAACAACATATGTGAGCATGTATGCTATGCTCCATAATAATAGCCATAAATTTGAATATCAAAAGCCTGTACAGTCGCTGTTAGCGAGAGGGGGGCTATATAACCCATATGTTATGTATAGAAATAAACTGTTTACAGGTTAAATAGATGTATAATTACCCATGGATAGGGAATAAAGGGGTATGTTACATGTATATCTAGTTTGTTAAACACTGTGTAGTAAGTAGTTGAAGCACATAAGGCTGCTAAAGTATGAAAAGCATGATACAACGGCTACTAAGATGTATATAAGATATCACTAAAAAGAGCATAGTCCCATAATGCTTACTTGGTGGATGAGAGTCCGGATGCAACAGCTCCAAAACAACCGTAGGGTGTGTAAGAAGGAGACAGGCAAAATGCCAGAATATAAGCCAGCTGATTGTGAGATAATCCCGCCCCTAGGGGCGGGGAGTCTCGCAATTATGAGTGCCGGTAGGTCAGTGAGTACGAGCCCTAGAGGGAGGACTGCATAAGCTAGGCGACACGCCTCCCACAGCTGGCTGACTATCAGAGCACCAACATTGTGCTCTGCACCCTTCAATCACCGATTAACAGCACCGAGAAACAAGTAATGCTGACCATTAAGCTGCATTAGACACAGGGAACCTCAACCAAATCTGCAGTGATGCAAAGATATCTAACGATCCCAGCCTTGGACTCGGTTCGCACAAACACAGATAGAATGGTGGTGCCAGGCCTGCCAGAAATGCTGGATCACAATAACACCAGCTCTCCCAGCTGGGAAGTTTGGAAATCTCACATCAGACTGAACTTAGAGTACTAATGTGCTTATTACATACAAAAGCAGAGCTCAAAGCCGACTAGAGACATTTGCAGCTCATATTGAGGGTCATACTGAGGGTGCCGTTAAAAAAAAAGCTTGCCATGATCCGATGTTACCCAATTACACACCAGGCTTTCGGCACAAGAGTGCTCCACTGCAACTTTGGAGGCCAGAGTTGAAGCACTGGAGACAACACAGGCACAGAAATTTAAAACTGCATATTTACAACTGGAGGCTGGTAAAAATTTAAACTGCCAAAATGCACGAAGCGTGACAATTTAAGTGTCGGAATGCCCGCTATGTAGCATTATGGCAGTGAGTCACACAGCCATTTGCATGTGAGCGTGTTCTGACATGTACTAACTTGCACTTGCCTGGGTCGCAGACCAGTTGACTCAGTCTTTATGGAGTAGCAGAAAAAATATCACAGGTGTGCATTGCGCTGTTGGAGGAAACTAGTGACAGGAATCTGGAGCAGTGGATTAGCATCAAACGTTGTGTGAAAATTGGCAAAAGTGCGAGTGAAACTTTAGCTCTGTTACAGGGTTATGGTGAAAATTCCATGAAGAAATCAAGCGTTTTTGAATGTCAAGTATGTAGTATGAATGGCAAGTACAGTAGTTGGGGCAGGAAGATGTCCACAATGACGCAAAATGTGGGTAGCCAAAAACACAAAGGACGAATGCAAATGTGGACAGAGTGCAAACCCTCAGATTGAAGATTAAATGTGCGAATTATGGTAGAATCTGCCGCACTGTTTCCCTGTTCAATTCTTCTAACTGAGGATTTGAGGGTGAGAAAGATTTCCACAAATGGTGCCTAGAATCTTGACAGAAGATCAAAAAGAACATTGTCTTCAAATTTCATCCAATCTTTTGAAGAATGCAGAGGTGTTTGACATTTTTTTTTTTTACAGTCCACTCCGGGTATCAAATTGTCACACATCGGGGGCGTGGCTTACCAATGGCAACGTGAAGATGTCCTTTCTGGAGCTATGCATGAGCTGAGACCCACCTGGTGAACTGCACAGACGAGCCGCTTTCATATGTCGGGGGACCGCAAACTCCCGTCGACCACGGGGGAATCGAGGGTTACAGAGATTACCCATTACTTTCTCCACCAGCACGCTGGCTGTTCACCTGCGGCCTTATCCAAGATGGTGCCGCAGCGAGTCACCCCGTCGAGCGCCACCAACACTTCAAGTAAGAAAGCTACACTAGCGGGGACTGCAGGGGACCTGTCCTCCCCCACCGATCAGCCGCTCTCTATGTTGTCCCCGGACCTCCCGCAGTCAAGCTCACAGCATGCATCTGAGTCAGGTTGCCGGGTGGGCGGCCGCTCAGAGGGAGCCCTCCATGATATAGTTGCAGCGCTGCCTACTAAACAAGACCTGCAGACTATGGCAACCTCAATTGTCAATGCTCTCACAAGAGAGCTCCATGACTTACGGCAGTAGTTAGACATGGTGGAAGAACGGGTGAAGGACCTGGAATCATCTACCAATGCCACAGAGGCCCGCGTCACCACCCTGGCGCTGGAACACTGGGCCTTCCGCCACCATCTTATTGAAGTCTAGCTGTGGCTAGATGATGGGGAAAATAGGAGGAGAAATAATCTACACCTCCGTGGCATCCCAGAGGCCACCACGGGCCTGGACCTGCGTGCCACAGTAGTGGCTATCCTGAACTAGGTACTGGGCAAGCCTCCCACCACTGAACTGGAGCTGGACAGGGTGCACCAAGTGCCAGGCCTGACTGTGTCTCCCTCCTCAACACAAGTCCCTGCTCCCCTGGACTCCCCGCGGGATGTCCTCTGCAGGGTCCACTTCTTCACAGTTGAAGAAGAGCTCCTACGACAGGCCTGGGCAAAGGGCCCTATTGAATTTGACAGAGCTCCTATACGGATATATCCAGATGTTTCCAGGCAGACATAGGCCATGCGGGGACTAATACGACCTCTTCTCAAGGCAATTCGTGAAGCAGACGCAACTTATTGATGGGGCCACTACTTCCATCTAACTGTGCGTAAGCAGGGATCTGACTTCTATCTTCGCTCCCCTGACCAACTCCCAGAGCTGTTCAGATTCCTAAACAAGCCTGCTATCAGCGTTTTCAATTGGCATGACTATCTGCTCACCCACGAGGCGCTCGGCACACCCTTACCAAGACCACAGCGGATAAGGCGACCCCGTTCTCGTGCTTCAAGTCGCGAGGCCCTTAGATCTTATCCAACCTCCTCCGAGGACTGACCTCCCCACTGGTCTAAGCAGCTGGTAAGTCTTTGCGAAACTTGACTTGGTGGATTCCCCCTGATAGTCCCAGCGGCCTTCCTATCTCAGACCCAATGAACTGGGTGTCCAGGCTTCTGTCCATCCCTGACCCTCTGGGCTTTGCTGACATGTTTGATGTTTCCTTCTCTACTAGAACAAACCTGCAATTGCTCCATGGATCCCATGATCACCGATTACTGGCTCTATTTATCGTTTCCATTGGCCTGGGTGGCTGGCATCACATCCTAAAACATGACTTGGTGTATTCCTTCAAAGGGACCCGGCGATTCCTTTACTTCAGGCCAAATGTATACTATACTATTCTCTTTGCCAAGTATACTGCCACCTCTCCGCTGAACCCAAAATCCTCCAATTTCACTCCAAGCCACCTGACTCTTGGTCTAGAGCCTTCAATATCCCTCCTCTGCTCATGGCTCAGTCTCCCCGATAAAATTTGTTGTATTTGTTGGGCTTGGTGTTTGTTGTCTGTGCCGCTCTCCCCCATTCCGTCACCCTTTTAGGTGATGGGGAGGGGGCGACCAGTGTTCAGGCCTGTGGGATCTGCAACCAGGCTCCACACCCTGATACCACTGCTCCCCCTATGTTAGATTTGACTGTTAGTCTGTCAACCCCACGTGGCACTGACTAGTGGGGACCCGACCTTTGAATACCCCATTTATTTCTAACCCTCTCCTGGCAGGTCGCAAGGGTTGTTCCCCATTTGTTGCTGGGGTGGTGGGGCCTGTTGGGCAGGGGTGTGAATTTCAAATTTCATGTTTATGTTACTACTGTTGGATACCTGTATTGCTCTTTAACCCCAAATGTGGTACGTGCATTTTGTCACTCTGAGCCTCTGTCTTGGTGCCCTGGGGAGCGGAGTAAAGGCTCTACACTCCCTCTGTTCTATATCATTTGCTGCCCGCTTGGAGTCTCATCATCATGAGTGCTCAACTCCAGGTCCACCACCACAGTATGGTCTCAGTTACTGTTCTTTCTTACCTTGTTCCTCATGTTTGATTTACACAGCTACTATTTGTACTCTAATTTTGCTGGCTTTATTAATAGTTATAATGTTGTTCTTGATGTTCTCCCTTTGTGCATCTCCTAATATTTTGTTTTCTTTACAGTTTAGGTGCTCAATTCTGGCAACTCCTATCGCTCCATTCACCCCCCAAATAGGGTGGACTCCTGTTTGGGCACTACCTCTGCTTAGCCAGAGTCCTTGGCTTACCTACACTATTCATAGATTTCTCCCTCTCCTTCTCTCTTTCCCCTTCTTCCCTCCCCCTTTTCTTTTCCTCTTCTCTTCCTTTTTCTTTCTCTGTTTTTGTTCTTTACCTCCCGAGAAACGCTCACAGCTGTTGGCTGGTTTGAGGAAAAGTAAAACCCAAGTTGCTTTCCTACCGGAAATGCATTTTCGTGGTGACCATATCCTTAAATTGACTAATGGGACCTATCCAACGGCATATCACAGTGTCTCCCATCTCCAAGTCTAAGGGGGTAAGCACCCTGCTCGCGAAATCGGTCCCCTAGACTTTTGAGGCACAACGGTCGGACACCCAGGGTCGTTTTCTTCTCCTGAGTGGTAGAGTTTGACGTGCCGGTCACCTTTGCGAATGTGTATTTTCTGAACGTGGACCATCCCCAGTTTTTGCGGAGGCTTCTCCCAGAGCTCCTGGAGTTCGGAGGGTCTCCTCATCTTTGGGGGAGACCACAATTTCGCTATGGATGCACTACTGGATGTCTCGCGGGGGTTCTCTCAACTCACCTATTCTCGCCTCAGGACGGAGGTCGACTACTTCCTCCGATATGGCGCCGGAGTTTAGATCCTTCTACGAGGGCTTGTACAACTTAGGTGCAGCCCCCCCCCCGCAGTCTTCCCCTCTGATGGTAGAACAACCCCGCAGTCATACCTAACGTCCTCTGGCATGCCCTCGCTCCCTCTTGCAGTACCAGAGGAACTGGAAGGGCCTATCACAATTGAGGAATTGGGAGTCACTGTGGCTCACTCTAAACTAAAAAAGGCCCCTGGCCCCTATGGCCTTACCTCAACTTATTATAAGGCCTTGTTTTATGCTTTTGTGACCCCTGGTCTCCGCCCTTAATTCTATCACGGAAGGGGAATCCTTCCCACTAGACACCCTGAGAGCCTATATTTCTCTGATCCCACAGGAGGGAAAGGATCCACTGCAGTGAGAGAACTATCGTCCGATAGCACTTCTGAACGCTGATTTGGAACTGTTCGCCAAAATTCTAGCCAATAGGTTGCTCCCACATATCCAAAGTCTTGTCCATAGGGATCAGGCAGGCTTTGTGCCTCTTTGAGAGCCTCGCGACAATACCATGTGGGTGGTGAACCTGATTCATGCAGCCAGATCATCGAACCAGCCTCTTCTCTTGCTGTCCACCGACGCAGAGAATGCTTTTGATTGGGTAAATTGGACTTTTATATGGCCACCCTCGAACACATTGGTCTCCGATTCTCTATGTTGAGTTGGATATTGTCTCTCTACTCTCACTCCACAGCCGTGGTTAAGGTGAATGAGATGAGATCTAATTTCTTCAATATTCATAACGGCACAAGGCAAGACTGTCCTTTGTCCCCTCTGATATTTATACTCTCCCTAGAGCCCTTTTTGCGCACAGTGAGGGCAGACTTTGCCATTGTTGGGTATCAAAAAACGTCAGAGATGCACAAGGTGGCCGCATTTGCGGATGATCTGATTTTCTTCTCAACAGATCCCCTTACTTCACTCCTGAATCTGCTGCAATCCCTGCAAGAGTATGGCTCACTCTCTTTTTACAAATTAATGTGTCCAAATCTTCCGTTCTCAACGTTACGGTGGATAAGGATATGGTCAAGTCATTGAGTTCAATGTTTCCCCTCCACTGGACAACTAACTCTATACATTATTTGGGCATTGACCTCACCTCTGACCCCTCCAACCTGTACTCAGCGAACTTCGCCCCACTGCTTGTTCATCTTAGAACTGATTTCTTCACATTAACGTGGTTTGGCTGCTGTAGCGCCCTCAAGATGACCATGTTGCTCAGGGTGTTATACCTGATGCAGGTGCCCCCCATCCGCCTTCCCCCTGCGTTTTTTAAGCGAGTTAGCTCTTTGTTTTGAGACTTCGTCTGGTCTCATCGCAGGCCACGAATCAAACTTCAACTTCTCGCTCTCCCGAAGCATAGGGGTGGAGTGGGCCTCCCTGATTTGAAAGCCTACAACAGGGCAACACATCTCACGAGACTGGTGGATTGGCACTACCACGTGGAGGCAAAACATTGGGTGGCCATGGAAATAGAATACTCCAAAGGCACAGCTAAGAGTTGGCAGTGGCTCACATTATCTCTGCCCTCACGGATCACCCCACCTTATGCAGTACACTGTTGGTGGCTAGGGACGCCTTCCGACACTCTTCAGTGTCGCCATCGCCCTCTCCTATGATACCAATTCTGGGCAATCCGGAGTTTGTACACGGCCTTCAGAACCCTCACTTCCAGCGACTGGAGGTGAGCGGATGGCTTACTTCGCAGGTGTCTGCGGACACCGGGCATATCTCTACAGCTCACGGAATTAGAAAATAATTGTCACCGAGGGGAGCCAGTCCGCTATAGTCTCTCGACAATCTACACCCTTCTGATTGGGAATCGGACCTGGATACCCAATTCACCGATTCCCAGAAGGAGAAGATTCTTCATTTTGCACAGAAGTCCTCTATAGCTACCAGAGTCCAAGAGACCTGTTACAAAATTCTGACTCGGTGGTACAGAGTACCTACCACTCTGCACCAATTCTTCCCTCAAAATCCTAGTCTGTGTTGGTGGTGTGGCTACGCTAAGGGTACAATGTTGTATATATTTTGGGATTGTCCTAGGCTCGGACCATTCTGGCAGGAAGTGACCGGCGTGATCAAGCATCTGACAAATGTCGACTTGGAGGGGAATCCTGCAGTTTGTTCGCTCCATCTTTCACTGCAACTGATTAAGAAATACTAGGCCTCCCTTACAATCCAACTATTGAACGCGGCTAAGGCATGCACCCCCCTCTGTTGGGGATCGGAGACCCCGCCATCCAAAGCCCTGTGGTTTTCTAAAGTAAATGAACTGAGAGATATGGAAGATCTTACTGCCACCTTACACAACCAGGAGGAGACCTTTAGTGAGACCTGAAGACCCTGGCACCACTTTATGTATACTGACGCATATCTCCAGGAGGTCTCGCAATCTGGCTGACCTCTTGGATATAGTTCTACTCACTTGGGCGAGAGGTACCAACTGCCTACCATCTGTTTATCCTTTCTCTCCCCCCTTCCTTGACTTTGTTTTCTTCACACACACTAGGGACACCTATTTCTTTCTCCTCCCTCCCTGTCTATTTAATCCCTTCCCTCTTGTCCTTCCTTATGTGGATATTAGGTCTAGTTCTGGTTAATACTTTTTTTTTTATATCCACATCCACCTTTATTTATTTTTTATTTTTTTAACTTTATGTATTATTCTAATCCAACTGGCCTTATAGTTACTTGTAAATTCCCCCAGCTCTACCTGCTGACAATGATTCTTGAAACCGTCCCCAATAGTATAGTGTTCCCAAAAACCGTGTGCCCATCTGATTAGGGTATTGCTAATAAATAAATATAGTCCCTAATAAAGGTTTTACGCCTTGATCACACCCAGTTAACCCTTTCACTCCTTGTCACAGTGGCATTAGTATAGTGTATAGATCTCTTTTCTGATCACTCTATTTGTGTTACAGGTTCGCTAGTTAGCGTCAGTTAGGTGTCAGCATCAGCAGATTTTAACCCTTTGATTGTCAGTAGCACTAACACATGCACACACCATAAACCTCCGTTACTAGAATAGTGTTTGAACGGATCAATATCTCTGATCTGATCACATCTATACTACCGTCCCCAATAGTATAGTGTTCCCAAAAACTTAGCGTTAGCAGAATCAGCCCAGACACCTGCCAGCACCTGAGTTTAGCCCCTCCGCCCAGCCCACCCATGTGCAGTATCAATAGATCACTGTCGCTTACAAAACACAGCACACAAAACTGCAGCGTTAGCAGAGTCACGCCTGATTCCTTCTAGCACTAACAGTTAATTTTTTTGTAGTGATTCAAGCAGTTACTGACAACCAAGTGCTCTTTTACCTGTGAGTCGCACTAGCTGTACCTATACATTTAGTGGCCAAAATGTCCAAACAGAGGTACACTAATGAAGAGGCCTACATGATGCTGAGCATGACAGATGAGAGCAAAGGGGAAGTCACACTGTCAGATTCAGGCTCAGTATACGAACCTGTAGAGAGCAGCGGCACCCTGACAGTTAGCTCTGACAACGGAATAGTGGTCCCTGCTAAGGTCAGGAGTACCGGACCCCATTCTTCTAGTGCTGAGGTGCAACAACCGCATGTTTCTCGTATGTAGCAGAGAGCCAGTACTAGTGCCACGCAACGTTCTGGTGAACTGGCAAGCACCAGCAGCCTCGTTGTAGACAAACCAGCACTGCAGTATCACTTGGTGATGTAGCGAGTCCCATATGCGCAGTTCAAGCTGGTGTGATGGCAACACAAGTAGTGCCCCGCAGCCACCAAGAATTCAAAGACAGGCCCGTAGAGCCCATAGTGCCCTTCCTGATGTGTTTGCAAACCCCGATTGGCAGCCCACCACTTCTGCAGCGCCCGTACTTCCCCTTTTCATTGGCCAACCCAGAATTCAGGTGGAAACAGCAGATTTTAGTACCCTTGACATTTACAAGCTGTTTTTCATGGAAGGTCTGTACAGATCTATTGTGGACCAAAGAAATTTATATGCTGGTCAATTTATCGATGCAAATCCAAATTTGACCCTTGCCAGAGAATTTGGCTGGAAACCTATAATGGTTCCCGAATTAAAGACCATTCTGGGCCTATCCTACCTCGTGGGCATTACTAAAAAGGAGTGAGTTGCGGTCATATTGGTCCACTGACCCAATTCACTATATGCCCATGTTCTCTGCTTCCATGACCAGGACTAGATACGAGCAAATCCTGCGGTTCATGCACTTCAATGACAATGAACTCTGTCGTCCTCAGGGTGACCCTGGATACGATCGGCTCCACAAAATTCGGCCCATCGTAAACCACTTCAACCAATAATTTGCAGCCTTGTTTATTCCAGATCAAGTTGTCTGCGTTGATGAGTCCCTGATTACGTTTTCTGGCCGCCTTGCTTTCAAACAGTTTCTCCCCAGACAGGGTCACAGGCTATACATATAGTTTTCTGGTTTACGAGGGAAAAGATAGCAGCATGGAACCCCATGACTGCCCAGACTACATAGGGAGCAGCGGTAAGATTGTTTGGGACTTGGTGTCACCCTTGTTCGGAAAGGGGTACCACCTGTACGTGGACAATTATTACACAAGCGCTACTTTTTAGTCACCTTTTTGAATTTGGAATCGGTGCATGAGGTACCGTGCGATCTAATCACTGGTGCTTCCCTCAATGGCTTATAGATTCCAAACTTAGATGGGGGGGAGAGAGCCTGCTTGAGGTGTATAAATAGCTTGCAGTGAAGTGGAGGGAATGACTGGTGTTGTTGAGAAGCCCCTCTGTGTCCACAAATACAACCTTAACATGAGAGTGATGGAATTCAACGACCAGATAATGGCGCTGTACTTAATTCCCCGTAAAGGCCAGATGCTGGTATAAAAAAGTGTCTGTATACTTATTTCAATTGCTGAACGCTTATGTGCTATACAAAAAAAAACAAAAATGAACCTTTACAACCCCTTTAAGTGCTCAGTAAGCAAGTGGTTAACATCAGTCAGGGTCTCTGGCAGTAGATAGCTCAGCCAATACAGTTATTTGATCCCCTGTAGATTTTGTAGGCTTGCCCATGTGACAGACTCACCCGAGACAAAGGCTTTGAGGGGACTGAATGCTAGCCTCTTGTCTACCGACTATGGGCCCTGATATTTGGGGGAGGTACAAGCATTTAGGAGGATATTCTGTTATGTACTGCAAAAGGACATTATTAAAGGAGGCCATGATGGTCTCTGCCGTTTGGGGGCGTGGCTGTATTCCAAGGTTCTATTTTATCTGTCTGCCTTGGATATTATGGGATGTGTATGTATATTAGCTGTGAGATTGGTGGGGTGAATTCCTCCAACAACTCACACTGCTGATTGGACAGTCTACCCCGCCGGAATGCAAAGGTGGGGGGATTGTCCAGAGTATTACCTGTGTTTTCAATAAACAGTCCATGTTAAGTAACCAAATGAGTATTATCTTGATTGTGGTTGTTAGCAGTTGGAAAGTCTGATATCTATATTCAGACTGTGAGGAAGCGGTATATGACGAAAGCACTCAAGCGGAGTGTGGGATATGTCATTACATTGGTGGCAAGCTTCCCGCAGTCTGGGACATCCAAGCCTCCACCTGGATCCAAGGTCCGGACAGCAAGAGAGGTACAGATACCAGCCGCCATGGAAGAGGAATTTGGAAGGAGATTGCGAGAGGTGCAGATACAGCACAGAGGACCAGTATCAGAGCAGGTCCTGCTGGGATGGTATGATTCTATCCGCTGGGAACTCTGGAAGGAAGCGCTAGCCCGTGAGCAGCGACACCAGGAAAAAACTCGCTCCTTCTTCCAGGAAAGGTACTGATCGCAGTACGAATGGTGTTTTTGGGGGAACAACCGCATAAGGAATGGAAAGCTGAGTTAACTAGGCTGGTCAGGTGGAGATGCGGTTGGACGAGAGCTACAGAGCCCTCTGCTGGTATGTAGCCCAAGTGTGCCCGTGGACAGCGGACGACACCCCAACAGAAGGCTTTGTTATTAGAGAGGCTGTCACAGGACCCTGACTTTGGGAGTGATTTGGAGTGGCGTTTGGAAGAAATCTCAAAATACAAGGAACGGATGCTGAATGTCTCAGAGCACTAGATTCTTCTCAGCAGCAGGTCTGGGCTCTCTTTGCCTGGGACTAACAAGAAATATCAGCTGACAACTCTGAAATTCTGGCTGAAGAGTCAGCAATGTGGCAGAGTAACAGTGTGCTTTGCCAACCTGCCCCCGCAGTTATGGATGCAGAGGTCTTATAGCGGATGCAGCAAGTGCTGACTGACCTTGATGATCCTGTTTCTGCATGGGATGACCTTGGATGAAGGAATGAGTCTGTTCAGCAGCTGGATGAGGGTACGGGAGTGTATGGATTTAATTTACCATTCAGAGGATGTTAAAGATTATAAGTCACCTGCCAAAGTGTTGGCATTGGGCCTAAGTGCAGCCAACCCATGCCCTGGATTTTCAGCAATTTCTGAGACTTGTGATTTAATTGACTTTTCTGCTGAGGAAGAACAACCGAGTGAGCCTCCAGCAAAAGAGCTAGCATCAGGGCAGAACATCACGGAGCTCTGCCCAGCAACAACAGCAGCATCTGTGAAGTTACAAGGAACTTCCCCAGCTGAAGCACTGGCCACCGGACAGTGGGTACAAGATCTCTGCCCCACATCTGTGGCAGTTCCGGAGGCTCAGGGTAAGAGGGTAGCAGTCACTTCCCAGTAGCAGATCAGGATACAGGGGGAGAAGGTGTTCGTCGTCCTTCTCCAACAGCCAGCCAGGGTGGAGGAAGCAGTCTTTCCTCCCCAGCAAAGATCCCTGCACCTGGGAGACAGTACCAGAGACATGTCGTCCCAGCAGCCAGATGAGGGAACAGAAGAGGAAGCAGCCGGCTCACCTCCCCAATGGCAGCTACACAGTTTGGTAGTGGAGGAATCCAGCCTCCTGCCCCAACGGTTAGCCAAAGTGGATGATGTGGAGTCCCAAGCAGAAGTGCTGGCAATAGGGCAGAGTGCAGCTGATCTCTGCCTAGCACATACAGTGTCTCTACAGCTTCAGGAAGCTGGGGCGATCGGCCCCTCTGCCCAGCAGCAGACCGAGCCCTGAAATGGTAAAAACCACCCAGCTGAAGCGCTGGCAGCCAGACAGAAAGTCAATGACCTCTGCACCACACCTACTGAAGTCATCTATTCCTTGAAGCCAAGAATGGAGATCATGCGGACAGACTATGTGAGTCCACTCTGCCCAACTAAGGCATGTCTAGACCAGGTAGAGGTCTGGGACCTTATTAGTCGACTTTTGATGGGGGAAAGATGCAACAGACTCACCCCGGGACAGAGGCTTTTGGAGGGGACTGAATACTAGCCTTTTGCCTACCGACTATGGGCCCTGGAATTTGAGGGAGCTACAAGCATTTAGGAAGATATTCTGTTATGTAAAGCAAAAGGACATTATTAACCACTTACAGACTGCCGCACGTTTGAAGAGGAATATCGTTGTTATGGCAGCAGCTAGCTGATCCTCTTGTTCGGCCGGCGGTCCGCTGTCTGATAAGAGTGGTCTCTGCGGCGGGTACGGAAAAAAAAAAAAGAATGGCCCTTTAAGAGCTATAGGCAGAAGTGACGTTTTGACATTGCTTCCTCACTGCAATGTCATGGAGACGGGGTGGGGGCCATCTTCCCCTCACTCATCTCCATACCCAGCAAGGGTGAAGATCTGATCACCTCCGCTGCTGCCGACAGCTCCGGTAAGCGGCAGAGGCGATTGGATCTTCATCCTTGCTGGGTATGGAGACGAGTGAGGGGAAGATGGGACCCCACCCCGTCTCCATAACATTGCAGGGCGGAAGCAACGTCAAAACATCACTTCCGCCCATAGCTCCTAAAGGGTCATTTTTTTTAACCACTTACCAACCGGCCCATAGCCGAATGACGGCTGCAGGGCAATCGGATAACTCTGGGAGGGCGCACAGTGACGACCTCCCAGAGTCCTGCTGTCGCACGCCCCCTGGGGCGCGCACCCGAGAACATCCGTGACCGCCAGGTCCAGAGGACCCGGCGGATCACGGTTTACCATGTGATTGCTCTGTCAAATGACGGTGCAGTCACATGCAAACAAACCAGCATCATGTCATGATGCCGGTTCCCCTCTCCCCTCTGTGTACCGATCGGTACAGTGTGAGAGGAGAAGGGGAGAGATCAGATGGCAGCAGCACTGTGGGCTGGATGTGTAGTGCCCACAGCGCTGCTCTGTGACAACTGCAGTCACATCCATCCTTCCATGCTCAGCAATACCCTGCAATACCAAGCCATACCCTGCAATACCCAGCCATACTCGGCGATACCCAGCTATACTCAGCCTCTGTATGTGGACAGGCTCTGGAAGTCTCACACATGTGGTATCGCCGTACTCAGGAGTAGTAGAATCTATTTTGGGGTGTCATTTTTGGTATGTGCATGCTATGTGTTAAAAATATTGTATAAATGGACAACTTTGTGTTAAAAAAAAAATGCGTTTTAACCACTTCCCGCCCGCCGGCCATCATATGACGTCCTTGAATTTGTGCGGGTATATCTGAATGATGCCTGCAGGCATTCAGATATCAGCTTTTTCAGCCGGCGATTCCCTACACCATAAGAACGATCATAGTGGCTGTTCCACTGCTTGATCATTCTTACGGGAGGCGAGAGGGGACTCCCCCCCCCCCCCTCTCGGCACCCTCTGGTGCTTCTACCGACTCACTGCTAGGATCAGCAGCCAGGATCGAAGCCAGGATCATTTTTTATTTCAGGCTTTCCAGCCTAGAGGTGAGATGTGGGGTCTCATTGACCTCATATCTCACTGTAAAGAGGACCTGTCATGCCATATTCCTATTACAAGGGATGTTTACATTCCTTGTAATAGGAATAAAAAAGTGATCAAAAAATGTATTTTTTGGAAAAAATTGTCAAACTAAAATAAAGTACAATGAACAAAAAAAAAAAATTTAAAGCGCCCCTGTCCGTGTGCTCGCATGCAGAAGCGAGCGCATACGCAAGTCCCGCCCACATATGAAAACTGTGTTCAAACCACACATGTGAGGTATCGCTGTGAAAGTTAGAGCGAGAGCAATAATTTTGGACCTGGACCTCCTCTGTAACTCAAAACATGTAACCAGTAAAAAATTTTAAAGCGTCGCCTATGGGGATTTTTAAGTAGCGAAGTTTGGCACCATTCCACGAGCGTGTGCAATTTTGAAGGGTGACATGTTAGTTATCTATTTACTCAGCGTAACTTCATCTTTCACATTATGCAAAAACATTGGGCTAACTTTACTGTTTTGTTTTTTTTTAAAGCACAAAACTGTTTATTTCCAAAAAAAAATGCGTTAGAAAAATTGCTGCGCAAATACCGTGCTAGATAAAAAGTTGCAACGACCGCCATTGTATTTGCTAAAAAACATATATAATGTTTTGGGGTTCTATGTAATTTTCTAGCAAATAAATGATGATTTTTACATGTAGGAGAGAATTGGCCTGGGTGCTCCAGAACGCCTGAAGATGCTACCTGCATGTTGGGCCTCTGTATGTGGCCACACTGTGTAAAAGTCTCACACATGTGGTATTGCCATACTCGGGAGTAATAGCAAAATGTGTTTTGGGGTGTAATTTGTGGCATGCATATGCTGTGGATGAGAACTAACCTGCTAATATGACAATTTTGTGAAAAGAAAAAAAAGGAAATCTTGATTTTGCAAAGAACTGTGGGAAAAAATGACAACTTCAAAAAACTCACCATGCATCTTTCTAAATACCTTGGAATGTCTTCTTTCAAAAAAGGTCATTTGGGGGGGTATTTGTACTTTTCTGGGATGTTAGGGTCTCAAGACCAATTTTCACATATTGGCACCATAGCTTTTGGACTCTTTACTAATTACTAATTTACTAATTACTAATTAGCTAAATTTTATAACGAAAACAAAGAAAAATTCATTTTTTTACTGAATTTTCAGTCTTTTTTGGAACTACCTTAGCGGTAGTAGCAAAATCGGGATGTGTCACAATGGCTCCCCACACCCCCTCACCTTTGTCACCGGTTATTGGAGCCCAGGAGTTCCCTTCTAGTCTATCGGAGAGGAGGTTCGGGGAATTCCTCACGTCCAACAGATATAGACTTCAAGACTTTCTTCAAGGGGACCGATGGTGCACTATAGAGGAAATTCAAGCAATGCTGTCGCCCCCTCTGGACAGATGGCGAGCAACACAGATTAGACACTCTCACCGCCTCACAATTTGAGCCCTCCACTAGCTACTCCACATCTGACTTTGAGAGGTTATATCTAGAAACTGCCCCTCTCCACCATCTACTGTCCTTTATGTACAGGATGCTGATTGAGCCCCAAGATAGCTACATACCTCCCTTTCTACCTGAATTGGGCCTTATCAAAAGACCAGAGAGAACATATTTTGTTTTTTGCTCACCGCTCCTCAATCACGAGTAGGTTTCAAGAGGTGGGTGATTAAGATGCTGACCCGCTGCTATAGAGTACCCACTCTCCTACATAAGATCTATCCTTCAGTTCCCTCTACCTGCTGGCGATGTCAACAATCTGACGGTACGCTACTGCACGTATTCTGAACATGCCCTCGGGTCCGCCCCTTCTGGGACGATATCAGACGGGTGATTTTCAGACTGACAGACATTTCACTAAGAAAACACTTAGACCCCTTTCACACTGGGGCGTTTTTCAGGCGCTTTAGCGTTAAAAAAAGCACCCGTAAAGCGCCTGAAAGAAGCCTCATCCGCAATCCCAATGTAAAAACCCGAGCCCCTTCACACTGCCAGCGCCCGAGAAACACTGGTAAAGTGTCGCTTGAGACCTCTTTCACACTGGGGCGTTTTTCAGATGTTTTTCGGGCGCTGGCAGTGTAAAAGGGCTCGGGTCATCTGCACACCCAGCTCCGGGGCAAAAACATGAAAGTGCTGCAAAGAAGCTGCTTGCAGGACTTTTTTTGACGCCCTGCCAGCGCAGCGCCTCAGTGTGAAAGCACTCAGGCTTTCACATTGAGATTGCAGATGAGGCTTCTTTCAGGCGCTTTTTTTTAATGCTAAAGCGCCTGAAAAACGCCCCAGTGTGAAAGGGGTCTCAGTGTGAAAGCACTCGGGCTTTCACATTGGGATTGCAGATGAGGCTTCTTTCAGGCGCTTTTTTTTAACACTAAAGCGCCTGAAAAACGCCCCAGTGTGAAAGGGGTCTTAAAGCGAAGGTTCACAGAAAAATTGAACCTTCGCTTTTTGGAACCCTCCCCCCCCTCCGGTGTCACATTTGGCACCTTTCAGGGGGGTGCAGATACCCGTCTAAGACCCGTGGGAGACAGCGGGGACCAGTTATGAAGTGCAGCGCGACTCGCGCATGCGCAGTAGGGAACCGGGAAGTGAAGCCGCAGCACTTCACTTCCTGATTCCCTTACAGAGAATGGCGGCGGCAGCACCCGAGGACTGAGGGACGATTTGGTCTCGGGTGCCGACATCGCTGGACCCTGGGACAGGTGAGTGTCCTTATTTTAAAAGTCAGCAGCTACAGTATTTGTAGCTGCTGACTTTTAAATTTTTTTTTTCGCCGGGACTCCCTCTTTAAGGTCACACTCATTGTTTACCCCCCCCTCGCGCCAAGGATCCCAATTGATAATTCCACCAGGATTCTTTTTTGCTGCTCTCTTATATAATTGGATCCTCTCCAGTGTCTTTTAGGGGCTTCTATGCCCCAAAATTGCACCCCTGCTGTATTCTGGTTGTGGACATCCCAAAAATGTACCGATAAACAAGGTTTCTCAAAAACCTTTTGGATATTTCTAATATGCTCTTCCATCCGAACTTTTAACGCCCTTTTTGTTCTTCCTACATACAGTAAGTTACATGAGCATTTTATAACATATACTGCCCCAATCGTGTCACATGAGATGAAGCCTTTAATCGTGTGTAGGTGCTGGGTTTTTGGATTAACAAAACTTTCTAATATTATTAGGAACCCTAATGCAACTATAGCACCTGCCACCTCCATAGAAGCCTTTAACATCCCAAAACATCTATGTATAGATTGCTCTACAATGTTGTGTACCAGTTTATCTCTCAGGTTCGGTGCAGGCATGTGGACAATCCTTGGTTTATCTGACAGGCTATGCTTTAGATGTATATCCTCCTTCAATGCTCCCCCAATATTTGCTAATGATCTTTTCCACCTCTCTGTTTTGTAAATTATAGTCCAACACAATGCAAGTGCCCATATGGTCGTTATTACTGTCACTTACTTCCTCATCTACTAAAAGCTGTTCCCTTTCTATGCTTCTAACTTTGTCTTTCTCTGTCTTGAGAAAATCTAATTGGTAACCCTTCTCAGTGAACATTTCCATTAATTTATGTTTGCATCTCAAAATCGTCATTATTTGTACAGTTCTTTTTAATACACATAAATTTCCCTCTGGGTATGTTATTAATCCATGGCCTAAAATGGCAACTTGATGTGGGGGATGTATGAATTGCGGTCTGTGGCCTTAAAATATGTATTCGGGATCCTTGGCGCCAGGGGGTTAAACAAAGAGTTTGACCTTAAGTGTTTTCTTAGTACTAGTTAAAGGCACTACATCTGGGTTTTAAGTATTATGGTTGGGAATAGGGTTAGATTTAAGTTGGTATTTATAGAGCTAATTAGGGATGGAGATCTCCCATGCCCATTTAGATTGATCTAAGCAGATGATGTTTTGATATGGCGCACATTAGGGCTCTTGTGATTAGTACCTGATATAGGGTCGGTACATATCCGTATGTTTAACCAGTCATCATCCTTTTTCCTATTCTGCCTTTCATCGTTCTAATTTGGAGGATGCTATACGGGGTTAATAAGGGGTGGCAAGGTGTGTTGATAGTCTTTTCATTATATGTCCCTGTATATTTTCCTCCATGGAGTTTGTATATCGTTATGATGTGGTTACAGCTATGTAGGGCCTATTTATATAGTAGCATAAGGGTACTAGGTTATTATGCACATGTAGGTTGGGATTAGGCTGAGTTTGCTTTTCACACCTGCGCTTGCGTTGTGTGTGTGTGTATATATATATATACATATATACACACACACACAGGTTGGTAATAGGCAGCTTCCGGCTTTAAGAGAAAGATTTTAAATTAAGATTGTTTTTTATTTTCAGTATATTTTTTACTAGGTCATTTAGACAATAAAATAGGTTGGTCTTTGATATTACATAATTTAGGGGTGAACCAGTGTGGATGTGTGTTTGTGCATACATGCACACACATTGTTACACATGCATTCACCTGTCATTTATTTTATGAGTTGTCCTATAGGTAATGATGATAGTTTTTGAGTATTTGGTTAATAAACGCACTATGATCATATGGCACTTCGCAGAATGATGTAGTATGTAGCGGTCTATTAGCATATTGTTAACTGCTATATACAGGCAGATGATGGGGTTAGGCTGTCATTGTTTTCAATGATACAGTTTCATATTATTTTTTTTTTTTTTATATATATATATTTTTTTTTTATGTTAGTGACACTGTGAAGATGTGTCCTTCTCCTTACAATACCATCTTGAACGTAACCTGTAGAGGGACATATAGGCTAAATTTAGGCTAATGAGTGCCTTATAAGCTGATGATGTTGGTTGCTGCTGTGTGTTATTGTGTTGGGCAACAATACACGGCAGGCAGTATGGGTAGTGAGGAGCATTTTGACCCATCAGAAAATGGCCGTGAGCATACAATAAACTATAGAATGTCCGTGGTCTTCAACAAAATGGGCGCAATGACACTATACATTGTATAATGATGCACTTTTATATAGATTCATATAAATTACAGATTGTCACTGCAGTTATCGCAGTATTGCAATGATCACACAGGGTTGCAAATTTCTCTGCTGCATTTGAATGCTGTGTGTGTATATGCTACACAGGTTGTCATTGGGAGGATCGCAAATGATTGCAATTTTTATTGTTCATGATCGCAACTTATAATCGCATAAGATTGTGTGTATGTCGCTTTAATGACAACCAATTTATAATTTTAAAAAAAAAAAAAAAAAAAAAAAGGGAAGAAATACAAAATAACCATCAATCGCCCTCAGTCTGGAGTTCAATGCAAGCTTTCACCTCATGGGGTAAGGATAATAAGAAAAATGAGGTATCAGCCCAGCACTACCTTGTGAATGATCTCAAGGCAGTTGGGACTAGTCACCAAACCAACCATTGGTAACACAATATGTTGCCATGGATTGAAATCCTGCAGCGCCCACAAGATCCCTCAAAAAAAGGCACATGTACAGGCCTGTCTAACATTTGCCAATGAACATTTAAATGATTCAGAGAAGGATTGGGAGAAAGTGCTGTGATCAAATGAGACCAAAATGAACTCAACTCAGTGTTTGGAGGTAGAAAAAAAAAAAAAAAAAAAAAAAAAAAAAAAAAAAACTACGACCCCAGAACACCATCCCTACAATCAAGCACGGAGGTGGAAACATGCTTGGGGTGGTTTCTCTGCTAAAAAGGTAAAGACCATCTTTGCCGCATTGAGGGGTCGTGTATTATAAAATCTTGGATTAGAACCTTCTTGCCTCAGCCAGAACACTGAAGATGGGTCATGGATAACTCTTCCAGCATGAAAATGACCCAAAACATACCGCCAAGGCAACAAAGGAGTGGCTCAAGAAGCACATTAAAGTGGTTCTAAAAGGCACTCTTTATCTTGATGCATTCTATGCATTAAGGAAAAAACCTGTGTGCAGTAGCCCCCCTAGATCCTTACCTGAGCTCCCTCTCGATCCAGCAATGTTGCAGGAGAGCCATCCCTCCTGATTGGCTGAGCACTATTGACAGCAGTGGGAGCCAAAGTCAGTAAGCCAATGAGGAGAGGGCGGTGTGGCCGAGCCACAACTTGGTCTGAATGGACACAGCAAGCTGCTTGCTGTGGTGGGCATTCGGCAGGAGCCAGGATCATCAGAAAGGGGACCCTAGAAGAGGATCATGGCTGCTCTGTGCAAAACCACTGCACAGAACAGGTGTGGGAGCCAG
Source organism: Lithobates clamitans (assembly GCA_037952925.1). Taxonomy (NCBI): domain Eukaryota; kingdom Metazoa; phylum Chordata; class Amphibia; order Anura; family Ranidae; genus Lithobates; species Lithobates clamitans. The sequence continues at coordinate 3,865,896 of JBBGZY010000427.1, forward strand.
TTTTTTTTTTTTTAAACTTTAGTATCAATAAGTCATAGAGTGACCTAGTCAGTCTCCAGACTTTAATCCTCAATAAAAATTACGGAGGGAGCTGAAACTTGAGTTGCCAAGTGACAGACAAGAAACCTTAAGGATTTAGAGAATCTGTAGAGAGTGGACCAAAATCCCTCCTGATGTGTGCAAACCTGTCAACTACAAGAAATGTCTTACCTCTGTGCTTGCCAACAAGAGTTTTTCCATGAAGTACCAAGTCATGTTTTGCTTAAATACATTTTACTCACTGAACAGCAACTTAATTTATAACATTTGTATCATGTGTTTTCTGGATTTTTGGTTGATATTCTGTCTGTCATTTAAAATACACCTATGATAAAAAAAAAATTAGAGCATTCATTTCTTTGTAAGTGGGCAAACTTACAAAATCTGCAGGGGATCAGATTGGCACAGCCATGCCAAGCTGACCAAGATTTTCCATAGATGCCAATGTTACGGGAGCCATGCCAAGCTGACCAAGAATTTCCATGGTCAGCTTGGCATGGCACTGCTCCAGCAACATTGGTGTCTAAGATCTCCCAGGAGAGAATGCAAAAACAGAAAGGCCATACAGCACCACGGCCCCTAAAGGAGGAAGTGAGATTAGATATAGGCAAAAATCAGGTAAGAACAGAAATAAAAATAAGTTGCCAATTCATTTTAAGTATGCATATTAGTGCTGCATGGCAAGGAGTGAAACATGTGGGTGGAACTCCACTTTCAAGTTGATCTCTGGGCAAGATTAAATGTGACATGTCTGTCAGCATCATTAACATGCCGATACCTACGAATCCCACAATCTTCACTGTGAACCTGCTCAAAGCCGAGCTGCATAGCAATACTGTGAAAATTTATAGTCTTAAGTCGCTCAGTTTTCCCATAGAAATACATGGGGCAGCAGCGTTCATGTGCAGTAAGCACTGGCCCTTTTGGAGATCACACAATGAAGATAGCTAGATCTTGCATCTGTGAGCAGAAAAAGGAGACAAAAAATGCTCAAGGTCACGCATTTCTATTGAAGTCTATGGGACCAAAACTGCTTTTAATCTGCCAAAAAAAAGCTCCTGTATTTTAAGCAATAGCCACTTTGCTTCAGGTGACAGCCTACTTAAATGAACAGGAACCATTGAAAAGAATGAGATCCGGCTTGTTGAGAGTTTTATAGCTGCAAGCTAAAAAATTGCTCAGGTGTGAACAGGGCCTAAAAGTTTGGAGTTGAATTGTCTGTTAAACACTGGAAGAGAAGACCGTGACTTAAGAGTCTTGTTAAGGTTGTCTAGCTATCCCATGCCATGGATGCCTTGAGATCTTATCTAGGCCAGAAGCAGAGTAAGCATCATTGTGAAGAGCCCAAATGGGGGGAGGGGGGAGGTGACGGATTGCTGTGGAAGGCCAACAATGGTTTGTTCTGTGCCATTTTAAATATATTATAAAATGTAACTTACCACATTCTTCATTAGTAAAAAATAATGTGTGGGGAATGTGAAGGGGGCTTTTGGGTAGGCTTGGAGGGCTTTAAGTTCAAAGGCTGGCAAGAAAGGAAAAAAAAAAAATACCCAACACCACCATGATAGTGACAGTCATACAAAATGTTTGGGTTTATACACACTTTAATTGTACATTTAAAGCCAGATGTATTTCAGAACACTATAACAGCAACAAGATTGCAAATAAGACGCTAAACATTTGTTTATTTAAAAAAGTGGATAAACATGAACAGCATACAAACTACTGCAAAACTTCTCCACAACCTCTGTGGCAATCACGTGTTTATGATTGCAGTTACTGCCAATGCAGGAATCTAGCATCACATCTATAGACTTCATTTTTTGTACTTAAAGTGCAGGTTGTAAAAAGTGCAATACTTCAGACTTGGGACTCCATAGTGATTATGGAACATTTTGCAACGCCTTTTAGTAACAGATTCAAGAAAACATACACCTGGTGATCATTTGTGACCAACCCACTGAACATACCACTTTTACAAACTAATACAGACATTCTATAAGCTTAATAATTTAGATAAATATTCATAGACCCAACCCAAATTAGGTTCCCAGTTCTACACAAGGCAATGAAGGATACTGGATAAGTGCTTTAAGTTGCTTGCATGCTGCTGGCTTCAGGAAAGTATTATCAAGCATTCACAGTGCTAGAGGCACCATTCCAGGGTTGTCCCGCCAGGTTCCAGTCCTACTAGTGGTTCCTGAAACACTGCAAGAAAAAGTATTCCCAATAACAGATAATTAGTTTATGACATGTGAAGTAAACACTAGAAAGTTTAGAGTTGTAAAGGCAGAAGGTTTATCTGAAATCATTCTATGCATCAAGAGGAAAGGCTGTCTGTGTGTAGCAGCCGCCCAAGCACCCACTAACACTTACCTGAGGTCCCTCTGTCCATGAGTGTCTCAGACATCTAAGATCCTCCCTCCCCATTGGCTGAGACACCAATCAAAGTCAGCTTGCCAATCAGGGGAGAGGTGGGCAGGGCCTGGGGCTCCATGTCTGAATGGATACAGGGAGCAGTGACTCAGCTCTGGTGCCCCAATAGCAAGCTGCTTGCTGTGGGGTCACTGAGGAGGGAGGGGCCAGGAGCACCGAAGAGGGACCTGAGAAGAGGCGAATCCGGGCCACTCTGCAAATCCACTGCAACAGAGCAGGGAAGTATTTTTTCCCCCCTATAAAAATGTTGTAACAAGACTTTACAATTACTTTAAAGCAATACGATACAAGCTTACGCAATGCTCATTTACTGCAAATTTGTGCTTCTGCCTAAACTAAAAACAGGTTTTACAATAGACACCAAAGGAAGGCTGTAGTCCCCAAATGTTCCCTACCATTAAAATATCAAGATGGATACCTGGTACTTCAAATAACGGGATAGAGGAAGTACACACAAAAATCTATGAAGATAAATTCCACTTTCAGACTGCTGGAACATATGAGTTTTGTTTTATGATTTTTCTAGTGGACAGATTACACGTGAAAGCCAAACACCTGAAAGACAGCATGTGTAATGTACTTGTATATTAAAGGCTGTGGTCTTGTTGCCAGACTGGGGGTGGGCTCCCTTACTGTTCAAAGCTTGTCTGGGTGCCTGGCTGATTAGCTTACTGTTAATTAGATCACTGGTGTATTAGGTTACTGTTAGCCATTAGATTTACTGATATTCTAAATTTTGCATTGTTCATGTGGTGACTGCCCCCATTTTTGAAGTGCATAAAAACCTGTATTTGTTCAATAAATTAGTTCCTGCACCTAAACTAGTTCTTGGGTGCAATTCTCAGCTATAATGCCTTGTTCTTGTGGGAAGGAAGCAGCTGTTGGCAGAGGCACCCAGGCAGGGTGCTAGATGGTCTGTCACAATCATAATCTGGCTTTTAATGAAAGCTGTGATGAACTTCCTTGTCCCCAAACACCTATAAAATCAGCTTTGGCAGCACACTAACAAAGCCTGGGGAATGACCAAGAAAAAAAAACCAAAGCCTACTTACCACCAGCTCGCAGAAAACCGAATAAACCTGTCTAACAGTACATGTTAAAAACAGGGGTTTAGTCTGCACGCATTTGCAAACGCATGCGTGAGCCACGTCACAGCACCCTGGTATCTGGTTTTAACACTAAAATATGAGTGTCCCCACAGTGGAGACACATACATGCTGATGGATAAATGAGGGCAGGTGGACTGAAGGGGAGCCGGCCCCTTCTTAAAAAAAGGTACAGGAGCACACCAAACACCCAGCAGATAGCACAATGGCTGCAAAGGTGTTGGGGCTCCCCTTAAGTGCACCAGGTTTATTCTGTTGTCTGCGAGCTGGTGGTAAGAAGGCTTTGGTTTTTTCCTGGGCATTCCCCAGGCTTTGTTGATGCCAGTTTTAGCCTTCCAATGCCGCTTACTGCGATAGATGAGGGTGGTGGCAAGTTTTTTGTTATCACGTTGGTAGCACACTATATTGAGATATCCCAGTAATAGGTGGGCTGTTAATTTAGTCACCAGTTACAAAACCTAAAATGTGTTTTTTGCACAATACAAAGATTGTTAGACTAGGGCAATGTGTTTGAATTAACTCACTGTTGATATCGTAGACTGACTCTGGATCCAGAAGCATAGGTGGGGGCAAGATGAGGTCTTGAGACCACTCACAATTTGAAAAAGTAAATGAACTTAATTCTGGTGAAGAGTTGTTGCTAGCGATTGTATCAGATTCGTCCGTGCTGGACCTCCGGCACAGAACACAGCTGGTTGGAGTCACACCAGGACCTCTAGGAAAAAGATCTTCATTTCGAAGGTAACTCCTGAGTGCCCCACTATGGTGTATTGGACGATTACGGAGCCATACCCAATGAGAGGGATCTTTAGACATCACCTGCAAGGCAAAAAATAAAAAATTTTATCCACGCGAGTCAGAGGAACACAGAACAAATAAAAGATGGATTATAAACTTGCCTCATCACAGCACTTCCTGCTCACGACTGCTCTGTATTTCATTCTGGCCCACAAGCGGTCTCGGAGCTGTAGAAACTGGGGGTAGTGGTCTCGCCATGATTCACCCAAAGCCCATGGAAATATTTCATATTTGTAATCCTCTTCATCTTCCTCCATATCATTTGCAAGATATCTTGAAGAAAATCCAAATGCAATTGAGTTTAACAAACAAATGGCAGCCTTATCTGATATTAGAGAATTAGAATACACTCAGTTAAAGTGTTACTAAACCCACAACAGTAAAATCTGTCTGAGTATAACAAGCATGCTATGCTGCATATACACTGTGGTACTTAAAGGGGTTAATGCTCTGCATTGTGTAAAAAGGCAGTTTTACCCTGTATGCATAGATACTTCCAACCCTGCACTGTCTATGTGGGGAAAGGCATCTAACAAAGGCAGGGTAGCCAACCTGCACATGCTCAGTTCTCAGAGCTAGCCAGGTCACATATTGGCATCACACATGTGGAAGTGTATACATGCTGAAGTGGAAATCTCCTACCTGAACTCTCAGCACTGGAGAAACTGCAGTTAATCACTGACCGTGGTATACAGATCAGCCAAAAAAGGTAAATCGTGGCAATATTTTAACCACTTGCCGACCGCCTACAGCATATATACTGCGGCAGAATGGCACGGGCAGGCAGAATCACGTACCCGTACGTGATCTGCCTCCCGCGGGCGGGGGGTCCGATCGGACCCCCCCCGGTGCCATCGGCGGTCGCCATTTGACTGGGAGCGTTGGGAGGCGAGGGGGAGACCATCCGATCGTGGCCCCCCCCCTCGCGATCGCTCCCAGCCAATGGGAATCCTCCTCTGCCTGTGTGTAGTTTCACACAGGCAGAGGATGTGATGTCATCTCTCCTCGGTCTGGCAGTTTCCGTTCCAGCGCCGAGGAGAGAAGACAAGTGAGTGCACACAACACACACACACACAGTAGAACATGCCAGGCATACTTTACACCCCCGATCCCCCCCCCCCCCCCCCGTCACAAACTGACATTAGCAGTATTTTTTTTTTTTTTTTTCTGATTACTGCATAGTGTCAGTTTGTGACAGTTACAGTGGTAGGGCAGTGAGTATTACCCCCTTTAGGTCTAGGATACCCCCCTAACCCCCCCTAATAAAGTTTTAACCCCTTGATCACCCCCTGTCACCAGTGTCGCTAAGCGATCATTTTTCTGATCGCTGTATTAGTGTCGCTGGTGACGGTAGTTAGGGACGTAAATATTTAGGTTCGCCGTCAGTGTTTTATAGCGACAGGGACCCCCATATACTACCTAATAAATGTTTTAACCCCTTGATTGCCCCCTAGTTAACCCTTTCACCACTGATCACCGTATAACTGTTACGGGTGACGCTGGTTAGTTCGTTTATTTTTTATAGTGTCAGGGCACCCGCCGTTTATTACCGAATAAAGGTTTAGCCCCCTGATCGCCCGGCGGTGATATGCGTCACCCCAGGCAGCGTCAGATTAGCGCCAGTACCGCTAACACCCACGCACGATATGCCTCCCTTAGTGGTATAGTATCTGTACGGATCAATATCTGATCCGATCAGATCTATACTAGCGTCCCCAGCAGTTTAGGGTTCCCGAAAAAGCAGTGTTAGCGGGATCAGCCCAGATACCCGCTAGCACCTGCGTTTTGCCCCTCAGCCCAGCCCACCCAAGTGCAGTATCGATCGATCACTGTCACTTACAAAACACTAAACGCATAACTGCAGCGTTCGCAGAGTCAGGCCTGATCCCTGCGATCGCTAACAGTTTTTTTGGTAGCGTTTTGGTGAACTGGCAAGCACCAGCCCCAGGCAGCGTCAGATTAGCGCCAGTACTGCTAACACCCACGCACGCAGCATACGCCTCCCTTAGTGGTATAGTATCTGATCGGATCAATATCTGATCCGATCAGATCTATACTAGCGTCCCCAGCAGTTTAGGGTTCCCAAACACGCAGTGTTAGCGGGATCAGCCCAGATACCTGCTAGCACCTGCGTTTTGCCCCTCCGCCCGGCCCAGCCCAGCCCACCCAAGTACAGTATCGATCGATCACTGTCACTTACAAAACACTAAACGCATAACTGCAGCATTTGCAGAGTCAGGCCTGATCCCTGCGATCGCTAACAGTTTTTTGGTAGCGTTTTGGTGAACTGGCAAGCACCAGCGGCGTAGTACACCCCGGTCGTAGTCAAACCTGCACTGCAGTAACACTTGGTGACGTGGCGAGTCCCATAAGTGCAGTTCAAGCTGGTGAGGTGGCAAGCACAAGTAGTGTCCCGCTGCCACCAAAAAGACAAACACAGGCCCGTCGTGCCCATAATGCCCTTCCTGCTGCATTCGCCAATCCTAATTGGGAACCCACCGCTTCTGCAGCGCCCGTACTTCCCCCATTCACATCCCCAACCAAATGCAGTCGGCTGCATGAGAGGCATTTTCTTTATGTCCTCCCGAGTACCCCTACCCAACGAACCCCCCCAAAAAAGATGTTGTGTCTGCAGCAAGCGTGGATATAGGCGTGACACCCGCTATTATTGTCCCTCCTGTCCTGACAATCCTGGTCTTTGCATTGGTGAATGTTTTGAACGCTACCATGCACTAGTTGAGTATTAGCGTAGGGTACAGCATTGCACAGACTAGGCACACTTTCACAGGGTCTCCCAAGATGCCATCGCATTTTGAGAGACCCGAACCTGGAACCGGTTACAGTTATAAAAGTTAGTTACAAAAAAAAAGTGTAAAAAAAAAAAAAAAAACACAAACAAAAATATAAAATATAAAAAATAATAGTTGTCGTTTTATTGTTCTCTCTCTCTCTCTATTCTCTCTATTGTTCTGCTCTTTTTTATTGTATTCTATTATGCAATGTTTTATTGTCATTATGTTTTATCATGTTTGCTTTTCAGGTATGCAATTTTTTATACCTTACCGTTTACTGTGCTTTATTGTTAACCATTTTTTTGTCTTCAGGTACGCCATTCACGACTTTGAGTGGTTATACCAGAATGATGCCTGCAGGTTTAGGTATCATCTTGGTATCATTCTTTTCAGCCAGCGGTCGGCTTTCATGTAAAAGCAATCCTAGTGGCTAATTAGCCTCTAGACTGCTTTTACAAGCAGTGGGAGGGAATGCCCCCCCCCCCCCCAACGTCTTCCGTGTTTTTCTCTGGCTCTCCTGTCTCAACAGGGAACCTGAAAATGCAGCCGGTGATTCAGCCAGCTGACCATAGAGCTGATCAGAGACCAGAGTGGCTCCAAACATCTCTATGACCTAAGAAACCGGAAGCTACGAGCATTTTATGACTTAGATTTCGCCGGATGTAAACAGCGCCATTGGGAAATTGGGAAAGCATTTTATCACACCGATCTTGGTGTGGTCAGATGCTTTGAGGGCAGAGGAGAAATCTAGGGTCTAATAGACCCCAATTTTTGCAAAAAAAGAGTACCTGTCACTACCTATTGCTATCATAGGGGATATTTACATTCCCTGAGATAACAATAAAAATGATTAAAAAAAAATCATTTTTGTCCCAAGTGATTGAATAATGACCAAAAAAAAAATTACAAAAAGTTGTCACTAAATGATATATTGCTCACACAGGCCATGGGCATATGTGGAATTGCACCCCAAAATACATTTAGCTGCTTCTCCTGAGTACGGGGATACCACATGTGTGGGACTTTTTGGGAGCCTAGCCGCGTACGGGACCCCGAAAACCAAGCACCGCCTTCAGGATTTCTAAGGGCGTACATTTTTGATTTTACTCCTCACTGCCTATCACAGTTTCGGAGGCCATGGAATGCCCAGGTGGCACAAACCCCCCCCCCCAAATGACCCCATTTTGGAAAGTAGACACCCCAAGCTATTTGATGAGAGGTATAGTGAGTATTTTGCAGACCTCACTTTTTGTCACAAAGTTTTGAAAATCGTCTTTCTTTATTTTCAAAAACAAATGAGAGCTGCAAAATACTCACCATGCCTCTCAGCAAATAGCTTGGGGTGTCTACTTTCCAAAATGGGGTCATTTGGGGGGGGGTTGTGCCACCTGGGCATTCCATGGCCTCCGAAACTGATAGGCAGTGAGGAGTAAAATCAAAAATGTACGCCCTTAGAAATCCTGAAGGCGGTGCTTGGTTTTCGGGGTCCCGTACGCGGCTAGGCTCCCAAAAAGTCCCACACATGTGGTATCCCCGTACTCAGGAGAAGCAGCTAAATGTATTTTGGGGTGCAATTCCACATATGCCCATGGCCTGTGTGAGCAATATATCATTTAGTGACAACTTTTTGTAATTTTTTTTTTTTTTTTTTGTCATTATTCAATCACTTGGGACAAAAAAAACGAATATTCAATGGGCTCAACATGCCTCTCAGCAAATTCCTTGGGGTGTCTACTTTCCAAAATGGGGTCATTTGTGGGGGTTTTGTACTGCCCTGCCATTTTAGCACCTCAAGAAACGACATAGGCAGTCATAAACTAAAAGCTGTGTAAATTACAGAAAATGTACCCTAGTTTGTAGACGCTATAACTTTTGCGCAAACCAATAAATATACACTTGACATTTTTTTTACCAAAGACATGTGGCCGAATACATTTTGGCCTAAATGTATGACTAAAATTGAGTTTATTGGATTTTTTTTAGAACAAAAAGTAGAAAATATCATTTTTTTTCAAAATTTTCGGTCTTTTTCCGTGTATAGCGCAAAAAATAAAAAACGGCAGAGGTGATCAAATACCATCAAAAGAAAGCTCTATTTGTGGGAAGAAAAGGACGCAAATTTCGTTTGGGTACAGCATTGCATGACCGCGCAATTAGCAGTTAAAGCGACACAGTGCCGAATTGTAAAAAGTGCTCTGGTCAGGAAGGGGGTAAAACCTTCCGGGGCTGAAGTGGTTAAATGTAAAAAGATTTAGAAGCTGTGGGCACTGTGGGAGGGGGGCAGATAAACAAGTTTCAAATTACTGTGTTTAGTAACACTTTAACCAAGGTATCACTATGCTCGGCAGGCCCAGTGCAATAGAAAATTGCGAGCTTTTCTAAACTCCCTGGTGTTGAACATGGGAAGCTTAGACATGCATTTAACAAGACGGAGTCATTAATTAAAGCAGGCCGTAGGAGTTTAAAAATAGAAAAAGAGGGCGCTGCACCTGGTGATCTTTGATCTCTTCTATGTTTCTCAGGTGGAGTCTCTGCCACTCAAAGGTTGCCTACCCCTGGTCTAGAGTCTAAGGAGGTTAATAAGCTCCTAGGGGAAGTAGCAAACGTGAGCTTGTTTGTATCAGCAGGCTTTGGGTTTTCGTATAAAAATCTGGGCTGAAGAGTTGCTTAAAATCACTTTTACATTACTATTGTATGAGGTTTGCCTGCTGACTGATTTTCCAACAAAGTGTTTCTGGTCACCTTCTCAATACCATTACAATGTTTAAAGCACCCCTTAGACCTCGCACACCCATGTATGCAACACATTGGGTATTGCTGAACAGTGTGAAAAAAAAAATCCCAGGTCCCTTATTCCCCCAATTCATGATTAAAATGGGCTCAGCTTGGCACCCTTAGTTTAAAATTGGACGCATTTTTGGCATCCTGCCAGTCATCAGGGGTGTGATGCATGCATTTACTGAAATTAATACCTTCTGATTAGAGAAAATATTGTAAATAACCGCTTAATTGAACATTACTTACGGATTAGCCCATAAATTGAGCAAAACTCCAGCAATGGGATTTTTTTGGTCCTTAAACTCTCACCCGGGGTTTAGGCACAATGATGTTTCATTTAAAGTCCCATGTCTTTTCTCTAGTTTTCTATAAAATATCCAGGGATGGAAGCATGCCATTGATACATTAAGGTTGCAACAGGTCACTTCTTTTAAATATATATGGGTGGAAGACACCCGCTTTCCAGTGACATAGCACATAATTATATTTACCTATGACCCTTTGTGAGTATTTTAACTATATTTATACCTTTATAGTCCGTCTCACAACTACTATTTGCCATATGTTTCCTTAAGCTATAGAGACCTATTTTTTGATTTGATATTCCCTGAGACTATCCATTAACCAGCCCGGCGTATCCAAACAAAAGAACTCGCTGCTCCAGGTGAGACAGGAAGCCTAATGATATCATGGTAATGAATAAGCGCATTTGTTAGTGTGAAACGAGTCTACCATTTAAACTGTTTGCAACACTTGGGATGTTCATTCATTAAATAAGAATTTTGATGGATCTTGGAGTGCAGCCATTTCTTCAGTGTTAACCAGCCCAGCACATGGGCTGTGGGCTCGGATACATAGTCTTTTCCAGGGTTGCGATGCACTCAGCTCCCTCCCCGCCTTCCATCATAATCCTCAGATGGGGGCAGGGGTCTGATCTCAGCGCTTCGGCATCATGTTCAAACAGGCCCCATGAGTGGCATCATTGGACGCCACGACGAGGGAGCTGGTTTTGTTTTTTTTCCATCAGACGCCGCAGCAGAGGTGGGCGGGCACCCACTGGGGTATAGATTGTCAGGTGGAGTATTTCCTCACCTCTTGTATGCTGCATAGACGTCAATACATGATGCTGGCAGGGACTGCCCAGGACAGGGGGGTACTTCAGCTGGGACCAATTGGCAGTTCACTCCTCTGTGTTCCACAAGGAAGGGATTACCTTGAGTAGCTTTCATCATCACATGGGTAATGGCAGACATATTCTTGTATTTACAAAGTTTTTAGTGCACTGATTATACACTTTCACACCCTCTTTTGGGTGAGTTTAGACCTTCTTTCAATTTTTTATATGACAAACATACACCTTGTCGTCACATACTCCCCAGACATTTCAAACACATACAAGCCCCATTTGTCTAACATTTTTTTTCATTAGTCACATTTATTTATTTCTTTGACACTCGTTTTTTTCTACGTTTATAATTTTTCCCAACATTTCACAGATTTGGGCAATACATACTTAAACACCCATTGGATAGGTGACGAGGGTGCCTGGGTCAGTCCATGGCTGTAGTTTCCCCTGGTCCCCTCTCCAATTGTTTGGGAGGGGGGTATTACCCTGCCTCAACCCCAGGTGAGAGATTGTTGCGGACCACAAAAAAAAAAATCCCATTGCTGGAGTTTTGCCCAATTTTTGGGCTAATCTGTAAGTAATGTTCAATTAAGCAGTTGTTTCCAATATTTTCCCCTCTATTCAGAAGGTTATACATATATTAAAACCCATTCTATTGATTTTTCAGTAAATACATGACAGTTTCTGATGACTGCAATCCCACCCCTGATGACTGTCAGGAAGCCAAGAAACACGTCGGGTTTTAAACCAAGGGTGCTAAGCTAAGCCTATTTTAATCATGAATTCAATACCATTTTCCCGAATCTGTATTCACATCATGTGATCTATGTCATTTTGATTGGTTAATTTACGATTCATGTATTTGTAAGAATTGCATCAATTTATGTCCTTTGATTTGTTTGCATTTCATTTTTTGATTATAAAATGTACTAATCTTTGATTATATCTGCATTCTAATTTATTTAATTTGTTTATGCTTTAAAAATCATTGACCACCCCTAGTGGTTAATTACATCAAAATTAATTTACATTCATTATCCATATCCACAATGAAAAGTTTCATTTAAAGTCCCATTTCCATTCTCTAATTTTCTAAAAAATAACCAGAGACGGACGCATGCCATTGATACATTAAGGTTGCAACAGGTTACTTCCTTTCAATTTTTGGATTAAATATTACTTTTCCTTTCCAATCTTCAGTGCTGCAATATTCTGTAAAATGCATTATTGCAACCTGGAGGCGTTATGTACATGTACAAAACTCCCGCCAGAAATTTTATTTCCAGCTGGTATGATTGGCTCAGTGATTTTCCCGGAAGTCTGCATTAGGATACAAGTCAGATTTTAAGCATTCCCTGCAACAAAAATGTAATTTTGGTTAGATACTCCCAAAGGGAAATCATGTCTTCGGGCTGGTTCACACTATAGCAGGTCTGTGGGCCACATGTGGACATAGCAGCCCATTCATTTGAGACTGCTGTGCCCAAGTTTCATGCCAGAAAAAGGTTCCTGCAGAGTTTTCAAGATGCAGAGGCTGGGAATCACATGGTGCTTTTGCTCCATGCAATTTCCTGGCGGTTCATACACCCACAAATGGTTTTTAGATGCATGGTGGTACAATTATGAATGGCAGCCCTGCATGTTTTTAAAAATCATGCAAGATTCCTGCAACCACCTGCAATGGTGTAAACCAGGCCTAAAAGAATACAGACTTTACCACTTTCTTCAGAGCCCTTCAGGTGCAGCAGCTGATAATTATAAAGCCACTCCCATACAGGATGCACTCAGCACATGGACAGACAAAATTATATTCCTTCAACAAAAAAAGATAGGAATCTGCAGGCTGAGAGCGCTGACTGGAGTGAGCCAGGTCCCCCTTCCAAAACACAATAGAACAGCAGGTGAGATTGCTGTAACAGTTAGTACAGTGGCTCAGACCTGAGCTGTCAGGTGTTTTGTTCAGGGTTGAACTGCTGGGTTCACACACACTTTACTCTAAATTTAGCATCTGATCAGCTTGCAGAATTTTGATTGCAGTCATAAGAAAATGTCTCATAATAAAAGTTTGATCCAAATGTATGGGGAAACAGGACTTGCAAAATAAGTGATTACTAGGAAAAAAGGTATGGGTGGGTTTACATGGATGAACTTTAAGTTATTGGGCTTTAAAGATTTGATTCTGTACCATGCATAGGCATGTCATCTATTTTCATAAACAAGTGGAAAAAGATACTTACAGAGCAACGAAGAAATTCGTTGCTGTATATTCTCTGACTCGCAGGCCTGCTCGTTTGAAGTACGCAAGCACCATTGCTATTAGATACTGTATGGAAAACAAAGCAGTTCAGAATAAAACAAAAAAATATTCTTGTTTGTGAACAGAAACAAGCACACTTGAAAAAGTAATTTAGCTTTATTTTATCTCAAAGCCAGCACAATCAATTGTATAACAAAACTGAAAACTAAACCAGACACATTTTACTACAGCCTGCCCACCCTCCGTAGGACAGGCCAACATTACTCATAAGTGTATGATGCCGATTCTGTCCCCTGCCAGCTCTGCACAAAACTGAGCAATAACCGTTGATCGCTCAGTTCTCAGCTTTCTGTTAGCAGAGAGCCAGGGACTGTCAGCTGTCAGTCCAGCCTTCTGGGGAGATCCACTATATGGTCGGGATCTTTTCTGAGCCTGGTCCAACAGAGGGGTTCAGTTTGCTGTTGCCTAAAAACAGATCACAGGAGTGCAGATCAGACTGCACTCCTGAGATCTATAGGAGAAGTATTGCCAAAATAGCTTTGGCTATACTTTTCCTTTAAGGCATGCTATGTAAACAGCCCATTCTTAATGGGCTGGCAGCACATCCTAAAGCCTAACAGTTTAAGTCTGCTAAATATATATTTTAGTTGCATCAAAACTGGAGGAGCATCAGGGTCTAAGAAAGCAGCCACAGTCAGTAGAAAAGACTGCCCCCTGCCTGTATATTAGAGAGCAGGTCACTTGCTTTCTGTGTTATCTCTGCAATCAACAAAGTGCACATTCCCTGCAAATTGGAGCTCTAGCTCAGAAGGGGGTCTGCAGAACCTCTGCAGAGAACACTGCTATGGCTGTGGATGCTTACTGAGAAAAATTAATGACAAGACCTTACATCCCAGCTGCATGAAAACAAAGATGCGGTTTAGCAGATTTCAGTTTGGCAAGACATGTTACCATAAAAGCCTGTATGGAAACAAACATGATCTTTTCTGCTACCATACTTAAACCAACCTTGTCAGAGATCCGAAGGCAAACATCCATTGACAGGAACTGCTGAATGATGTCACAATCTGCAGATTAAATACAATTTACCAGCTTAGCATAAAAAAAATAAAAAATAAAAAAACCTTTAAGATTTTTTTTATTGAAAATTTCACAACACACACAGAAAACAAAAACCAAAAAAAAATTACAACCTGCATTAAAGCAGACATTAAACAGTGTGCATGTCAGATGTCTCGTCATTAGTAAAGATAATAGGGAATACATTTCCCCCAATATGAGGTCACCTGAAAGGTGTACCTGACATTGTTTTAATGGTTTTAAACCAAGCAAGAATGCACATTATCTAGCACTTTGTCCGCTTAAGGTGAGGGTGAGAGGGCTGGCAAGCCACCTACCCCATATCTTTTGAAAGGTTTTGGATCTTTTCCGAACCCCATACACAAGCTTATACAGTGGTATCGAGTTATTAACCAATGATATCCAGAGAGACTTTAAAGGTTTCTGTGAGCCCTTCCAGGACAATATAGCTTTCCTAGCATAGAAATGGAGGGTGCAAAGGAGTCTCTGCACGGGTAGAGATGTGGAGATCCCCAAATATTCCCAGGAGGCAGTTCTTAGGGTGAAGAACATTCAGGAGGCCCAGTGCCTGCGAAATAAAGGACTCTACCTCTCCCCAGAAGGCCTGAACTATTGGACAGGTCCAAAAACAGTGTAGAAAATCTGCCTCTTGGCCACACCCTCTAAAACAGTCAGTGGCGGGGGCTAGGCCCATCCTGTGTAGTCTAGAGGGGGTTAAGTGAGATGAGGGAAAGATCTTTATATTGATTATACGGTCTTTGGAAGATATTACTCAAGTTTTATACGTGTTGCTGAATTCTGACCAGTCCTCATCTGTAAGCGTAGGGTCTATGGAAGCCCACTTTGCCTGAGACATCTGAAATCTAGGGTTACAGTCAGGAGAGCAGCATAGTACGTAGATATAAGTTTAGTGGGGTCGGGGGTGTCGCAGCAATTTCTCTAATTGTGGTACAATGGTGGGGTCAGCCAAACTGGGCACGAATAGCGTGTCGGCGTTGATAGTAAAAGAATATGTATGAGCATGGTAGGTCGAAGCCTATTCACATTTGGTAAAAGGATTTAAACCCTTGTGCATCATATAGCTGGCACAAGTATTTAGTAGAGTACTATCCGGTATGGAATTAAATTCTTGAGGGTTTGGTTAAACCACAGTGGGTTAATAGGGGACACTGACCACAATTCTTTTGTAACATTGGAGACGATGGTTTTAAACAAGGAGAGCGAGGTGTTCAGCATAGATGTGCCTGGACGGGTTGGGGTTTGACCCCAGTACACAATACTGAGGAGGGTCTCCACTGAAGAAGCTATGGCACCTTCTGTGGACGTGCAAGCGTTCGCTGCAGTTGGGTGTAGCCAGTCGTGAATGTGAACTAGTTGGGAGGCTAAATAGTACAGATAAAAGCTCGGAAAAGCCAAGCCCGCCAGCAACCGTAAAGTCTCCAGAGCCACCCTGGGGGACCTGCCACTCCACAGAAATGTTGTCTAATTGCATCTATCCTTTTAAAGATAGATTTAGGAACCCTACATGGTGTATTGGATAGGACACAGCAGTTTAGGTAGATAGATCATTTTAGGGGTATTAGCTCATCCCATGAGATCCTGGGGCAGGTCCATCCACCGTTTAGTCTGCTCTAGGAGCTGGGTCAGTAGGGGATTCAGGTTATTGTCAATATAAGAATAGAGGGTGCACTATGAACCCCAGGTATAAAAAAAAAAAAAATTATATAATAAAAAAAGCTACCTGTAATTTGGAATGATTGTAAATCTGAGGTTGCATTAGTATCTAAAAAGGAAACAAAATAGATTTTTTGTTTCCCTCCGTTAAGTGTTTTCAATGAGTCCCAAGTGTCTGCTAGATACACCAGGGTGTCTGCGTACAGAGAAATTCGCTCCTCAATAGTGGCAATAGGGAGTACTCTAATGTGGGGAGAGCAGCGAATACGTATAGCCAGTGGTTCCATGGCCAGGGCAAATAGGAGGGGCAATAACAGACACCCCTGCCTAGTGCCTCTGGTGATGGAAAAGGTGTCTGATATGAGAATTTACCTGTATACGCGCCTGTGGGGAGGTGTAAAGGAGCCTGATCCAAGCGAGGGCCAAAGCCATATCGCTGCAGAACTTGAACGATACAGACATTCCACTCTATCAAAGGCCTTACAAGTGTCCAGTGAAACAATAGCCCGGGTGGGTACTGAAGATTGTGGAACAATCTACGAATGTTCATTCTCGTAGATCTGCCTGGTATAAAGCCTCCCTGATCACTCTTGACCAACTGCGCAACCACAGCATTCAGACAATTGGCCAAGACTTTTGCCACCCACATTTATAAGAGAAATAGGATGATACGAGTCACATTTAAAGGGGTCCTTTCGTGGTTTCACTAACAGGACTATCAGGGCTTCCCAGATAGGGAGGGAGAATCCCAGCAGTTAGATCAGAATTATATGTTCGTAAATGGAATGGGCATAGGAGATTTTTAAACTGGGAGTACCATTCCGCAGGGAGGCCATTCAGGCCACGGGTCTTATGTGCCAGTATTTGAGAGATAGCCGCTGCGATCTCCTCAACAGAGATGGGTGCCTCCAGTTCCTCTCCACTCAGTCGAGAGGGAAGAGATATTTGGGGCAAATAGTAAGTCAACTGGAAATCTATATATTCTGCCCTAGACTAGTACAAGTCTTTGTAGAAGTCCAGAAATGTCACACCCCAATCATTAGTCTGATAGAGCTGCACGATTCTGGCTAAAATGAAAAATCACAATTTTTTGCTTAGCATAAAGATCACGATTCTTGCGGCACAACATCTTTCACATTATAAAAAAAAAAAAAAAAAAAAAAATTGCTAACTTTACCTTTTAAAAAAAAAAAAAAAAAAATTGAAGTGTATATTTCCCCCCAAAAAAATTGCGTTTGAAAGACCGCTGCCCAAATACAGTGCAACCTAAAATATTGCAACAATCGCCATTTTATGCCCTAGAGTCTCTGCTATCTATATTATGTTTGGGGGTTCCAAGTAATTTTCTAGCAAATAAAAGGATTTTTATAACCGCTTACCTGTAAAATCCTTTTCTTGGAGTACATCATGGGACACAGAGCCTAAGTAATAACTTAATGGGTCATGGGCCACCTTCAGGTGTTGACACTGGTATACCTAATAAAAAGGAAGTTCACTCCCCTAAACAACCCCCCCTCACAAGGAGTACCTCAGTTTTTGGAGCAAAGCAATATGCTTAAACCCCATAAAAAAAAAAAAAAAAAAAAAAAAAGCGGGACCTGTGTCCCATGATGTACTCCAAGAAAAGGATTTTTACAGGTAAGCAGTCATAAAAATCCTATTTTCTTTATCATACATCATGGGACACAGAGCCCAAGTAATAACTTAATGGGATGTCCCATAGCAATGCTATTTGAGGGGGAGGGAGAGACAACCCATAGGGCACCCCCAGACCTGAGGACTTATACTGCTGCCTGCAGCACACTGCGCCCGACGGCGATATTCTAATAATTCCTTACATCCACTTGATAAAATTTTGTGAATGTATGTAATGAAGACCAAGTTGCAGCCTTGCAGATCTGAGCCATGGAGGCCTGGTGATGCACTGCCCAAGAAGCACTAACCGACCTGGTAGAGTGCGCCTTAACTTGAAACGGGGGAATCTTACCCCTTAAATCATAAGCTTGACTTATCACTTGTCGAATCCACTTAGCATGACTATGACAGTGGGATTTCGACGCTGCCTGTCATTTATTCTGCCAGAGGGTCCTAAGAAAGAAGACAGTCTTACGAATCTGAGCAGTTGCCTTTAAATAGATTTTCACTGCTCTCACCACAGTAGTGACTTTTCTTCCCAGGAACATGTTTTGGAAAAAATGGCAGGGCAATATCTTGGTTCAGGTGAAAACCTGAAACCACTTTTGCAAAAAGCCTGAACGAGGGCGTAACACCACTGTCCTCATGAATAATCAAATATGGCTCTTTACGAGAAAGCGCAACCAATTCCAAAACCCTCCTTGCTGAGGATATAGCAACCAAAAATACCAGCTTCCTTGTCAGAAGGACTAAGGGAATATGCTGTATCGGGTCAAATGGCGGTTTTTGATAACACTGCCAAAACTAAGTTCAAGTCCCAAGGGCTCAAAGGTGATTTAACTGGCGGAGAAATCCGCATCACCCCTTGCATGAAACCCCAGACTAAAGAATGCGTAGCAAGCAGTCTTTGAAATAAAAATCAATAAGGCTGAGACTTGACCCTTAATAGTACTCAAGGCCAACTTCATCTCTACACCCAATTGTAGAAATGCAAGAATTCTGCATATTATACATCTCCGAGGGTGCCAACTCTTGGACTCACACCAGGAAACATAAGCCTTACAGACTCTAATATATAGTTCTGGAAGGTGGCTTCCTTGCATTAATCAAAGTAGAGATAACTGACCCGGAAAGCCCACATTTCTTCAGAATGTGGGTTTCAATAGCCAGGCCTTAAATTTAGCATTAGTAAAGTAGGATGGAATATCGGCCCCTGTGAAAGCAGGTCTGGCCTTAGTGGAAGGGACCATGGACCCTCCACTGCCATCTTTAGGATTTCTGCATACCATGACCTTCTGGGCCATGCTGGTGCTACCAGAATTACCAGCTTTCTTTCCAGCTTGATCCTGCAAAGAAGTCGTAGCAGCAACTGAATAGGGGTGGGAATGCCAAGATCAGCGAGAACTGATCCCACGGGGTTACCATCGCATCTGTTCTGCATGCGAGTGGATCCCTTGTCCTGGACACAAAGTTGACCAACTGCATGTAGAATCTGGACACTAGAAGATCTACGTCCGTAGTCCATCTTTGGCAAACAGCCCAAAAAAATGTCAGGGTGAAGACATTCCCCCAGGAATAACTGCTGGCGACTCTAGTCCACCTGCCAATTTTCTACTCCCGGAATGAAGACTGCCAATGGGTAGAAAATGTTCCCTGCCCAAGTTAGAATATGGTTCACCTCTTTGAGCTGATACTCAATGCCGTGGCATTGTTGGATTGGATACTGACAGGAAAATTCTTTAACCTGGAAGTCCAGGTTTTCAGAGCCAGACGCACTGCCCGAATCCCTAGGATGTTGATGAGCAAGGCTTTCTGGTTCTTGACCACTGTCTCTGGACAGTCTTCTCTAGTACTGCTCCCCAGCTTAAAAGGCTGGCATCTGTCATTACTATTTTCCAGATAATTGGTCTGAAGGATGTCCTTTCAGCAGATTCTGGGTCAGTAACCAACTGAGGCTATGGGACACTCTTGGGGACAGCGCATTGCAACAAAACGATCCAAGCTTTGGACTTGCCAGACAGGATACTGTTTTGCAACAGTCTCAGATGAAACTGGGCATAGGGAACTGCTTCAAATGAAGCTACCATCTTTCCTAGAAACCTCATGCAAAGGCAAATTGAGCCATTTCTTTTCGACCTGACCATCCACACCAGCTCTCGTATGGAGCTGATCTTTGCCGGAGACAAGAACACCCTTTTCTGGGCTGTGTATGATCAGGCCCAAATACTCCAGCTTTCTTAGCGGTTTTAACCACTTGCCACCCAGGCCAATTCTGACATTTCTCTCCTACATGTAAAAATCATTTTTTGCTATAAAATTACATAGAACCTCCAAACATTTTATAATATATATATATATATATATATATATATATATATATATATATATATATATATATATATATATATATATATATATATATATATATATATATATATATATATATTAGCAAAGACCTTAGAGAATAAAATGGCGGTTGTTGCAACTTTTTATCTCGCACAGTATTTGTGCAGCAATTTTTCTAACGCTTTTTTTGGAAAAAGTTGTTTTTTTGCACAAAAAAGTAAAGTTAGCCCAATGTTTTTGCATATTGTGAAAGATGAAGTTACACTGAGTAAATAGATACTCAACATGTCACGTTTCAAAATTGCACACGCTCGTGGAATGGCACCAAATTTCGGTACTTAAAAATCCCCATAGGCAACACTTTAAATTTTTTTACTGGTTACATGTTTTGAGTTAGAGGTTTAGGGATAAAATTATTGCTCTCGCTCCAACGTTCGCGTCAATACCTCACTTTTTTTGTTCATTTTTACTTTAGTTTGACACTTTCCCAAAACAAAAATTTTTTGATCACTTTTATTCCTATTACAAGGAATGTAAACATCCCTTGTAACAGGAATATGGCATGACAGGTTCTCTTTACAGTGAAATATGGGGTCAATAAGACCCCACATCTCACCACTAGACTGGGAAGCCTGAAATCAAAGAAATAAACTGATCATGGCTTCCCAGCCGAGGCAGCCCCATTATATTGAATGTAGAGGCCGGTCATGACGTCATAACATCATGCCTGGCCTCAGACAATCAGAGACTCCGGCAACCACCTGGGCCGCCGGAAATCTCTACGATCAACATCCGGGGCCGGCGGATCCTGTCTCCGACTCACCGATCATAGCAGTGAGTCAGTAGAAGCACCAGAGGGCGGCGGTGGAAGAACACACGTCCCCTCTCGCCTCCCGTAAGAACGATCAAGCGCCGGAACAGCCGCTATGATCGTTCTTATGGTGTAGGGACTCGCTGGCTGAAAACGGCAATATCTGAATGATGTCTGTAGCCACAGGCATCATTCAGATATCCCCGCTCAAAGTCCATCATGTCATGACGGTGGGCGGGCGGCAACAGGTTAAGGAAGACTTCTCCAGGTTGAGAACCCAACCCAGATTTTCCAGGTAACTGGTTGTAATGCGTACACTTTGCTCCAAGCGAGCCACTGACTGGTCTATTAACAATAGATCTAGGTATGCCAAGACTGTTATGCCCTGTGCCCTTAGCCTGGCTAGAGGTGGGGCCAGTACTTTTGTGAACACCCGGGATGCTGTAGCTAGCCTGCAGGGCAAGGCTACAAACTGAAAGTGCTGCTCTACTTTGAAAAACCTTTGGTGAACGGGAAATAAAGGGACATGCAGATATGCATCCTTTATGTCAATGGACGGCATCACTTCCTTGTAGGATGGAAACTACTGACCTGATCGACTCCTTGCAAAAGGAGCAGATGGGTCAGGAACAGATTTAGAATCCTTAGATCTAGAATGGGTCTGACATCCCCATTTAGTACCATAAACAGGTTGGAATAATACCCTAAATCTTGCTCTATGGGGATCTATATGATCACCCCCTGAGCCAATAATCGGTCTAATGCTTGAAACAGATTCTTTTTCCCTGGATCTTTGGGAACGTTTGATATCAGAAAACGAGACATGATGTGTACTAGCACAAGCGCAAGGCAAGACACCTGGTGAATAGAGTCCTTCATAGCGTCTATGGCAAAACAAAATGCCTTTGGTAGTTTGACCAACTCATGGGCCTGTTGTGCAGGGAGCTCTTTAAGAGCATCTGTGAACTGGTCCTTTAGGGACTGACAGATGCCCATTGCTGCGACTGCAGGCTGAATAACGGGCCCTACCAAGGAAAAGGAGTATTTTAACAGGAATTCCAACTTTTTACCTGTTGGATCTTTAAGCATTTGTGCATTGTATACAGGACTAGTTAAACTTTTATTCACACTGGAAATCGCAGCATGGACTGCTGAAACCTTCCACTTTCTGGTGAATTTCTCCTCCATGGGATAGAGAACTGAGAATCTCTGGGGGGAGAAAATGCTTATCCGGATGATCCAATTCAGCATAAATAAGCTTTTCTAGTAATGCATGGACCGGAAACGCATGAAAAGGCTGTAAAGGTTTTAAAGAACCCAAGGAAGAAACCGGACTTTCAGCTGAATGTTAGTGGTAGCATGAAAGTGGAACGAACCATTTCCGTAAGGATTTGTACCTCAGATTGCAAAGCTGAATCAACTGTTTCTTCCACACAGGAATAAGCAGCTTGTTTTTCCTGTTGATCGCCTGAGGGTAATACCTCATCCTGTCCCCATTGTTCCCTTGGTAAAGGGTCTGAAGCGGGGGAGGGGGATCTAGCACGCTTCCTATCCACTTGGATAGAGGATGCGATTAAAGCCGCCAATCTTCCTTCTAGGCCCTGCAGGGCAGAGGAAAATGCATCTTCAGTCACATATACAGGGGCTGAAGTGTGAGAAGCAGTTGCACCAATCAGTTCCAAAGACTCACACTGGCTTGCCATATCTGGTATCTCCGGAGAGGATGACAGTGTGGAGGCATGACTGGAGTTCCCAGCACCTGGGGGTGGAACTTTTGGTGCCTTTGTGGTAACCTTGGCAGCCTTAGTGCCAAGAACAAAAGCAGAGGCACTCTAATAAAAATGACCAGTTACACTTACCGGTAACGGTGTTTCTGGGAAGTCTTCCAGGGCGGCACCCTGAGAGATGACTGGTCCTCCTGACAGGAAACACAATCAAGAAAGAGGTTAAAAACCCCACCCCTCCCTGCACTCCTCAGTTGTGCAAAAGTATTGACCCACACCAGTGTATGAAAGTGAAACAAAAACACCTCCAATGTACCACTATAAAAAATACAA
Organism: Lithobates clamitans; assembly: GCA_037952925.1. Lineage (NCBI taxonomy): Eukaryota > Metazoa > Chordata > Amphibia > Anura > Ranidae > Lithobates > Lithobates clamitans. The sequence goes on from JBBGZY010000427.1 coordinate 3,888,831, forward strand.
ACCGGGGGAGAAGTAGGCCTGCCGTCATGGAAGACTTCCCAGAAACACCGTTACGTGTAACTGGTCATTTTCTCAAGTCGTCTTCCAGGACGGCACCCTGAGAGAAGAGCAAGTAGCTCAGGCCTACCTTAGGGCGGGACAACCGCTTGCAGGACCTTCCTGCCGAAGGCCAGGTCCTGGGGTGACAGCAGTTCCACTCTGTAATGTTTCAGGAACGTGTTCTGGCTTGACCACGTTGCTGCCTTACAAATTTGATCTACCGATGCTCCGGCTCTTTCTGCCCAAGAGGTTGCCAGAGACCTTGTAGAGTGAGCTTTGAGATTAGTTGGAGCCGTCTGACCTGAATGCTCATAAGCAATGGCAATAGCCTGTCTAATCCATCTGGCAATGGTCGTTCTAGAGGCTTGTTCGCCTCTTCGAACTCCACAAAAACTGACCAACAGATGCTGAGTTTTCCTAAACTCTAACTTTTTCTAGGTAAAGTAACAGACATCTCCTGACATCTAACGTATGGAAGGCCCTTTCCTTCTCGTTCTGTGGATTGAGGCAGGAGGGTAAAATAATCTCTTGAGACCTATGGAAGCGTGAAGCCACCTTGGGAAGGTACAAAGGGTCCTGCCTGAGAATAATTCTGTCTAACAGGCGGAAAAAGGGCTCTTTCATAGAAAGCATGCAAATCGCCCACCCTTCTGGCTGTAGTAACAGCCAGAAGGAAGGCGGTTTTAAAAGAAATCAGTCTAACTGAAGATTGAGACAACGGCTCAAAAGGTGCCCTGGTCAGGGATTCCAAGACTAAAGATAAATCCCACGGTGGAAATTCCTTCATTTGCACCAGGGAAAATCTCTCTCAAGCCGACAAGAATCTCTTGATTAAAAGGATCTAGAGCCAATTTAACATCCAAAAAACTAGACAAAGCCGCCACCTGAACCTTCAAAGTCTTGGTGGCTAAACCTCGGTCTACTCCCTCTTGTAGGAAGTCTAAAATAACTGGAATTTCTTTCTGGGGAACTTTTCTCGCTTCACACCAACGGGAGAAAGCCCCCCAGACCCTAGCATAGATGCGCCTTGTTACCGGCTTTCTACTCAGTAACAGGGTGTCAATCACCTTCTCTGAACACCCCTTGTTGCGCAGGCACTCCCTTTCAACAGCCAAGCTGTCAACCTGAAGAAACCGGGGTTCGGATAGTAAAGAGGGCCTTGAAGCAGAAGATCCTGACGTTCTGGAAGCTGAACCGGAGGCAACACCGCCCAGTTCCACAACGTGGGAAACCAGGACCTTTTGGGCCACCAGGGGGCAATCAAGATCAAATTGCCCCTGGCCCGACTCAGTCTTTGAAGGATTCTTGGAATCAGAGGTAAGGGAGGAAACGCATAAGCCAGACTGAAATCCCATTCCTGAGCCAATGCGTCCACCCCCTCGGACCCCCGCTCCCTGCAGAGGTAAAGTATCTCTTGACTCTCCTGTTTCCCCTGCAGGCAAAGAGATCTATCTCTGGTGTGCCTAGTTGATGACAGACCATGGTGAAAACTTCGGGGTTCAGCTCCCATTCTCCCTGTTGTACTGTCTGACAACTGAGGAAGTCTGCCTTTATGTTGAAAACTCCCCTTATGTGTACCGCAGAAATGGACGGTATCCTTTGCTCCGCCCATTCCAGAATCTCCTGTGTCAAACTCATTAGGGAAAGCGACCGTGTACCCCCCTGACGGTTCAGAAAGGCCACTGTCGTGGAATTGTCGGAGGGGATCTGAACTTCCTTCCTCTTGATCCTGCTCTCGAAGGCTATTAGATCCTCCCTGACAGCTAACAATTCCCGGAAATTGGAAGACGCAGTTCTGTCGTGTGTCCCACACACCCTGAGCTTGCAGTTCTTCTAGATGGGCCCTCCATCCCCACGAGCTCGCATCGGTCATTATTCTGACCGGCTGGAGCTGAAACCAAAGATGGCCTGCCCCCAACCTTTGGGGGTTGAGCCACCAAAGTAAGGAATTTTATTCTTTGAGGGATGGCCACCAGAGTATCTAGGGATTCCTTCTTTCCATCCCATGAGGATAGAAGGAAGTTTTGCAGGGGTCTTGAATGGAGCTGGGCCCAAGGTACTGCCGGAATACATGAAGTCATGAGACCTAGAATCCTCATGATCACTCTTCTGGATGCTACCTTCTGGTGCCGGATTGAAAACACTGAAGCAATCAGTGCTTCTATCGTCTCCTGCGGAAGGATCAGTTTCTGCCCTACCGAGTCCACCCACAGACCCAGGTAGAGTTTGGTCTGAGAAGGAATCAGAGCGGATTTCTCCTGATTTAACCATCCCAGGGACTCCAAGGTGGATATTACCCTGTCCAGATCCCTGAGAAGAGAGATTCCTTGGAAAGGTTGTAGACCAGCAGGTCGTCTAAATATGGTATCAGGGAAATCCCCTGAAGGTGCAGGTAGGAGATGACCTCTGCAAGGATCTTTGTAAATACCCTTGGACTGGCCCCCAGTCCGAATGGTAGGGCCTGGAACTGCCAGTGCTGTGTACCCAGATCTGTGCGGATAGCAAAGCGAAGGAATAACTGGTGCTGCGGTAGAATGGGAATATGCAGATATGCATCCTTCAGGTCTATAGTAGCCATGAAGACCTCTTTTAAACAGAAGTTTTCTGACCGTATAGACCGATTCCATGCGAAATCTTTTGTATCGCAGGAAGGTATTTAATTTCTTTAGATTCAGGATTAACCTGAATTTCCTGGACGGTTAGGGGACAACAAAGACGTGGGAATAAAAACCCTTTCCTTGCTGATCCGCCGGAACTGGGAGAATGACTCTGACTCGCCAACTGCTCGATATTTTCCATGAGTCCTATGGCTTTTGGCTTTTGGCTTTTGGCTTTTCTCTGGGTAAAAAGGTCAGTAGAAATGTCTGTGGAGGCCTGGAAGCAAACTCTAGCCTGTAGCCCTCTCTTATCCACTGAAGGACCAGAGGACACTGGGCTACCTGCTCCCACTGTGGGATAAACTGTGCCAGCCTCCCTCCCACCTTGGTGCTGGCGTCACTTAGGATCCTTGTCTGCGACCTTAGGGCTGGAGAAAAGGAGAGCTCCTTTCTGTTTGGCTTTACCAACACCCCACTTCTTTCCTTCCTTATGGTCCTTAAACCGGTTGTTGACCTGGGGGCCTCGAAAAAATCTTTTGGCCTTTTTAGGTTTAACCGGAAATTTTTCCCTTCTCCGTAGATCTGGAGAGAGTCTGGTCCAACCCTGTACCAAAGAGGAGAGATCCCTCAAAAGGAAGGCCGCATAACCTAGTCTTAGAGGTATGATCCCCATCCCAGGTCTTAACCCATATGGCTCTTCTGGCAGAATTGAGAAGCGCTGCTGTCTTAGCTGAAGTCCGCACCAACTCCACAAGAAAGGCTACAGCCTTACCAATTACCTCCAAGGAATCCAAAAGATCTTTGGACTTGGAAGAACTCGACACATGATCAGTCAGTTTATTCAGCCACATGTTAGTATTCCTGGCTATACAAGCTGAAGCTAAAGCCGGACTTAAAGTAGCCGCATTAGCCTCCCAGGCCCTGCGTAAAAGGGTCTCTGACCTACGGTCCATTTGGTCCCGGATGTTACCTGCGTCTTCAAAAGACAGGTCAGATTGTTTAGACACCTGGGCCAGAGATGCATCTAGTTTGGGAAGTTTAAAAAACTTCTGCTCTTCTTCCTTAAAACGGACACCTGCATTTCCAGGTTTTAAACTTCTGAAGTTTATTTTCTGGCTCCTTCCATTCTCTTAAAACAATGTCTTTCAGAGACTGGTGGATAGGTAACACTTTAGACTGAGCCTTAGACAACCCCTGATACAACCTATCCTGTACAGAAGTCTGTGCCTCTGGCTCCTGGATCTCCTCAGAAGCATAAATAGCCCCAAGGAGGCCCTCCATATCATCTGTTAAGATATGTCGGCCTGGCCTGGAGCGTTCCTCTTCCTCCTGGCTATCTTCTGCGTCTTTTTCTTCAAGGAGACTTCGGCAGGGACCTTCCACTTCCTCCGAATCCTGAGAAGATGGCGGTTTCTGCGGAGCAGTGCTCACCTGTCTAACATTAGAAAAAGCACTTTCCTGAGAGGATGAGCCTTCTCTGCTATCCTGCCTAGCATTGAGGCTAGCCTGGAAGGCTTTAAGTGTGGACAGCATCTCAGATTGTACTGAGAGAAAATCTCTCATGACCTCTGAAGTCTCCTTCCCTGATAATTTATGAATGCATTTATAACAGAACGGCTTGGTGTGCTCTGCAGCTAGTTTATCATTGCAGTACCCACACCTCTTGGAACGGGAAGGATTTTTGGGTCTCGGTCTACTGGCAACACTCTGGGTTTCTGTGTCTGCAAAAACAAGAAGCCCATTTAGCTAGTAACAATTAAACAGAGATCTCTTATGAGGGAAAAGCTAGAGGGGCACCCCCTCCCTTATCTCCTCCAGCCTGATAGACTCACCCCCGGTGGCCTCCACAACGGCTGTAAACTCCTCCTGCTCCATTGCAGTAAGTGAGTAGTGGATGCCTGCTCCTTGCCTGATGCTGCCTCTGCCGCCCGGAACTACTCCCCTTGCTGGTACCTGTAGTTCTTGCCAGCTGCTGGCTCCTTATGGCATTCCGAACGCCTCCGCCATCTTGCCGAGGCCACTTCCTCCTCTGAGGGCAGCGCGCTCTAGTGTCCGGGCCACCGTGACGTCATTTCCTCCCAGAAATGACCACCGCAAAATGGCACTGATCCTACACACAGCCGCTGGTGCTGAGGCGGCCAGGAGACCCAGCACAGAGCTGCAACAGCAGAAAACAGGCAGATAGTGGCAAATCCTGTTAAAACCATGAGGTAAGGAGAGGGGGAGCAGGAACACGGTCCCTGGAGTTCTGGAGACTCACAGTGCCCAGGGTCCTCCAGTTCTCATGGGGAGCTCTTCATTGCCCCCCTGAGAAAATAGGGGAAACGAACCCCCCCGGGAAGGGCAAGCCCTACCAGACCCAAAGGTTTTCCAAAAACCTGTAGTCTGGCGCCCAGGGGGAGACTTGCAGCCCACGGCCTTCAGTCTATTAGAAAAAAAACAAACTGTTTCGCTGTGGGGAAACAATCAAAAACTGAGTGCAGGGAGGGGCGGGGTTTTTAAAGTCTTTCTTGATTGTGTTTCCTGTCAGGACCAGTCATCTCTCAGGGTGCCGTCCTGGAAGACGACTTGGGAAAATGTACTATTTGCTGAGCAATATAGAAACAATGGCAGCATAAAGCCTAATCTGATGCTAAACAATGTATTTTCCTGTACTGGAAATGCCTGTGTACACCCCTCATGTGCTCCAGCGCTCCCGTGCGGCAGACTCTTCATTCAGCTGCTCTGGTAGAGACATTTAGTCACAAGAGAGTCAGCCTTTAAAGACTTCTCAGGTGTAAGCCTGATTGCCTGTGCACAGTGCTTCCACGTGGACGCCGACTCCCACACACGGCGCCGACTTCCTTTGCCATGCCATAAAACTTCAGCCTGTGCATGGACGGCACGGCATTTGGCTCACAGACCCGAAAGGGAGGAGGCTGCAGCCACCATACGGTGTTTCTGGGATTTCTCCTCATTACATGAGCGAAGCTGGCTTCCTTGCATTAGAACAAAGCTAAAAGGCAAGAAAACAAAATGTTTATATAAGAAAGCCGCCCACACCCCTCGAGGAGGAGGGGGGGGTAGCAGTTGAGGCTTACTTACAAGTGTGAATCAGCCTTTAGTGCTGTCACACCGAGTCATGTAACACTGCTCAAACTGACTATAGATAGGATGTAATGTACCTTGCACTGTACATATACCCCCGGGCCCTTAGTTTACCCAATTGGGGGGAGAGAAATAATGAACCCCCTCCTGCTACTGGGACACACCACGCTGTCATAGCTGGACACAGCTGCTGAAAAGGGTATGTGTATCCTTACTCCCTCTAGAGGAGACTTTAAGGCATTACAATGTTACATATGGAAGAAAATGAATAGGTGGACTTTACAGTTCCTAAGCTTTTCTCTTACCTTTTCCTCGCTGCAGGATACTGCTGAAAACAGACAGATCCAAACTTCACCCATCATGGCGGGCAGCATTAGTAAACCTTCAAAGCCGGGTCCCTTAATAGGGGTTCCACTCCTTTGGACCTGTATAGCACCCCTCAGGACAACTTTAGGTAATGTAGCAAGACCAAAAATAGACCTGGTTCCTAGGGTCCAGCCCTCAGAGGCATTACAGGCAAAACTTCATTCTTCTATGCGAGGCCCGGGTACCATCCCTTTTTTTTAAAATCCAGCATGGATTCCTCCTGGAGCTCCTCAGAGCACATCTTCACTTGTGACCAACACCTTAGACACTAGTGAAAAAACTGAGGTACTCCTGGAAGGAGGCGGGGTTATATAGGGGAGTGAACTTCCTGTATTGGTATACCAGTGTCAACACCTGAAGGTGGCCCATAACCCATTAAGTTATTACTTAGGCTCTGGGGCCCATGATATACAAAGAAATTCTGATTTTAACTGTGTAAGAAACAAGTGTCAGAAAAAAACAGTTTAGTCTTTAGTGGTTAAACTTCCCTCATTTACACACCGAGGTTCATTCCTTTGATCCAAGAACGAAAAGTTACAATGTTTATAGTCATCTAGCAGCTCAGACGTTGTAAAAAACTTGGCAGGCTGCCTTTTTCTTTTGGAAATTTTTATTATATTTTGACAAACAAAGAAAAATAAAGATAACAAAATCATACATAAACATCATCAGTGCTTATAGGTCGTCTGTATGCTTAATAAGTTTCAAATCATTTATGGCTTCATGTTAGTTTACTCGGAGTGCTACTAGGCAACTAGGATTACTGGTGTCTTTCCCCTTTTTTTGAAGTCTGTTATAGCTTATTCATGCATAGTATCCTCCCCTCTCCTCCTTGGGCACAAACGGATATGTATTTGTATACCTTATTCTCTTCCCTCGGCCTTCAAACCGTAGTGGGTTCAGCAAGGCATGTGCGCCAAATTTTATCATATTTCTGGGGACATCCTCTATTTATAGATGTGTCTTTGTATAATGGGAGGCTCTCATTTATGAGACGTTTCCATTGGGCCAAGGAAGGTACCGTAGGTTTTTTCCAGTGCAAAGCAATGTTTTTCCTGGGCATAGAAGAGCAACAGCCCAATCAAGGTTCGCCACTGTTGGCACCATTGTCCCCACCAGGCCCAGAAGGCACACCATCTTCGCCAGCATCGTAACTGAGGCAACCAGATTAATCATGTCTAGCACCCAAATCCAATACCGCCGAATCTTAGGGCAGGTCCAAAAAATATGTGTAAAGTCTCCCGGTGAGGTGTGACACCTCCAGCACTCTGCAGAGTGTTCAGGTTTTATTTTATGAAGTCTATACGGTGTAAAGTATGCTCTATGCACTATTTTAAATTGCACTAGTCTGTCTCTTAGTGAAACCAGGGAGCTAAAGGGGAGATCCCACGCATCATCCCAGTCGTCGTTGTCCAGTGTTGGAATGTCCCTTTGCCAGCGGGACCAAAGTTTGTCCATGGGTTTGAGAGACACAATTATCAAATGTTCATAAAGATGAGAGGTTGGTTTTTCGGCGCATCTAGTGCGGAGTGTCTTTTCCAACCCAGACTGGACAACCACGCAAGAGGACCGCAGGAATTGTGTGGTAAAAGCAAGAGAAAGTTGCAGGTAACGGAATGCCTTTTTCTTTTGACAGCTGAGCGAGCAGAGAACTACACTTGTTACACAAATGAATCAGGAAATTCTGCATAGAGATTGTGAGGGGGGGGGGGGGATCATAGGAGATTTTTTTTTTTTTTTTTTTTAACAATCATTTATAGCTCTAGTTTCTCGTAAAGAAATTCAGACCCTAAACAGTTCAACCTACTACAGGCAGGAATCCTGCACTTGTGCCCGTGCCTCAGTGTGAATGGATGCTGAACCTACCTTTGAACCCCAAGGGTAGGAATATGGGATTATATGCTAAAATCATGCTAACCCAAAACTGGTAAAATCTACAGTTAAGTTTTTGCCTTCAGATGTATCTGAAGAAAAAGCACACAAAAACCTTACACCTGAAGAGTCCAGGCCAACCTTTACAAACAGACAATAGTGCCTGGAAACATGTACATGTTACCGTTTCTGGAGATCTGACTCCAAGGAATCCATTTCTAAAAAGGTTTTCTCACACAAGATTCACAGATTTTTTTCTAACGGAGTCAATTGGAAAATTTGTGAATAGCTGCTGAAGTTGTAGAAAATCTTGTGTGAAAACATTTATAAAGTATTAAACATTCTAAAAAACATAAATCGAGACAGCCAGAACAAAGGGTGAAGTTTTATTTCAATGTTGCGGTGAGAAAGTTGGAAATGTAATACACAGAAATAGGGCTGAAACGAATAGATTAAGCGACAAAATGAATCGATTACTATTTTCATAATAGATTAATCGGCCAGTAACTTAACGGGGGGGGGGTTCCTTTATGGTTTCCTATGGGACACATTCATATCTATGCTTTTTTCAGCCGCTGCGCATGTGGAAAGGGTCAGGGACTTGACGCAAAACTGCTTTTTTGGTTCAATATACTTCAATAGAGAAGCTGCAGAAAACCATGTAATGTGTTTTTGCAGCAATCTGTTTTTTAATTTGCCCAACAAAATGGACAAAAAAAAAAAAAAAAAAAAAAAAAAAAAAAAAAAAAAAATCGCAAATCGCAGCAAAATCACATGTGCAAAAAACAACACAGCAAAAAGCACTTTGACCAAGAAGTTTTCTATTTCCAAATTTTCCTGTCACTGGTTGAAAATGAACGTCGATTTGACCCCAATAAAAATTAGAAATTGAATGAATGTTCTTAACCACTTCAATACAGGGCACTTATACACCTCCCTGCCCAGACCAATTTTCAGCTTTCAGAGCTGTCGCACTTTGACAATTGTGCGGTCATGCTACACTAAACCCAAACTAAATTTTTATAATTTTGTTCCCACAAATAGAGCTTTCTTTTGGTGGCATTTGATCACCTCTGGGATTTTTATTTTCTGCTAAACCAACAAAACCGAAAATTTTGAAAAAAAAAAAAAATGTTTGTTACAAAACTTTGTAAATAAGCAAGTTTTCTCCTGCACTGACAGGCACCAATGAAGTGGCACCGATGTAATGTATTGTACCGATGGATGCCAATCAGTGCCAAACAATGCCTGCCAATCAGTGTTGCCCATTTTGGGCACTGATTGGCATCCATGGTGGGCATACTCAGCAGGGCTGCTCCGATAATCGATCAGCACAGACACCCCCTCAGAGGAGCAGCTGATCGGCTCTTCTCTACTCGCGGCTAACAGACGCGAGTGAGGAAAAGCCGATCACCAGCTCTTCCTGTTTACATCATGATCAGCCATTATTGGACACGGCTAATCACGTGGTAAAGAGTCTCCGTCAGACTCTTTACCTAGAACAGAGTTGCGGTGTGTCAGACTGACACCGCAACAACGATTGCCGCGATGCGCGCCCCCAGGGGTGCACAGCGGCTTAATAGCCTGAAGACATATGATGTCCAGTCAGGATTTGAAACCACTTTGCCGCCATCATTTTGCTATATGGCGGGCAGCAAGTGCTTAAAATTACATTTCTTTGCAGGAAGACTTTTTTAAATAAAAAAAAAAAATTGATCTGAGTCTGATATTTACCAGATTCACCCTTCAATAGCTTATACAGTATATATCTCCTCTAAAAGTATATACAGTATATCTCTTCTGTCTGTTAGTCTCAGAGTGGATTAGATATTTTGCTCCCGAGTCATATACTCAATACTGTAGTTGGTTATTTATATTTACCACTACATAGAGATATTCAAGAATTGCTTTTTTTAAAACTTTACATATTAACTAAATTATACACCACACTATTTTAAGGTTATTGACAGATTAATCGAAACAATCGGCCAACTAATCGTTAGATGCAGCCCTACACAGAAATTTAAAATGCAACGTGCAGAGGAGTATAAAATGTGCATCCTGCAGGTCTGTAAAAGTTCAAAGGTTAGTACTACCTGCGTAGCTTATTTGTAGAAAAACCTAATTGTAGCCATTAGAGCCAACTGCCATCAGTCCTACAGATAGCAACTTGTGGGGAAAAAAAACCCATGCATGAAATACACTGGCAGCACAAGCAGATAAAATGTGAAGACAATTCAATTTAATAGAAATTATCGGACCCCCCACCAAGTATTGTAACCACTGTTACCAACACTGAGCAACAGAAAAACATTTTTCAGATGTCACCAAGGTGTCCTTTTATGAAACTGAGATCAGCGGCGATCCCGAGTCTCACCGCTGATCTCAGCTCATTACCAGTTTATGAAACTGAGATAATCAGCAGAGAACATGTTCTCATCTGATTATCTCAGCACAGTGAGCATTTTGATTCACCATTTCAGAAGTGGAAGCATGAAGTCTTCCCCACCATTACACACCCCAAAACGATATAGATATAGATAGATATAGATATCTGACTGTGCGGGTTTTCACATTGCACCTACATTGACATCTGCGCACCACTGCGGGTGTCAATGTAAAGTTAATGACACCCCCAGATCATTTCACAGATCGCAGTGCGAACTATGTAATGGTGCAGGAATCGGATCGCATGGGTGTTCACACCCATGCGATCCGATTCCAGTGCGGACCAAATAAAGGGTCCTGTACCATTTTGGTGCAAATGCAATATGATTTAGGGCCAGTTCCCACTGCTACGCTGTCCGATATCGGATGTGATTCGCACCACACTGCAGTGCAAAATCACATCCGATCTCTGTGCGATGCGATTTCAGCCATACAGATAGTATTGCTAAATTTGCATTGCACTCGGACCAAACTCATACAGGACCCTTTTTTTGGTCCACAGCAGAATCGGATCGCATGGGTGTTCACACCCATGCGATTCAATTACTGTCCGAGTTTGCAGATCGCACTGCAATGTGCAAACTGATTTGGGGGTGTTAACTTTTAGGCCCAGTTCACACACAGGCATCGCATGCAATTCGCAGCACACTGCCATTCACATTACATGCGATGTCTGTGCGGTGCGATATCAGCTGTACAGATATTATGGCTGATATCGCACCACATTCACACAGGATCCTTTTTTCTGTTCGGACCAGAATCGGATCACATGCGTGTTCACACACATGCGATCCGATTCATGTCCGGACTGTCAGTTTGCAGTGCGATATGCAAGCTGAACTGGGGGTGTTAACAATGTATTGACACTCCCCAGTGATTCGCATATGGCAGTGTGAACTGACATGCGAGTCGGTGCAATGCGGGAACACGCAGTGGATTCGCAGTGTTCTCGCATTGCACCAGTTTATCAATTTTTATGTTTATCAATTATGAAATATATTTTATTTAAATTTATTAATAAATATTTATACTTTATTAAAATTATTTTTTTAATGATTATAAATGTATTTTGCATTTATATGAATGGTGTATAGCTGCATTACATATGTGCATTACATTTACTATACACCATTCACATTTAAATAGGGACATGTATGATCTTTAAATATTGATAAAAACAATGTTTTTTTATAATTAGATAAATGTATATTGTGTAGGGGGAATTTAACTTTATTATTTTATTAATATGTTGGGGAATAATGTGTGCTGATTCATGTTAAACTTTTGTATTTTATGGTTCCTCATACTGTAATCCTGCTACATCACGCGAGATTATAGTGAGAGGAGCCGTTCTCAGGAGTTCCTGGTATTTGTAGATCGCTTCTCAACTCAACATGAGAAGCGATCTACACACTTTCATAAACAGGCACTCAGGAGAGCGATCTCCTCTGAGAATGCCTGAGAACTGAAAAGCGGTATTTTACCGCAGTTTCATAAAAGGACACCTAGAACAGAAATTGAATGCAAATCTACCTGTTCTAGTGACAACTGTTTGAGGGGATTATTTTTCCTCAAAAGCATTTCTACTTGCAACTTTAGGACAAGTGAATGGAAATCTCAACTACAGGAAAGACAGCAAGCAACAGGTTTTAACCCTTCCCTAAAATATTTGGCTATAAAACTACATTGTTAAAACTAAAGCCATTTTAAGAAGATTAAGCGGAGGTTTGCGGAGAAAAAAAATTAAAAGCCAGCAGCTACAAATACTGCAGCTGCTGACTTTATATGGACACTTACCTGTCCAGGGAGCCCGCGGTGTCGGCAGCCGAAGCCAATCCGGCCTTCGGCTCTCGGCTGCTGCCGCCATCCTCGGTAAGGTAAATAGGAATTGAAGCCCTGTGGCTTCACTTCCTGGTTCCCTACTGCGCATGCGCGAGTCGCGCGTCCTCTCAGGTCCCTGCTGTATTCTGTGTCTCTCAGAATACAGCGGGGAGGACGGGTTAGGCGGCGGAAGTGGCATAGGTCACTGCAATCACTGGCGGTGATCTATGCCAGGAAGTGGGAGCAAATACCTGTATTAGACAGGTATCTGCTTCCTCCTCCCCCCTAAAAGGTGCCAAATGTGACACCGGAGGGGGGGAGGAATCCAAAAAGTGGAAGTTCCATTTTTGGGTGGAACTCCACTTTAACTGTCCAGTTACTGCTTTAAAGCTTCAAGGCTAGCAATTAGTGCACTGATTGCAATGTCAATGAGAAAAGTCAAAGCTTAGGATCTGAAAAAAACAAAAAAAAACAAAAAAAAAACAAACACCTCTACTTGGAAGCATCTATAAAACTAAAAACCCCTCTTGTTCCAAATTGAGTTGGCTCCAGCAATGAGTTTTAAAGGTCAGGAACTAACAAAATCCACAAAGAAGCTGAAAACACTGAACCGTGACTGGACTACTTAAAGTGGGGTTCCACCCAAAAAAAAAATAAAATACATGAAAAATCCTAAACAAAAAACATTTGGATATTTTTTTTTTAACTTACCGCTAAATGCCTGTTGCTAGGGGGTTCCTCGTAGTCTGCCCCTTCCAGTGCCTGGGCTGGTGACATCACTTCCCCCTCGGCACAGGAAGGGCTCTGCTCTGCTCCCTCCCTCCTGTCAATCATCTGGGACCCATTACAGGTCCCAGGTGACTGAGCGGCCAATCACGGCGCGTGGCACCGCTCGCGCATGCGCAGTGGGTGCCAGGCTGTGAAGCCACAGCCCGGCGCCCACAGTTGCAATGCCGGCACCGCTGAACAGAGGGGGAGACGAGCGGGGCTTCAATCCCCCGCATCGCTGGACCCAGGGACAGGTAAGTGTCCAATTAGAGTCAGCAGCTACAGTATTTGTAGCTGCTGACTTAATTTTTTTTTTTTTGACTGGACCTCAGGTGGAACTCCTCTTTAACAGAGTAGGCACATGGGCTAGCACTCAAGATTCTGTGGACAGATCAAAAAGGGAAGGGCAAAAACGGTGGTGTCTCATAGCAAAACACCAGTAGCCTAGATACGCTGGAATGATAGGTACAGTAGTACCTTGGATTACAAGCATAATCTGTTCCAGAAGAACTTGTACAACTTCCACTTGTAATTCAAAGCACTTGTATATCAAAGCAAGTTTCCCCATAGAAATCAATAGAAACTCATAATTTGTCAGTGTCACTGCTAGATTATGCAGTATCACATATGGCCAGAGGTGGGGGCCAGAGACACTTGGGAACGGAGTGTTGCCAAGTCCTCTGAGCAGCCCCGAACCTCTGGCCAAATAGTTACTGCACACCCCAGAGGCTTGAATCCTGCTAGTCTTGCGAGAAAACACTTGCAAACAGTCAGGGTTTAAAAAAATTAAAAAAGAGCTTGTATTGCAAAAAGTTAGTAAACCGTGTTACTCGCAATCCGAGGTTGTACATCAAGAGGCCTATAGAATGCAGACATTTACCAGATTGAACAAAGCAGCTGCAGAGTACTCAGGGAACTGAAGGTTTGACCCCAAAAAAATTCTACCCTGGAATAAAAGCAACCACCCACCCAAAAGGTATGCTAGAGCAACATGAAAGTGTTAGATCTGCTATTCTCTGCAGTGACTGACCCTGAAACCAGGCAGGAGATCCCACTAATATAAAAAGGAAAAAAAAAAAAGGAGGGGCATTCCCCCTCAAAAGTGAGAATAACCTTAATAAGCACAATAACACCCTGACCTGATATTTGCACATGCCCTACAACATGGATCACATCTCAGAAAAAAAGGTATCCACACTTTTAAGGCAGCATAACCTGCAACCCAGAATGCAAAAACAGACTGGGTGCAGGTAAGGCATGACAAAAATTACCACTGAATCAAAAAGCAGAAAAAAAGAAAATTAAAAAAAAAATAAAACACCACAGTAGCAAGGGAGATGAGAGGCTGGTTCTGACAGGGTGCATTCGATACAAGAGTGTAGGAACATTAAACAGCGTCCAACCCCTTTATACCAACCTTCCGAAAGGAAAGGTGCCCAGACCCCACCACATTGCCACTGTGGAAAGGGATACCCCCTCACTGGCAAGGCATACCAATTGCAGCCTCTGGCTTCTGCAATGGCAGCACACAAGCCATTCTGCCTCAAAGCAATTTGTCCCGCTCACCATGTTGTCCAAAACTGCTCTGCTTCCTGGACAGTGCAGGTAGGTTTGCAGAAGCTTGGGGGGTAGGCAAGACTGAACAGAAGAAAATACGCTTACTACAAACCAACTACAAATTGCATCCCAAAATACAAAATTGGGCACAAATGGAAAAGCAGTCATAGCCATCACATTTCCTTAAACAGAGTTCCCCGTGGTAGAGTGGTGCAGCAATCCCCCAACAGCCAATAAATCAGAAGGGCATTATATGCTGGTCCTGGATGATAGGAAACAATCCAACTGAGGGACAAGGGGGTGGGAAGGATTTGTAACCAATTCTTTCCTGTAGAGGGAGAAACCAAATCCTCTTAGGTCACTGTCCTGGAAGACTGGTGAAACAGTTTCTTACCCAAGAGCTGATAGAAGGCCTGGCGTTCATGAGGCAGGAGGCTGATTGTCCTTGCCACCTTTGTCCTGGCTGCCGAATCCTCTCTCTCAGGGATTCGCTGCTTGTGCGCTCCAACAACCCTTGAGTGCTGATGTCCCTTGACCATGTTCTTCACCCCGCTGCCAGCAGTAACTGTGGCCCGAGGAGAAGCGCGTACATGTCTCATGGTGAGAGATAGGAGGAGACACAGACTTGAGGGTTGATCTGCAAATGAAGGTGATGTTATTAGCAGTTTAAAGTGTGTAAAAATAAACACTTATTGGTCTGTTAAACATTACATGAAGTGTTTGTTTTATCTGGTAATCTTGCCAGAAAATTGATAACTTAATGTGCTGCATTCTCATCAGTTATTGTTCCAAGCCATCTCTGTCCTACAATCAGTTGGAGGCGTTTTGTAACCTTTTCCTAGGGTGACAAAACTGCTCCTTCATAACAGTACAGTGAGTAGGTATACAGTCACTAGGACAGAAAGGCTGTTACTGGCAGGATGACCAGGTATAACAAGATACAGCCACATATTGCGGACTGGTAAACTCCAATAGGTTACATTTTTGGTCTTGGGCTTAGATACGCTTAAGCCTTGATTCAAACAAGTGCTGCTGCATGATGCATTTTCAGTGCACTTTAGTAGTGCGACTTTAACTAGTTAAAGACCCTAAGGATTTGCCCCTTAAAAAAATATATATAGCAATATTGGATTGGTTTGCGTAGATTATCACATCTACAAATTATGCGATAAATTTAGGGACTTTATTTTTACTAGTAATGGTGATTTGCGATTTTTAGCAAGACATTGCTGTGGACAAATCTGACTCCAAATGACACTTTTTGGGGACCAGTGATATAACATTGATCAGTGCTATAAAAAGGCACTGATCAATGTAAAAATGACACTGGTAGGGAAGAGTTTAACACTAGGGGCAATCAAGGGGTTAACTGTTCCCTAGGTGTGTTCTAACTGTAGGGGGGGCGGCTGCCTGGGACATGACAAATCACCATTTTCGATGACCGGGAACAGTAGATCCGTCATGTTATGTCAGAATGAGGATCCACCTTGTTTACAAAGGCAGATCCCCATTCTGCCTCTGTACTAGGCAATCACAGGCCGCCAGTGGAAATAGTCAGTCTAACCCGTGGGCACGCTCCCGCAGTGCGCATCGGGCGCAAGCCTGCCACTGCGCTATCCGACGGCGATTCACCCAGGAGTACAACTGCAGTGGCTGGTCTTAAAGTGATTAAACACATTTATGGTGCATTTCCATTGAAGCCTATGGGGTAGAAAACGTGCTACAACTGCATCAATACTCCTACACCTCATTTCAAAAGCATGTCACAGCTGTGCTGCATTAAGTAGAACTATGGGCAAAACTTCATTCTGGATAGAACAAGGGAGGGTTATAACCGTTGTCTTTTTCACAAGCCGCGTCCCATTGCAGAGACTTCATTTCCTGTCCCACAGTCAAACAGGAAGTGAGGGTAAATCCCTTGGGGACCCCCAGGTCACTAGCACTAGAGAGATTTCCCTTCTATTACTTTTCTGGGGACAACCCAAAATGTGGGATTTTCTTTTACTTTCAATGATAATGGTAAACAAGACAAAGGTTGAAGCTCCTTAAAGCAGAGCTCTAGTCCCCATAAACTTTTTTTTTTTTAAAGCTGGCCCAGTAATATTACTTGTACATTTAAATTAGAATACTGTTAGAACAGTATTCATGACGATTATTTTTAAATCGTTAAAATGTACCTGATCTCAGAAGCAGGCAGCCGGCCACCTATGTGGGCATCTGAAGCCTGCTTCTGTCTTTTTCAAGGGTTTGGTGCAACTGGCTACCCAGCATAAACCTCCCGATCTTGTGTCTGTGCAGTAATGACTACGCACAGTTGATTGCAGGCTGTCACGTATTCAAATACTGCAATATTTCATTAGGCTTCCCAAAGACTCCTGGAATAGACGCCTGTATCCCAGGAGTCAATTGGAATCGCCTTATGACGCAACCGCCTAGGCGGCGGGGACAGGCAGTGCCGCCCGAAGATGTTAAAGGCATTTAGAAACAACTTTAAAAAAAAAAGAGATCCATTTAGCACTTTACACCGGGGGGGAGCATTGAAAGTTAAAAAAAAAAAATGGGGACAGAGAGCAAAGACTGACAGGTGTCCTAAACCACCTCCACTATCCAAAACTAAAAAAAAAAAAAAAAAATTCTTTGGTTGTACTTTAATGTGCAGGCACTACAGAGAAGGTAATGTCTATTACCCTGCATTGTGCTGCACTACATGACAAAACACATTAGTGTTAATAAGCGTTTAGGAAAATGTGGACTCAACTTTACCTTGTTAAAGGGCCCTAGACCAATATAGCCAAGTGTACTGCCTGCCAGTGCTTCTCACCACAAAATAGTGTTCCCTAAAGCAATTAAATTCTAACTAAAGGCAAAATTTAGTTTTTTGAGTGGAGATGGATTATAACACCTGTCAGTTTTTATCGCCGCCTGCACTATTAGTGAGATTCACCCTCTATTTGTCCTGCTTACCATTATTATTAAAAGTGAAATTAAAAATCCAAATTTTGGGTTGCCCCCGGAAAAGTAATAGAGGGGACCCTTCCAATTGGGACACTAGTTCTGGTGACCTGGGGGTCCCCAAGGAAATTCCTTCATTTGCAGGGATTTCCTCACTTCCTGTTTGGCTAGGGAAATCTCAATGGGACAAAGATGGCAAGAATAAAACACAGGAGTTATAACCCCTTCCCTTACTCTATCCAAACTTAAAGCAGATATAAAGGCAGCTTTTTTTAATCCTAATGCATTCTATGATATCCATTTCATCACCTCAGCAGTTTTTATTTCTTGTGCTATAAACAAAAAAAGCGACAATTTTGAAAAAAAAACGCAATATTTTTTACTATAATATCCCCCAAAAAATAAAAAGATTTGTGGCATTCTTATTATAATTTCTTTTTTATATTAGTAAAGGCGGCGATCTGCAATTTTTATTGTAACTGCCATTATGGCGGACACATCGAACGCTTGACACTATTTTGGGACCAATGTCATTTATACAGAGATCAGTGCTGATTACTGTGCAAATGACACTGGCAGGGAAGGGGTTAAACACTATGGGGGCGATCAAGGGGTTAAGTGTGTCCTAGGGAGTGATTCTAACTGTGGGGGGGGGGAATGGTCTCACTAGAATATTACATATTTCAAAATTCAAAAATGAATAGGAAAAAAAAATGATTTAAAACAGTTTTTAAAAAATGCTTTTGTAGTGAAAAATCCATCTAAAGATAGTTTTCTATTTAGGATACATTAATAATTTAGTTGGGGCTGAAAAATGGACCGAAGTAGTGCAAGAAGCTTTTCCAAGATCGGACAAACAGACGCAAGTCCAACCAGTTAAGACGGCTCTCATAGGGAAACATTGATTTTTTTACCTGTCATTTAACGTGTGCTCTCAAAGTTAGAACACTTGTTGCACCAGGCCCAAATAAGGAGAGGGGTGAGGGAAACACAGACCAACCACCTGCTTTTACTGCCCCCCCCCCCCGCCCCATAGGAAGGTCCTAAGGGCTGGTCTCCGCTGGCAGCAAACAGGTTGTAACGAGTGGTTGAGTTACTGTTGTTTTTTTTTATGATCTGCCCATTCTCCTCTGACCCCAACAAGGTCTTTTCCTCCACATAGCCGCCGCTCGCTGGATATTTTCTCTTTTTCACACCATTCTCTGTAAACCCCAGCCACATTCCACATTCAAACTTACTTAAATCCCTTTTCTTCCCCATTCTGATGCTCAGGATGAACTTCAGCAAGTCATCTTCACCACGTCTAGATGCCTAAATGCATGGAGTTGCTGCATTGTGATTGGCCGATTAGCAATTTGTGTTACCAATTGAACAACAGGTTCCACCTGCTTTTACTGCCCCCCATATGAAGTGGTCCTGAAAGCTGGTCTCCACTGACAGAAAACAGGGCAGATTTGGGGGGACAACCTTCCACCATCCCCACCACAAGGGTGACCATAGGAGGCCACATTCCACCATAGGAGGCCACATTCCACCATAGGAGGCCACATTCCACCATAGGAGGCCACAATGCAGCAAACGATTAGGAGATAGAAAACTGGTGGCAGCCAATCATCCCTAGGACAGGTAGGCCTCTGTACAGCCTCTTATTTGAATCTCCTCTATAAACTTCAGTCAGGCTTAGTTCAGGGATATCCCACCAATACAGAACCCTCATTAGCCCTCTCATACCAGAACACATGCTTCAAATCAAAGGACGATCACAACGGCACACACAGTGAGCCCAAGCAACACCCATTCATTTATCCCCAAGTACAGGCGCCATCCGTCACATCTAATCCCCGCCATACCTCTTATAGAGAGGACGCCGCACACCCGCTCCCGCCACAAAGCCCGGCGGTAGGCGGAGCCAGCGTCAGGCGTGCACTATATAGGATCCATCTATACACTCCACACTGACCTGAGCAGAGGACTGACCAGCCGGGGGGCGGACGTAAACACAAGGAATCCCGCCCACCCGCCATGCTCAGCCTTAAATAGAGCGCCATACCGCCAGCCAATCACTTAGCAGGCAGCTGGAACGAGGGGGCGGGCTATGTTTACCACACATCAGTGATTGGTTAGATCTCCGTGGTAGTCTCTTCCAGAGTGTACATAGAGGGCACGTTATGGTGTTGAAGACAAACAGTACATGTGAGATAAGTGTTCAGTAATGGGGAATGCTGTACATGCAGCACTGATAGAGCAATGAACTCTGCAAGATGTGTATAATAAGAGATCATTTCCTCATTGCTGACTGACCACGCCTGTCCATGTGGAGGCGGCCATCTTGGTGGAGTCAGGGCTTTCCTTTCTCATGTCAGATCCTCCAGCAAGGAGAACCATGATCAGCACAGGAGTGTGTAGATTCTGTCCCTGATTTGGAGCAAAGTCCCTCTTTCCTCCTCACTTGTCCCTCATTTTGGTCTGATTTATATAGTTGTATTGAAAATGCAATACTAAAGCCTCGTACACACGATCAGATTTTCCGACAGGAATTGTGTGATGACAGGCTGTTGGCGGAAAATCCGACCGTTTGTACGCTCCATTAGACAATTGTCGAATTTTCTGCGGACAAATGTTGGATGGCGGGCTTTAAAATTTTCCGTGGACAAATGTCTGTTGTCGAACTTTCCGAGCCTGTGTACAAAAGTCCAAAGTACAAACACACATGCTCAGAAGCAAGGACGAGCCAGAAGCGGTCGGTCTTGTAAACTAGCGTTCATAATGGAAAATTAACATTCATGACGTGGCAGATTAATCTCGAAATGCAGCGCACATTCTCTTCTTCTCCTTTAACCACTTCAGCCCCGGACCATTTGGCTGGCCAAAGACCAGAGCGTTTTTTGTGATTCAGCACTGCGTTGCTTTAACTGACAATTGCGCAGTCGTGCGACGTGGCTCCCAAACAAAATTGACATCCTTTTTTTCCCACAAATAGAGCTTTCTTTTGGTGGTATTTGATCACCTCTGCGGTTTTTATTTTTTGCGCTTTAAACAAAAAAAGAGCAATAATTTTGAAAAAAACGCAATATTTTTTACTTTTTGCTATAATAAATATCCCCAAAATATATATATAAAAAAACATTTTTTTTCCTCAGTTTAGGCCGATACATATTCTTCTACATATTTTTGGTGGAAAAAAAACCGCAATAAGCGTTTATTGATTGTTTTGCGCAAAAGTTATAGCACCTACAAAATAGGGGATAGTTTTATGGCATATTTATTAATATTTTTTTTTTTTTACTAGTAATGGCGGCGATCTCCGATTTTTATCGTGACTGTGACATTATGACGGACTGATCGGACACTTTTGGCGCTATTTTGGGACCATTCACATTTATACAGCGATCAGTGCGATTAAAAATGCACTGATTACTGTGTAAATGTGACTGGCAGTGAAGGGGTTAACCAGGAGGGGGCATTGCAGGGGTTTCCCCTTCCGGGGAATCCGCCCAGTGGGCATCCTGGGGCACTGAATAAAAAAATGAGGCCCCTCCCTCCAATACCAAAATGGAGGGCTGGGGGGGATGGGTCCGGCCAAGCTGATACGGCGGGACCCCCTCTTAGGACTCAATATGTCTGTTTAGTAGTGTAATAAAGTTCGGAGATGATTTAATCCCTCCCCCCCTTTCCCCTCCCTCCCTTACCCCTACGTATTACAACTTGTTATACATCTTGTTTTTGTATCTACATATTGGTCTGCACTGGAAAAATGCAATGTTCTGTGGTAAGAATGACCATAGATTATATGTATGTATGTTCTTTTTCTTATTATATAAAATAAAAATAAAAAAAAAAAACACATAGCCAAGTATTATTCTCCACAATTTTTTTTATTGTGCATTAAAAAAGGAAACAAATAAAAGTAGACATGCTATCTGCCAATAGAACTTAAAGGGGTTGTAAAGGCTCGTGTTTTTTCACTCTAATGCATCCTATGCATTAAGGTGAAAAAACATCTTGCAGTCACCGGCCCCCTAGCCCCCCCTGTTTTACTTACCTGAGCCCCGAATTTCCGTGGGCGCATCCCCGCCGTCCCTCTCTCCACGGGTTCCCGGCTCTTGATTGGATAGATTGATAGCAGTGCAGCCATTGGCTTTCACTGCTGTCAATCAAATCCAGTGGCGCCGGGGGCGGGGCCGAGTCTTGCATTCAGCCTCTATGGACGCCGAATGCTGGAGCGTGCCCGCAAGGTATCCACCTCGGGAGATCACTTCTCCAAGGGCAAGAGCTGCCAAGGGACCCCAGAAATGGATGTTCGGGGCCACTCTGTGTGAAACAAGCTGCACAGTGGAAGTATGACATGTTTGTTATTTAAAAAAAATAAAAAACGATCCTTTAGTATCACTTTAACCAAAAAGTACATTCTATGCATCCAAAAATATAGAAAATATAACAAATCAAATCAATATTATTCAACCAAAAAATAAAATAAAAGCCTCATGCATATGTCCTGCTTATTAATATAGGGGGTCAACAATGCCAAGAGTTGGTGAAAGCAGGGGTCCGTCATCTGGAGATAAGTCCGAAAATCATCTGGATTATTCTCCTGGAGCTCCCTAGCAAAGGCATATGACATAATTAGTCACGATTAATAAAGCAACCAATTTTTGGTCCAGGAAATCCTCCTCCTCTTCCAGTTCCTGGACTGGACTTGGGTCAAAGCAAAAACTCCAAGGCCAATAATAAATAACACGTTATCTCCTCTGATTCCGCAACATGTCTGGTCGACGAACGGCCGTTCAGAAACGAACTGAAAAGTACGAAATGAAAAGCGTGAAATGAAAAGCGTGAATCAACACTCGCAAAACTTCTACTAACATGATATTAGAAGAAGGATCCCAAAGGGTGCGCTAAAGAGCTAAAAATACATAGTACGTCACTACATTCGTGTTTGTAGGCCAACAATTCCTTGCCGTTTGTATGCAAGACAAAATCCAGGCACACGCCTTCGAACAAAAGTCAGAGGCTTTGTCTGCAGAAAATCCAATCGTGTGTATGAGGCTTTATCTATCAAAAAGTGTTTCTCAGTGCTAAACCTTTCATCCAATTTCTAAATTGCTGCATTTGTAAATTTCAGAGGCCAATATAAAGGAATAGTAGAGGTAAAAAAAAAAGGACTTGTAGGTTTAACTCATCATTTTTTGTATAATTCTCCTTTAAGGGGGCGTGACAGGGGGTGTGTCCTATGCCTACATACTTTTGCTAATATGTGTCCCTCATTCCCATCTCAAAAAGTTAGGAGGTATGGGAATGACTTCCGCAAATCTCACTCCTAATGTCCAGACATTAGCAGTCTCAGTCAGCAAATTCCTCCCTGCCACTAAGTACTCTTAAAGTGGAGCTACCTTCCAGATAGTTGTGATCCTCCGCACAGGTGGCCCTTGGGTCCTGGCAGAGCCCAGTAACACATCCACACACATAAGTGATTTTTTGCGTATCTTACTTAGCTATAATTTTTGAAGTACACAGATGTCTGGGGGCCTGGCACATGCATAGATGTGCCACAGGCCTCTCTTGGTATACAACACAACTTCGCACACACTGGGGCAGAATTCTGGAAGTACTGCTTTACAACACACATTTAACCACTTAAGGACCGGAAGGATTTGCCCTCTTAATGACCAGAGCACTTTTTACAATTTGGCACTACGTTGCTTTAACTGGTAATTGCGCGGTCATGCAAATCTCGTACCCAAACGAGATTTGCGTCCTTCTTTTCCCACAAATGGAGCTTTCTTTTGGTGAAATTTGATCACCTCTGGGATTTTTATTTTTTGCGATATAAACGAAAAAATGTGTTGGAAAAACAGATATAAAAGCTGCGCTCAAAGGATGCTAAATAATGAATAAAATTTGTGAAAAACAAAAGCAGCCAGCACCAAAGGTCTAGTCCCAAAACCTCACAATGGAAAGAAATAAAGAAGGATGCGGCGCTAAAAAGAGTAAAATGAAACTCTAAATAAAGAAAAAACTTATGACAAATCTAATCCCCATCCAAACCAATATAAAATAAAATAAAGTAAGTATATACACAAAATAAATAGTGCTGCAATATATGACAATTGAATATAGGAATGAACACTGATATCCAAAAGAATAATATATATAACAATATATGAAAAAATAACAGAGATGAGAAAAAGAGAAAAAACCCAAAGATATAAAGTCCAAAAAATAATAATCCGTGATTGAAAAAAGAAGATGTGCCAAAAAAACACAGGTAAAGATGCAGGTGAAGAAATCTTCCGTATCTTGTCACACACAGAGTGGATAATCAAATGCGCTTACCAGATCCTGGTGACTGCTATTACGGCAGTCTTAAACAGCACAGGGAAATCGGTCTCCCCACAACCTTGCCATGCAGCGACCGTAAGCAGCAGATGATTCTCAAAAGTATAAAACAAAAAGACAATCCATAGCGTAATAAGTCCGAACATGGAATTTATTAAAAAAGAATTGCACTTACAAAATCAAGATGAAAAACCAGCGTATTGTCGTAATAAACAAACTTCGGCGTCTCCGTCTGTAGCCTCCACTTCCTGGGTTCGTGCAAAGCCCAACCGAGAATGGACGTGATGACGTCGTAGGCTCCCCCCTACGCGTTTCGTCGCGATAGGACGTCGTCTGGGGATTGGCCACGCTCGAGCGTCACCACGTGTGGGCTTTATAAACACTATAGACGCCATCTTAACTAATGGCAAATGGAATATAACATAGAGAACGGCCCAGTTATCTTACATAGCGGCCGTCAATGCACGTAACTAAGCTTAAAAACTTTTTAAGTGGAGGAAGGAGAAGTGCCATCTTGTGGTAAAAAAGTATAATGATCGAATATTTTCTCAGATGGTGACAAACCAGGAAGGGATTCAACAGACGGTAGATATTATAACCCAATGAAATTGCGCATTGATAGTTCATTAGAATACAAAGGCAATTGTTTAAAATAACAGACATCTAATATATCGACAATACAAGATAAAAAATAAATTGATAAAATAATAACAATAAAAATGTAAATGTAAAATCTTTAATAAAAACAGATTTAAAAGGGGGGGGGAAATATGAACAAAGATAAAAGGGAGCTCAATTTTCAAGAATTATTTATAAAACAATTGATGTCCCAATCAACGTTTAGTCCGAAAGGGACAAAAGATTTCATATGGAAGATCCACCTAGTCTCAAGCCTAGAAATGGACCTGACTTTATTTGTGCCTCTCCAATGTGGATTTATCTTGTCAAAGGCTAAAAAAAGGGTACCCTTCAGTTTCCTATTATGGTACTTGGCATAATGCCTAGACAGGTTGTGCTTAGTGAAACCCCGCTTTATATTAGCCACATGTTCTGATAACCGCACATGTAATTCACGTTTGGTTCGACCAATGTACTGTTTGGAACATGGGCACTGAATAAGATAGACGACATATTTTGTAGAACATGTAATAAAAGATTGAATGTCGTATATCCTATTCGTGACCGAAGATTGAAAAGTCTCACATTTTCTACCCGTAAAGCTATTCACTTGGCAAATGCTACATTTACGGCAGGGGTAAAAGCCTTTCATAGTGTGAAAGAAAGAGATAGTCTTGGGAGGATCTATCACATTCTTAGCAACACTATGTCGTAAAGAGGGTGCACCTCTATATATCACTGATGGTCTATCAGGGATGATTGCTCCGAGGACTTTGTCATTCCTGAGTATATTCCAATGCTTCTGAAAGATTTTCTTAACAGAAAAATGCTGATTGGAATAACCAGTGATCATAGACCAACTAAAGTTATTGTCAGGTACAGGACTAGGGTCCACTTCTCTATGCAGCATAAGTGCCCTATCCATATCACCAACCCGGAGGATGGTGGCATCTATCTCGCTTTCAGAATAACCCTTATCAAGGAAACGCTGTTTGAGTACCTGAGCTTGTTGGTGATACTCAGAGGTCTCTGTACAGTTACGCCTGATATGCTGAAATTGGCCATGAGGGACAGCTCCTAACCAGGCCGGGTGGTGACAGCTAGAGAGTGGGATGTAAGCGTTTCTATCGGTCGCTTTAAAATGTGTGTTAGTAATAAGGCGGCCATTCCTGACCATGATGTTTTCATACTGAAGGGATATACCCCTATCATTCTGATTCAGTAATGTAAAAACATTTTCAAGAGAAGCCTGGTCCCCATCCCACACAAGCAGGACATCGTCTATGTACCTTTTCCATAGACGTAACTCTCTAGGGGGTTGTTATCAATGACCTCCATCTCCCATCTGGCCATAAATAAATTGGCCAGCCTGGGCGCAAATTTGGCGCCCATGGCAACGCCACAAATCTGCAAATAAAAGTCACCCCCGAACCAAAAATAGTTACGGCCTGTTGCAAATCTCAAAAGTGATAAAATAAATTATTTTTGGGGCCGGGATAAGAGAAAATCCATGTCTAGGTAGTGATTCACTGCCTCAAACCCATATTGATGGGAAATGTTAGTGTAAAGAGAGGCTACATCCGCCGTAGCGAGAATGTAGCTCTCCTTCCACTCACAGCTTTCCAAGAGGTTGATGACCTGAGTGGTATCTCTCAAATACGCTGGAGTGGCTGTCACTAAGGGTTGCAAGAAATTGTCTACATACCTACCAATCCTGGCCGTGACCGAATCTATGCCACTAATGATCGGGTGGCCAGGAGGGTTGGAGAGGCTTTTATGTATTTTGGGCAAAAAATACATGACTGGAACCCTTGGAGCAGAGGGGACCAGATATGCCCTTTCTTTCTTATTTAAAATACCCTGTTCAAAACCTTTATCCACTAATATCTGAAGTTCTCTTTTAAATTTAGTTGTGGGATTAGCGGCCAAAGGAAGATAAGTATCCCGATCAGAGAGAGGTATATTCATTTCTTCCAAATAGTAAGTTTTATCAAGAATGACAACCCCACCCCCTTTGGACGTATGACAATGTCATTTCGTTCGCATATTTTAGTTAGGTGATGATGAAAGTCACCTTGTTGGTTTCGAGGGCATTTAAGTGCTATCAGATCTTTAATTACCATTTCTTTAAAGACCTGTATAGAGGGAGCAATGGGGCCTGGGGGGTTGAATAATGAGGCATTAGACAGATTGGTATGTCTAATAGAAACCTCTATAGCATGGTTGGATGAACCAGGTGCAGAATTAACTATACCACCAGTTACAATGGAAGGCCTATTAACAAAAGATAGACCTTGATTGTTAATAGGATTTAAGATAAAATGTCTCTTAATATTCAATTTCCGTACAAATTTGTGTACATCAATAAATGTTTCAAACTTGTTCAATCTATGTGGGGGGGGGCAAATTTCAGGCCCTGACTCAGAACTTTTTGTTCGCCCATAGAGAGTTGGACTGTGCTTAAATTAAATACACCGCTAATATTTATTGTTTTCTTTTCTTTGGCCCGGATCCTCCTCCCCCCTCTAAGGCCTCTCGTTCTTCGCATCCCCTTTTCCCTCTGTTGTTGCTCCTGGGAAAAAAATGATGATGGGTCTGGCTCTCTCCTAAAAAATCCCGAGGTGAGTTTTGGTAATCATTCCTACCATGATTAGGATAATCATCATATTGGTTTGGATGTCTGACAATAACATGACCCTCCTCATCAAAACCATCATGATGATGGGAAAGAGGGGTAAACCTATTAGACAAAGGAATCTCCCTCCTCCCAGGGGTGAAAACACGTGAGGTGGGTGGGTGGTCCCTAAGATCTCTCCCATATTCCCAAGATCTCTGAAAAGTGTCTCTGGGATCATCTCTATAATCCTTCTGCCTTGGCTGTTGAAAATTCCTATTAAAAGGTCTAGAGGCATAATTACCTCGATGGTTACCCTGCGGGGGTGGGCCTTGAGGGGCCCTATAAGAGGAACTTCCCTGATGGACTCGTTTATCATTATTCTTAAAAGTTTTAGGCCTAACACTAGGTTGGCCTTTTTTGTTAGTTTGAGCCGAGATAGTGTCGGTCCTCACATTAATTTGAGGCGGAGGAGGTGTAGCTCCATTGGGGAGAAGAGCTGGAGGGAAAGGGGACGGAGGTTGGTGTTGAGTATCCATCCTCCCACTCCCAGTAGATTCCTCCATGGATATCTGCCATTTGAAGACCACTTTATTAGAGTAATCTGCCAAGTCGCGATTATATTTCTTCTTCTTTTTATTTTTCTGGTCAACATCTTCCTTTTCGAGAAACTGTCGCAGTTGATCGGATTTTGTTTATAAATTTCCTGATCTTTAAACGGCAAGCTTATCTCGTTTTTTCCCCAATAAAAAAACAAGAAATTGAATACCAGTATCATTAAAATAAATAAACCAACCCTCCAGGTCTGTTTCACCTTTCTGTGGGTTGACCTCCCATCTAAGACTGCGAGGTACCATTTTCTGAGAGATATATTGCTCAAGATATGCCACATCCCAACTGGTATGTAACTCTGATGTAACTCTGATGTCAAAAGGTTCTTTAGTCTAAGGAACAGGCCACCAACCTCGTCGGCCTGCTCAACTTTGCCATCAAAAACCCCTTCTATATTAATAGTATGTTGGGATCTATTTATTACATGTTCTACAAAATATGTCGTCTATCTTATTCAGTGCCCATGTTCCAAACAGTACATTGGTCGAACCAAACGTGAATTACATGTGCGGTTATCAGAACATGTGGCTAATATAAAGCGGGGTTTTACTAAGCACAACCTGTCTAGGCATTATGCCAAGTACCATAATAGGAAACTGAAGGGTACCCTTTTTTTAGCCTTTGACAAGATAAATCCACATTGGAGAGGCACAAATAAAGTCAGGTCCATTTCTAGGCTTGAGACTAGGTGGATCTTCCATATGAAATCTTTTGTCCCTTTCGGACTAAACGTTGATTGGGACATCAATTGTTTTATAAATAATTCTTGAAAATTGAGCCCCCTTTTATCTTTGGTCATATTTTCCCCCCCTTTTAAATCTGTTTTTATTAAAGATTTTACATTTACATTTTTATTGTTATTATTTTATCAATTTATTTTTTATCTTGTATTGTCGATATATTAGATGTCTGTTATTTTAAACAATTGCCTTTGTATGCTAATGAACTATCAATGCGCAATTTCATTGGGTTATAATATCTATCGTCTGTTGAATCCCTTCCTGGTTTGTCACCATCTGAGAAAATATTCGATCACTATACTTTTTTACCACAAGATGGCACTTCTCCTTCCTCCACTCAAAATGTTTTTCAGCTTAGTTACGTGCATTGATGGCTGCTATGTAAGATAATTGGGCCGTTCTCTATGTTATATTCCATTTGCCATTAGTTAAGATGGCGTCTATAGTGTATATAAAGCCCACACGTGGTGACGCTCGAGCGTGGCCAATCCCCAGACGACGTCCTATTGTGACAAAACGTGTAGGTAGGAGCCTACGACGTCATCACGTCCATTCTCGGTTGGGCTTTGCACGAACCCAGGAAGTGGAGGCTACAGACGGAGGCGCCGAAGTTTGTTTATTACGACAATACGCTGGTTTTTCATCTTGATTTTGTAAGTGCAATTCTTTTTCAATAAATTCCATGTTCGGACTTATTACGCTATGGATTGTCTTTTTGTTTTATACTTTTGAGAATCATCTGCTGCTTACGGTCGCTGCATGGCAAGGTTGTGGGGAGACCGATTTCCCTGTGCTGTTTAAGACTGCCGTAATAGCAGTCACCAGGATCTGGTAAGCGCATTTGATTATCCACTCTGTGTGTGACAAGATACGGAAGATTTCTTCACCTGCATCTTTACCTGCGTTTTTTTGGCACATCTTCTTTTTTCAATCACGGATTATTATTTTTTGGACTTTATATCTTTGGGTTTTTTCTCTTTTTCTCATCTCTGTTATTTTTTCATATATTGTTATATATATTATTCTTTTGGATATCAGTGTTCATTCCTATATTCAATTGTCATATATTGCAGCACTATTTATTTTGTGTATATACTTACTTTATTTTATTTTATATTGGTTTGGATGGGGATTAGATTTGTCATAAGTTTTTTCTTTGTTTAGAGTTTCATTTTACTCTTTTTAGCGCCGCATCCTTCTTTATTTCTTATAAACGAAAAAAGACTGAAAATTAAAAAAAAAAAAGATATTTTCTACTTTACGTTATAAAAAAAATTGAATAAACTCAACTTTAGTCATACATTTAGGCCAAAATGTATTCACCCCCCCCCCCCTCAAATGACCCAATTTTGGAAAGTAGACACCCCAAGCTATTTGCTGAGAGGCATGCTGAGTATTTTGCAGATCTCGCTTTTTGTTTTTGTTTTGAAAATTGAAAAAAAAATACATAATCCTTTTCTTTCTTCATTTTCAAAAACAATAGAGAGCTGCAAAATACTCACCATGCCCCTTAGAATTACCTTGGGGTTTCTACTTCCCAAAATGGAGTCATGGGGGGGGGGGTTGTGCTATTGACATTTCAGGGCCTCCGTAACTGTGATAGGTAGTGAGGAAGTGAAATCACCATTTTACGCCCTTAGAAAGCCTGAAGGCAGTGATTGGGGGCATTATGGGTTGATGACATCACAAGGGGCGTGTCCTCTAACTTACGTCATCGGGTGGCCCCACCCCATGCCAATATAAGTCATTGCACATGGAGGAACCAGAATTACACCGGGAGATCGTGTTGAGTCAACACTGGAAGAAGAACAGAGGGAGAAGACCCAGCAAAAGAGCAGAAGATAGCGGAGAGAGAGGAGAAGAGCCGGAGCTGCTTTAATAAAATACTTTAAAGTGGAGGTCCACCCTAAAATTAAAAATTACATTAACATTCCACAAAAAATATTTAAAAAAATTGAAAAAAAAAAAAGTTTTTTACTTACCAGAAATGCCTGTTGCTAGGCAGTCTTCCTAATCTGCCTCGTCCTATTCCACGGCTCTGCTTCTTCACTTCCTTCACTTCCTCCTTTTCGGTGAGCTGCCCCGTTGTTTTCTGGGACATGTGGGTGTCCCAGAAAACCATAGAGCCATTCACAAAGCGCCACGCGACTCGCGCATGCGCACTAGGAAACGGGCAGTGAAGCCGCAAGGCTCCACTGCCTGTTTCCCTTAGTTAGGATGGTGGCGCCGGCACCCGATCCGATGGACGGATCGGCCTGGGGGGGCCAACATCACAGGCTCGCTGGACAGATAAGTGCCCTTATTAAAAGTCAGCAGCTACAGTGTTTGTAGTTGCTGACTTTTTTTATTTTTTTATTTTTAAACAGCCGGACCTCCGCTTTAAAAAACTGTGTAGTGTGTTTATTTTTGACACTTTTTTATTTAGGTGAATGGGTAGGGGTACCCCATACTCATTCACCTAGGGTGGGGGGTCGTGATCTGGAGGTCCCCTTGTTAAAGGGGGCTTCCAGATCACTATAAGTCCCCGTCCGCAGACAACGACAACCACCGGGCAAGGGTTGTCGGGAAGAGACCCTTGTCCTCATCAACATGGGGACAAGGTGCTTTGGGGTGGGGGGGGCGCAGGAGCCCCCTCTGCCCCAAAGCACCCACCCCTCATGTTGAGGGCATGTGGCCTGGTATGGTCCAGGAGGGGGGGGCTCTCGCTTGTCCCCCCCTTTCCTGACCTGCCGTGCTGCGTGCTCGGATAAGGGTCTGGTATAGATCTTGTGGGGAACCTCACGCAAAATTTTGTCGGGGTTCCCCTTCAAGATTCTCATCTTGATCCGACTTCTGGTGAGACTTCTATTAAAATCAATGGGCTCCCATAGGGAACCATTGATTTTGAATAGAGACATAGAAACGCGGCTGAAAGCTAGTGTAGCTAAACGGGTATTGACGCCAATGCAAAACGCGAAAAAAAATCGAGTTTTTAATGCCGCTTTTTTCCTGGGGTCGGTACTAGCTTTGCAGCTTGTTTTTTAAAAAGTCCATGGGCATGAGGCCTGATAGGTAGTGAGGAAGTGAAATCACCACCCTTAGAAATCCTGAAATCTGAAGGCGGTGATTAATTTTCGGGGTCCTGTACACGGCTAGGCTCCCAAAAAGTCTCACACATGTGGTATCCCCGTACTCAGGAGAAGCAGCAGAATTTATTTTTGGGTGTAAAATATTCCATGGACTCAACATGCCTACCAGCAAATAGCTTGGGGTGTCTACTTTCCAAAAAGGGGGTCATTTGGGGGGGGGTTGAACTGTCCTGGCATTTTATGCACAACATTAGAAGCATATGCCACACATCACCCACCTTTCTAACCACTTGTAGACAAAACCCTTTCTGACACTTTTTGTTTACATGAAAAAATATTGTTTTTTTTTTTTTTAAAGCAAAGGCCCTACAGATTAATTCCGTGTACATACGATCGTTTTTCTCGTCGGAAAAAGATATGACGGCTTTTCCGACGGGATTCCGCTCAAGTTTGCCTTGCATACACACGGTCAAAAGTTCGCTGAAATTACGACCGTCAAGAACACGGTGACGTACAACACTACAACAAGCCTAGAAAATGACCTTCAATGTTTCCGAGCATGCGTAGGGATTTTGCGCACCCGGCCTGCTCCTGACTACTCCTGTTTGCTGCCAGTCCCCGACCCCGGCTTGTTTGACTATTCTCCTGCCTTCTCCTAAGGTTGTTCGCTGCCTGTCTGTTGCCGACCCGGTCCGTACCCCGACCACTCTTCTGCCTCTGTCTGGTACCTGCTCTGCCTGCCAGTGTTGACCCGGCCTGTCTGACCCCGCTAGCATTCCAGTTGAACTACAGAACACCTCCCTGCTGCCTGCTGTTCCTGAGTTCCTGCCAGCTACGGTACTTCTCTGCACAGTCAGCTGTTCCAGTGTTCCTGCCAGAGTTCCGGTGTATCTTCCTACAGTCAGCTGTTCCAGTGCTCCAGTTGAACTACAGAACACCTCCCTGCTGCCTGCTGTTTCTGAGTTCCTGCCATCTACAGTACTCCTCTTCACAGTCAGCTGTTCCAGTGTTCCTGCTAGCCCTCCTTCTGCTGCACCAGAGGTTCGGATCAGCTCTACATCTGCCACCTGCCAAGCACTTGTGGCCCCCTGTGCTCTTGAGTCCCTGTTTCCTCTATCAGGGGTTCTCGAGCCAGAGGCACATAAGAGGCTACTCCCTGCACTCTGGGCTCCGCCACCAGGTGCGTGACAGTACCGGACAGCCATGTCCGAGCCCTCGCAGGGAGCCTCTACTATGGACGAGCTCTGCCGCCATCTTGCTGGACTTACCCAGGCGGTAAAGAGTCTTCAAGAAGGCTATACCCAACTGGAAGGCCAAATCCAAGCTCTAGCAGCATCCACACCTCCAGCTTCCGGGACTTCTGCTGCACCCTCAGTGGTGATGTTGCCGCCTGAACCCAGGGTCCCCACGCCTGAAAGATTCTCGGGTAACCGGAGTAAATTCAGGTCTTTCCGTAACTCATGTGAACTCTTTTTTGCCCTTCAGCCAAGGACTTTCTCCCTGGAAGCCACCAAAGTGGGGTTCGTGATCTCGCTGTTGTCAGGCGAGCCCCAGTCCTGGGCCTATCGCCTTCTAGAAAAGAAGGATGTGTCACTTGATACCCTGGACACCTTCTTTCAGGCCATGTCGTTATTATACGAGGACCCACAGCTAACCGCTACTTCATAGGCAGCTTTGCACGCCCTACAGCAAGGCCGCAGACCTGTGGAGGACTACGTGTCGGAAGTCAGACGCTGGAGTTCCCACACGAATTGGAACAAAGCTGCCCTTCGGTATCAGTTCCGTATAGGCCTTTCGGAATCTTTAAAGGACGAACTAGCCCGAGTGGGTATCCCAGAGACTTTAGAGGGCCTCATAGACCTTTCTATTCAAATAGACAGACGCCTGAGAGAACGGCATACGGAGCGATCCTCCGGTCCTTCCCGTCCTGTTTGGATGCTGCCCCATGTGCCTAGTTCTCCCCACCCTGTTCCTTCAGCTTCAACCACCATAGCCTCAGATACTCCGGAACCGATGCAGCTGGGCCTCTTACGCCCTTCACTTACTCCTGAAGAGCGTCAATGCCGTCGGGCTGGTAACCTGTGCCTGTACTGCGGGGAACCTGGACATTTTGTACGAACATGCCCGGCAAAGCTTCGTAAGTGCTTTTCTATTTCCCCTGCTCTTACCCCTGCAGTACTGAATAATGTTTCTCATCTGGCTGTTCCGATTCTCTTACAGCTCCCAGGAGGGAATATACCAACCAGCGCTATCATTGATTCCGGGGCTTGCAGCGGCTTCATAGACTTGTCCTTCGCTTCCAGACATCACATTCCCCTTCGGCCCAGAGCGAAAGGACTTTCCGTATATTTGGCCGATGGCTCTACCCTCAAATCAGGGCCAGTAACCCACAAGACCGTACCTCTGCACACCACCATTGCCGGCACTCATGAAGAGCTACTTTGTCTAGATGCCATTGAGTCTCCTCTATTTCCCATCATACTAGGCATGCCGTGGCTAAAGGCCCATAATCCGCAAATTGATTGGACCTCGGGGAAGATTGAGTTCCTTTCCTCTTACTGCCATCAACACTGTCTACCAGAAGTCACCGAGCCCCTTCTTCCCTACTATGCATGGAAACTGACGCTGAGATCTGTCAAATTGTATCTGAAGCCTACCACAGCTTTCTGGACGTTTTCAGTCAAAAGGGCGCTGAGACTCTTCCTCTCCACCGGCCATACGATTGCCCAATTGAGCTCCTTCCAGGGGCAGAGATCCCTTTTGGGAAAATTTTCCCTTTGTCAGAACTAGAACTAGGAGAATTAAAGACTTACATTGATGACAATCTATAAAAAGGGTTCATCCGACCCTCCACGTCCCCGGCAGGAGCAGGAATCTTCTTCGTGGAGAAGAAAGACCATTCTCTACGCCCTTGTGTGGATTATCGAGCACTTAATAAGATCACGATTAAAAACCGTTATCCTTTGCCATTAGTGCCAGAACTTTTTCAAAGACTGGGGTCTGCAGTAGTGTTTTCTAAGTTAGATCTTCGTGGTGCCTACAATCTTGTCCGCATTCGTAGGGGAGACGAATGGAAGACTGCTTTCCGTACTCGGTTTGGGCACTTTGAATATTTAGTCATGCCTTTCGGACTTTGTAATGCTCCTGCTACATTTCAGCATTTTGTGAATAACATCTTCAGAGACTATCTTGACCTGTTTGTTATTATTTATTTAGATGACATCCTGATTTTTTCTTCTTCCTTAGCTGAACATCGTGAACATGTCAGAAATGTTTTGACCCGACTTCGGCTGCACGGCCTCTACGCCAAACCTGAGAAATGTGTCTTTGAACAAGAGAGTATCCAGTTCCTTGGTCTAATTATCTCCGTGGAGGGCAAAATGGACCCTCAGAAGGTCTCTGCCATTCTGGACTGGCCCGCTCCTACTGACAAGAAGGGAATCCAACGTTTTGTAGGATTTGTGAATTTCTACAGAAAATTCATCAAAGGATTCTGCTTCTCCACCATCATTTCTCCCATTACAAGGCTAACCAAACAGGGCCTTAAATTCCACTGGTCTACTGAAGCTCAGGCAGCCTTCACAACGCTGAAAGATCTGTTTGTCTCAGCCTTTAAAACACCCTGATTCCACATTGCCATACATTTTGGAGGTGGACGCCTCGGAAATAGCGGTCGGTGCAGTGCTTTCCCAGAGACAGGGGCCTAGGGCTCTTCTGCACCCAGTCGCTTTTTTTTCTCGCAAACTATCTGAAGCGGAGAGGAACTATGATGTGGGCGACGGAGAGTTGTTAGCACTTGAGGAATGGCAATATCTCCTAAAGGGAGCAGCTCATCCAATTCTTGTTTATACAGATCATAAGAATCTGGAATATTTAAAGACTCCCAAGAGGTTAAAACCACGACAGGCCAGGTGGGCACTTTTCTTTACCAGATTTTCATGCCATATAACCTATCGCCCCGGGTCAAAAAACACCAAGCCCGACGCACTGTCATGAATGTACAGCGGATCTGAAGCATCTTCTCCCCCAGACACCATCTTGCCCTCAGGGAACTTTCTGTTGCTCCAAGGTGATCTACGTTCTCAAATCAAGCAAGTCTGCAGGGACGCTTCTGCTCCACCTGATACAGCTCTACAGGCCAGAGATGATCTTCTGTGGTTTAAGGATAGGATCTTCGTACCTCAGGAAATGCGAGCAGCGGTTCTTAGTTCCTGTCATGATCACATGTTGGCCGGCCATTTCCAGTTCCAGTGCTCCATTTGAACTACAGAACACCTCCCTGCTGTTCCTGAGTTCCTGCCGTCTACAGTACTCCTCTTCACAGTCAGCTGTTCCAGTGTTCCTGCTAGCCCTCCTTCAGCTGCACCAGAGGTCCGGATCAGCTCTACATCTGCCACCTGCCAAGCACTTGTGGCCCCCTGTGCTCTTGAGTCCCTGTTTCCTCCATCAGGGGTTCTCGAGCCAGAGGTACACGAGAGGCTACTCCCCTGCACTTTGGGCTCCGCCACCAGGTATGTGACATCCAGTCTCTGTGCAGGCAACCGCCTCAAGTATTACCTCTATAAGAGGTATGTCTGGTTCCACTCTGGTTCCCCAGTGATTTGGGGGTGATCCAGTCAAATGCAGAGGGTTTCTTAACTAGGTTGAGATATACTTTAAGATGCTGCCCCTGGCGTTTTCCATGGACAGAAGCAAAGTAGGTTTCGTGATATCCTTGCTTTCTGAGAGAGCCTTGGCCTGGGCAAACCCTCTATGGGAGATGCAAAAACCTGTTGTCTTGAGCTACCCTGAGTTTGTGACTTAGATTAAAAGGGTATTTGATGTTTCCGCACGCTCAGCTTCTGCTGCCAAATGCCTCATGTCCATCGAGCAGAGTACGAAAACTGTTGCCGACTATGCCACTGAATTCCCTACTCTGGCAGCAGAGGTTGCGTGGAACAATGAGGCCCTTGTGGCTGCTTTTTCTCATGGTCTCTCAGGAACCATCAAGGATGAGATAGCAGCCCGAGATATACCCACTGAGCTGGAGAAGTTGATCACATCTGCCATCCTCATTGACTCCAGACTCAGAGAAAGACTCTCTTTTAAAGAGCGTTTGCGGAAGCCTCCTTTTTGTTTGTTTTCAAGCTTTGCAGTCCCACCCTTGCCTCCCTCACCTCCCATGCCTCCTGGTACCGAGTCGGTCAGTGAAGGTGCACCCATGCACTTGGGTTTCACATGTCTCTCTGCGGATGAGAAAACCTTTAGGAGGAGGGAGAGATTGTGCCTTTATTGTGGCCGAGCATGTCACTTTTTGAAGTCTTGTCCTACCCGTCCAGGGAACGCGCGAACCTTGAGGTCCTGTCACAGACAGACCTTAGGTGGCGTTGTTTCATCCCCAGTTATCCAGAAGGATAAGCCCCTGGTTTTCGGTCACCCTTTCTTGGGCTGAGTCATCCGTCGAGATACAGGCTCTAATCGACTCTGGGGCTGCAGGCTCGTTCATTGATGCTGCCTTCGTATCAAAGCACTCGATTTCAATGCAGCTGCATGACACTCCACTTGCCATTGAGGCTCTTGATAAGAGACCTCTACAGCCTGCCCATGTGACTCATGAGACGGTTCCGTTATCCATGGCTGTAGGGTCTCTTCACCATGAGATAATCCAATTCCATGTTATTTCCTCACCTAAGTTTCCGCTGGCTATTGGTTATTCTTGGTTACAGAGGCACAACCCCTCTTTTGATTGGCTCCATGCTGAGGTTCTCTCCTGGTTGCCATAATGCAGTGAGACATGCTTCCAGAAGGTAGCCAAGATCCTGTGCACCTCTTCACTCTCCTCCCTGACGGAGGAGTACCGCAATTTTAGCTATGTCTTTGACAAAGGTCAAGCTGGTAGTTTGCCTCCACAACGGCCGTATGATTGCGCAATTGACCTTCAAACTGGTGCCATACCCCCTCGTGGCCGGGTTTACCCTTTGTCGGTCTTGGAGGATAAGGCCATGGAGGAGTATGTTGCAGATGCACTTTCTCGAGGTTTCATCCGCAAATCCTTGTCACCTGCTGGTGCTGGTTTCCTCTTCGTGAAGAAGAAGAGTGGTAAACTGAGACCTTGAATTGATTATAGGGGTCTCAATCACACGGGCATATGGTGAATTGGGTCAGTGGACCAATATGACCGCAACGCACACTTTTTAGTAATGCCCATGAGGAGGGAGAGACCCAGAAAGGTCTTAAATTTGGAAACTGTAATAGGTTTCCAATCTCTGGCAAGGGTCAACTGGGGATTAGCGGCGATGAATTGACCACCATACAAATTACTTTGGTCCACAATTGATCTATAGAGATCTTCCGTGAAAAACAGGGAATAAAAATCAAGTGACATAAAATCAACTGTTTCCACCTGAATTCTAGGTTGGCCAGTGAACAGGCGCTGCAGAAGTGGTGGGCTCCCAATTAGGATTGGCAAATGCAGTGGGAAGGGCACTATGGGCTTTACGGGCCTGTGTTTGTCTTCTTGGTGGCTGCGGGGCACTACTTGTGTTAGCCACCGCAGAAGCTTGAACTGCACTTATGGGACTCGCCATGTCACCACGTGTTACTACAGTGCTGGTTTTACTACGACCAGGATGTACTAGGCCGCTGGTGCTTGCCAGTTCACCAGAAGGAGGAGCGGCACTAGTATTGGCTCTCTGCTCCTGCGGTTCTTGCATCTCAACAACAGAAGAAGGGATTGGGTATGCCTGACCTAAGCAGGGACCACTCCGTCATCAGAGCTATCTGTCAGGGTGCCACTGCTCTCTACTGGTTCGTATACTGAGCCTGAATCTGCCAGTGAGGCCGCTTCCCCATCGCTCTCATCTGTCATGCTCAGCAAAAGGATTCCACGAGGGGAGGTGGGGAGGTGACATCACTTCCTCTGCCTGTGTTTACATTACACAGGAAAAGGACAGTCCGCCATTCGCCAGAACCGATCACCAGGTTCAGGCCAGAAATCATTGGCCTGGGCATGGAGACTGATCGGTTCTGAAACTTATCCGATCACCGTGGGTGGGCCGAATACACGTGCGCACGCTCCCTAGGCGGCCGCGCGCCTGAGTTACAGCTATGACGATTCCCCTAGGGGAGCCAACCTGCCTCAGTATAACTGCGGCGGCTGGTCCTTAACCGGTTAAAGTGGTTGTAAAACCTTACACTCCACTTTTACCTACAGGTAAGCCTATAATAAGGCTTACCTGTAGGTACCGTGAATATCTCCTAAACTTGCACCGTTTAAGAGATATTCACTGTATCAGCATGTGCCGATGTCATCGACATATGCGCACTGAAGAAACGGCTCGCTCGTACTGATTCTTCAGCTGCTGTGCATGCGCGGGTGTGACGCGGCTCCAGCCAATCACAGCGCCAGAGCCCGCGATACCCGGAAATAACTCCGGGAGACATGTCGCCGGCCACAGCGGTGTGCCGGGACCGCTGTGGGGGCTTCGATCTAAGGTAAGTATTTCATAATGAGCTAGTATGCTATGTATACTAGCTCATTATGCCTTTGTGTTGCAGGTTTTTTTTTTTTTCGTGGATTTACAACCACTTTAAAGTTTTTTTGAAAAAAAAATAGCACCGAGTTGGACCTCCTTTTGCCTTCAGAACTGCCTTATTTCTTCATGCCATAGATTCAACAAGGTATTGGAAACATTCCTCAGAGATTTTGGTCAATATTGATATGATAGCATTACACAGTTGCTGCAGATTTGTTGGCAGCACATCCATGGTGCAAATCTCCCATTCCACCACATCCCAAAGGTGCTCTATTGGATTAAGATCTGGTGACTGCGGAGGCCATTGGAGTACAGTGACCTCATTGTCCTGTTCAAGAAACCAGTGGTGAGATGATTTGATCTTTGTGACATGGTGCATTATCCCGCTGGAAGTAGCCATCAGAAGATGGGTACACTATAGTCATAAAGGGATGGTCAGCAGCAATACTCAGGTAGGCTGTGGCATTTAAACAATGCTCAATTGGTACTAAGGAGCCCAAGAAATTATCCCCCACACCATTACACCACCACCACCAGCCTGAACCATTGATACAAGGCAGGATGGATCCATGCTTTCATGTTGTTTACACCCAAATTCTGGCCCTACATCTGAATGTTGCAGATGAAATCGAGACTCATCGAGACTCATCAGACCAGGCAACATTTTTCCAATCTTCTATTGTCCAATTTTGGTGAGCCTGTGCAAATTGTAGCCTCAGTTTCCTATTCTTAGCTGAAAGGAGTGGCACCAATGTGGTCTTCTGCTGCTGTAACCCATCTGCTTCAAGGTTTGATGTGTTGTGCGTTCAGAGATGGAATTCTGCATACCTTGGTTGTAACGCGTGGTTATTTGAGTTACTGTTGCCTTTATTATCTCAAACCGGTCTGTCCATTCTCCTCTGTCCTCTGACCTCAACAAGGCATTTTTTTCTCCACACAGCTGTTGTTCACTGGAAATTTTCTCTTTTATGGACCATTCTCTGTAAAACCCTAGAGATGGTTGTGTGTGAAAATCCCTGTAGATCAGCAGTTTTTGAATTACTCAGACCAGCCTGCCTGGCACCAACAACCATGCCACGTTCAAAGTCACTTAAATCCCCTTTCTTTATCATACATCACGGGACACAGAGCACCATAATAATGACTATCTGGGTTATATGCTACCTTTAGGTGATTGGACACTGGCAACCAATAGTAAGATATATATAACCCCTCCCATACAGGAAGTACCTTTAGTTTTTTGCCAGGGTCTTTTCTTCAATAAATGTCCCAGTGAGGATGTTATAATCAGATCCATTCGGATGGCATAAAAAGCTAAAGTGGATGGTACCCGAGCCTCCGTTCAAGAACGAGGTTTTGCTTGTAACGTGTCCTTTATGGCGCTGGACCCTTGTTATATGGTATCCCTGGTCTTTACTTGCCCAATGGAACCAGAAGGGGGCTTTACAGGTCCAGGGGTGTGGACCCCGTACAAATGGGGGACCCGGTCCTTGAAGGTCCTCAGTGGCGCTACCCGCCGTGATGGGGGAAGATTGGGCCTGTATCAGGCCCTGCAGCGAGGACCGGTGAGTACTCCCTCTGGGAGGCCTAAAAATACTTCTATTGTTGCTAAATGATATGTGTTAGTGTATGCGGGTGTCTCCCGCACGTGGGAGGTGTATGCCGGGCACGCGCGTGCGCATGCCCGTGCGCTGTGCTTGTCCGCGTGCACGGGTGACGGTCGCTGCGTGCGTGCACGGGTGACGGTCGCTGCGTGCGTCACAGCATGCCTGTGTGTGCGCCGCGTGGGCGTGCGCATGCGCAGTAGAGCACGGACGTGCGTGCGTCACGTGGCGGTGCGTGAGTATAGAGGGAGGTCACACAACTGCATGTTCAATGCTGCTTGTCAGTCAGGCTCACAGAGCCTAGTGTGCGGTGGGACACAGAGGTCTGGGCACGTGAGTTTGGACATTTTGCAACAGGTTGAAGGCTGGTAAGGCTGTGGTAGCGGCTATACGCTGGATTCAGCCATATATCTCAGAGGGAGTGCCTTTTTTTCCTCAAATACTTGTAAGCAATGTCTTCCAGGAAACGAGGTACGGGGAGCAGGGCAGGTCCAGGGGTTAAAGGGACTCCTTCAAAAACAGGAGATCAACCTCAGGTTACTGCAGCATCAGTCTCCCCTGAAAGACCTGCGGCATTTGGCATGGCTGAGTCATTGCAGTTTTCAGGCGTGATGGCCACTACCAATATCCCTGCATCGGCTTATGTTACTAAGGATGACTTAGCATCAGCCCTACCTGGCCTAGAAGGCAAGATAGTGGGTATGATTGCTACAGTAACACAGGGAGGGAAGAAACGTCATAGATCTCCCTCCCTGGAGCCTGGTCCCAGTGGTGAGTCACTTGAGCACCAGGGTTCTTTTAGCCACATGGGTCCCTGTGATTTGGATCCAGAATGGGCAGAGAATTTGGAGGAGGAGGCCGTTAAAGACAAGGAGGAAGGAGAGGCTGAAGAGTCCTCATCTGAGGACTCAGGTTCTGAGGAACCAATTTCGGCCTCTCAATCCCAAAAATTGTTTATCCAGTCCTTGGCTGAGATGGTGAGAGCTGGATTTAAATTACCTATGGTACAGGGACCAGGACTCTCCTGTTCTACATTGGGATCCTTACGTCCTCAACCAGGTTCCCAGGCATTTCCTTTGCAACCTTTATTGGAACAGGTAATTTACGCTGACTGGGACCACCCGGACAGGACATACTTACCTCCAAAAAGGTTTTCTCTTTTATATCCTATGGAGGAAAAATTCAGGAAGAAGTGGGATACACCTTTGGTTGATGCTGCCATTTCTTCAGTGAATAAAAGTCTAACCTGTCCAGTAGATAATGCCCAGGGATTTAAGGATCCGGCAGATAAAAAATTGGAATCTTTACTAAAAGCTTACTTTGCGGTGGCTGGGTCAGCAGTACAACTGGCAGTTGCGGCTATTTTAAGAAATTGGTCAGGAACCTCCCTGTTCAAGAGGAAGTTTCTGACGAACTGTCAGAATTTCCTCACGCTTTATGTTTTGCGGTAGACGCGTTAAAGGACTCGATCCAGCAGATGTCTTGTTTTGCGCCACTCTCCATATCCATATGCGCAGAGTACTGTGGTTGAAGAACTGGTCAGCCGAGACGCCATGCTTGAGGCTACTCGCGGCTTTTCCTTTTCATGGTGAGCGTCTATTTGGGGAAGATCTGGATAAATACATCCAAAAGATCTCAGGAGGGAAAAGTTCCTTACTTCCGGTTAAAAGAAGGAGTAAGCAGCCTTCCTTTAAGATTCCCAACGCTCCTGGGCCAAGTGCCTCTTCCCCTAAGAGGTATCGACGGCCTCAGCCACCTACTTTTAAGAAGCCTCAAGGTCAAAAAAGACCCTGGACCAGAAACCAGCCAATTCCAAGTCTTCCTTGTGAAGGGGCGCCCCCACTCTTGCGGGTGGGGGGCAGACTGCGGTGGTTCACGGATGCTTGGGGAAAATTGGTTCAGGACAGGTGGGTCATTTCCACCATAACTCAGGGTTACAAAATAGAGTTCCGGGATTTTCCCCAACTCGATTTTTGGTATCCAGAGTCCCATCAGACCCGGGGAAAAAGAAGGGTCTATTCCTCGCTTTAGAACAGCTGGAAAGGCAGAAGGTAATTATTGAGGTTCCACACAAAGAAAGATTCAAGGGATTCTACTTGAACCTATTTACAGTGTCAAAGCCGAACGGAGAAGTAAGGCCCATCTTGGACCTCAAATCCCTCAATTCCTTTCTAAACGTCCGAACCTTCCGTATGGAGTCAGTTCGTTCAGTAATCGCATCCTTGAGAAAAGGAGATTTTTTAGCGTCCATAGCCATCAAAGACGCATACCTGCATGTACCGATTTTCAGTCCACATCAAAGATTCATGCGATTTGCAATAGAAGAGTATAATTTCCAATTTGTGGCACTTCCATTCGGTCTAGCCACGGCCCCTCGAGTCTTCACAAAGGTTCTGGCTCCAGTGTTGGCATTCCTAAGGTCCCAGAAGATCTCGGTGGTAGGATATCTGGACAACCTTCTGTTAAGGGATCAAGCTTACTCCACCTTGGTAGAAAACATACGACTACGGTCCGTTTCGTAAGGTTTCTAGGCTGGATTCTAAATATGGACAAATCGGCCCTTCATCCAGCTCAGGTCTTAACATATCTGGGTCTGATCTTGGACACAACCCAAGAAAGAGTAATTCTACCTCCCTTAAAAGTCAACTCTATAGTGGAGCTGGTTCAGGAAGTCAAGGGGGTAGAAGGTCCTTTGATTCGTCTGTGCATGAGGCTGTTGGACAAGATGGGATCATCCTTCAGCGCAGTTCCCTATGCGCAGTTTCACTCCAGGATATTCCAGAGAGCAATCCTGGAAGCTTGGGACAAGTCGGTTCACACCTTGGATCGTCCCATGTCTCTATCCCTACAGGTGATAAGGGAACTCTCTTGGTGGTCAAGGACCAGCAACAGGGCCGGATTTGCCATAAGGCCACCGAGGCCAGGCCTCGGGGCGGCAGCGGTGCAGGGGCGGCGCCGCCCCCCCCCTTTCAGGCTGCCCGTTAAATTTGATTAAGGGCACCGGTGCCCTTAGAAAAGATGGCAGCGAACCGCCCACTACTGCGCATGCGCAGTTCTGAAGCGGCTGGGCTCGGGAAAGCTCGTACGCGCTTGGCCGGGCGGCGCATGCGCAGTAGCGTGATTGCGCCGCCCGGCGCCATTTTTGAAA
This sequence comes from Lithobates clamitans, assembly GCA_037952925.1. NCBI lineage: Eukaryota > Metazoa > Chordata > Amphibia > Anura > Ranidae > Lithobates > Lithobates clamitans. The sequence continues at coordinate 3,932,592 of JBBGZY010000427.1, forward strand.
AGATTAACAAGTAATGTCAGCGGTGCGGCGGCGGGGGGAGAGAGATGACATCTCTCATTGCCAGCACCGCTGTTCCGCCCTCCTTCATCTGGTGGTAGACAGGCAGCGTGGCAAGTGACATCAACATCTGGTGGCAGCGTAGCAAGTGACATCCCCATCTGGTGGCAGTGTGGCAAGTGACATCCCCATCTGGTGGCAGCCAGGCAGTGTGGCAAGTGACATCCCCATCTGGTGGCAGTGTGGCAAGTGACATCCCCATCTGGTGGCAGTGTGGCAAGTGACATCCCCATCTGGTGGCAGCGTGGCAAGTGACATCCCCATCTGGTGGCAGTGTGGCAAGTGACATCCCCATCTGGTGGCAGTGTGGCAAGTGACATCCCCATCTGGTGGCAGTGTGGCAAGTGACATCCCCATCTGGTGGCAGTGTGGCAAGTGACATCCCCATCTGGTGGCAGCATGGCAAGTGACATCCCCATCTGGTGGCAGCCAGGCAGTGTGGCAAGTGACATCTCCATCTGGTGGCAACGTGGCAAGTGACATCTCCATCTGGTGGCAGCCAGGCAGTGTGGCAAGTGACATCCCCATCTGGTGGCAGCCAGGCAGTGTGACAAGTGACATCTCCATCTGGTGGCAGCATGGCAAGTGACATCCCCATCTGGTGGTAGCCAGACAGTGTGGCAAGTGACATCTCCATCTGGTGGCAACGTGGCAAGTGACATCCCCATCTGGTGGCAGCCAGGCAGTGTGGCAAGTGACATCTCCATCTGGTGGCAACGTGGCAAGTGACATCTCCATCTGGTGGCAGCCAGGCAGTGTGGCAAGTGACATCCCCATCTGGTGGCAGCCAGGCAGTGTGGCAAGTGACATCTCTATCTGGTGGCAGCGTGGCAAGTGACATCTCCATCTGGTGGCAGCGTGGCAAGTGACATCTCCATCTAGTGGCAGCCAGGCAGTGTGGCAAGTGACATCTCCATCTGGTGGCAGCATGGCAAGTGACATCCCCATCTGGTGGCAGGCAGAGTGGCAAGTGACATCTCCATCTGGTGGCAGCGTGGCAAGTGACATCTCCATCTGGTGGCAGCCAGGCAGTGTGGCAAGTGACATCTTCATCTGGTGGCAGCCAGGCAGTGTGGCAAGTGACATCTCCATCTGGTGGCAGCGTGGCAAGTGACATCTCCATCTGGTGGCAGCCAGGCAGTGTGGCAAGTGACATCTCCATCTGGTGGCAGCCAGGCAGTGTGGCAAGTGACATCTCCATCTGGTGGCAGCGTGGCAAGTGACATCTCCATCTGGTGGCAGCCAGGCAGTGTGGCAAGTGACATCTCCATCTGGTGGCAGCCAGGCAGTGTGGCAAGTGACATCTCCATCTAGTGGCAGCATGGCAAGTGACATCCCCATCTGGTGGCAGGCAGAGTGGCAAGTGACATCCCCATCTGGTGGCAGAGTGGCAAGTGACATCCCCATCTGGTGGCAGCCAGGCAGTGTGGCAAGTGACATCTCCATCTGGTGGCAGGCATAGTGTCAAGTGACAAGCGATGGTGGCAAGTGACACGCTCAGGGCTCCCAATGATTCTGCATTATGGTGAGTTGAACTATTTCATTTTACATTACAATGTAATGATAGAAATAATGTGTTTCAATCATCCTGACACCATACCAACCATGGTGCCGGGGATGATTGAGGCACTAACACCAGCCATTGCCCTGAAAAATTGCCAGCGAAAAATCCTTACCCCTCGCGCGCTTACCCTGAAGTATTTTTAGTCTGTACAATTAAAACCAGTTGTTTTCAGTGTTCTCGTGTATGGAGATATGTTTTTAATTGATCTATTGTAGCAGTCATCGATAAAGGACGAGAATGGTGGTGTGTGTGTGTGGGGGGGGGGGCGGGGGCGGCATTGAAGGACTCGGCCTTGGGGCGGCAAAGGGAGTAAATCCGGGCCTGCCAGCAACTTGAATGGCGGAAAATCCTTTCCACCAGTATCCTGGAAGGTAGTAACTACTGACACCAGTCTGCTAGGCTGGGGAGCAGTCCTGGAAGAGGCTTCTGTCCAGGGATTATGGTCTCAGGAGAGAAGTCCTTGCCCATCAATCTGCTGGAAATTCGGGCAGCTCGCTTGGCTCTCCTATTTTGGACGTCCAGACTGCGGAGGTTTTCTGTCCGAATCCAGTCCGACAACTTCAAGGTGGTGGCATACATCAACCACCAAGGGGGCACCCGGAGCCGGGCGGCCCAAAGAGAAGTAAAGCACATATTAACTTGGGCAGAGAGACATGTGCCGTTTCTGTCGGCAGTCTTTATTCCTGGGGTAGACAATTGGCGGGCAGACTACCTAAGTCGCCAGCAGCTAATACCGGGGGAGTGATCTCTTCACCCCGAAGTTTTCCTTCAGATCTGCCAGCGCTGGGAGATGCCAGATGTGGATCTTCTGGCATCCAGATTCAATGCCAAGGTGGACAGGTTTGTATCCAGGACCAGGGATCTGCTCGCTGTAGGAACGGATGCATTAGTGGTTCCCTGGGATAGCGGTGGAGGATCCGCTATGCCTCCCATACCGTCCAGATCTGTTGTCTCAAGGTCCCATATACCATCCTTCTTTACGGTCGCTGAATTTGATGGCATGGCTATTGAGACCAGGGTGCTGAAAGACCGTGGTATCAGAGGTTCAGTCTTATCTACTCTGATAAATGCTAGAAAGCCAGTTTCTAGAAATATTTACCATAGGGTCTGGAAATCATAAATTTTCTGGTGCGAGAGGAGAAGATGGTATCCTCGCAAGTATGCGATTGGGAGGATCCTTGCCTTTCTTCAATCAGGAATCGATTTAAACTTATCTTTAGGAACCATTAAAGGACAAATTTCGGTCTTATCAGTTTTTTTTCCAGAGGCCAATTGCATCTCATTCTTTAGTGCGAACCTTCGTCAAGGGGGTACTGCACTTAAAACCACCGGTTAAGCCTCCCTTATGCCCCTGGGACATGAACTTGGTGCTATCAGCTCTGCAGGTTCAACCCTTTGAACCGATTAGGCATATTCCTTTAATTCTGTTGACCAGGAAATTGGTTTTTCTGGTGGCCATAACTTCGGCTAGAAGGGTGTCTGAATTTGCCGCCCTTTCATGTAAAAAACCTTTTCTATTTTTACATCAGGGCAAGGTGGTGATGCGCCCCCGTCCAGATTTTTTACCTAAGGTGGTTTCCAATTTTCATTTGAATCAGGATATCATTATACCTTCCTTTTTTCCCAATCCTAAGTCTAAGGAGGAAAAGTCGCTTCACTCACTGGATGTGGTGAGAGCAGTCAAGGTTTACCTAAACATGTCAGCTCCCTTTCGGAAGGCTGATTCCCTTTTTGTCCTGCCAGAGGGTCCTAAGAGAGGACAGGCAGCAACTAGTTCTACTATCTCTAGGTGGATTTGCCAACTCATTATCCAGGCTTATGAGTTGAAACGCAGGGTTCCACCTCGATATTTAAAAGCTCATTCTACTAGAGGAGTTAGTACATCATGGGCAGTGCGCCAACAGGTGTCTATGACTCAGGTTTGCAAAGCGGCCGCTTGGTCTTCAGTTCATACGTTCACCAGGTTTTACCAGCTGGACGTTAGATCTCAAAAGGAGACTATTTTTGGCGACAGCGTGCTGCGAGCGGCTTTATAAGTCCTGGGGCTGAAGGGGATTTAGGAATACTATGCCCTCCCCTCAAATGCATTGCTTTAGGACGTCCCAGATAGTCATTATTATGGTGCTCTGTGTCCTGTGATGTACGATAAAGAAAAATGGATTTTTAAAACAGCTTACCTGTAAAATCCTTTTCTTGGAGTACATCACGGGACACAGAGGTCCCTCCCTTCTTTTCTGGGATCTTCATTGCTTGCTACAAAACTAAAGGTACTTTCTGTATGGGAGGGGTTATATGGGAGGAACCTTCTTACTATTGATTGCCAGTGTCCAATCACCTAAAGGTAGCATATAACCCAGATAGTCATTATTTTGGTGCTCTGTGTCCCTTGATGTACTCCAAGAAAAGGATTTTACAGGTAAGCTGTTTTAAAAATCCATTTTTCTTATATATTCTACTTGTGAGGGACAGGGGAGAAGGCAGGGGTGCCCAATGTGCCCTGAAGGGTGAAGATCCCCTTTAAAAATATCCCCTCCCCCTCCTGCTATCTATCCTGTCCATAGCTCTTAACAGTCTATCCATTTGGAGGGGCTGTCCCTTGTGCAATGTCAGTTGTCCCTTTCACATGGTGCTGGTCCACTCCGTTTAGCAGGGAATTTATGAGCAGATCCCTGACTCATTGCTGACCAGGACCAATGTCATTTTTTTTTTTTTTATCTGTGCCCATTAATTTGTGTCTACATTTACAGAACAGACTATGACGGACCCATGAGGTCTCTACGGGTGGCCAGATGTAAACAGACTTGTGTCTGTTTACATCAGGCTACCTCCAACCTGTCACCATTAGGTCCATTAAATCGGAAAAGGGCGTAGTCCTTTTCTATTTTCCTTTCTGGATCCGGAAAGACTCAGAGGTGGGTGTGTAGGCAGCTGCAGTCTGCTTCCTCTTCTGTAGCTAGCCCCCGACCAGAGTGACATCACAGCCTGGAGAGGAAAGTTAGGGAAAACTTGGTTCCTTTAGTCTAGCATAAGGTGACCAGATTTTCAAAATGAAATCCAGGGACATTTTCTTTTTTATTGGCAAATGGTAAACTATTTTGTAAGCATATTTTCCTCAAATAATATATACAGTGTATGTGGTATGTGTTTATGGAATGATTGTATAACATATATACGTTATTTCTCATATTTCGTCTGAGATAAAAAAAAAAGATACTTCTTAATTTTTTGAGATATGACTACCAAATGTTAAAAAGATAAGATAGAGAACAAAGTTCAGGAGTGCGTTACATAAAGAATGCAAGGCTAAGGAGCGCGCTACATAAAGAACGCAGGGCTAAGGAGCGCACTACATAAAGAATGCAGGGCTAAGGACTGCACTACACTAACAATGCAGTGCTCAGGAGTGCACTACATAAACAATGCAGGGCTCAGCAGTGTGCTACATAAAGAATGCAGGGCTCAGCAGTGTGCTACATAAAGAATGCAGGGCTCAGGAGTATGCTACATAAATAATGCAGGGCTCAGCAGTATGCTACATAAAGAATGCAGGGCTCAGCTGATCCCCTGATGAAGTCATGTGATGTGACGATACGCGTCGGGATTGGAGCACTGGGTACATTCACAACCTGACGCCAGGAGACAAGCTTGGGGCTCGTAGATGGTTTTATCTTGCTGTTCATCACATATGTGAGTTTGATTTTTATCTTTTATCAATAAATCTGTGCCACATACGGGATTATGCTATGATTTTTCTCTTTTTATATTTACATTAATATCCATTGAGCTTATATCTGGCCAAACACCTGGGAGCAGAAGCGGACCGAGGATCCCACACAAAGAGCATACGAACTCGGCGTTCGTGGATTGACACCTATGCTCCTTTTATAAAAAGATCCAACATTTGCCACTGGGATTGTCCAAGCAATGTATAGGAGACCATCACACCATTGCATCTATCATCCCTATCTGCGACTAGCATATGCTGTATACCTTACAGCAGTAAGGTGAGCTGCTTGCAGACACAGAGGTGTTATCACTGAAGATTTTATTGTGAACACTTGTGTTTCCTGGTGGTGGAATTGATCGGTTGCTTTTTTTCACACGGACTCCTGTTATTAAATTTTTCACTACATGGACTTTTTGCCACTTTAAATTATATATTTTTTATTTTTATTGCTTTGGACTTATTATTCTGTATATTCACATGTGTATTCACTTAGCTTTATGTGGCATATGTTCAGTACAGGATGTTCAGGATCTTTTTTATATATGTCATACATGCCTATTCTTCTGATTGTTCACACTGCACTAGTCATTATTGATGTACTCAGATTTTTTCAATACCAGGACTATTTGACAATAGCACGTACATATATTTTATTTTTGTTGTTATTTCCTGCTCTTTATCTTTCACATATCACCAGCATCTTTTTGCAACACCCCCCCTTTCTTTTATATTTACACAGCGCAAACACCATCACCATTTCACAGGGCTCAGCTGTGCCCATCTATGCAGCCTTGCCAGTGCCCATTTATGTAGCCTGACCAGTGCCCATCTATGCAGCCTGACCAGTGCCTATCGATGCAGCCTCACCAGTGCCCATCTATGCAGCCTTACAAGTGCCCATCTATGCAGTCTGACCAGTGCCCATCTTTGCAGCCTTTACCAGTGCCCATCTATGCAGCCTCACCACTGTCCATCCAATGCAGCCTCACCAGTGCCCAGCAATGCAGCCTCACCACTGCCCAGAAATGCAAGACTAAATCTGAGCGCCCCTCCCCATCTAAATTTGTCTCACCACTTCCTCTTATGTGAGCAGTCCAATTGGATCTGCCTGTCTGTTTTTCAAGCCGACCCTCCACTCTTTTCTATGGAGCAGCAGGTGTAATCTCCAATCCAATCCGGTCCACTAAAAACAAACTGAAGGAGATCTGTTCCCCTCCATCTGGGTGGATTGGATCAGACCGCAAAGTTCTTTTACATCAAATTGCCCATAGAGAAGAGTGGGTTCTGCGGAGGGCATGCGCGGTGCACCGTACAGCAACGGACAGGCAGGTAAGTAACTTTAATGCACAAGAGACAAAGCATGTCTTTTCTGCATTAAAATTCCTGCCTGTTCACCCATTTTAAAAGTCAGGAAGTTTAATTTTAATGTCAAAAAACAAAATAAGTGTAGCGCTAAGAAGAGGGGTCTGAAAATGGAGTCTATGGACTGACAGTTCCAAGTTCATGTGCTAAAAAAGAACATCCTTGGAGAAAAGATGAAAAATCCTCTGGAACGGATCTCAACAAGGGTGTAAACCATCTGTGGAGGGAGCCGTTTAAATGGAGATTTATTAAAAGTAATATACACTCCCATGAAAGGTATCTAAAAACAGCGCTGCGAAGAAGTGGCGACAGTGGGGTCCTACCCGACGCGTTTCGTCTGCATTTCGTCACCCCCCAGATGATGTCTATGCAGACGAAACGCGTCGGGTAGGACCCCACTGTCGCCACTTCTTCACAGCGCTGTTTTTAGATACCTTTCATGTGAGTTTATATTACTTTTAATAAATCTCCATTTAAACGGATTTACACTATTTGGCCATTCCTTCTCTTCCTTCATTTGCTGCTGTTATTGCTGGTTCCAACGCTGATCTGAGGGATACGATCTATGGGAGCTGCACCCAATACCTTTGGGCCCGATCACGTTTGAGGAATAAAGCCATTTGGAAGCCACTCCACCAACTCTGCCCTTCCGGGCCAACTGCAGTCCAGCACCACCTAAGCCTGATTGACTCCACCTGGCGTATGCCTTGTTGGGTCCACCGAGTCCGGTAAGCCTTTTCACTTTTATTGGTGGTGTGTGGGCTCCCTCCACAGATGGTTTACACCCTTGTTGAGATCCGTTCCAGAGGACTTTTCATCTTTTCTCCAAGGATGTTCTTTTTAGCACACGAACTTGGAACTGTCAGTCCATAGACTCCATTTTCAGACCCCTCTTCTTAGCGCTACACTTATTTTGTTTTTTGACATTGTTTACACTTGCTGGTTGTGTTATCTGCTGTTTTATTCCCCTTTTTGGTAGCGCAGAATTATTGTGTACATATAAGTTTCATTTTAATATATAGTAGGTCTAATGCCCTGTACACATGGTCGGATTTTCCGACGGAAAAAGTGCGATCGGATTGTGTTGTTGGAAATTTCGATCGTGTGTGGGGGGACTTTTTCCGTCGGAATTTCCGACACACAAAATTTGAGAGCAGGCTATAAAATTTTCCAACAACAAAATCGGTTAAATTCCGATCGCGTGTACACAAATCCGACGCACAAAGTGCCACGCATGTTCAGAATAAATTAAGGGACAAAAGCTATTGGTTACTGCCCCGTTTATTATTCCGACATACGTGTTTTACGCCACCGCGTTCAGAACGATCGGATTTTTCTACAACTTTGTGAGACCGTGTGTATGCAAGACAAGTTTGAGCCAACATCCGTCGGAAAAAATCCATGGATTTTGTTGTCGGAATGTCCGATCAATGTCCGATCGTGTGTACAGGGCATTACAGTTTCAGGTAGGTTTTCCCCTTTAAATTTGTGCTATGGCTGAGGTGCTGTACTTTCTGCTAGAGCAGGGGTCAGGAACCTTTTTGGCTGAGTGAGCCATGAATGCCACATATTTTAAAATGTAATTCCGTGAGAGCCATACAATATGTTTAAAACTAAATACAAGTAAATGTGTGCATTTTATGTAAGACCAATACTTTTAAAGTACAATAAGTCTCTGAATTCTTTTTAATAACGTTGTTATGTTGTTGCTAACCAATGGTTTTTTTTTTTTTTTGTTTTTTTTTTGATTTTTTTTTGCCACATCAGTTAACTTTATCCAGAGACTGCCTTCAGAATGATATTCATATATGTCTCTAATCCAGTCACATCATTGTAGCCTTTTGAGGTTTTTTTTTTTTTTTTTTTTCAAATATTGTGTTACGATATGCGTTTCAGTGTATAGATAGTTACAGTAGTGCCACGATACAAAGCGCATAACATACATCTTATATCACAAAGCCAGTTGGCCACATATCCTCATATTGCTATTGTACATATTTGTGTATTAATACTTTTCTCTCTAATGAACCCACCCCCCCGCCCCCCTGTGACCCCCCCTTGTTAGACCCCCATAATTCCAAGGCACGTCCAGTAGCCAGCATTGATTCTGTGCATTGTTCTCTCTCGGCTCTAAACTCTAAGCTGCTCCTAACTCAGCTTCGCCCCAGTAGCACTGATAGCGGGCAAGGCATTGCTTGGACCCACAGGTTCCACATTCTCACAAACTTATTGTAGTTGCCTGACCTAGTGTAGAATGTTCTTTCACTCCACACACTGTGGAGTTGACAGTTCCAATCCAATCTTCCGGGGAGGGGGGAGTTCTTGATTGCCAAGACTGTGCAATTAGTTTTCTGGCTTGGAACAGGCATCTTGCTGCCGCTACCGCTGTGCTCCTGTCTCTCAGTCCATTAGTAACATGTCCCAGCACACAGGTCTTAGGATCAAGCTCTAGGTTAATTTTAAACGTGGTGTTTATTTTCTTTAAAATCTCGGGCCAATACCTGACTAATTTTGGGCACCTCCAGAACATATGAATTAAATCGCCTGTTCTTCTGCATCTGGGGCACTCATCGTTGGTTCTGCGACCAAACATAAAAAGCTTTTTTGGTGTGTAGTAAGATCTGTGCAGCAGCATCAGGTGGGAGGCTTTTTGTGAGGGAGAGACCGAGACCTCTGGTCCAAGTTCCAGGATCCTTTTCCACTGTGTGTCCGTTATCTCCCCCACATCAACCGCCCATCTGTCCCTGCCCCCGGGAAAGCCTACCTGCGTGTTTATTTTCTTTATTAGTTGGGTATATATCTCTGTGATTAACCCCTTAGAGGTCCCTGATTTGATTATTGTTTGTAATAGTGGGATCCTGCACCATGTGGGGGGTTGCCTTCCAAACTGCTTGCTCAAGGCGTGTCTAATCTGTAGGTAGCTATAAAATACGCGGTTTGGCAACCCGTGCTCGTGCCTCAGTTCCTCAAAGGGTTTCAGGGTGTCCCCCTCATATAACTGTATCAGCCGGCTTATCCCGCTCCTTTCCCACAACTTATTCCTATCAACAGATAGTAGTTCCTGCAAGTTCTTATTGTTCCAGATTGGCGAGTATTCTGAGGTTCCTTTATACCCCATTATTCGCTTGGCTGTCTGCCAAACCCTAGTAATCATTTTGAGTGTCGGAATCTCTCCTTGTAGTGAGTCTGCCTCCAGTGCTTCAACTAATGAACTATGTGGGCTTCCCTGTAAGATAATTTGGACACTCTTACTTCCCCCTCCGTCAGTGGCGCATCCACCAAGTTGTTGTAACTGGGCTGCCAGGAAGTAGGTAGACGGGTGGGGGACCCCCAGTCCCCCCTCCGTGACGGGGCACTGCAGTTTTTGTAGACCTATCCTGGCCTGCCCTTTTTTTCAAATTAATTCCCTAAAAAGGTATTGGATTCTTTGAAACCACTTCTCCCCAATCCACACTGGGGAGTTGTGGAGCAGGTATAACAACTGAGGCAACCATACCATTTTGGTCAGGTTGGCCCGGCCCGCCACAGATAGAGGGAGTCTACTCCAGATATCACATTTTTTTTTAAATTTTGATAGGAGAGGGACCAAGTTGTCCTCAATAAACGCACCGGGGTCCTTGGACAACACAACGCCGAGGTACTTCATTTTCCCCGTGACTCTCAGTTGGGGCAAGCTCATTGAGATAGGATTGGCCAATGGATCGACCGGCAGGAGCGATGATTTCTCCCAGTTGATAGTCAATCCTGAGAATTTTCCAAAGTCCTCCACTAGGTGCATTACTTTCTCCAATGAGGAGGTCGTGTCCCCAAGGAAAAATAGGACATCGTCCGCAAAAAGCGCTATTCTCTCTTCCTCACCTTTTCTGTGAAATCCCTGCAGTTCGGATGATGATCTCACCGCTCCCGCCAATGGCTCCATGGCCAAAACAAACAGCAAAGGAGACAAGGGGCAGCCCTGTCTCGTCCCTCTTTCGAGGGGGAAGCTTTCCGAATAATCATTGTTTATCTTGAGTCTTGCCTTTGGGTGATTATATAGGATTTTTAACCAGCTGATAAATACGGGGCCAAATCCAAACCTCTCTAGCACCCACCAGAGATATTCCCACTCCAGGCTATCAAAGGCCTTGGCGGTATCCAAAGACAGTATAGCTCTAGACCCCGTATTCTCTGTTGGTATCTGAAGGTTCAAGTAGGCCCTTCTAATATTAGTACTGGTAGACCGACCGGGGATGAACCCCGATTGGTCTGGATGCACGAGTTTTGCAATACATTTATTTAATCTGGATGCCAGCACCCTTGCAACAATCTTGGCGTCCGAGCACAGTAATGATATCGGTCTATATGAGGTGACTTCCAGTTGGTCTTTCCCCTCCTTTGGTATCACCACTATATCAGCCTCCAACATTGATGAGGGTAGCCTTCCATCCTTGGTCGTCTGCTCCAGTACTTTTAAAATTAGAATTTGCAGAACTTGCTTGGGACAAACTATATACACTCCGGTATATACACTCCAGTCTTCACTCCAGCACAACTCTTGCTGCAGACTATCACTCCTCAATTCCTCCAGTACTTTGCTTACTTGAGCTTTCAGACACAGCTAGCACAAAATGGTCAGGCCTGACGCTGACTCAGCCAGGCCTTAGCAATTGCCCTTTGCAGGCAGGCCCCTATAGTGTAGCAAAAATAGAACGTTTGCGGTGCTAGCTGTCCTACATGCAGCTACTGAGTCCAGTAACTCATCTTCAGTCCCTGCCAACCCTCCTGACTGCAGCTGCCCTTCTCCACTGCCCATGACACCACAGTCCACTCCCCTGGTTCTGCACCCATTCCATGCGCATTCTCCTATTCCTCTCAGGCGTGCCTCCCCAGTCCTCTCAGGCCTGATCATGTCACTCACCAGCTCTCCTGGCTGCGACCAGTTGTTCCTCTACATGGAGACTTGCCCCGCACTGCTCTTTCCTGCTGTCCTCTCTTGCTCCTCCTGTCCAGGACACCTCCACGATTTCTTGGAGGGCCCTGTCAGCACCCGAGTCCAGGTTTTGTAACACGCCAACAGATGGCAGCTAAAGGCTGCACGCACAGTCACAGGGAGCCCAGACCTTCATAAGTCAGTATGCCAAAAACAACGTCCTGTGTACATCGGGAACTGTGCAACTGGTGCTATTCTGACCACATGCGTTACTATGTCTGCTATTTCATCATTAACAGCAAGTTATGCCGCGTACACATGAGCGAACTTTACGGCAGACTTTGCCCGGCGGACTTTTCGACTGACTTTATGACGGACTTTCTGAATGAACGGACTTGCCTACACACAATCCACCAAAGTCCGTCGAATTCGTACGTGATGACGTACGACCGGACTAAAACAAGGAAGTTCATAGCCAGTAGCCAATAGCTGCCCTAGCATGGTTCCTTGTCCATCGAACTAGCATACAGACGAACGGACTTTTCGACCGGACTCGAGTTCGACGGATAGATTTAAAACATGTTTCAAATCTAAGTCCGTCCAACTTTTGAGAAAACAAAGTCCACTGGAGCCCACACACGATCGAATTGTCTGACGAAATCCCGTCCCCTGGGCAAAGTCTGCCGTAAAGAGCCAATGTGCAATTCTGCATGAAACTGAGCAAATCTGCCACAGAGATGTTTGACATGATTGGGCAAGTTTACGGCGATGCTGCAATGAGTCGTTCGAGGTGTTTTGAGTGGCACGCACACTTCAAAAACAACTGGAAGACAACGAGAGATCAGGAAGATCTTCAACGAGTTCAACCCCCGAAAATGTTGTCAAAACCATTCCGCAACTTATGCTAGACACGCTTTGAAAAGAAGACTTCCAGGACACATTCTAGAATTGGTACTAACGTTGGGAACGCTGTATTGCTGTGCAAGGTGACTATTTTGAAGGTGATAGTGTGTTTAAGTAGATAAATAAAGTATTTTCTTGTAAACAGAGCTCGTCTCAAAACTTTTTGATACCACCTTGTCACCAGATTTAGTCCCGGTTCACACATATGCGATGCGGGAACCAGGGCGATTCCCGAGTGGGTTCCCGCATCGCATGTCACTCGCTGGTGGTTCACACTGACATCTGCGAATCCCTGCGGGTGTCAATGTAAAGTTATTGACACCCCAAGATTGATTCACAGATCGCAGAGCGAACTGTCAAATGACGCAGAACCCTTTTTCCCAGTGCGGACCAAAAAAAAGGGTCCTGCACCATTTTGGAGCAAATGCGATGCAATTTCAGCCATACAGTTTGTATGGCTGAATGTGCATCGCACAGGCATCTCATTTGCATAGCAAAGCGTTGGGAATCACATGCGATGTCTGTCATCGCACAATTTTGAACCCAGCTATAAGCCTGCAGGGGGCACTTTTTTTAATGTTTTTTTCAACAGACTTTACTACTGCTTTAATAATCACAACAAAGAATCTTAGTGGAGCAATGTTACAGAGAAAGGTATGCTTGAAAATCATTTTAGCTTTAAGTGATGCTCATACAAAGCTAAGCTGCATAAATAATGCCTGTAAGAAGTCAGTTGGACTGAAGAAACAGAAGATGTGGCAATCTGGTTGCACCTGAATAATGTAATTCCCTTGTGTGGCTATTTTTACAAAGAAATGTTTATGTAAAATGCTCTTTGCTGATGCAAATGTTATGTCTTAAGTGAAATGTGTGGAATCGTTTCCTGTTGTACCTGTAAGATACTACGTAACTCTGCTGCAGTTACAGTTTTCAGAAAAAGAGCAACCGTGTTAATCAATGAATACAGAGTGATCAGGCCCCTCTCACAGCTATATATGTACATTTTTGAAGATTTGCTTCAACATTCTATTGCTATGCATGAGATTCTTGCTGTTGTGCTATATTTGTTTACCTCTAAGCAGTGGCGTCCCTTCCATAGAAGGCGCACAGGCGGCGTCCCCCCAATCCATGTGTCAGGCCCCCTGATCTACATATCAGGGCGCCGGACTATGGATTCCAAATGAGGGGGGGATTTAAGCACCTGACTAGAGCCAGAGGCTCTAATAGGCTTCAAGGAAGGGTGGGCTTGGGGTGCAGGGGACTGTGCCCCAATCCCACCCAGTTGTGTAAGGTCAGCAAATGAATTTTCGCTATTTTCACACTAGTTCCTCCCCACCAATCAGGAGGCAGGTCATGAGACCTGTTTCCCGATTGTCCAAAGCGTGAGGCGATCCTACTGGATGCCTGGCACTTAGGCGAAAGAGAGAAGAGGCGGCGGAGGAAGCCGCTGGAGGAGCTGACACCAGAGCAGCTGCACGCACCCCGCAGTCCCCACCATGCTGGAGGACACCACAGCCCGTCATCTACATTGGGTAAGTGCCGCCTGTGCTGTGGGGGGTGATAGTGCCACGCCGGCGGCAGATTTGAGCAGGGGAGATAGGAACAGAGCCCTAGACTCTGTTGTGACAGATTTCTGCTTATAGTCATTTTTTTGAGTCCTGGTTCCATGTTTTTTTTTCACTGACAACTTTGTCAAGTTTTTTAATGGTGTGGGGTAGATATTTATATAATTTTGTTATATGATGTATTTTTCACTACTTTTTTACTATTAATGGTTTTCAATAAATATTGTTAATTTTAGTCATACCACGAAGTCCGCCTTTAGTACCTCTTCTTCTTAGGGGTCTTGCCATAAATATTTTTTTCATGCCCAATTTGGTGAGCTGGTAGACTTATAATTATTGCCCTCTTTTAACCAGTTCCTGCCGCACTATAGCCAAAAGACGTTTACAGCGTGGGCTTACTTTGCCGGGAGGGCGTACATGGGCGTCCTCCAATGATCGCAATGCCCTTCGCACTCAGCTGATCACAGATCGGGGTAAAGGGCCAATCACAGAGGTCCTTTACCACGTGAACAGCTGTGTGCAATGACAGCTGATCATGGATATAAAACACAAGCCGGTTATTGTCTTTTCTATCCTCATGCTCACAGCATGTGGAGAGAAGAAGAGAGATAATAACCGGCTTGTGTTCAAGGGATTTCGGCACTGATTATCAGTGTCCTGATTATCACTGCAGTCCCAACAGTGCCCACCAGTACTGCCAATCAGTGCCCACAAGTGCTGCCAATCAGTGCCCATCAGTGCCTCCTTATCAGTGTCACTTATCAGTGCTGCCTATCAGTGCCACCTATCAGTGCTGCCTATCAGTGCCACCTATCAGTGCCACCTATCAATGGCCTTTAGTGCCGCCTATCAGAACCCATCAATGCCACCTATTAGTGCCGCCTATCAGTGCCTCCTCATCAGTGCCAACCAGTGCCACATCATCAGCGCCCATCAGTGCAGCCTATTAGTGCCCATCAGTTCACCCTCATCAGCGCACATCAGTGAAGGAGAAAAATTGTGTACAAAAAAGGTGTAGAAATTGCGCCAACTCTATAAAGGAATGGAGCAGCCAACACAGCAATTTGACCGTTGCAAGTAAAAATAAAAATAAGAAAGTGTGGCGCTAATGAGTAAAGAGACACAAATTACTGATCAGGTAATGGTGATCTCTATAAAGGTGAAATAATAAATGAAATGTGAATTGGTGAAATAAAAGGTAATTAATTTTTGAAGGGCATCCCAAAAGAGTGTAAAGACTATAAAGTAATGGTGAAAGCTAGGGTGTGTAGGGGGATACCCAGTAACAACCTATATGGTGGTTGAAAAACAATCATGCATACATAACCATATTTCAAAGTGACATAGCAGATATATAGCAATGCAAGATATCTTCATGTGCTTGCGCCCAGATGTCTGTGGGACTGAATTAGAAGTTTTCTATCTGCCCATCAAATAACATTGTTTATTCCTATATGTGTATCCCTTTGTAGGGATTTTGACGCCCCCTTTCCTGGTTTCAACCTTAATGAACTACATTTTTATGTCGAGTTGTATACTCAGCACATGAAGATATCTTGCATTGCTATATATCTGCTATGTCACTTTGAAATATGGTTATGTATGCATGATTGTTTTTCAACCACCATATAGGTTGTTACTGGGTATCCCCCTACACACCCTAGCTTTCACCATTACTTTATAGTCTTTACACTCTTTTGGGATGCCCTTCAAAAATTAATTACCTTTTATTTCACCAATTCACATTTCATTTATTATTTCACCTTTATAGAGATCACCATTACCTGAAGGAGAAAAATTACCTGTTTGAAAAATTTTGTAAAACAAACTATGAAAAATGTTTTTTCGTTTGTTTAGCAAAAAATAAAAAAACCTAATGGAGATTAAATACCAACAAAAGAAAGCTCTATTTGTGTGAAAAAAATGTGTGACAGCGCTGAGAACTGAAAATTGGCCTGGGCAGGAAGGAGGTAAAAGTGCCCAGTAGGCAAGTGGTTAGTGTGTTTTTGTTCACCAACAGGTAATTTTATATATGCATTTTATGGCAGCATGCTGCAGCGCAGCCCTGAGGAGGCAATACATTCTTTTAATCCCTTGTACCCAGCATATGGTTGCAGGGTGCCCCCAATAAGTTGAACAGGTCACATTCACCATACGGTACTGCTCAATGAACACAACAGTGGGAATAAAAGTATCATGGCCGCATCATGTGTATTCCTCCCTCCGCTGTCTTTGCAGTATAAGGGGGAATGGTACACCAGTGTAAATGAGGCCTTCAAGCTCAGCTTCATTTATAAATTTCTCCCTCTGCTGCTCTAAGGGATCTTTTACACCGGTGGCTGGGGGCTGAGCAGCAGTTTTTTTTTGCCCCCCATCCACTCACCAGAATTCTAACATTACAGCCTGTGAGGGCTGTACACATGCCGTGGCCACAATGCTTTGCTTCATGGGCTGGCTTTTATGAAAGGTTTTTGCAAATATCAAAATGCCCACATGTGCTGCTTGCTTCTAAGATTGATTGTATGTATTGGCTCAGTTAGAGAGGAAGGATAACAGAAGCTTTACAATGCTGAAATTCACAGATCAGCCCATGAGGGGGAAGAGAGAGAATATCAGGCGATAAGATAAGACACTATACTTGCAAATTTAACCGCCTCGCACCCGCCGGCCGTTAAATGACGGCCAGGGGGCGCAGCTCTCTTTCTGGGTGGGAGTATATGACGTCCTCCCAGAACGACCGCTCTAGCGCGCCCCTGGGGGCGCGCATCGCGGCGATTGGTGGTGCTGTGTGTCTCTCAGACACACCACTACACCGATCTCGGTAAAGAGCCTCTGACGGAGGCTCTTTACCACGTGATCAGCCGTGTCCAATCACGGCTGATCACGATGTAAACAGGAAGAGCCGCTGATCGGCTTTTCCTCGTGTCTGACAGACGCGAGTAGAGGAGAGCCGATTGGCTGCTCTCCTGACAGGGGGGTCTGTGCTGATTGTTTATCAGCACAACCCCCCCTTGGATGCCCGCCCAGGACCACCAGGATGCCGCCAGGACCACCAGGGATTGGCACCATCCTGGACCACCAGGTATGCCACCCTAGACCACCAGGGAAATGCCAATCAGTGCCCAGGCAGCTGCCAATCAGTGCCCATTCCATATGCCTGCCAGTGCAAGTGCAATCAGTGATGCCTCTCAATGCCATCTATCAGTGCCACATATCAGTGCCCAGCAGTGCCGCCTATTAGTGCCCAGCAGTTCCACTTATCAGTGCCCAGCAGTGTCGCCTATCAGTGCCACCCATAAGTACCCATCAGTGCAGCTTTTCAGTGCCCATAAGTGTTGCCTATCAGTGCCCACCTGTGCCACCCATGAGTGCCCATCAGTGCCGCCTATCAATGCCCATCAGTGCTGCATATCAGTGCCACTCATCAGTGTCGCCTACCAGTGCCCATCAGTACCGCCTATCAGTGCCCATTGTCAGTGTCCATCAGTGCCACCTCATTGATGCCACCTCATCAGTGCCGCCTTATCAGTGCCCGTCAGTGCTGCCTTATCAGTGCCCATCAGTTAATGAGAAAATGTACTTATTTACAAAATTTTATAAAAGAAACAAAAGAAAAACTTTTTTTTTTTCAAAATTTTAGGTTTTTTTTCATTTGTTTAGCAAAAAATAAAAATCCCAGAGGTATTCAAATACCACCAAAAGAAAGCTTTATTTGTGGGAACAAAATAATAAAAACTCTGTTTGGGTACAGCATAGTATGACCGCGCAATTGTCATTTAAACAGCGACAGCGCTGAAAGCTGAAAATTGGCTTGGGCAGGAAGGGGGTATAAGTGCACTGTATTGAGGTGGTTAAAGTGGTAGTAAACTCTATTCTATCACTTATACCTACAGGCAAGCCTATAGTAAGGCTTACCTGTAGGTACTGTATATATCCCCTAAACTTGCACCGTGTAGGAGATATTTAGAGTGCTTGCAGCCGGTGACGTTACCGGTGCATCGCTCTGAAGGTCCGGCATACAGTGCCGGACCTTCATAGCCCATCCCGTAAACTTCAGCGCCCTGCGGCCACTCATGTAGCCAGAGGACGCGAACCCAGAAGGAAGATTGGGAGAAGATGTCAGCCCTCCCAGCGGTGACAGCACGGTGCTGGAGGGATTTGTTCTAAAGTAATTATCTCATAATGTGCTAGTATGCTATGCATACTAGCACATTATGACACTTGCGGGGGACTTTTTTTTATCAACTGCAGTTTACTACTTTGTGTCTCTCTGGCAGCAGAGTTTGTCCTGTCACCTCTCCTGCTTTTCTTTTCTCCCCCCCTCCTCCGTGTTAACTCCACATAGTCTGTGTCATTTCTGTTGCTTTCTTCCCCCTTCAGGAACAGTAAATTGTAAAACTTTTAGCTGACTGGCCTCTAATGGCACAGTGACGAGAGTAGAGAGCAACTTAGCTTGTGCTGGATTTTAAACACTATAGGCACTTTTTTGTAATGTTTTACATAGCTTTACCTGCAAAAGGGGCCAGCCTGAAGTGATCCAGCAGAACTGAAAGTGTTTGTAAAGGCAGAAGGTTTTTAATCCTAATGCATTCGATGCATTAAGATAAAAAAACCTTCTGTGTGCAACAGCTCCCCTAACACTTACCTAAGCCCCATCTAGATCCAGCAAAAGGAGGCAGGACTGGCCCGCGGCTCTGTGTTTGAATGGACACAGAGAGCTGTGGCTCGGGTGTCCCCATAGCAAGCTGCTTGCTGGGGGGGGGCACTCAACAGGAGGGAGGGGCCAGGAGCATGTTGTTAAACTCTCTAGCATGTTCCACTCTATAGGGCACAACATACTCTGCCCTGGAACTTCTCTCAAAGATAAGTTGGTTTAACTGTCAGCTCATTTACCTTCTCTCACTGAATACTTGCACAATATTTGTGTATCTGTCAGATGATTTAAATCAGAGAAGGCCAAGATGAAAGTATTCTGTTCCATATGTGGTGGGTCAGTTGGAGCACCTATCTTTGAGCTTTGGTCCCTGCACTGTTTACCAGTAAAAGTCAATGATATCTCTCTTTCTTAGACCTTGTTCATTTATACCTGCATAAAAACTGATGGAAAAGCTGCACAGATTTCTCTTGCAGAGACATGAGTTTATGCATGTTGACATCAGTTTTCATGCATGTCTTTTATGTGCCCTGTTCACACCATAATGTTGATGTCATGTCAGTTTTTTCCACACAAAAAACTGTATACACGTTGCAGATTCATGCACAGAAAAAAAATCTGCATGTGATACCAGTGTTGTTAAGTAAATAGGGCACATAGAGAACAATTTTTTTCTTTGAGCCCTTGCAAAATGCATGCAGGAATACTGACGCCTCTAAACGTGGTGTGAACAAGGCCTTACTGATTCTTCTGTAGCACCCTCTAGTGTGTGTTACTAGTGGTGAAAGTAGGAAAAAGCATATTCTGGCCATTAAGTTGGGTCACGGTTACTAAAGGCCAGGGCTGGATGACTCAACCTGGCAGGTCTCTGGTGCCTCCCCCTGGTGTCTGGAAGGTTGGAGAACCTTCTAGAACCAGAGGGCGGGGGTTAGGAGGAGCTGCCATGAATATTTATGGTGCCTCAACAAATCCCCAGATGTGGGCTGGCAGAAGGCTGAGACAACCCCATAAGTAAACATGGGCCATTCCAGCAGGGGAGTCAGATGGAAGCTGGAGAAGCAGTGCTCAGGAGAGTCTATCGGTGGTCTCTGAGGAACCCCTTACCCTGGCGGGGGGGGGGGTTCTACCGCAAGTCGGGTGCTCAGAAAAGCAGGCCTAGAAGGATCCTAACACAGGAGGCAGCGGAAGAATTCATGCCGGAGATGCAACGGGAAGGAGCAAGGAGAGACAGTGAGTAGATCAGCACAGTGCAGGCACAGACAAGGGGAGAGACTACCAGTAGCAGGCCTCACTTGAAGACAGCGTAGTGCCAAGTCTTCTTCCAACCTTGCCCTGGGAGATCCTTGTTTATGTGCCAGTCAAGCAGGATTGCGGTGGAAAGTCAGTCAGGAGGACTGGGTGGAAGATCAGCCAGGCGTGGCTGGTGGAAGCCAGGTGGGCTAGAATTTTCTGCAAGCAAGTGGAGCTGGGATCAGTGACCACAGAAAGCAGAAAGAGGAATGCATGCTGTTTACTCACACTGCAGTACTTTGTCAAGAGACTGAGAGTTCCTGCCTATAATGGGCCTTTGCTGAACTAGTAACATCCTGCTAATTTCCACAGGAGTGAGCAGTAGGTGCTGCGCTGTGAAAGCCAGTGCAGGAGGAAGGAAGAAGAGGAGATTTGTAAATAGGGAGGAAGTTTTCCCTTTGTTCATAGTTCTGGACATTTTTCAAGTTGGGCATCCCATAATTCCGTACCCCATCCAAGTTATCAACCCCTAAAAAAAAACATTGAAAAAACAAGCCAAGGATTGTTTTCTGTGTTGGAATGCATGAAGGAAATACTGTGTGACTAGCTGTACAGCAGTGGGGCCTGGGACACTAGCGACTCCTACAGGGGTAGTGCTATACTATACTATATAACAAAAAATCTACCTCTGGTATTATTGATATTTAGTTTACTCTGCTTCACTGACCTGTACACAACATGCTCCACTTTGTACATTGTGCTATACAATATATTTTTAATGCAGCTCCACTCTGATTACCATGCTGTAATATATACTGTATACACTATTTAGTACATTGTACTGTACTTTATATCATTCACTCTCTACACTGTCCTGTACATTATATATTCCACACTGCTCCACCAAATACAGTACAAGATATACTGCAAATCACTTCAATTTGTTTACTGTCCTTTACATAACATTGTGCTGTACGTTATATTGTTCATACTGCACTCTGATCACCATACTGAACAATATACATTATACCCAACTACCCATGTACTTTATTGTGCAGTACATTATATAATTGTAGCACCCTGATGTTTAAGCAGGGTTGCTCCTAAATTTACCTGCCAGGTATAGTTGCCTTGGCCAATTGTTAGGGATCAATTGATTTCACCCTAAGTCTGGAATTGCTGCACTTCTCTCTTCTGTCGCTGGGTGACCGGGTACCTGGTGACATTAGATAAGATAAGGGCGATTCAAGGACACATTAGGAGTATATGGGGTGTTTCAGCCAATGGGAAGGGGTTTTCTTGGCTCCTTAGCCTGCTGGAAGAACCTATATATTTGGGTGGAGTGAGATGAGCACTGTTCTGTGCCACCTGGAAGGCTGTCTGGGTGGACGTGTGTTGAGCTGCCCAGGCTACTAGGTCAGAGTTTGGGCCTATCCCGGGTACATCTGGCTGCTGGGCTGTCCAAGGGCCTATCCAGAAGCAAAAGAGCAGCATAGGGTTGGGACTGCGGCTTGCAGTCCAACCAGAAGTGACAGTTCTGCCAGAGAACCTGTCGTGGTTGGAGGTAGAGGGGAAGCTGTCGCCACTAAGGGGCCAACCATCTTATTACCAGGGACCATAGTAAGTAGCAAAAGCAAGTACCAGAGCAGTATTCTCACCAACCAGGGTCAGTGAAGAATCGGGAAACTTCAGCAGGTGCCAAACCAGGGACCCGGGGGTGATGCTTGAGGAAGATACTAAGTAAGACGATTGGAAAAGCTCACAGGGTTCAATGGCAGTGAACCAGCAAGTCTAGTGAGAGAGACTGGGAGCTCAGTGGGCTGAGAATCTACAAGAAGGGATTGTAGAGGAAGTAAAGGGGTTTGTTACAACTTGTGTTAGGGACTGTTGTCATAGGAGACAGCACTCCTACATATGCAGATGTGGTCTCTTGCTGGATGCCTTTCCCTGCATGATTGTCTACCTGTAGAAGTCTCTAATGCCGTGTACACACGACCGGACTTTCCGTCAGAGTAGACTCTGACGGTCTTTCTGACGGAGTTCCGATGGAGTTCCGCTGAAACGGACTTGCCTACACACAATCACACCAAAGTCCGTTAGTTTAGAACGCGATGACGTACGACGGGACTAGAAAAAGGAAGTTCAATAGCCAGTAGCCAATAGCTGCCCATGCGTCGTTTTTGGTCTGTCGGACTAGCATACAGACGAAAGGTTTTCCTGATAGGAATTGAGTCCGTTGGAAAGATTTGAAACGTGTTCTATTTCTAGGTCCGTCAGAATTTTAGAAAGCAAAAGTCCGATGAAGCCCACACACGATCGGAATGTCAGACGGAATGATTCTGTCTGACCTTTTCTGCCGGAAAGTCCGGTCGTGAGTCTGCCAATTAACATTGCAATTACCTAAGGGTGTCCTGACCCTAACCCTCTCTCCCACAGTTATGTTCAAGAGAAAATAAATCTCTTTGCATTCAAGAAGTGTTTGGCGCCCATGAATCCATCTTGCACTACACCCACCATGCCTTGTAACCCACTCTATATAGAAGGATGTCAGCTGTCCCTGGCTCTGGAGGTTCTCATTAGAGTAAAATAGGCCCGGCACCTTGCTACATTTGGCGCCCCAATGTGGGGCTAAGGCATTATCCTCGCAGCAGTCGCCATAGCAACCAGCTACAGCTCCGGGATTTCATCTGGCTCCGTGGGAAAGTGGCAAGTAACATCTGTACTTCTCATGGACTGTGGTACTATGCATTCTAACAATGTGGGGAAGAACCAACAAGTCTCATTGCTCATGGGAGAGGATCAGCCTGGTCTTTTGACAATTACCGCCAGCACTGTGAGGGTTAAAACTGACTCCATCACAGACTCCATTACAGTTTTGGCGCGCCTCAGCGTGAAGGAGGCGGGAGTGAAAGTTTCCAGAAAGCATCTGCACCAATCTTTTGGCAGGGGGAGGAGCTCCCACTCTGCTGAGGAGAATAAGGAAGTGCTGCCATGTGTGCCTGGTTGTGGGTTGGAAAGGAAGATGGCGCAGTTTGGAAGCGAGATGGTGGATTGCAGAAAGTATGCTCCAGGCGTTGGTTTCAGCCTGAGTGATTCCAAACTTGTACTGACTGACAACAGAGTGCGGTACATACCAAAGGGCAGTCTTGCCCTGTATACGGCTGGAGGCTATGAGGCCTTGGGACTAATCTGAGGGAAGTGGGTGGCCAAGATGGCGGACTGAGCGGACGTGTGCTCTGAGCTCTCCCGGAGTGTGATCCTAAAAAACTATCCGTACTGTCCCGCTGCACCGCTTAAAGGTACTCTGAGCCTGTTGGATGTCTTCCAGAACCCCCAGCTACAAGAAGAGGGGTAAGAAGTTAAGGTTTCCTCCTAACATCCCAGAAGAGGACGGATCAACCCCCTGTTCTGCGGGATCTCCTGCGCGCCATAGCAATATGGCGTCACAGACGGACCACGAGGAGGATCCTATTCTGACCCCTTCGGGACTGACGGAGCTTATGGCAGCTATTACCTCCTGCCAGTCTGCTGTAACTTCGTGTCAATCGACCTTGGCCTCAAAAATAGAAGAGGTCCAGCTAAACGTGGGAATAGTTCGGCAGGACTTGGACAAAATCCGGTCCAGGGTCTCGGAGGCTGAACGGAGAATAGGAGAGGCGGAGGACAACATCGCGGACCATGATACCTCCATCCGCGCCCTTCAAACGAAGGTACGGGCCCTGGAATACCGTGCGGAAGACGCCGAGAACCGGAGCAGGAGGAACAACCTCAGGATTGTGGGTCTTCCGGAGGGGGTTGAAGGCCGAGCCCCAGCCCAGTTTGCAGAGGAGTTGCTGCGCTCCATGCTCCCGGCGGCTCAGCTTTCCCCCTATTTTGTGGTGGAGAGGGCCCACCGAGTACCGCCCCGGCCGGGGCCCGAGGGATCCCCCCCTCGCACTTTTATCCTCCGTTTATTAAACTTTCGTGACAGGGATGAACTGCTTAGAGCCTCACGAGTTGTAGGGGAACTGCCTTACAGAAATGTTAAACTCCTGCTATTCCCAGATTACACCATGGAAACGCAACGCCAACGCCGCTCCTTCGATTCGGTTAAAGCTGCCCTGCGGAGAAGAGGCCTGAAATATAGCATCTTGTTCCCTGCAAAAATGCGAGTGGTGGACGGTGAAACGGTTAGATTTTTTACTAACCCCAAAGATGCGTCCGCCTGGCTGGAGACTCTCCCCCCGTAAGTCTTGTTGCATATTGAGGGCATGTTGTGCAGAATTATCTGCTATATATATCTAGGAACAGATAAACATATAAGTCTCCTCATGTGTACTGTGGCTGCATCTCAGCCCCCTTTTTCACATCTCTTCCTTTATGGATTAAGCCATGCTTAGGAACTGTTCCTAGAGGACTGTTGCCAGAGGAAAGGATTGCTTAGCCCTGCAGAGCAGGCCCTAACCGGTGCTAAAAGACACATGCCCCTCCTATAACTTTTCCTATATATGCTCCTCTTAGAGGTTCCTGGAGGACAGTTTTACTCTGGAAGTTTGTTTTCTTTACTTTTTCATTTTTTTGCAACGAAAAAGAAGAAGGTGCCCCTGCTTAGTCAGGTGATGGACAGAACATTTTATTCTCTCCTACTATCACTCCACCAGCTCTGGGTACTGTTACACATACATCTAGTTCCCATACTTAATGATGGTATGGTGAGGACCTGTTTCGGCTACACGACCTCAACTTAATACCAGTTCTAAAGGGAGATTTTTGGGACTTATGTGCTCCTCAATGTTTTGGGGGGTGCGGGGTGGGGGGCGGGGGAGGGGACTGTTCAGGGATGGTTACGGTTGGTTGTTTATGCTAACCCTTTTTTATTTTCAGGTTCAAGTTGGTCTACCAGGTCATATATTTGTCCTCATTTTTAGGTATAATGTATGCAGTAAGCTTTTGCAGTGTGAGGTGATGCGTGTCCCCGATGTGGCCGGATGTGGGGAATTTTTTTCCCCCCTGAGTGACTGGAGACGGGCATCCTCATCAGGACGGGGCCCTTTCAATATTGTAGAGTTGCTGCCATGGCTGGGTGCTTAGTGGTATCATGGAATGTACGAGGCTTAAACTCTGCTGTGAAGCGATCCTTGGTGCTCAATTACTTGCGCAAACTCCGCCCACAGGTGTGTATCCTGCAGGAGACGCATCTGGTGGGTTCCCGCATTCTTAGTTTAAAACGGGCATGGATTGGCACACATTACAACGCGACATATTCCAACTATGCCAGGGGGGTCAGTGTGCTAATCCACAAGTCCCTGCATTTTCGACTATTGGATATTCGTCTAGACCCAGGAGGCAGGTATGTTTTACTACACTCCCTGATTGAAGAGATCCCTGTTGTTATTGTGGAGATCTACCTGCCTCCTCCGGCGGACGTAGGGTTACTTCATGACCTGATGCAACAGGCCACATTGTACAATGTAGAAAATGTCCTGTTTTTAGGTGACTTTAATTTGACTCCAAACAGGGAGCTGGACAGGATGCAGGCGGTGGGCCCTCAGCAGCAGGACCTTTCCCGCTGGGCATCCGCCTTTCATATGACGGACGCATGGCGCCATTTCCATCCCACTGATAGAGAGTTCACTTGCCTCTCCACTACACACCGGACCATGTCTCGAATTGATTTAGCATATGCCTCCCCCAGTCTTCTGAGGAGGTTGATCTCGGTGGAGATTCTCTCCCTTGTGGAATCTCGGACCATGCTCTGGTGTCTGTGAACATCAAGCTCTCTACGGCAGTGGGTGTGAGGATGTGGAGGTTGTCCAAGTACTGGATTATGGAGCCGGAGATCCAAGAGGAGATACCGGAGGCATTGTGCGGTTTTTGGATTAACAACGCGGGTTCTACTGGACCCTTGGTACAGTGGGATGCATTCAAGGCCTGGCTTAGGGGAGAATATATGACCCGTATATCTGTGAAAAAGAGGGCATCTGTGCAGTCTCTGAGGGTACTGGAGGAACAGGCTAGGCTGAGGGAGGCGGAGTATGTCCGAACTCCTGACCAAGCACATTATGTGCATTGGCAAGATGTCCTCAGAGAGTTGTCTCTTTGCAGGGTTGAGCTCACTAAGAAGTCAATGCTAGATAGTGCCCAGAGGGTATTTGAGTTTGGGGACAAAAACGGTAGGTTGTTGGCCTGGCTCGCAAGGGGTCAGCATACTGCTACTCATATTGGCAGATTAAAAGATCTAGATGGCTGCCTATTGACGGCGCCGGCGGATATTAGCGCAAGATTCCTAGGCTTCTATAAAACCCTTTACTCTTCTAGAACTGATTACGACCATTCTCAGCTGCTTGCATATCTCGACCGAGTCTCCCTCCCTTCTCTAGAGTCAGGAAAGCGGGAAGAAATGGAGAAGGATATTTCACTGGAGGAGGTTCAGGAGGCCCTGGGATCCATGCAGCAGGGGAAGGCCCCGGGACCAGATGGGATACCCATTGAATTTTATGCTGTATATCAGGAGCTCCTTGCACCTAGATTTACCTCATTGATGCAGCAATCTTCTACTCTGAACGCCCTACCTGAATCTTTTTCGGAAGCGGTGGTGGTGTTGGTGCCCAAACCCGGTAAGGACCCTGAAGAATGTGCCTCCTATCGACCTATCTCCCTTATTAACGCAGACGCCAAATTACTGGCAAAAATTTTGGCCAGGAGACTTGGAAAGGTGATAGAGGACCTTGTTCATGTGGACCAAACCGGGTTCATGCCGGGGAAGGGCACCGATTTCAACATACGTCGTTTGTTCCTGAACTTGGCTGCCACCCATGATAACAAAGGAACACGGGTCATAGCCTCTCTGGACGCGGAGAAGGCTTTTGATTCCGTGGAATGGGAATATTTATGGGAAGTGCTGAGGAGATTTGGGGTGGGTCCCAAGTTTCTTCACTGGTTGGGCCTGCTGTATAGGGCCCCCAGAGCAAGGATTAGGGTAAACGACTCCCTTTCTGATAGTTTTCTCCTCCGGAGGGGGACCAGGCAGGGGTGTCCTTTGTCCCCCACCTTGTTTGCCTTGGCCTTAGAGCCTCTGGCGACTCTGGTGCGTGAATCTAGCCGCATTGTGGGACTGCGGGTTGGCCCTCTTGAGGAGAAGATATCCCTGTATGCCGATGATGCACTACTCTACTTACAGGATGCAGAAACTTCATTACAAGCGGCGCTAGAAATATTTGACGAATTCGGACGGTTTTCGGGAGTTCGCATTAATTGGTCGAAATCAATACTTTTCCCTTTAGATGATAAGGCTAAAGATCTAGCGAATCAACCTGCACTGAGGTGGGCGGAGGTATTTACATACCTGGGAATAAAGATATCACGAGATTTTAGGGCATTTCAACGCCTCAATCTGCAGCCTATCGTCACGTGTCTCAAGGATCACTGCTCTAGGTGGACTAATCTTCCCCTTAATTTGCTAGGGCGTATAAATATATTGAAAATGATTTATCTCCCTAAATTAAATTATATCTTTCGTAATTGCCCCACATGGATACCCCAGAAGTTTTTCAAAGAGATAGATGTCTGCATTGGAGCCTTCCTATGGCGGGGATCCTCCCCTCGTATAGCCAAATCAACTCTCCAGCTTCCCATCAGATGTGGGGGTTTGGCCTTACCTAACCTATTAGTGTACTATTGGGCAGCTGTGCTGGTCACGGTTAGATGGTGGTTTGAACAGTCTAGGGCCAACGCGGCGGTTTGTTTGGAAGCGGCTATGGTGGGCTCCCTTAAAGAACTCGGGAACTTGGTATATCGTGGGGCCTCCTCCAGTCCTGCCCTTGCCGATCCCACTCTAACCACTCTGCGTGTATGGGGGGTGGCTAGGAGGCGGTATTTAGTTCCAAATAGGTGGTCTCCTTATTGCCCACTATGGGGAAATCCTAATCTCCCGCATTTTAGGACTGTTCCCGATCCTCAAGTGTGGGCCCGGTATGGAATCAAGGTTCTAAAGGATATTATCTCATCTGGGATCCTAGTTTCCTTTCAAGATTTGGTAGTGAGATGTGGTCTTCCAGAGGGGATGCTGTTCCGCTACTATCAGCTGCGTCATGCCTTTCGGGCGCAGTTCCCGACACCACCCGACCTGTTGACAGATGGGGTTGAGGAACTATTGGAGCAGGAGTCCCTGGTTAAGCCCCTATCAACGTTATACTTGACATTACTTAGCACAGATTCCAAAAAAATGGATGTATTGTGGGACAAATGGAAGGCAGATATCCCATCCTTGGATAGAGAGACTTGGGAAGAATGCTTTGAAAATTCCTCGCAGCTAGTGATATCCTCTAGGGACAAACTAATACAAACAGAATTCCTGCATAGGATTTACTTTACGCCTCAGAGGCTGCACAGAATTTACCCGCTGAAACTCCCGAACTGCCCAAGATGTCAGTCTTTGGAAAGTGATTATATGCACATGTTCTGGCTATGCCCGAAGCTCAACCGTTACTGGGCTGATATCTTCGAGTTTATTAATGTACGTCTCCAGCTGGAGCTCCCCCTGTCGGCTGAACTGGCCCTACTGGGCATACAGGACGATGACCAAAGGCCTCGATATACTAAACTTTTACTTTCATTGCTACTTTTTTATGCAAAAAAAGAGATCCTCCTTAGTTGGACGTCTCCTTCACCACCTACTATAAGGTCATGGGAAAACTCAATCAATGCTAATTTGCCAATGTATAAACTTACATACATAAGTAGAGGTTGTCCTCGTAAATTTGAGAGGGTCTGGCAGCCATGGACCGACCCCCTGTGATATTGCTATATATTATCCTCTTCTGTAGTCCCCACCCTATAGGTTTATGCTGCACTATATTAGACTGAGCTGTATTTATTGATGCTCCCCTCCCTCTGCCCCCCCCTTCCCCTTCCCCCCCCCTCTCCCCCCATTGCATACTGCATATGTACTGCTCTTGTTCCATCGATGTGTACACTGCAATGCTTGCGTGCCTTATAATGTACTGCAACTTGATTTTTTCCAATAAAGACCAACCTTGTTGTTAAAAAAAAAAAAAAAAATCTGAGGGAAGTGTTCTGGTCTGGCCATGCATCTGAGGTCTTGGATCGTCTGTGGACATTGCGGGGAACACCTGCTTGAAGTAGTCTTGCCAGCTCAACCTCCGCGGATACTGCAGGCAGATTGGGACAAGAATGTTGCTATCCTGGCTGGGAGTGATATCAAGAGTCCACCTGCCATCACCCGAGACGTGCAGGAAGCTGCTTTCCCTGTCTCTATGACTGCCCCAGGACCCAGTGCTCCGGTCGCTCCTCGAGGCCGCGGTCGGCCCAGCTGCTCGCTCTAAAGTCGGAGCCACCGGGGAAAAAGAGTACCGGAGCCGGGTAAGCCTGCAAGGAGTGAAAGCAGTGTGCCTGTAGGGGAGGTAATACCTGTGGCCGTTAAGGGAGACAACGTGGCTGTGCCGGTTAAAGCTTGTGCTAAGCGCAACTACCTCCCGGCTAAAGAGTGCTCCACCATAACAAATTTAGACATCCCCTCTGATGGATTATCTGAACTATTTTTGGACACTTTATCCTGGACAGGGAAGTGGAGTGACAGTTATGAGGAGCAAATGTGTGAAGTAGAGGAGGATGAAGTTCCCATTGCTACTGCTGCTAGTGTAAGAATCAAGCTGTCTACCAATGCAGCCTTATCAGTATGCATTACCAGGTCCTTTGAAGAGGATTGTGGGGCCTGATGGGTCCCCAAAGTTCATAATACTAAGCCTGCACCTGTGACCAAACCTGATTGCAAGCCAGATGTCATTGCTGGGTACCTGGTTCATCGTGCTCCAGCTGCACGGGTCCTACCCGGGTATGCAGCCTCGGCTGTCTAAGGTACACCAGATCATTATAAAGAAAGTGGCTGAGGAATACAGGTACCTGTATCCCTACATACAGCCTCACCTAGAAGAGGAGATTTTGGATAAAGAGACCCTATGGGTGGATGAAGCTGTGCGCAGTTTCCTCCGGATCCCTCTTCAGATAGACTTTCCGAAACTGTCACCCAGGGTGGCCAAAAGGTACATTTCAGTGTTGCACACCTGGGGTTATGGCCGTAAAATTAATCTGGACAGTGTGATTATCCGCAGGCCAGACAAAAAGGACATTAAACACTTTGTTGCTACGGTAACTAAAAAAGGAGAAGATTTGAAGTTGCCGGATCCCAGGTACTACTGGTAAAGGCTACAATATTGCACTTGATTACCAAATCTTGTTGGATTACAAATGTGTGCTGTGTGGAGTTTAGGACGCTATGCTGAAGCCACTTCACTTTTGCACAAAAGTTGCCACTAGTGGAGAACATTCCCGCTGGCTGTACTGCCGAGATTGTGCTGGATTGAATGCTGCCAGCAGACACAGACACAGGGAGTGCCCACACAAGCCACATTGGCTAGTGCTTGAAGTTGTCAGGGTGCCTCACTCTGAAAAGTGACCTGTGATATTGTTGTTGTTGTTTCTCCAATTGATGAGGAAAATCTTCTCAGTCCCTGGCTGTCGTGTGGACAGACTGAGGCTACCATTGCAAGGGGACCTATGTTTCAAAGTGCGGTCCCTTGCACCATGGCCTGGCTGCTTGTTGCCTAAATGCAGCTGTGCATTTCTGTTCCCGGAGTTACCCTTAAAGAAGAACTGCTAAGAAATATTGTTCCACCCAAGTGAAAATTTGATGGACTGTGATACGTCAAGGACACTAGGGTGTTTAGCTAGTCAGGTAGAATGAGCTGTGGCAAAGGGGCAAATTCTTACCTTTTATGTAAATAATGGACTAATCCGTGCATCAGGACTGTTTACTTGATATTAAACACTACAGAAAGTCTTTTTTTTTTGATTAGTTAAAAAGGGGATGGCATTCTCGGCTGAGAATGGGGCCCACTTTCATATGTATATGGTTCAGACCTATTATAGGTGTACTTACACTGCTATGCTGTCCTTGGCTAAGGACAAGTAACAACTATGTAATCACTTATGTATATATTGCACCATGTTATTATAGGGATAAGATGCATTTGCATTGCTGTTTATTTCTCTTTCAGATGTTGCTGCCCTGGTGCGTCTTCTTTGGACAAGGAGAGACAGGGATTCAACATGATGACAACGTTAACCATTTATACCCTTTCATTACCGTATATATTAGATAGATAGTTAGGATTGAATGTCATTTCTTATATTTCCTTTAATTATCTGAATTGTATGCTGCATTTAAAATTGTACCTAATTGTACATAATGTTGATATTTGACTACCCTGCACAGATTACCATTTCTGCATGTATCTGATATCCATGTTTATTTCATGTGGTAAACCATGTGCATTGTTTGCCATTGTTATTCTCTCCTTGTTTCCCCACCCACCCCAGTGTTTGCCAGGACATTCGCTCTCAGGCTTGAGAGCTCGCATTATTATTTTTTATGCAAACTCCGAGATGTAGTTTTGTAGGCAGGGGGAGTATATAGCACCCAGAAGTTTAGGCAGGGTTGCTCCTAAATTTACCTGCCAAGTATAATTGCCTTGGCCAGTTGTTAGGGATCAATTTATTTCACCCTAAGTCTGGAATTCAAGTAGATGTGTGAGCCACCGGCGCAAAAACTATTAATTGTGTCAGAAAATATAAAAAAAAATTAAAAAATTGGTTGCTGCATTCAAAAATGCATTCCGCCAACAGGTGAAAAAAAAAATGGAATAAAGTAAAAATAGTGTTGACTGCGCTACCCCCAATATTATATCATTACATACACCACTTTCATTTTACCCGTGAAATAGATCATATAAGTGACATAAATAGAATATAAGTTGTGCACAATGATATATAGTTATCTCTATCACATACTATCAATCTTTATCATATCCATAAAAATAAATTATGCTTCAAAGTAGCACCATAAGCACCAAGCTTATCCAGCAGTTAGAATGGATGAAGGTGTCGCCGTGTGTTTCCTATGCCGGCGTGCGGTGCAAGCCTCGTTTTCACCCGGTTTGCGGTTCAAACCCCGTTTGGTGTAAAGTGGTGTATTTTATTTAATGATATGATATTGGTGGTAGTGCAGTGAACACTATTTTTACTTTATTCTAAGTCTGGAATTGCTGCACTTCTCTCTTCTGTTGCTGTGTGGCCGGGTACCTGGTGACATTAGATAAGATAAGGGCGATGCAAGGACAGATTAGGAGTATATGGGGTGTCTCAGCCAATGGGCAGGGGTTATCTTGGCCCCTTAGCCTGCTGGGAGAACCTATATATTTGGGTGGAGTCAGGTGATCACTGTTCTGTGAGAATCCAAACACTGATAAAAAACAAGTAGTGAAGAAATCCAATCTAAACCTTTCCAAAAAATAAATAAAATGTCCAGTTTTGTTATTAAAACTCTTTAGTTCATAAAAAAGTGATGAAGGGAAACATTAAACGTGTGTGAATACTTAGCTCATAAACAAAGTGATAGTGAAAAACAGTGTCCCCAAAAAAATTCCAGAGAAGGAGAGGAGGACTGAGGACTGTCACCAAGGATCA
This sequence comes from Lithobates clamitans, assembly GCA_037952925.1. Taxonomy (NCBI): domain Eukaryota; kingdom Metazoa; phylum Chordata; class Amphibia; order Anura; family Ranidae; genus Lithobates; species Lithobates clamitans. Next base: position 3,965,085 of record JBBGZY010000427.1, read on the forward strand.
TCGCTGCTGGATTTTGTCTACATGCCTTTTACCCCTGCAGGGGTTAGGCACTCTGGTGAGTGAGGGCACGAGTGGAGGTGCATTGGAAGACGGGGAGCACTTGCCACATCAAGAATATTGTCATTTGATTGAAGGGACACATCACAGTTTTTTAAGAAGATTTTTTAAGAATTTTTTTGGGGACACTGTTTTTCACTATCACTTTGTTTATGAACTAAGTATTCACACACGTTTAATGTTTCCCTTCATCACTTTGTTTATGAACAAAAGTGTTTTAATATCAAAACTGGACATTTTATTTATTATTTGGAAAGGTTTAGATTGGATTTCTTCACTACTTGTTTTTTTATCAGTGTTTGGATTGTTCACAGATTTTTATTGATGTATTAGAATGCATATGTTATAGCACATTGCACTTTAATGTTATAAATTGCTGTGAGAGCATTACGCATATATACATATAACCTTTTTTCCACACTCTCTTTACACTTATATTCTATATTTTTATTTTATTTTTTACACTTATATATTTATGAGCATTATCCAGTGCATATATGGTTGAACAGCGCCAATTCCCCCATTAGAGCATTCTGTTTGATTCGAATTTCACTTAGGTGATATTCTGTGTCGGGGGGGGGGCTGCAGTTCCTTTCTTTCACTTCCTAAGCGCGGAACTATTGTCTTTCATTCGATCACTGTTCTGTGTCACCTGGACGGCTGTCTGGGTGTATGTGTGTGTTGAGCTGCCCGGGCTGCTAGGTTGGAGATCCTGTTGTGATTGGAGGTAGAGGGGAAGCTGTCGCCACTAAGGGACCAACATCCTTATTACCAGGGACCACAGTGAGTAGCTGAAGCAAGTACCGGAGCAGTATTCTCACCAACCGGGGACGGCGAAGAATCAGGAAACTTCAGAAGGTGCCAATCCAGGGACCCAGCAGGGAAGTGGGGGTGACGCTTGAGGAAAATAGTAAGTAAGACAATTGGAAGAGCTCTCGGGGTTCAGTGGCAGCAAACCAGCAAGTCTAGTGAGAGAGACTGGGAGCTCAGTGGGCGGAGAATCTACAAGAAGGGGTTGTAGAGGAAGTAAAGGAGTTTGTTATAACTTGTGTTAGGAACTGTTATAAGACTGCTGTTGCCATAGGTGACAGCGCTCCTACACATGTAGATGTGGTGTCTTGTTGGATGCCTTTCCCTGCATGGCTGTCTACCTGTAGAAGTCTCGGAGTCTGCCAATTAACATTGCAATTACCTAAGGGTGTTCTGGTGCTAACCCTCTCTCCCACCGTTCTGTTCAAAATAAAATAAATCTCGTTACATTCAAGAACTGTCTGGCACCCATGAATCCATCTTGCACTACACCCACCATGCCTTGTAACCCACTCTATATAGAAGGCTCTGGGGGTTCTCATTAGACTAAAAGAGGCCCGGACCTTGCTAAATAATTTATTCTCTACAGTGTGTTGTACATTATGTATTCCACACTGCTCCATCAAATACTGTACAGGATAGTTTGCAAACCACCTCACTCTATTCACTGTCCTGTACATAACATTCCCCACTTCATATATTATGCTGTACGTTACATATTATATACTGCTCTGCTCTTTATGCTGTACAATATACAGCATACTTTACTTTGTATATTGTGATGGTTGTCAACTTAGTAGGTATAAGGGACCCGCAAATGCAGCCCTTGAAATCACCAAAGAGCTGCATATAATGTTCAGCATATGTAGTGATAGAGAAGACTGTCAGGACTACTAGAGTTTAGAGAAAATGATGATTATTCTACAATGTGTTGTTGGATAGTAAAGATATGCTGCAGAAGCGAGTGCAAGACTGGGGACATTGTAAATGAGGCTAGTAGAGCTACTGCTATTACTTCTTTACAAATCAATGTTTCCAATGCCACAGACCACTGCTGAGGTCTGGGGGCTGCATTACAAGTGCAAAAGGGATGCAGTTTGGGCACCAAGGCTCTGCACTGTGCTGTACAATATATATTCTATACTGTCCCACTAAATACTACACATGATATTCAATACCTAAAACCACGTCACATTGTGCACTGTGCTCTATATGATTTTGTACACTACTCCACTCTGTACATGTGCTGTAAATTATACCGCTCCACTCTGTATGATGTTGCTGTACACTCCTCCACCCTTTACCAAAGCACTACACTCTGTACACCGAGCTGTAGATTATAACTCTCCACTCTGTATGATGTTGCTATACATTACTTACTTCACATTCCTCCACTTTGTACTGTGCATGATATACTCAAAAGCACTCCACTTTGTGCACTATAATGTACATTATGCTGCGCACCACTCTGCTTTGTACACTATGCTGTACATGATATACTTTACACCACTCCATCTTTACTGTACATTATATAGTCCATTCTGTACACTTTGCTGTAAATTATATACTCCACTCTGTACACTGTGCTGTACATTATATTTTCCACACCACTCCACCGTTACTGTACATTATATAGTCTATTCTGTACACTACTATGTATGAATTTATACTTCACATCGCTCATACCTTTATAGTATGTAACTCTCTACACTTGGCTGGGACATTATATACTCCGCACTGCTTTACTATGTACACTGTGCTGTACAATATAAGCTCCATACTGCTCACCCTGTACTGTACAATATATACTTTACTTGGTGCTATACTGTTCATTATATAAAACATACTGCCAAATATCACCATATAACTGATAGCCGACCACCTCAAGTAAGAGTAGAGCGGCAAAGCGGCTCTCCTGCGCTTGATCATGTACTAGATACGTGATCCAGCACTTATGGGTAGGGGCCATGCACGCGCACGGTCGCTGCACCAGCTGTGCTGTGATTAGTCACAGCACAAGCTGATCAGTGGGTCCTGGCCAATGATTGACCACAGGCACCCATTGATCGGTGAGGAGGATGACAGGACAGAGCTCTGTGAATGTAAGCCCCGGTTCACACTGTAGCGAACACAGACATCACGTGCACGTGATTCGCACCTGCACTCCAGTGCCGATCACATGAGATGTCTGTGCAATGCGAGTTCAGCCATACAATTTGTATGGCTGAACTCGCATTGGATTCGCACAAAAAGGTGCAGGGCCTTTTTTTTCCCCGCACTGGAATCGTGGGTGTTCTCACCTATGCTATCTGATTCTTGTCTGAATCCACAGTTTGCACTGCGATCTGTGAACCGATTTGGGGGTGTCATTAACAATGTATTGACACCCGCAGTGGTTCACAGAAGGCAGTGTGAACTGCCTGCAGGAGAGATGCGATTCGGGAACCGGCGCTGGAATGGTACTGGTTCCCGCATCCCTACAATGTGAACCTAGGCTAAACAATGCAGAGCTCTGTCCTGTCAGCAGGGATGTGGCAGTTTTTGTTTCCCAGCAAAACAGGGGATAAAAACCGGCACATCCCTTAGTAAAAGCACCTCACAGTGAATGCACCAAGCACTCTTAGGCACACATTTAACCCTTTGATCGCCCCAGATGGTAACCCCTTCCCAGCCAGTGTCATCAGTATAGTGTCAGTGTATATTATTAGCACTGATCATGCATTAGTGTCACTGGTTCCCACAAAGTGTCAGACTGTCCGCCATACTACCACAATCCCGCTATAAGTTGCTGATCACTGTGATTACAGTGCAGGAAAGGTGCACCCTATTGCCAGCAATGGAACTGTTCAAATTGGTGTGACGCCGACTTTGAGGTGCTGCCTTTGCAGTGCCACACTGATTTGAAGAAATCGTTCCTGCACTATTTTTTACGATTTTGGGTGGGACTTGCATAGACATCTGTCATTGAAGTCGCAACCAACCGCCAGCTTGGAGATTGTGCATTTTCAAAGTTGGATTCAGTGTGAACGGGGGCTTAGAGCCACTTTAATTAAAGTATATCTCAACTGCTGTCTGCGGCCCGTTGGGAAGATTCACCTGTCTGCCTGCTGCCCATTGTCACAGAAAGTGAGGAGGAAATCCAAATGTTAGAGTTGTCCAAAGACCAAGGGGCACAGGGAAACCTTCCACAGGGGTCCCCTCTTCTGGGGACAACTCGCTAAGAGGGGCATTCCCCTCACATTGGGAAATTTGTTCTAACTTCCTGTTGTGTCTAGGGTGACCACATTTCCAAACTGCCATTACAGGGACATCCCACCCCCAGCATGCACCAGTCAGTGACATCACAAGGAGGCGTTGCCACTGCCCCTTACCTATTTAAGAAATGCCACTTGGCTTACAATGCAGTTAGCGTGTGGCCGGGCTCGAGAGTGGAGCACTTTAGTGCCTTAGATAGAAAAAGCATTTGTTTAATGTGTGTTAGCCTAACATTGCAGTTGCAGGCAGCCACTTAGTTTCAAAGAGTGAAACTAAGTGGCTGCCCATTAGGGGCGCACGGGCTCCGCCCCCCCGATCCATGTGTCCGGCCCCCTAATCTTCATGCGGGGCACCGGACGCATGGATTACAATGTTTTCTTTTTTTTTAAGCACGTGATTAGAGCCTGAGGCTCTAATAGGCTTTAAAAAAGGGTGGGCTCGCGGCGCAGAGCACTGCACCCTGAGCCCACCCAGTTGTGTGACAATAGTGAGTGAATATTAGCTATTGTCACACTGATTCTCCTGAGACCCATTTCCTGATTGGCCGAAAGGAGAATCGATTCTATTGGCCTAGAAGGAGCAGGGAGGAGATGCAAGGCCGGAGGAGACACAGGGGAAGCCAGACTGACGGACCCACCAGCCGCCACTATCTCCAGGGATAGCCTACCTGCAGAGGCTCAGCAACATCCAGCACTCCTCAGCTTGGACAGGGGAGGGAGGAGGAGAGGAGATCAGAGTGTCATCCCAGGCAGGACATCTGCCTCCTAAGGTAAGGAGGCCTTCCGCTCCCGTCCATCTGTCTCCAGCGCAGGGGGGGGTTATGATTCTGGTGTTCCCTGCCTTCATGTCCATCTCCCACGGGGGCCATTGGTTTGACACCCCATCCCCATATTATTGAGCACCAGCCACCACTGCCCAATACTTTAGACTGCAAAAGGAATACAAATGACCTGAGGGATCTGGAGTAAAAATTGGAAAAAATGAAGCCTTAATTGGAATCTAAAATGAGCTTCCCCTACTTGTTATGTACAAATCCATGCACAATGCAGTGAATGCACACATGCACAACTAAATTCAGCCATAGGGAACTAGTAGTACTTAAAGGGGTTGTAAAGGTTCATGTTATTTCATGTTTATGCCTCCTATGCATTAGGGTGAAAAAACATTTGGCGATTGCAGGCCCCCCCGTTTACTTACCTGAGCCCTCGAAAGTCCCACATCGAGAACGTGCTTGATGTAGGCCCGGTCTTCTCGCATGTTCTCGGCTCTTCATTGGATAGATTGATAGCAGCGCAGCCATTGGCTTGCGCTGCTGTCAATCAACTGAGGGACGGGGGTGCGGGCCTGAGTCCTGTAGTTGGCGGCTTATGGACGCCGGATACAGGACTTGGGAGCGCGCCCGCAAGCTAACCCCCCTTGGAGAGCGCTTCCCAGAGGGGTTTAGCTTTAGCGGGGAGGAGCCGAGACAGTGGGACCCCAGAACAGCAGGATCGGGGCAACTCTGTGCAAAATGAACTGCACAGTGGAGGTAAGTATAACATGTTTGTTATTTAAAAAAAAAAAAATCGAACTTTTACAACCACTTTAATGTACCTGATGTCTATAACACACTGAGGAGGAGGACTGAGCACTGGAGCATCCAGTATTCTGTCCAGGAGTCGCCATGACTCTTGGACGGGGCTCCGCAGCTGTAAGACACACCGAACACTGGCAGCTGGGGGTGATGTCAGTGGCGGGAGGCGGGAAAACAAGGCTGGCTAACGCCCATGGCACTTCCTTTCTTAAAGTGCCCAACTAGGAAGGGGAGGGGGCATTATCCACTTCTTGCTGTGTTCCTCCAGGAAAGGCAAGGCGGCGCGCCGGGATGACGTAATCAGCAATCGATGCAGAATCACGAATGTCTGCATCGACTGTCTCGGTTTCCTTCCAGGACACTGTATTGTCCCGGAACGAAGGTGCCTGGGACCCAGGACAGACCTGCAAAATGCGGGACTGTCCCGGACAATCCGGGACACGTGGTCACCCTTGTGTCTTTGTGGAAAAAGGAAATTTCCACAATGGTACAGGGAGAGCTAAAAATATAGTGTGTTTAACCATTCCATGCTAATCTACAATGTAAATAATAAAACATTTTCACTATACATACAATGTAAACGTGTCTAGCTGTAAACTCATCAGTAATCTGTTTTATTAGACTGCTTGAAGCAAGTGTACCACAATTAACAAGTACCTCCATTCTACCTAGCAACAAGTAAATCGCCTTTTTTATGACTGGGCCGCGTCAACCTCCTCTACCCTACTCATTTATCTTATTGGTTAACTTTCGATAGAAACAGCCAATTGGGTGCAGCCACGGCCTTAATACAAGCTTGGACAGACAATGAGTTTATGCAATGCACGGAACTCTTCCTTCTGAAATACCATTGAATTATAAACAAACAAATAATACACTTGGGTAGAATGATAATGCTATCTAACCAGGTCTCCAATAAAAACTTCCGTTCACTTTACATTTTTTAGTAAACCCCACCACAAGTGTGAGACTTGGTACATTCCTCTCCGTTATCTGAGGCTGACAGGACGGTGGCACTTAGAAAAAATAGGGGTGTTTAATAATAATAAAAAAATCAATATCTGAGCTCGCTAGCTACTGCCCGAGCAAAGTCTTTGCTGCATATGAAGGACGTGTGGTGGGGAGTGAAGTCAGTTCTTCAGATGAAGACGAGCTGAGCACCGAGGTGTGTGATGCTGAGTTTGTGTGGCTCCCCTATGGATCTGTTGTTTGGGATCGTCCAACCGGAAGTGAGGTGTCTGTTGATTTAGGCGCTTCCTGTTTTGGGGTGTTAGTGACAGCAACATCTGGGAAGGGACCGGGGACTGTGAGCGGAGCTGTGACTGAACCACCGGGGTAATGCTGATGGTGATGTGTGAGTGGCGGAGACATGATGTGTGCGAGGTGGAGGGAGGGGAGCAGACAGACAGATACCCGGGGCTCTAATAAGGGGACAGTGCTGGGTGATGGGAGAGATCAGGGGATGCTTTATTTCTGGGGGTCACACCTGACAGAGAGATTATACTGGAGGGGGGAGGGGCGGTGATCTGCATTACATGATCCCATCACCTTCATCTCTCACTTCTGATTTATTTGATTTGTAAATGTCTAAGTGATAAGAATGTGGATGTGTTCTGCCTATTCCTCTCCTATGACTTGGGGTGTCAGGAGCTCAGCATCCATCTTCTCTCTTATCACCTCTAATCTGCACAATTAGTGTTGGGGAGAAAGTATAACAGGCAAAACCTCTTTCCCTTTCTTCCTTCTTTTTTTTTTTTTTTAATTAATTTTTTTTTAGTTTTGGATAGAGTGGACAGCTGTCAGGTTTATTTTGCAGTCTGTGCCCCTGTTAGGACTCATTCCCACTAGTGTTGATCTCTGTAAAGTGATTTGCATTCAGATCGCCCTTTAGAGAGCAGTTGGCAGAGATGAGGTGTTGTATCGCCCCCTCACCCCCTGCTTGTATCCCACACTAATATGCCACAACTGGGTGCATTGCATGCGGATGTGTGACACTTGTGGAGTGGCCCCATTCACTTAAACGAGTCCTATTTGGTGAGCACTATGCCCTCCGAAAGTGACGGGGCTGCGGCATGTGTACACCCCCAGCTGCTGCCTCTGCAGCTAAAGGGGGGGTAATGGGTGGGGGGTAAAAGCACATCTCAACCTTGGGGTGTGAATAAGCCCTTCGGGAGATTCACTCTCTATATGTGTCCTGTTTACTGTTATCCCTGAGAGTGACAGAAGTGATGACCCTCACTTATTGTATCTAAAATTGGGGGGGAAACCCTTTGCTTTAAAGCGGCAGTAAACCGCTGGATGATTTTTTTTTTTTTTTTTTTTTTTTTTTTAAGCTGAAAGGTAATGTCATAATGTGCTAGTATGCATCGCAACTGAAACGTATCTGAAAACAGAGTTGTAATGCTGTCACCGCTGAAGGCCGCTTCCATCTTCACCCGGTCTTCCTTCTGGGTCTATGGAGGGCTGTGTGACTGGCTGGAGCCGTGATGACATCACTCCATGCAAGGGGGAGCCGCCATTTACGGCACAGGACTCTGAAGGAATGGCCCCGATGGTCGTTCCTTCAGAGCGCCTGCGCTGGTGTCATCATTGGCTGCATATACAGTAAATATCTCCTAAATGGTGCCGTTTAGTAATATATTGCAGCTTACCAATTTTTAGAGGTGATGGCTGCATTTTTTTGCCTTTTTTCACCTGGTGATCTGGCCAATAAGTCTATTTTTCACCTTCTTTTAACAGACCAAGCTGTCCTGCAAAAGTGGGTTAGAATCTTTAGACAAACATTTAAAGGAGAAGTAAACCTTTGGAAAAAGTTTTTGGGAAATCATGCCCCAGAGACTTTTAGCCATAATATGTTAGTATGCACAACGTATTAGCACAATATGGTAGAATTACCTGACAAGTGATTCCCTTGGTTCCCCCCCCCCCCCCCCCCCCCTGCCATCTTCTCCTGTTCATTCTTTTTCGCTGGATCCAGAAAAAAAAAAAAAGATCCCAATCCAAAGCCTGATTCACACCTATGTAGGTTGCAGTTTGCATATTGCACGTGCATTTTGCGTTTTTCAATACACGTTTTTGATCCATTGAAGTCTATGGAACCAAAAACCATAAAAAAAAAAATCCCTGGCCCTTTCCATAAAATGCACAGATATGAACTACATCCATAGGAAACCATGTTAAATGGACTGTAGTTTGTTTCTGCAAAACTGAAAATGCACTAAAAGATGCCTAGGTGTGAACCAGGCCTAAATGCCTTTTTTAGTTGCTGTGGTCAGCTGATGTCTATCAGATGGGGATCTGTAAGGATCCAAAGAAGGACCAGCATCAGCAGAAGGAAGTGAAGGGGATCAGTGACCTTGGACTCAATAGAACTGCTGGATTTTTGGTTCTCACTAAATCTGGAAATGGCAGCAAAGGGTGTGGAGAAGGGATTAGGATGAGTATATCTGGCTTCACTAGGTAAGTGGGGGGGGGGGGGGATACTTAGTAGAATGGTTTAGAGGGGTGTGGGAAAGAGGGATGGAAAAAATGATATATTCTGTGTGTTGCGGGACATTTGCTTCCTGCCCCAAAGATGTAACAGGAAATTAGTGGAAATCTACCAAAGTAAAATTCTCCCCCTTGACAGGTGTCCCCATTGGAATATTTCTCCTTACCTCTAATACTGAGGACAGTTTGCATTTCACCTTACTCTTCTCGGCAACAATGGTCAACATTAACAATGGTCACAATTTGTCTAGAGATATACTTTGATTTTACATGAATAGAGTAACTATTGGTCCTGCACCCTTCTTTTTACACTTTTTAAGAGAATGTTAGAGGCAGGTGGGATGTTCTTTGTAGGACGTTTCATATCGGTATTAATAGAACCTGTTCAGAAACGTGATTGCTGGGCTTCCTGTTAACAGATGCTTCCTGCAGGTGCAGAGGATCACATGATCTGGTTAAAGCAATACATCTGCTTAGTGTTCAGCAGGGGTATGGTGCACATAGGGGTGATGAATACGGATGATTTGGGGAAATGTATAAACCTATGTAAATTTGGCAGCACTTTCCCGCACCCAGGGAACCGCAGGTGCGTCATACAGTCTGCCATACAAAAGAATGGCTGTATGTGCCTGTTCTCTTGTAAACGTGGTGCTTCATAGCATCAGCTTTTTTCTCTGCCAGTGTGGTCCCATGTTTCTAGACCTGAAACTTCTGTGTTCATGAAATACATCGGATGTAAAAAGAAGCCGTGGCATTTAGGCTACTTTCACACTGAGGAGCTTTACAGGCACTATAGCACTAAAAATAGCGCCTGTAAAGCGCCTCTCCTGTCACTCCAGTGTGAAAGCCCGAGTGCTTTCACACTGGAGTGGTGCGCTGGCAGGGCGCTGAAAAAAGTCCTGCAAGCAGCTTCTTTGAGGCGCTTTAGGAGCAGTGTATGCACCGCTCCTAAAGCACCCCTGCCCGTTGAAATCAATGGGCAGCAGTGCTTTTTTGGGTGATTTTAACTCTTTTTCGGCCGCTAGCGGGGGGTCAAAAGCACCCCACTAGCGGCTGAAAAGCGATGGTAAAATGACACTAAAAATAGCGATGCTTTACCACAGACATCAAACAAAATCAGGAGGGGAAAAGGGTAAAGGGATATAGGGAAGGGGAAAACGCAAGTACTACCAGTACTGGGTCAAAATTGCTGTTGCCCGTACTTTGAACTTAACCCATTAGGGTACTGTTGCTGTAACCTTTTCAAATGTACAAAAAACAAGGGGTTTGGGGAAGGGGTAAGCCCAATAAGAATGAGCTTGGAAAGGGGTTACTGTAAGCAACAATATAGTCACTGGGTTTCTAATTAAATAAGATCAATTTTATTCAAGAATCATAAACAATTAAAAATCGCATTTAGAAAACAAAAAATGCAAATATCACAACAATGGTACATAAAAGGCCGCGGACAACAAGACAGTTGGACAGACAGTACATAAAACACTCATGTGGCTGACCCAGTCGGGGCGTATTGCATTAAACCTCGGTGGCCATAAAGGCTATCAATTAGTCAAATAGTGGTGTATCAGGTCCACTAAAAATATTCTATATAAATTAGAATGCTGTCATCCGTGGTTTAATGCAATTAAAGGGTGGAGAGTGCAGGAGAGGAAAAGCACCTATGCTGAACCCGGGATTTAAATATATTTCCTTATGGATGGAATTAATTAAAAGTGTAGATCTGTTTCAAAATAGAAAAAAGTAGCACTATTAGTTCAATAACCAAAACAATAGTTAATATATCATTAATTCAATCCTTATATAGAGTATGGAAGTTCCTGATTCAGGCTATTGGCGGACAGGTGACAGGATCATAAGTTCCCAATCAAAGCTCGCTGGTATTTTCGTTGGTAGTAGCAGCGCTATATAATCTAATATTGTTGCATGCATTGAAAAAGCATGGGTACTTATGTGCATTGGTATGGCTGTACGTTACCGTCTACACCATTGCTGCGTCGCTTTAGGGTGCTGTGATCCTCAAAGCTTTGTAAGCCGGCAAGTCCCGTGTCACGTATCCGGTGCCCATCAAATGGCTGCTGGTAAAGCCGTAAATGCTGAGGGGATGGCTCTGTATTAGCTTTGCTGTGGCGACCAGGTAGATGAGGAATCCCTGTGGCTGTATATTGTCTGTAGGGAATCCGTCGCCTTTAGCGCATACCCCGATCGTGGGCTCCCTGCTGTCATAAGCCACCCTGCACTCTCCTCCGTGCCCGTAACGCACATTGACCGGGCAGCGTTGTGACGTCAACGTGTTTCGCCGTGGTTCACTGACGTAGCTTCATCTTGGACGTTCCTCAGACGCCTCAGTGTGAAAGTTCCCTTACAAATGCATATCTGCATACAGCCATTCAATTGTATGGCAGAGTGTAAGCTGCACCTGTGGCTCCCTGGGTACCCAAAACCTTTGGAAATTTACATTAGGGTTATAAAATGCTTATAATTGTCCCTGTGCATGAACCCTTGTTGTATGCGTGTTATTATGATCACTAATGTTTGCCAAGTAACCTCTTCTTTTATTAAAAAGAGGGATTCGTATTTCTTCCTAATATTTGCCAAAAGTCAAGATTAAAGTGGTTCTAAAGCCTACAACTTTTTTTACCTTAATGCATTCCTTACATTATTGTAATAAATTCTTAGGCATACAAGTTGATAGAGGAATCCCACCCATGGAGCCATTGCGTTTGTGGGGGTGTGGGGCGCCGTCCCTGCTGGGAGAACACAGTGGTTGTTGCTAGCTACTATAGCCACTGGCAATAAACACATGTAAAAATTCAACATCATGCTCATTGTACCCTGCCCAGATAGTCCGAACCATCTATGGCCGGCTTAAGGCTAGCCATACAGCCGTAGGACTAATTAAGAATAATCAAAGATTCCTTCATCCACTCTTCTGGCTTTAGAATTTGGACAGCTGCAGCACCCACAGCTGCTTGAATGCCCAAACAGCAACTACATCTAAGGATTTCAGACAATTTTCAACTTGGCTTCCTAGATTTTTTTTTTTAATTTTTTTTTTTTACTTTGTGGTGCCAGTGGGCTACCTACCAACCCCCCCCCCCCCCCCCCATTCGTCAGTGATCAGATGAAATTTGAGCCATGTATTTCCAGCTTAAAGGATAAGTTCACGTTTTAGAAAAAAATAAATAAATGCACATTTTTTTTTTTTTTGCAGGTAAAAATGCGTTTATTTTTTGGAGCCTGTAAAACATTGCAACAGTGATCAGCAGTTCATTCTCACACAGAACTGTGTGTATGAATGACGCTGACGTGTGGGCGGAGCTTATCCTTTACCAGATGATCAGATGTTGTGAGAAGACCTATCGCCTATCCACCTAGACCTGTCAATCATTGGTGTGATTATTGATTTTGTAATCTTTGCACACACAATTGGACATTGGCAGTGTCTGGAATCAATCCCTATAAATTGATCACGGTTCTCCTGAATAAGTTTCTACACTTTCCTGATGTCATGAATCATCTATTGACTGTGTAGTTTACTGGACTGAAGTATACATACAGTGAGGGGAAAAAAAGTAATTGATCCCCTACTGATTTTGTATGTTTGCCCACTGACAAAGAAATGATCAGTCTATAAATTTAATGGTAGGTTTTTTTTAACAGTGAGAGACAGAATAACAACAAAAATATTCAGAAAAACGCATTTCAAAAAAACTATAAATTGATTTGCATTTTAATGAGTAAAATAAGTATTTGACCCCTTTGCAAAACATGACTTAGTACTTGGGGGAGAAACCCTTGTTGGCAATCACAGAGGTCAGACATTTCCTGTAGTTGGCCACTAGGTTTGCGCACATCTCAGGAGGGATCTTGTCCCACTCCTCTTTGCAGATCCTCTCCAAGTCATTAAGGTTTTGAGGCTGACGTTTGGTAACTCGAACCTTCAGCTCCCTCCACATATTTTCTATGGGATTAAGGTCTGGACACTGGCTAGGCCACTCCAAGACCTTTAATGTGCTTCCTCTTGAGCACTCGTTTGTTGCCTTGGCCATGTGTTTTTGGTCATTGTCATGCTGGAATACCCATCCATGAACCATTTTCAATGCCCTGGCTAAGGGAAGGAGGTTCTCGCCCAAGATTTGACGGTACATGGCCCCGTCCATCATCCTTTTTAATGCAGTGAAGTTGTCCTGTCCCCTTAGCAGAAAAGCACCCTCAAAGCATAACATTTCCACCTCCATGTTTGACGGTGGGGATGGTGCTCTTGGAGTCGTAGGCAGCATTCCTCCTCCTTCGAACAAGGCGAGTTGAATTGATGCCAAAAAGCTCCCTTTTTTTTCTTTTTTTTTTTTTTTTGTCTCATCTGACCAGACAGATGTTCATTAGCAAACTTCAGACGGGCCTGTACATGTGCTTTCTTGAGCAGGGGACTTTGCGGGTGCTGCAGGATTTTAGTCCTTCACGGCGTAGGTGTTACTAATTTTTTTTTTTTTCTATTTTTTGTTTTGGTGATTATGGTCCCAGCTGCTTTGAGATCATTGACAAGATTCTCCCGTGCAGTTCTTGGCTGATTCCTCACCGTTCTCATGATCGTTGAAACCCCACGAGGTGAGATCTTGCATGGAGACCCAGACCGAGGGAGGTTGACAGTTCTTTTGTGTTTCTTCCATCTGCAAAAAATCGCACCAACTGTTGTCACCCTCTCATCAAGCTGCTTGGTGATGGTCTTGTAGCCCATTCCAGTCTTGTGTAGGTCTACAATCTTGTCCCTGACATCCTTGGACAGCTCTTTGGTCTTGGCCATGGTGGAGAGATTGGAATCTCATTGCTTCTGTGGACAGGTGTCTTTTTATACAGGTAACAAGCTGAGATTAGGAGCACTCCCTTTAAGAGTGCTCCTAATCTCAGGTCGTTACCTGTATAGAAGACACCTGAGAGACAGAAATCTTGCTGATTGATAGGGGTCAAATACTTCTTTCACTCATTAAAATGCAAATCACTTTTATAACTTTTTTGAAATGCGTTTTTCTGGATATTTTTGTTGTTCTGTCTCTCACTGTTAAAATAAACCTACCATTACAATTTATAGACTGATCATGTCTTTGTCTGTGGGCAAACGTACAAAATCAGCAGGGGATCAAATACTTTTCCCCTCACTGTAGCAAAGAGTGGTTTGAACAACTGTCTGTTTACTCCTGATTGCTCTGTACTGCCACATACAGACTGGAGTGTTGATGTATTTAATGTGAATGTACATTTTATTATAGACTTATGACCATACTGTGTATTTTATACCTGGTGATCAGAGGTGCCCTGTGGTTGGATGCATACAGAAAGTACATGTATAGCTTTACCATTAGACCTCCCACACAGACAGAAAAAATGCTGCTTTCGGAAGCGGTTTTCATTTTTTTTTTCTTGTACCTCCTGAATGCAGCTCTATTTCTGCCAATATGTCCATGCACATTGTGGTATTTAAGTTTGCATTTGATTTTAGAGTAGTATTTGGGGGCATAAAAAATGTCCTAAATCTGCATTCAAAGAAAAGCTGTCATAATTTAGGCACATGTATAGATAAACACGCATGCATGTACATTAAAGTGGTTGGAAACCCTAAACCCTTTTTTTTTTTTTTTTTTTAACCTTAATTCCCTGTATTAAGGGAAAAAATGTTTCAGGATTTGTATCACCTCCTTACCCCCCTTATACTTGTCTGAGCCCGATCTATATCCGACGCTGTGCCCGTCTGTAGCAGCTCTTTCCTCTTTTCCCTATTCTCATAGGCTTTGCTATCAGTCAAATTCTGGATGAGGCTGTATGTGTGCCACAATAGGAAGGGGCTTCCTACGGTGGCACACACTGAGAAGAGGAGGAGCCAGGAGCGCTGGAAGGGGACCCTACAAGAGAACTGGGGCTACTCTGTGCAATACCACAGATATTGGCAAGTGTGTACAGTATCTCACAAAAGTCAGTACACCCCTCACATTTTTGTCATTTATTTTATTATATCTTTTCATGTGACAACACTGAAGAAATGACACTTTGCTACAATGTAAAGTAGTGAGTGTACAGCTTGTATAACAGTGTAAATTTGCTGTCCACTCAAAATAACTCAACACACAGCCATTAATGTCTAAACCGCTGGCAACAAAAGTGAGTTAAACCCCTGAGTGAAAATGTCCAAATTGGACCCAAAGTGTCAATGTTTTGTGTGGCCACCATTATTTACCAGCACTGCCCTAACCCTCTTGGGCATGGAGTTCACCAGAGCTTCACCGGTTGCCATTGGAATCCTCTTCCACTCCTCCATGACAACATCACAGAGCTGTGGATGTTAGAGACCTTGCGCTCCTCCACCTTCCGTTTGAGGATGCCCCACAGATACTCAATAGGGTTTAGGTCTGGAGACATGCTTGGCCAGTCCATCACCTTTACCCTCAGCTTCTTTAGCAAGGCAGTTGCCGTCTTGGAGGTGTGTTTGGGGTCGTTATGTTGGAATACTGCTCTGCGGCCCAGTCTCTGAAGGGAGGGGATCATGCTCTGCTTCAGTATGTCACAGTGGCATTCATGGTTCCCTCAATGAACTGTAGCTCCCCAGTGCCGACAGCACTCATGCAGACCTAGACCATGACTCTCCCACCACCATGCTTGACTGTAGGCAAGACATGCTTTTCTTTGTACTCTTCACCTGTGTGCCGCCATACATGCTTGAACTATCTGAACCAAATAAGTTTATCTTGGTCTCATCAGACCACAGGACATGGTTCCAGTAGTCCATGTCCTTTAGTCTGCTTGTCTTCAGCAAACTGTTTGCGGGCTTTCTTGTGCATAATCTTTAGAGGCTTCCTTCTGGGATGATCGCCATGCAGACCAATTTGATGCAGTGTGCGGCGTATGGTCTGAGCACTGAAGGGCTGACCCCCCACCCTTCAACCTCTGCAGCAATGCTGGCAGCACTTATACGTCTATTTCCCAAAGACAACCTCTGGATATGACGCTGAGCACGTGCACTCAACTTCTTTGGTCGACCATGGTGAGGCCTGTTCCGAGGGGAACCTGTCCTGTTAAACCTCTGTATGGTCTTGGCAATGAGGTGCCATGTTGAAGTTCCAGTGACCAGTATGAGAGGGTGAGAGCGATAACGCCAAATGTCACACACCTGCTCCTCATTCACACCTGAGACCTTGTAACAATAACGAGTCACATGACACCAGGGAGGGAAAATGGTTACTTGAGCCCAATTTGGTCATTTTCACTTAGGGGTGTACTTACTTTTGTTGCCAGTGGTTTAGACATTAAGGCCCCTTTCACACTGGGGCGGTTTGCAGGCGTTATTGCGCTAAAAATACCACCTGCAAACCGCCCCTAAACAGCCTCTGCTGTTTGTTCATTGTGAAAGCCCTCGGGCTTTCACACTGAAGCGGTGCGCTGGCAGGGCGGTAAAAAAAAGTCCTGCGAGCAGCATCTTTGGAGCGGTGAAGGAGCAGTGTATTCACTGCTCCTTCACCGCTCCTGCCCATTGAAATCAATGGGACAGCGTGGCTATACCGCGGCTATAGCCGCTCTGTACGAGTGGTTTTAACCCTTTTTCGGCCGCCAGTGGGGGGTTAAAACTGCACCGTTAGCGGCCGAATACCGCGGTAGAACAGCGCTAAAAATAGCGCTGTTTTACCGCCGACGCCCCCTACCGCCCCAGTGTGAAAGGGGCCTTATAGCTGTGTTGAGTTATTTTGAGGGTACAGCAAATTTACACTGTAATACAAGCTGTACACTCACTACTTTACATTATAGCAAAGTGTCATTTCTTCAGTGTTGTCACATGAAAAGATATAATAAAATATTTACAAAAATGTGAGGGGTGTATTTTTTTTTTTTTTTTGTACTTTTGTGAGATACTGTATATAAAATATGTAACTTTTTTCAAAGGACTTTAAATCCAGTGGCCAGAATAAGTAAATATTGAAGCCAGTAGAATGAGTTTATGTGCATATGCTTCTAAAAGCCATCCACCTGTAAAACTTCAGTTGGAAGTATTTTAAAGGATAAGTTCTCCTTTTGTAAAATTTTACACCCATATTTAGGGTTCTGTGAATGCATAAACTACAAGTTCCATCTACCATCCACTGCAGACAGCTCGTAGTTTTCAATGAACCGGGGGGGGGGGGGGGGGGTGAGAGAGAGAGAGACAGCGCAGCCACTCTAGTGTAGTACGTTCCAAAAAATGTAAAATGGAAATGAGCCTGTTGTATCGTCAAAGCCCTATACACATGCAGCTGAATGGATGAGCTCCTATAGACAGAGTCCAGATCACGGTGCCGCCTGCTGCTGGATGGGGAACTACTCGGACTGCCTAGCTTGAGTGATGTGCCTTGGCTTCCTCACTCCCTAAGTCAATGGCCGATGTATGGTGTAGCCCAGGGGGCTATTTAAACGGAGAGGGTAGCCCAAATGGCTCAGCTGAGATAGAGGAAGATCCCTTGAAATGCGTCCTGTGACCCTGGACACCAGGTGGACAACATCATCCATTGCCCGTGAGGAAGCCGAGGAACATAGCACAAGCTGGGCAGTCCGAGCAGTTCCCCATCCAGCAGCCGGCGGCACCATGATGCGGACTCTGTGTCTATAGCAGCTCATCCAGCTGCATGTGTATGGGACTTTGTCGATACAACAGGCTCATTCCTCCCCCTTGTTTCTATATGTGTTCTTTTTCAAGTATACACTTTTTAATCAACTTAAAATTATCAACTTATTTGTTTTCACAGATGGAGTGCCTCCTCCTTGCTGACAGCAGCACTCTTAGTCTGTTAGTTTCCTCTGTCTAGTTATAGGGCTACCCACTTAATAGCCCCCCTCCTTTCTTTTGGTGGTTACCATTGTTTATTGTATGTTACATCAACATTATAAATTCATCCCCAACAAAATAAGTGTAGTTTTACATCTATTCGTGAGTGGTTGAGTGCTGTTAGCTAAGTGCCGCTCTTGGAGTAAGGCATCATCTTTCTAGCTTTGGACTTTTGTAGTTCTAAATGAACTGTGAAGGTGTAGGTGCTTTAGGCTTCATGTACATGGGACGTTATTCAACCTCTCCTGAAAGATTTAACTTGACAGCTAGAAACCAGCGTCTAAAAACGGCTGTTTAACCGCGTTTACATGCCGTGTTTAGTCGCGTTTAGCCGCGTTTGCATCTACAAGCGTTTGAAAAAAACATTTTTTTTTTTCCAAAATAGTCAAAAATGAAAAACGCCTGTAAACGAAACACGGTTAAACGCGAGTTGCCACGTTTGGCGTTTGAAATGCCTCTAAACACAGCTTCTGAATGCATTTTTTTTGGGTTCCAAAAAAAGCCTCTAAACTCAACTGCCTAGAAACGACTATAAACGACCCTGTGTACATGTACTGATAAGATAACATAGAGGAGAGTTCAGGAGCAGTTGAAAAAAATGCCCAACTGCTCCTAAACGTCCGTTTACCATAGCAGTGTACATGAGGCCTTATAGTAACATGTTACTCCCATATGGGAGGTACGGGCAGACAGCTGTACTGTTTGTTTTTGTAGGATCCTAACATTGCGGCTACGATCTGCTGATTGCACCTGCAATACTTTAGGGCGGCTTCACACTGTCCCGCTAAAGTGCAGCTAACCCACAGTTTTCGTGTGGGTAAGCTGTGCTTTCTCAAACTTTTATGAGGTCCTGCATTTTTTTTTTTTTTTTTCCCCCAGTTTCAGAAAGCACACCAAAACTCCTGTTTTCTGAAACCTCGGGACATCTGAGGTTTACCTGAGGTTTGCCCAAAGCACAGTGGGGAAGTATGAAGCTGCAATGTAAAATGCGCATTTTTTTTTTTTTCACGTGCAAAATGATGCACTATTATTATTTAGGCCTCTTTCACACGGGGCGGATCAGTGATGATCCGCCCCGTGAACATCCGCTGGCTCAGCGGGGATCGCTCCGCCGATCCCCGCTGAGCAGGAAGATGACAGGTGCATCGCTGCACAGTGTGCAGCGACGGACCTGTCAGAGCGCCGCTCTCCCCTATGGGGGGATCGGATGATGACGGTCCGTAGTGTCCGTCGTCATCCGATCCGAAAACGGAGGGAAAAGTAGGTTTTTCCTCCGTTACACTTTACGGATCGGAGCGGGTCGGATGTCAGCGGACATGTCACCGCTGACATCCGACGCTCCATAGGGATGAATGTATGTCCGTTTTTCATCCGAAAACGGAAGGATGAAAAACGGACATACGGATCCCCGTGTGAAAGAGGCCTTATTGTTAATATACATACATATATAAAAGGTGAATTTAGCCTTTTAATATGCATGTGCCTTGGATTGAAGGACCTTTGTACACTGGTAGACATATCCCTGGTTGGGAAATGTTCTCTTGATTTGCAGCTTCCAAGTGTCCTTCCCAGTTTAGCAACATTTTGTATGATTTATTTAGTCATAAAATGAGCAGCATTTCTGCAATGGGCAGTCTAGATAACAGCGATTTGATTTTTGACAGGAAATGCTCCATCATGGTGGGTTTGGCAAAGGCTCGCACATTTTGACATTTTTATTTATCTATCAATTTTGACAAATTTTAGAGCTTACATAGATGCACAACAAAGAAGTCCATTTATTTTAGTTTCTTCACCTAGTTCTCTTGTGTATTACAGATCAGATTCTGGATTGTGTGCAGCATTTTGTTATGTGGTATTACCTGTTTCCTACATTTCATGTATGCTGTAACAGGAGCTGGCAAGCAATAAATGTGTGCTTGTTGACAATGGGCCTTTTCTTGTTTGCACAGCTAGCAAAGGCCGCATATGTTTACTTCTAAGCTGTGTAAACTGTACATTGTAGGCTTATCAGATATGCCATTAAAAAGAAATGGCCTAATTGAATTGTGTACATTTAAAGGAAACAGTTTGTGGCACTGCAATTCCATTACATGTTTTATCTCTTTGATGGGGTTAAAGGCTGCAAGAACTTGTCACCCTTCTTCCCCAAGACACTGCTAGAGATTCACAAAGGCTGCAGGATGGAAACGCTGTTCTTGTTGTCCCTGGCAATCAGATTCCAGCTTTCATTTTTCCAGAGAACCATAGAAGTTAGAAGTAAAAATATAATTGGTTGCTGTGGACAGCAAGAAAAATTTTTGTCTTCCTGAATGTGGCACACTATCTGTAGAGTGATCTGGTTCTCTTTCCCTGATCCAGAAAGCTTCAGCATCCCAACAAAGATGCTTCCGTGGCTTTAGTGAAAGTTTTGTGTAACCCTAATGAGAGGCCGTCATCAACCTAAAGCCCAGCTCTGGGGAAAGAAAAAGTGCTGCTCCCCACACTGCTAGGGTTAAATGCTCATTTAGGTCGTGGGGGGCGCAAAAGCCTCCACTCTACCCCCCCCCCCCCACGCCCCCTGTGCATCAGTAGTGGACTGTCTCCTGGTGTTTAGGGCTTTGTGCTCTGCATTGGTTTTGATGAGCATTGGGGGGGAGAGGCTGTGGCAACCAGCTTTCAATTCTGAATGGAGCCTGTGGGAGCAGAAGATCAGATCGTAAAACTCATTTTCCTGGTCCCCAAAACCTAAACGTGCATTTAAGGGTGGATAGAAATCAATTTTATTTTTTTAATTAAATTTATTTTAATGCTATTAAATGCTTTTTGGAGTGAAAATCTATCTAAAATATAGTTTAATTTTTAAGATACATTAATAATTTGGTTTATTCAACATGAAATGGAGCTTAGTTATGTAGCATGAATCTGTATATTCTGCAATATTTACATTTTTGGTAAACTTTCAATGAATCCAAGCTCTGCAAGCTGAGATGACATGCAATGCATTGATGCATTCACACAGTTTCATAGTAACCATGAGATAAAACAAAGTTCAGGAATATTCCTTTATCCCATTGTTTTGCAAATCTATGTACACTACAAACTGTATAATTCTAGCACTAGACCTCCAGTAACCTGTAAAAAATGTTAAAGTGTCGCCTATGGAGATTTTTAATCACCTCCCTACCGACCACTGTATATATACGTCCTGTGGTTATACCGGGATCATCGTTAAGGTTAAATTTGTTTTGCCAAGGCGATTCTCTTTCAGGTAAAAGTATTCCCGAGCGGCTGGCAGCTGCTGGAATACTTTTACAAAGGGCGGAAGGGGGTCCCTCCCACTGCCCCAACCACCATTACCGGGCTCTCCCGAGCGATTGGGAAGCCCAGGAGCAATCTAAACGGCGGCTTCCGTCTCCAGCCTCACAGTGAGGGGAACTGAAACATTTAGTCTATCCCCTTCCTTATGTCTTTTTTTCCCATAGTTTTATGTCTATCAATTTCATTTTGTATGGCTATTTAACTGTAATTTAATTCTAGGGATGTGCATGATGAACACATTTGGGGTTTATTTACTAAAGTTGGAGAGTGCAAAATCAGGCTCGCTTCTGCATATAAACCAATCAGCTTTTAACCTCAGCCTGGTCAACTAAAGTGTTTGTTACCCTAGAAAAAAAATATGGATCCTGTTCCTTTAAAGCAGGGGTCTCAAAGTGGTGCCCCTCCAGCTGTTGCTAAATTACAAGTCCCATGAGGCCTTGCAAGGCTGAAAATTACAAGCATGACTCCCACAGGCAAAGGCATGATGGGACTTGTAGTTCCACAGCAGCTGGAGGGCCACTAGTTTGAGACCCCTGCTTTAAAGCATGTTATACAGCACAGTGCTTGTGCTGTGTCATTTGGCCCTATGTATTAGCTGAAATACCTGGCTGATCTTGCCTGGGTCTGCCCTCCCCTCTGTAAACTGACTAGTCAGTTTAGGTGCCTCCGTCATCTGCAGCTCTCTGTCCTCCTCTCCCCCCTCCCTGCCTGTCAGCTCGTGACAGTGCCTGCCCCTCCCCTCCTGCTGCTGAAATTACTTTTAATGTGTCAGATAATCCTGTGTGTTTCATAATCCTGTGTGCCCCTGTCTGTGTTTTTATAAAAAAAAAAAATGCTGTCTATACCTGATTTCAGAGCGCCCCTTGGCGCTCACGTGGCCGGCTGCCTTTCTCCTCCTCTCCTCCCGATTTGGTGTCAGTGGGCGATTTTTCGACCCCTCCTGCTCTAGCTGTCTGATCGAGAGAGAGGAGAGGCGGTCAGTCACGTGAGTGCCAAGGGGCGCTCTGAAATCAGGTATAGACGGAATTTTATTTATAAAACGCAGGGACAGGAGCACACAGAATTAGGAAACACACAGGATTATATGAAAATTTTACCGTGGCTTAATAACCACTGTCAGGCCAGGTTCACGCTGGAACCGGTTGTGGATCGCACAGGAGCGCTGTGCGTCCCTGTTCCCTGTTTCAGGGACAAATCGGGGCTGAATCTTTGCCTGAATTCGGCACTGAAAGGGAGCCAAAGATGCACATGTTTCTGTGCGGTGCGCTCTACTGCTGCAACGGAGATATGTGAACCGGATCCATAGGGAGCCAGTCACATTCTCCTGCTATGCGAATTGGATGTGGGGAAACCCTTATCTAATTTGCATAGGTGTGAACCAGGCCTAAACTTTGGCAATAAATCCTGGAAGATGATTGGTTTCTATGCAGAAGTGAGCCTGATTTTGCACACTCCAGCTTTAGTAAATAAACCCCATAGTCTCCATACAAAGACAAGGCAAATAGTTGTGTATCCTACGGCTTTAGTTTACACCAATGTGCTGCGTTGCTGTGTGCTGAACCGACATGTACGTCTATGTGCAGAGTAACTTCGTGTTACAGTGCACGGTAAATGCTTTGAGTAAACACAAGAAAAAAAGCACATTTAAAATACACGCATGTGTTAGTTAGTGTATGTTACCCCAACAATTCATATTCCTGATTTGTGCCTGTTGTATCATGTAACTTGTATTAAAAAGTCTCCTGTTCTCTTGGTATTTCTTCTTCCTTTTATGTGAAGTACCCGATGTTCCTTCCAGTCCCCCTGCTTTCTTATTTCAAACTAAGCATAGAACTAAATCCTTCCCAGCAGTCAGTTTTCTGGAGGGGCGCACGGCGATCGCACCGTGTTGCTAGGACACGGTGTGATCCCAAGCTCTGTAAAGAGCCGCTGACACTGCTCTTTAAAGCGGGATTCCGGCCAGCTAAAAAAAAATTTTAAAGTCAGC
Organism: Lithobates clamitans; assembly: GCA_037952925.1. Classification (NCBI taxonomy): domain Eukaryota; kingdom Metazoa; phylum Chordata; class Amphibia; order Anura; family Ranidae; genus Lithobates; species Lithobates clamitans. The sequence continues at coordinate 3,988,395 of JBBGZY010000427.1, forward strand.
AGCTACAAACTAGGGCTGCGACTAACGATTATTTTTATAATCGATTCGTTGGCCGATTTATTGTTTTGATTAATCGGTTAATCTTCTAAAAAAAAGTGTGGTGTATAATTTAGTTAATATGTAAAGTTTTAAAAAAAGGCAATTTATTCCTATATATCTCTATGCAGTGGTAAATATAAATAACCAACATTATAGGGTTAGGGAGCAAAATATCTAATCCACTCTGAGAATAACAGACAGGAGAGATATGCTGTATATACTATTAAAATGTGAATCTGGTAAATGTCAGACTCCGAGATCAAATTTTTTTATTTAACAAACAATGTCTTCCTTCAAAAAAAAAAAAAATGTTATTTTAAGAATGTTCGTTCGATTTTCTAATCGTTAGTGGGGTCAAAACGACGTTCATTTTCAACCACAGTGACGGGAAAATTTTGAAATAATAGCAAACTTCTTGGTGAAAGGAATTATCAGACAATGTATGTGGTTTTCGTTCAGAAATTACATTCACTTTAAAAACCGAATGTTAAAAACAAGTGAAAATTTCAAACAACATTCTTTCATTCAGTGAATGTACAAAGATTTTTCATCTGAATATTTTGTCTGAAAATTGATCCATGTGGCCAGCATAAGGCTCGGTACACACCTATGCAGTTTGCTTTTGATCTGTTTCTGCAGTGCTTTTTGCTGTGTGTTTTGACTTTTGCGCACGTGATTGTGCTGCGATTTGCGTTTTTGCATTTATTTTTGGCCAATTTGTTGTTGGGAAGATTAAAAAAACAAAAACTGCTGCAATAATTACATGCTTTTCTGCAGCTTTTCCATTGAAGTATATTGAACCAAAAAAAGCACCGTTTTACATTAAAAAAAAGTCCCTGACCCTTTCCAAATATGCAGCGGCTGAAAAAAAGCATAGATGTGAACGTGTCCCATAGGAAACCATGTAAATGAACTGTAGTCCGTTTCTGCAAAAAAGCACCAAACACATAGATGTGAACCAGGTCTAAGATATTTAGTAACATAATGGTGTTAAAAAAACTAAAATTAGCCCTTTATAGTACAAAGAAAAACAGATCATCACTATTGTAAGGGGTTCATTTTTTTTTTTTACTGTAGTGTAAGTAATATTTACAGTAGCAATTATTTGCTCTTTTTGTACTATTAAGGGCTTATTTTAGTTTTTTTTTTTTTTTTTTTAACCCCATTATGTTACTGGCTGATTAATCGATTATGAAAATAGTAATCGATTAATTTCATAATCGATTAGTTGTCGATTAATCGATTAGTTGTTTCAGCCCTACTACAAACATTGTAGCTGCTGACTTTAAGTAGCCTTACCTGTCCTGGGTGCCCGCGATGTCGGCCGCCCGAGGCCGACCCGTCCCGTCCCTCGGCTCTCGGGTCCCGGCACCACCATCCTAGGTAAGGGAAACAGGCAGTGACATTGCCAGTTTCCTACTACGCACGCACGCGCGAGCGATCTGTGAATGGCCCCGTGGTTTTCTGGGAAAACACACAGTTCCCAGAAGGCAACGGGGCCACTCGGCTAGGAGCAGAAGGCACCGCGGAATAGGAACAGGCAGATTAGGAAGACTGCCTAGCAACAAGGGTTCCGGTAAGTTTAAAAATTTTTTTTTTCAAATGTTTTTTTTTTTTTTTTTTTTTTTTTATTTTAGGATTTTTTTTTTTTTTTCAGGGTGGCCCTCCACTTTAACCATGTGATCGGCTCACATGTAAACACGGAAGTGCCGGTAATCGGCTCTCATCGCCTCATTCTGACAGAGTGTGTGGTAAGGAGAGCCGATCAGCGGCATCTCCTCGCAGGGGACGAGAGGTAATCGGGGCATTGATCATCAGTACCCTGATTACAATGAAACGCCAGCAATCAGTGCCGCCTCATCAGCGCAAATCGGTGAAGGAGAAAAATTACTTATTTACAAAATTTACTGACCGAAACTAAACTTTTTTTTTTTTTTTCTTCAAAATTTTCTGTCTTATTTTTTATTAAAAAATAAATAAAAATAAACCCCAACAGTGATTAAATATCGGCAAAAGAAAGCTCTATTTGTGTGAAGAAAATTATATACATTTCATTTGGATGCAGTGTAGCATGATCGCGCAATTGTCCTTCAAAGTGTGAGAGCGCTGAAATCTGAAAAATGGCCTGGGCGGGAAGGGGGTGAAAGTGCCCTGTATTGAGGTGGTTAAAATGAATGGGTTGTTTTTACAAAGTAAGGGTTCACATACACTGTACTTTAATGCATCATTGTGCAGTTAAAAAAAAAACATTCAGGCTAGCGCATGCGCGTTAAACACACGTTAAGGCGTGAACAAGCCTTTAGAGGATCGCTATTTATTTATTTAAAAAAAAACATGTATACAGCCTTTGCTATGCTTCTTATTTTTTACTTTTGTTCTGGTGTGCACTGCTGTCCTGTGATCGTGGTATCTGTTTGTTTAGAACTATTTGAAGAATGTCTGCTATGTAGATTGCAGGACTTCACAAGAATAATGCCGCAGTTGTCTGTTTCCATTGTGTGTTGCTGCAAACCATGTATTGGTACCACTCACCTCAGATGGTTACTAAGGTTGTTTGTTTTCTTATGACAGCAAGTTGCCATTCATGTGTGCATTAGAAAACACAAGTGTCATCAAAGCCAATGTTAGAGCCTATTCAGGCCCATTGGACTCAGTGGTAATGCATGAAAATGCATTTACGATTTCAGGCCAAATAGTTTGTTATTGGCTAACATGAAATGCGCAAGGACCGCAAATGAAAATACATAATGTTGACATGCATCAATGTGCATTAAAAAACACAAGTGTGAACCTGACCTAGGTCCCTATTTCTGCAGTTGTAGAATGGAGATGGATTGTGTTGCACACTTTATTCCATGATCTCTGTTTTTATGTGTACTAAGGACTTGGCTCTGAGGCCCCATTCACACCTCAGCGTCTTGAAGCTCAAACGCTGGAGAAGAAACAAAAATCAATTATTCTCTATGGATTTGGTTCACCTCTCCACTCCAAGTTGCCTGAAGCTCAAAAAAGTTCTGGAGATTTTTTTTTTTTTTTTTTTTTTTGTAGCTCAAATTGGGCAGATGGAGCACTAATATGAACCCCTACCATAACAAAACAAATAATTAAATCCTAAGGCTCGGTTCACACAGGGGCAACCCGACTTACAGCGTGACTTTGCAAGGCGATTTGGAGGAGACTTCAGCGCGACTTTAAGCAACTTACAACGTGACTTAAAGTTGCCTCCAGGGCAGGCGACTTTGGCTGTGGCCAATCACAGAATAATCAGCTCTCTGGGAGGGAGGGGTTTGCCTGGGTAAACTAATTTCTTTTCCTGTAAAGTTGCTTCAATATAGACGGAGATCTGACTTGGAGGCAAGTTCCATTGAAATCTATGGGTACAAGTTGCCTTGAAGTAGTACAGGAACCTTTTCTGAAGTCGGAGCAACTTCAGTAGTGTACATTAAGACGGCTCTCATTCACGTCAATGGAATTTCTTATGTCCCGCAACTTGGGGAAACTTGGGGCATACAACGCTTAAAAAAAAAAACAAAAAAAAAAAAAAACTTGAAAAAACACTCAAAAGCGCAACGCTCAGGTGTAGATGCAGCCAGATTCTTATTAGCAGGAAAATGAATATCGTGCTTTTTAAATTGTGTTTTGCTTAAAGCGGAGTTCCACCCACTTTTGAGCGGTGGTCTTAAATGAAAGACCACCTCTCCACCCCTCTTCTTTTTTTTTTTTTGGCTAGTTAAAAAAAAGTTTTTCTAACTTACCTGTTTATGAAGTACAGGCTGTACTTCCGATCCATCCGGTCTGTGGCACAGGACGTCATATCCTCTTCTTTGGCGTGCCACCCCGTTGTCTTCTGGGACATGTGTGTGTCCCAGAAGACAGCCGGCCATTCACAAAGTGCTGCGTGACTCGCGCATGCGCATTAGGAAACGGGCAGTGAAGCCGCAAGGCTCCACTGCCGGTTTCCCTTAATTAGTATGGCGGCACCTGCACCCGATCCAATGGAAGGATTGGCCTTGGGCGGCCGACAAACAGTGTTTGTAGCTGCTGATTTAAAAAAAAAATTTTGCGGGTGGAACACCGCAAATTCTACTAAGGATGAACATAGAAAGTATTACAGTATCTTAATACATTAAAGACCTGTGACTATTTTCGGGGTTGGTTGTTGATCAAGCTGCCTGTTAGGAATCTTAACCTATCACAGACTCTAAAAACCACCACGTTCAGTTGAAAAGACTAAAGATGTGATGTCAAATCTTAAAGCTAAACTCCAGGAATTCAGCCACTTTGTGAAACTTTCTGAATTGCATCCAATGAGGTGCATGCCACCTCGTGGCTTTATCATTTGAACCCCTTTTTTGCCCCCGCCTCCCGGGCCTTTAATAACTTCTAGATGCTGGGAGGCAGTGGCAGGCATTGGGGTCATGTGACTACTGTGTGCTCATTCATATTCTCTGAAAAATGGCCAAGAAATCATACATTCTGCCAGGGTATGTAAATTTGTGTATATGTATATATATATATATATGTATATGTATATGTATATGTATATGTATATGTATATGTATATGTACATGTACATGTTATGATAGATAATATATATAATCCTAGCAGAGGGGCTGGCAGTGGCTGTGTCCACTGCCTTAACAACCCCTTTAATATCATTCGTTTAAATGAATATGAATTTATTTTTGTCCCTTTTTTTTTTTTTTTTTTTTATCTGCAAAATGTCGATTGCTCTATTTTTGGCTTATAATTTTCTAAGCATCCCTAATGACCAGTAATAGTTATGGTGTCGCAAGCGATGTGAAGATGCTCATCTGATTTGCCCCACCCAGCAGAAAGGTAATCAACAGACATGGCCCTCTGATCGTGTGAACAAGGCCTTACAAGTTTTCTTATTGTAAGATTTTCCCTCATCTCCTGTTCTGGTGACAGCTGTGTAATTTCGGGTTTCCCATCACTTTCTGTCCCAGTGATGATGGTCACCAAATGGAGAGAGTGAATCTCTCCAACAGGGACACAGACAACAAAAATAACCTAACAAAAGTTATCATTCCTTCTCCATACAAAACAAAAATGAATAATGTGCTTCACTTTTCCTCTGTCTAGTGTAGTATTTGGGTTGTTTTACATTTTTTGTTTTTATTTTAAGAGCAAGAATATAAAGCAGTATGGAAGGTCCTGTTCGCTCTGTCCGTTCCAGAATGATAACGCAGCTTTTCTCCCTTTCTGATTCCTACAGGGTGCTGTCCCCTGTTCCGTGTGATGATGAGGACGGCGATGATGACGAGTGCCAGTCTGGCACTCACAGCTGCAGTGGTGGCACATGCTTATTACCTGAAGCACCAGTTCTACCCAACAGTTGTGTACCTCACCAAATCAAGCCCCAGCATGGCAGTGAGTAAAATAAGACCAGTAAAGAAAGAATGACAAATAAAGCAATGCAAAACGTTTTGAGGTTATTTCCCCTATATGAAAAGTCCTATTTCCTAATGCAGCACAGAATTATTTTGATCTAGTTGTGCCCCTGATCTCTCTTGCTTGGGATCAAACTGTTAAAGAGAAGCTATAATAGCACTGGTCCTGTTTTTGTTTTTTTTACAGCTTAAAAACGCCTATGCCATTTGCAGCTCAAAAACGCCTAGGTGGGCATGAAGCCATAGACTAACATAGACAGACAGGCGTTTTTAAAGCGGGGGTCCACCTATCTATCTTTTTTTTTTTTTTTTTTTTAGTTCATACACAAACTTTTCTTCTCAGCATTACATACTCACATATTGTGTGTAATATGTCTGCCTGTGTCAGATTTCGTCGGAAAGAATAACTTATATTATTCACTGCAGGCGGTTTCCATCTTCATTGTGGGCATTTGAAGCCCACAAGCACTTATTTCCTGGATGTGGTGAATGCTGTGCTCCCAGCATTCACCGCTTGTTCCCGCACATGCTCAGTGGCATCCTGGGAAGCCTGAGACTAGCTCCCAGGAGTCTGGGAGAGGCTAGAAACACGCCTACTCCCATGGGAGGAGAACCAGGAAGTGCAAAGAAGAATAGAAAAATAAAAGGTAATTACAGCGATTTAAATTTTTTTAAACGGAATGTCAGCATCTAGGCAAGGAAGAGAATACATACAGATATTGTTCAAAATTTGGGTGGAACCCCGCTTTAAGCTGCAAACGCTCAAAAAAGCGGCTGTAAAAACGTCTGTGTGCATGAGGCCTAAAGGAAAGGAAGAAAAAAAAAACCCTGACGCCCTTTATTTAATATAACCAATATGTTTTTACAAAGGGGACCTTTGTTTGCATGCGCCTTCTTGCAGTGCTTAAAGAAAAGTAGAATAGAACTCAGTGGTTCAGTACACATGAGTCCTTAGTGAATGCTGTCCTCCTGTATGTTCCATAAAGTCCTAACAGGGAGATCTCTGCTCCAAACCCCATTGCTCTCATCGGACAAAGGTATGTCAGGTGCTGGTCTAAAGAGCCCATCTCCACTCAGCACACCACTAAGAATATTCCACAAAGTCTGCACACTGATGTTGTTGCTCCACATAAAGTTTTATTCAGCTGGAATAGACATGCAGAAAATCCCCCACTTGTAGACCTCCCTCGCTGCACCGTTTTACCCCGATTGGACTTGATTGTAGAGTTAGGAGTGACTGGAGTAAAGGCTCATCAATATACTGCACTTATTTTAAACCAACAAAAGATGTTGCCAATCAATAATTAACAAAAAGGTATAACTGACACCAAGGAGATACACATGAGAATGCTCTCTCCTACCACCTGTAAACATAATATACAATTCTCTTGGTGGTATAGTCAACATCACTGGTGGGTCTACAAAGCACCTTTGTGTAAATTCAGAATGGAGCCACTGAACTGTGTATAAACACAGACAATACCTGATATATACTTGATAAGGGAAATGTTAAAAACCTAGTGTGCGTCTAACAAAAAAAATCTGTTTGATTTTAGGTTCTCTATATACAAGCATTTGTTCTAGTCTTCCTATTAGGAAAGTTTATGGGGAAGGTTTTCTTTGGTCAACTGAGAGCTGCTGAAATGGAGGTAAGCTGAGAAATTGGACATTTTGTCTGGTATGTTCTCTACTATGTATATTGAATAAGACCCAGGCTATGATCATTTCAAGCTGGATTTCTTTCTGTTGTTCAGTTCTTACCCAACATTTGAGTGTGCCAACATATTCTCTGTAACTGGTTTGTAGAGATTGCCAGTGCAGCACTTAAGCAGCCCATAGATGGGTAATTATTTTTTAGTTCAACCAGTGGAATAAACGAAAAAAGTGGACTCTATTCCCCCATCCACACACAATGTGAATGGGGAGTGCTCCCCACTGAGCTATTGTATCCTGACAATCTGGAGACTTCCTCCTCACCATCAGGACAGGGGCAGATCTTGACTCTGCTTGGTTGTAAATGACAGATTAGGATGGCAACAAAATTAATGAATGTGTAAAATCGCAAAATACATGTGTGCCATTATTTATAAAAAAAAAACCCAAATGCTGCCCTTTTAGTCTTGTTCAATCTCAACCACTTCAGCTCTGGAAAGTTTTACCCCCCCCCCTCCCCTTCATGACCGTGCCATTTTTTTGCAATACAGTGTTGTGTTTCTATAACTGACAGGCAATTGTGCTGTCGTGCGACGCTGTACCCAAGTAAAATTTATGTCCTTTTTTTTCCCCACAAATAGAGCTTTCTTTTGGTGGTATTTGATCACCGCTGCCGTTTTTTATTTTTTGCGCTATAAAAAAGACCAACAATTTAAAAAAAAAACAAACAAACATTTTTTTACTTTTTCTGCTATAAAAAAAGTCTTCATCAATTTAGGCCAATTTGTATTCTACTGCATATTTTTGGTAAAAAAAAAAAAATCCCAATAAGCGTAGATTGATTTGTAGAAAAGTTATCGCGTCTATGAAATAGGAGATAGATTTACGGCATATTTATTTTGTTTTTAATAGTAATTGCAGCAATTTTATATAATAGATAGATATTTATTATATTATATATTCTATATATAGATTTTTCTTATTTTTTTTTCGGGACTGCAATATTGCAGCAGACAGATTGGACACCTAACTGACACTTTTTTGGGGACCAGTGACACTAATCTGTACTAATGACACTGGCTGGGAAGGGGTTAACATTGGGGCGATTAAATGTGTCCCTAGGGGGTGCTTGCTAACTGTGTGGGGATGGATTCACTAGATGAATAGAGTGATCCGTGCTCCTGGTTATCAGGAACACAAGATCACTTTGTTCATCTCTGACAGAACATAGGGAGCGATCGCAGGCCAATTGGCGCGCCCGCCTTTGCTGGCTATTGCATGAAATGGCATACAGGTATTTTTGTGGCAGTGCCTCTCCTGAGAGTAGACTCTGGATCCACCCCTGCATCAGAATACACTGATCAGCTCTAGACAGTCAGTAGATCGACTTCTGTTCAACATCCCTGCCCATACATGGATCAAAATCCCACCAGTCCCTGCAGAACCGGACAAATTTCGATCCATGTATGGCCTTCTTTACTAAGATTAAAGATAATCCATGTTCAAACCATAATCTCCAAATAATGTCTGTTTATAGTAGTCACCTTTTCTACTCCCCTCTATTATCCTGACTCTCACTGAAGCCATCTTTAAAAGCCGATATGTATGATAATAGAGGAACAAGAAACACTCCTCCTACCTTCCAACCATGCAGTGCTTGGTGTCGGTGCAGTTAATTGCCAGACCTGATCATGGCAAAGGTGTGTATCTAGTATGAGCAGGTACTGACTATAATAGTTTTTGGTCTGTTCTCGCCTGGAACTTTTAAAGGCTAAGTTTCACTTAGTAAAAGATATTATTTCTTTATCGTACATCATGGGACACAGAGCCTTAAGTAATTACTTAATGGGTTATAGGCCGCCATCAGGTGTTGACACTGGTAAATTCAATTAAAGGAAGTTTACTCCAAATATAACCCCTCCTCCTTCCAGGAGCACATTCGTTTTTTCGCCAGTGTCTAAGGTGTTGGTCACGGGTGAAGAAGTGCTCTAAGGAGCTCCAGGAGGGATCCATGCTGGATTTAAATTACTCCATAAAAAGAAGCCGGATCCATCCAGAAGTGCCACTGAGGCCTAAGATGGATGGTACCTGGGACCTCGTATCCGAAGCACGAGGTTTTGCCTGTAATGCCTCTTTGTAGGGCTGGACCCCAGGAACTCAGGGCTTAGGTCTTGTTACATTACCTCAAGCTTCCTGATGGGGTGCTTGTACATGGCCTAAGGCAGTTGGACTCCCGTTTTTACGGACCCAGTCCTTGAAGGTTTGCTAAACGTTGCCCGCCGTGATGGGTGAAAGTTGGATTTTCTGTTAATTCAGAAAAATCCTGCGGCGAGGACAAGGTAAGGGAAGAAAACTTAGATATTAAAAACATCTATGCATTTTCTTTCATTTAAGGAAAAAATGTTGTCATGCCTTAAAATCTCCACTGGATTGAGTCTATGCACATACCTTACTCTGTTTTCTCACTGCTCAGTTCCGTGGCTGACAGCACAGCGTGTGGAAGGAGATTTTGCAAGGCAAAAACCAATCTGCAAAAAATGTCTTTTTACTTCCCCTGATGGGACCAGAGGGTTAGGGGGACACCAGCGCTGCACCCCCTTACATTACCAAGCCGTAGGGGATGCGGAAGGTCCCGCTATTTCACCGCTATAGTTTGTTACTTTAGGCTGTATTTTTACACAGGTCTGTGCCTCACTGCTCTGCCGCCTACCCCCCCCCCTCGTGTTGGATCTTGGACCCGAAAAACACCACTCAGGTGCGGTAAACATTTTAAATAAGGGGCGGAATTTTTGGAGGGGGCGGGGCCTAACACAGGTGCCGTGAAACGTCCACGAGGACGCACAGCAGGCTAATAACAGATAAATACAGCTGTGTCAGTCTCTCCTCTGCTGATAAGGAGGAAACAAGCTGCCTGCACACAGGGGCACATGAGCTGTGGGGACACGTATGGGTTGCAAAACTGGCATTCCTGATACCGGAAGGACACTCTTTTTTTTTTTTTTTTTCAGCACTAGGCTGAACTTTATAGCAGCTTTTAAAATTCATGACTATTTTCAGCAATTTAGTGCAATGTGTTTAGTGCCTCTGTTTTTGTACTTAGGACTATGCCTGCCAAAAAAGACACCACAAAAGCCAAAAAAGTAAAGGTTTCACCCCCAGGCATTGGGATTTCCAGCTGTATTTCCATGCTGTCATCCTCGCCTGAATTTCCAATTATGGCACCTCAGCCATTGGAGTAAATTGATGGTGCAGCTGCCTCTCACATCAGCGGCTTTAATCGCATCCTATCCCATTCAAATGGATAGGAAGCGTACTAGGCCCCCCTCCCCCCGCTTCAGCTTTGCAAGGGGAACAGTGGGCACACGATGAGGTTTTACCCTCGATCGATCAGGAAAAGAAACAAACCGATGATTCTTCTGCAGAGGAAACAGTATATGAACCTTTTTCAGCTTCTCAAAAATTGCTGATACAAACTCTTACAGAAATGGTTCGTTCCACTTTCATGCTGTCTCATGAAAACTTGGCTTCTTCCTTAGGTTCTTTAAAACCTTCCCATCCTTTGCATGTGTTTCCTGCACATACATTACTTGAACAGCTTATTTTTGCGGAATGGGATAAACCGGGTAAACATTTTTCTCCCTCCTAAGAGGTTTTCAATTCTCTATCCTCTGGAGGAGAAATTCTCCAAAAGATGGAAAGTACCAGCAATTGATGCTGCGACTTCCAATGTGAATAATAACTTGACTTGTCCTGTAGACAATGCACAGATGCTTAAGGATCCAACAAATAAGAAGTTGGAATCCCTGCTAAAATCTGCTTTTTCCATAGCAGGTGCCGTCACTCAGCCCTCCGTCGCCGCGATAGGCGTCTGCCAATCCCTAAAGGACCAATTTAAACAGGCCCTTAGAGAGCTTCCTACATAACAAGCTTGGGATTTGGCTGAACTACCTAAGGCATTATATTTTGCCATAGATGCCATTAAAGACTCTATTCACCAGGCATCCCACCTTACGCTTATGCTTGTACATATGCGCAGAATCCTGTGGTTGAAAAATTGGTCAGCTGAAACACCATGTAAAAACCTCCTAACTGGGTTTCTGCTGGGAAAGTACTTTTTTACCAGTCAAAAGAAAATATAAACGCCCTTCATTTAAACGGGCTCTTTCCCCTGCGCCAGGGGCTTCCGCCATTGGGCAGTGGCGACTACCTCCGTCGTCAGACTCTAGAGGAAAACTTCAGGGTCAGACCCGGGCTCAAAAGAAGCCCTGTGGTAGGAAATCTGCAAAACAGAATCCTAAAGCCTCATCGTGAAGAGGCAACCCCCCAGGGAGACTTTTGCAATTTTCAGAAGTCTGGAAAAAGGAAATTCAGGACAGATGGGTCATCTCCACGGTAACACTGGGGTACAAGCTGGAATTTCTGGACTTTCCACCTTCTCTGTTCTCTGTCTCTGTTCCATGCACTAGACTGATTTTAATATCTCAAGGGGTGATCATTCAGATACCCACAAAAGAGCAAAGTCTTGGGTTTTTATTCAAATCTTTTCATGGTACCAAAGCCAGATGAAGACGTCAGACCCATTCTAGATCTAAGAAAGCTAAAGCAATTCCTGAAGATCCGCTCCTCTCGCATGGAGACAATCCAGTCGGTAGTTTCTATCCTCCTAGGAAGTGAACTTCTGGCATCAATCAACAACAGGGATGCATATCTGCATGTCCCTATATTTCCTGCTCCATCAAAAGTTTCTGCGGTTCGAGTTGGAACAGCAGCATTTCCAATTTTATAGCCCTGCGCTTCGGGCTACCCACAGCACCTCGGGTGTTCACCAAAGTGCTGGCCCCACCTCTAGCCAGGTTAAGGGCACAATGCATAACAATCATAGCGTCCCTAGACGATCTATTACTTCTAGATCAATCGGTGACTCGTTTGGAGAAAAGCGTACACACTACAACCAACTATATGAAAAGTTTGGGTTATATACTTAACCTAGAGAATTCTTCCTTAATACTGCTAAAAAGGCTGGACTACTTGGGTCTGATCATAGACACCGCCCAGGAAAGGGTGTTCTTGCTTCAAACAAAAATCAATTCCATAAGAGCTGGTGCGGAGGGTCAGGTCAAATGGCAATCCTTCCATTCGCCTCTGCATGAGGTTGCTAGGAACCATGGTAGCTTAATTCGAAGCAGTTCCCCTTTGCCAGTTCCATTCAAGACTGTTGCAAAACAGTTTCCTGTCTGCTTGGAACAAAACAATTCAAACTTTAGACTTACCAATGCGACTGTCCCCAAGAGTGGCCCAAAGCCCCACTTGGTCATTAACCCAGAATCTGCTGAAAGGTAAATCCTTCAGACCAGTCACCTGGAAAGTGGTAACGACGGATGCCAGCCTTTAAGGCTGGGGAGCAGTACTAGAAAAGACAACTTTCCAAAGACAGTGGTCAAGAACTGAAAGAATCTTGCCCATCAATATCCTAGAGATTCGGGCAGTACGTCTGGCTCTAAAGGCCTGGACTTTCAGGTTACGGGATTGTCCTGTCAGGATTCAATCCGACAATGCCACGGCTGTGGCCTATATCAATTACAAAGGGGGCACCAAAAGTCTCTCAGCACTGAGAGAGGTGAACCATATTCTAAACTTGGGCAGAATGTAGTGTTCCATACCTTTCTGCAATCTTTATTCTGGGAGTAGAGAATTGGCAGGCGGACTACTTAAGTCACCAACAGTTATTCCCAGGGGAATGGTCTCTTCACCCTGACATATTTCGATCTGTTGTCAAAGATGGGGGACTCCGGACGTGGATCTTCTAGTATACAGGTTCAACGTGAAGTTGGTCAAATTTGTGGCCAGAACAAGGGATCCATTCGCATGTGGAACGGATGCGTTGGTGACCCCATGGGATCAGTTCTCACTGATCTATGCATTCCCCGTATTCAGTTGCTGCCTCGACTTCTTTGCAGGATCAAGCTGGAAAGAAAGCCGATTAATTCTGGTAGCACCAGCATGGCCCAGAAGGTCATGGTACGCAGAAATCGTAAAGATGGCAGTGGAGGGCCCATGGTCCCTCCCACTATGGCCAGATCTGCTCTCTTAGGGACCGATATTCCATCCTTCCTTACTGTCTCTAAATTTAATGGCTTGGCTATTGAAACCCACATGCTAAAGAAACGTGGGCTTTCTGGGTTAGTTATTTCTACCCTGATTAATGCTAGGAAGCCAGATTCCAGAATTATTTATTATGGAGTCTGGAAGGCTTATGTTTCCTGGTGTGAATCCAAGGGTTGGCACCAGTGTTGCCAACCTACCAGATTGAAATTTACTGGCACAGCCACGTTTTTACTGGCATTTCCAACAGTTAAAAATTACAGTTTTAAGTGCAAATGAGAGTATTTAGGCTACAAACAAATGCAATATGCAATTAGCAATATGATTTAAAGTAGATAAGGCAAAAAACATATTTTCTTATTTTATTTTCGATATAGTAAGTAGCTCAGGGACAGGACTCGGGAGGGCAAGAAATTATAATGGGCGCACACATACATAAAATTGACTCTCACAGTGACACTGACAGCAGTGTGCAGCAGCACAGATGAGACCTCACTGACACAACACGTCCCCTCCTGAGTCACAGTCTCTCTCCAAGCCAAGCGGTCCCTCCAGTCCACTCCAGTCTAAACAGCACTGATGGTCCCGGTCCCAGCTTGCCTTGCTCCAATACAGCAGACCCGCACACAAGGCTCTGGCCGCTCTGCTTGGCTCCATTGCACCATGACATCGCACGACATTTTCATGCACTGCCTCCCCCAGAGCCACCCGATCACACTGTAGCAGGCACTGGGATGGTCTCGGCCAACTCCGGACCAAGCCAAGCGTCAGCGCCATATCTTTTGCTGGTAACCTTTTACTGGCAGGAGAAAATTGCCTGTTTTTTACTGGCTGCCAGTAAAAATACTAACTGTTGGCAACACCGGTTGCCACCCTCGGAGATATATCGTAGGCAGAATTCTTGCCTTTATACAATTAGGGGTAGAAATTAAATTGGCCTTAAGTACTATTAAAGGCCTCAGCTTTATCGGTCTTGTTTCAAAGACCACTTGCTACTCATTCTTTAGTCCGGGGCTTTATACAAGGGGTGACGTGGCTAAATCCGCCCGTCAAACCTCCCTTGAACCCTTGGGACTTAAACTTAGTTTTGTCTGTGTTACAAAAACAGCCATTTGAACCAATACAACAGATTCTCCTAGTCCTTCTGACAAGGAAGTTGGTATTTTTGGTTGCTATATCCTCAGCAAGGAGGGTTTCAGAATTTGCTACTCTTTCTTGTAAAGAGCCATATTTGATTTTTCATGAGGACAGAGTGGTGTTACGTCCTCGTCCAGGTTTTTTGCCAAAAGTAATTTCAGGTTTTCACCTGAACCAAGATAATGTCCTGCCATCGTTTTTTTTCTAAAACCATGTTCCAGGGGAGAAAGATCACTACATTGCCTTGATGTGGTGAGAGCAGTGAAAATCTATATAAGAAGACTGCTCAGATTCGTAAGACTAATGTCTTATTTTTTTTTCTGCCAGAGGGTCCTAAGAAAGGACAGGCAGCGTCGAAATTCACTGTCGCTAAGTGGGTTCGGCAAGTGATAATTCAAACTTATGATTTAAGGGGTAAGATACCCCCGTTTCAAGTGAAGGCGCATTCTACCAGTTCAGGTAGTGCTTCTTGGGCAGTGCGTCATCAGGCCTCCATGGCTCAGATCTGTAAGGCCGCAACTTGGTCTTCAGTACATACATTCACAACATTTTATCAGGTGGATGTAAGGAGGTATGAGGATATCACCTTCGGGCGCAGTGTGCTGCAAGCAGTAGTATAGATCCTCAAGTCTGGGTATACCCTGCGGGTTGTTTTCTCCCACCCCTCCATGTGGCATTCCATTAAGTAATTACTCTGTGTCCCATTATGTACGATAAAGAAAATAGGATTTTTATTACAGCTTACCTGTAAAATCCTTTTCTTGGAGTACATCATGGGACACAGAGGTCCCTCCCCTCTTTTTTGGGATACAAGTATATTACTTTGCTACAAAAACTGATGTGCTCCTGGAAGGAGGAGGGGTTATATAGGGAGTAAACTTCCTTTGATTGGGTATAACCAGTGTCAACACCTGAAGGTGGCCTATAACCCATTAAGTAATTATTTAAGGCTCTGTGTCCCATGATGTACTCCAAGTAAAGGATTTTACAGGTAAGCTGGTAATAAAAATCCTATTATACACATATTTTTGCAGGAAAATAATGTATAATTTTATTTTTTATTTTTTCCCCCCACAGGAGCCTGCAAAGCATTGCACCTGCGATCAGCAGATTGTAGGTGCAATGTCAGGCTTCTGCAGACATGTCCTCCAGCTTTGTGTCTGTACCTCCATACAGCCTTACAGTTAGAAAGCTGGAGGAAGTGTCGGTGGACTACAAGTGCGCTGATCACCATCCATTAAGAACAAGCTGTCTGCCGGAGTGACAGATAGCACTTGTAGTTTATTAATTCACAGATCCCTCTGAATGACGTGGCTATGCAGAAGGGGGTGCTTACGAACATGTTACACCCTAAATACAGATGTAACATGTTCCTAAAGCTGATCTTATCCTTTTAAACATGTGGCAGATAGGACCGGTAAGTTTGGGCACCACGCTGTATATTTGTAGGGTTATTTGAGATTTTGGTTTGATATTTTAACATGCATTCTATGCTTTGGGATATAAAAACCTTCTGGGTGCAGCAGCCCGCCTGATACTTGCTGAGCCCCACTTTGATCCAGAAATGTTGCATGAGAGACTCGGCTGTCCAGGGCTCCCTCCTGATTGGCTGAGACAGCAGCGGTGCGCCATTGGCTCCCGCTGCTGTCATTCAAAGTAAGTGAGTTAATGAGGAGAGAGAGGGGGGTTGGGCTGAGCCGTGGCTCTGTGTCTAAATGGACACATGGAGCAGCGGCTTGGCTTGGGTGCCCTGTTAGCAAGCTGCTTGCTGTAGGGGCTCTTGATAGGAGGGAGGGGCCAGGAGCAGCGAAGAGACACCCGAAAAGAGGAGGATCTGGGGCAGCTCTCTGCAAAACCAACTGCACAGAGGAGGCAAGTATAACATGTTATTTTTAAACAACAAAAGAAAAAAAAACAAGACTCTAGTATTGCTTTAAAGCTGAGTTCCAGACAAACCGCTGCATGGTTAAAATTACCTTGTGAAAGAATTTGGTAATTTTCTACAGATGGTCTTGTGACGTGGACCTCCCTGCAGATTAAACTGCAGATAAGTCAAATCTGTACTCTGATTAAAGTACAGAAAACCAGGTGTTGCTATTCTTCTCTAGAAAAGTCTCCTATTTCTCCCATGGGAAGATATGCTATGGAAACCTAGTATTCCTTAGTTTGGAATTGGCCTGCTAACGAGCGTGCATTTCCAGCTTTATGTTTTCATCATAAAAATAAAAAAAATCTTTGTACAATGACTAATGTAAATGTTAGCCTTTTATTATATGTATTGTATTCTGGATTTTTGGTAGCCACAGTGGATTGCCCACTAACTTGGCAACCTGGTATCTAGAAATTGCATATAATACATATATACCATAGATCTATTAACATTAAGTTAATGTCATGTATTCTTTCTCAGCAGAAAACCGGTTAACATATGTTCTTTATATATCCACACTGACGTTATCTGTGTAGTAACATATATCTTTGTTCTTTTTTTGCTGTGCTCTTCTGGTATCAGCACCTTCTGGAGCGCTCCTGGTACGCTGTTACAGAAACATGTTTGGCTTTCACAGTGTTCCGGGATGATTTCAGCCCTCGCTTTGTAGCACTCTTCACTCTTCTGCTGTTCCTCAAATGTTTCCACTGGCTAGCCGAGGATCGTGTGGATTTTGTAAGTTTTAAATGAATATTACATACCAGTAACATGAAATACATTTGGTCTCTGTGCTTACTTTTTTAAAAACCTTGTAAAATATGACACAAGGCGATCAAGTGATGGTGTTGTATGTTTAGTGAACACTTCTTGGACTCATATGGCATTGTAAGTGACCCACATCAGTGGTTCTTAACCTCAGTCCTTAAGTACACCCAACGGGCAATTTATTCAGGTTTTCCTTTACTTTGCACAGCTGCTTTAAATCCATATCAATGACATGGTATTGATAAGAGCTATTTTATCTAAGGGAAGTTCCCAAAACATGGCCCGTTGAGAGTGCTTGAGGACTGAGGTTGAGAACCACTGACCTACATAACATGATAAAGGGTGGGTGAGGGTTTCCTTGGTTACGTTTTGCTGGTATGGAAAAAAAGTATCAAAATTGCTGCCTTTTAGGAAACCAGTTATGAGAGTAATGTAGGGACCTCCATTGCTCACTTTTTTTTTTTTCTGAAAATTCTACTTGACTGGCTACCATGCATTAACTGTAATGCCAAATAATATATACTTCTAGTGCAACTAAAGGCACTTTACTTGCCTCCTCTCTAATGATCTGGGTCCCTCTGTCATCTTCTCCCTGGGTGCCAGTCTTCAGGCATCTCCATTGGCCAGAGTAGGATTATGTAACTTTTGCGCATGTGCAGAAGTCTGTCATCCTGGCACGCAGGGACTGCGCTGATGATGTAAGTTGAGCTGTGCATGCACAACTCCATTTGCGTGATGCAGAAGACTGCAAGCAGGCAGGGAGATGTATTTTATCACAGAAGAGACACTGCATGATACTTCTGCAGTAATAGCCTGCCTGATCATAGTCTGTTGTAAAATGCATTCAGTTCCACTTTAGTATCATGGCCATTCATCTCTTAGCTGGTCAGTGATTGTAAGGATGGTATGATGGCAGTCAAAGGGTTGAAGTAAGTTTACAGCTGCAATAACAGTGGGTAAGCTTGTGTTAATTGTAATCCATAAGCCTCTCTGAACCCTGTAAGTCATTTTGATGCCAGGTACCATCCTCTCCTGCTGCCAACCTTGGTCCTGGTTTTCTTTTACATTCTGGATGATGATTTGGGAGATTAGAGTTTCATGTTCACCATTCGCCTTGTGTTGTGTATGACCCAGAATGTCAGTGGAGTGGGGAAGACAATTGAGTACTGATCTTCCTGTTTAAAGGAAACCTGCTGTAAAAAACAAAACAAGGAGGCTACCTTTGTTTGCTGCTCATTTTCAAAGTTCTAGTTGTCTAGCCATGATGTTGACGCCACTTACTACAATATTTGGAGTCACTAAAAATTATGCATATTAGAAATTCTGACTTTTCTCCAACATTATGATCTGCAGGCCAGTGGCAGAATTGGTAGCCTTTTGTACAGTATATCTCTCCTAACAGATTTTAAATGTTTGTTTTGTACAATTAAGTCAGGAACAGTTCTTCCTAGATTCACTGCAATATTCCCTGGTACACCATTGGATAAGAAGGGAGATACCAGTTGTAGGCTTGGAAAGTTTGGGTTTTTCTCTGTGTAGCAACAGAAAGTAATTTCAACTCCCACAAACTCTACTCAAAGTCCATATCTTGTGTTTGTCATATTCTACAATTATATAACAATGTTGGGGTGAAAACATTTTATAAGCACAATGACAAAAAAAAAAAAATTAAATGCAGATTTGCACTTCTACTGGACAGCTTAAGGGTCCAATCCATTTGGGTGATTTCCATTCAAAGTGGAACATCCCTTGTGATTAATAAAAATAAACTTTAAATGTAACACTGTGCATAAAACAATTATCAAATAGCATGTTTTGTTTGTAATGGGGCGTGAGCAAACCTCCTCCATAGGACAGTATGGACATTTTGTAGTGTTCCATGTTATGAAACGCACTTTACCAGAGTGCATGTAAACAGATGGGACTTTGGGGTAGCTACAGGTTTTGTGATTGCTTTATAATTGCATTCTTGCTTTATTACAGATGGAACGCAGTCCAAACATTTCCTGGTTGTTTCATTTCCGTATTCTTGGTAGGTGATATTTTAAATTTACATGTGGAAATATGCATGTTAGATGGCTCCATACATAATAATTCACAATTGATGCTTTATTACACGGGGACTCCAGGTTAATGGTGGATGTTGTGCAACCAGTATCCAAGCTTGGGCACATAAGGTATGCCCTAAAAAGCTTAATCTAAGAAATATCTAGGTACCTTGGAGGTGCCTCACAGGAGACAGTGGTTTCTGTGTAAATTTAGCTGGCAAACAGTTTTTCAGATTAAGTAATAAATATGTTTTAAGAATTGGTATGGTTATATATGGACTAGTTTTTTAATGCCAGATCCATATAGTGTCCACTATTATTTTTCTGTTATTTTATGAAGATATTTATCAATCTCCTGTGAGTCGGTAGCACTCATCGTTTGAGTTGTGGCGCAAGCAGAACAGCGCAAACTCCTGGTGTGTTCTATATAGAAAGATCACAAGACAATACTATGACACGCCTCATGAATGTTTTGATTCCTGTAAAGTTTGCAAAAGTATTTGAATAGCACCTTAATACTTCCTCAGGTACAGAGCATCGTGGCAAATTGTTGTTATATAGCTTTATATGAAGACAAATTGTGCGTGCCTCCAATGATTATAACCACAGAAACTTATAAAAAATATTACAGCTTTTTTTGCATATGTAAAAACATACCACAGAAGGATGCACAACGTCTGATTAGACGCCAATTTAAACACAACCGGTAGTAAAAAGACATGAATATAAAATACACAGAGATCGTATATTGTAGATTGATGCGTTTTGCGGGATGACCCACTTCCTCAGATCCTTGGATCTCACATAGACAGAACAATCACTAAAATATCAGAAAATGCATGGCAGAATAATAATCTTGTTACAGTGAATATCTTTCAAAACATCAATGAGACATGTCCTATATACACAATAATTCATAAAGCCTATATCCATCTAAGGAAGAGGAGAAAAAAAAGGGAAGGAAGAACAACTGCTATTTTGGTAAAGTACCAATAAATGTAAATGCCTTAAATTTATATTGTAACCAGTCTTCTAGAATTTGACCATAGAGAATACCCAAACTATTGCCTAAAAAGGGGTATATTTTTATCCTGACAAGCCTCACCAGTCCATGGGGAGATCCACTATGGGAGATGAGGAGAACTTAAAATAAAAAGACGGAATATCTATCTAACTAGAATCAAGAAAACGTAGAGAGAAGCGCTTACACAAAGTAAATCGGGCCCCAGTCAAGAATATGCTATGGAATCACAGGTAGGAGCTTACCTCAAAGATGTAACAGGGAAAACGCACAATTTTAAGATCCGTGCTCGCAAGAGTTGTATCAAAAAACCAGAGGAATCAGAATCCATGGCTGAGGAAAAGATTCAAAATCCAAAGTGAGACATCAGCCCATTTCAGATGTTCCTATATAGGAATCCCAAAAGAGACTAAAGATAAACGTCAAGTATGCCTCATGGTGTATAAAAATGAAGCCACAGAATCATCCTTCCTCCTACCTCAGGGAGTATATATCTCCCTGAATAGATGGTGTCTCCCAAAGGCTGCCCACATCCCCTGGGTGGCAACTAATAGAGGCATACAAGCCCAGGTAATGTGAGAGGGCTCCCCCCCAACTTCCAAACGTATCCACAAGGAGGTCCAATGAGGGCTACCTGTGGATGCAAAGCGGGACCAAGGAATCGGTCCGGGAATCACCTCGGATGGAAGCGCCTGAGGGCGGGCCTCAGAGTGACACAAACACCTGAGCCCTCATGTCGTCTGCTTGCCAAACGGGTAGAAACCCCACTGACCAACAAACAGCGCCAGGTCAAATGGCCGCTATACGACAAACCGGAAATTACGTGACCACCCATGAGTTTTGACCTTAAAGTAGAACTATAGGCAAAACCTTTTTTCTCTTTCGTACATCACGGGACACAGAGCCTCAGTAATTACTGAGGTATCACTAGGTGATTGGACACTGGCACACCCTAGACAAGAAGTTCAACCCCCTATATAACCCCTCCTCTTACTGGGAATACCTCAGTTTTTTCGCCAGTGTCTTCTATTCGTCTTTGTATGAGGTTACTGGGGAAAATGGTGGCTTCATTCGAAGCAGTTCCCTATGCTCAGTTTCATTTGAGACTGCTGCAAAACAGTATCCTGTCTTCCTGGAACAAGAAGGTCCAGGCGCTAGATTTTCCGATGCGCCTGTCGCCTACAGTGCGTCAGAGCCTCAGTTGGTGGTTGATACTGGAAAATCTGCGGAAAGGGAAATCCTTTTTACCAGTTACCTGGAGAGGGGTAACAGTGGATGCCAGCCTTTCGGGTTGGGTGCAGTTCTGGAACAGTTGACTGTTCGAGGGAGATGGTCCAAGACCGAGACGACCTTACCCATCAACATCAACATTCTTGAGATCCATGCAGCGTATCTAGCCCTAAAGGCCTGGACACTCAGGTTACAGGGTTGCCCTGTCAGGATCCAATCCAACAATGCCACAGCAGTGGCTTATATTTTGAATAGTGCAAGGGAGGGTTATAACCCCCGTCAGCTTTTTTCCACTATCTGTGCACGATTAAAGAGCTTTTCCTTCACTGTCCCATACCCAAACAGGAAGTGAGAGGCAATCCCTGCAAATTAAGGGAATTCTTTGGGGACCCCCAGGTCACCTGAACTAGGGTCCTCATTGGAAGATTCCCCTCCATATTACCTTTCTGGGGACAACCCAAAATATGGGATTTTCTTGATTTTCACTTTTAATAAAAATGCTAAACAGGACAAATGGACCGGGTGAATCTCCCTAATGAAGGGGGGGGGGGGGTTCTAACCCCTCTCCCCTCTATCCAAAACTAAAAAAAGTTTTGCCTTTTAGTTGTACTTTAATACTTCCTCAGGTACAGAGCATCGTGGCAAATTGTTGTCTTTTATAGATAGATAGATATAATTTTGCCATGTTTTGTACCAGATTTGTAATTTTAGTGTCATAATAAAATTACAAATCACACAATCTGATCTGCCCTTTCTATAGTAACACCAAGGGGTCTTGTTTATAAATATTTTCACAAATGATTCACACAGCTTTCACCTAGGGTTCACAGCATTTTCTAATTGATTTAAATTGAGAAAATGTGTGAGTCTTGTGTAAAAACATAAATCGACCACTAATTGTGTTTTAAAACAAACTTTGGGCAAACTAGAATTTTTTTTTGTGTGTATTTTTGTTCTTCGTCTGAATAAAAAATTATTGCAAAATAAAATACTATTTTGCAAGAAAATATTGATAAAAATATCTCTATCTATCTATCTATCTATCTATCTATCTATCTATCTATCTATCTATCTATCTAGTCAGTAGCAGAAATGTAAAAATTGCTCTGGTCCTCAAGGGGTATATACGTAGACGGGGAAGCTAAATAGGTTAATAAGGGCCTCCTTTTTGTTACCTCACTGTTCTCACTCACTCTCTATTCTCAATAATTCTACTGTTTATTTGTAAGGCTGATGAGCAGTAATAGGCATAGACTGCCAGAGCCTTTTCAATGCCTCCCTCCTTACCTGCAGAGAAAAGATTGATCTGTCATAAAACTATGGTAAATCATCCCCTATAGCCAGTTAATATTATTAATATTATTATAATACAGGATTTATATAGCGCCAACAGTTTGCTCAGCGCTTTACAACATTAGGGCAGACAGTACAATTACAATACAATTCGATACAGGAGTAATCAGAGGACCCTGCTCGTTAGAACTTACAATCTAGAAGGGAGGGTCAGGTGATACAAAAGGGTAATGGCTGGGGGGGGGGGGGGTGAACTGATGATGAAAATAAAAGTGCAGTTGTTAGGTGGAGGCGCAGGGTATGCTTCTCCACAGAGAAAAGTTTTCAGGGATCGCCTAAAAGTAGATTTGGAGACAGTGACAGATTTGGGTAGAGTATTCCAGAGGATGGGAGAGGCTCGGAAGAACTTCTGGAGACGAGAATGGGAGGAGGTGATGAGAGAGCTAGAGAGCAGGAGGTCTTGGAAGGAACAAAGAGGACGATTAGGTTGGTATTATTAAACTAGGCTAGTGATGTAGCTGGGGGCAGAGTTGTGGATGGCTTTGTAACTTCTTGTTAATATTTTGAATTTAATTTCTTGGGCGAGTGGCAGCCAATGGAGGGATTGGCAGAGAGGGGTAGCAGACACTGAGCGGTTTGTAAGGTGGATGAGTCTGGCAGCAGCATTCATGATGGACTGAAGGGGGGATAGTCTATTTAAAGGTAAGCCAATGAGGAGGGAGTTGCAGTAGTCGAGGCGAGAGATAACCAGGGAGTGAATCGGGAGCTTTGTGGTTTCATTGGTTAGGAAGGGATGTAGTTTGGAGGTTGAGGCGGAAAGCTTTGGAAAGGGATTGGATGTGGGGCCAAAAGGAGAGTTCAGAGTCCAGGATAACACCAGACCATCACTTGAACTCATGTTCTGTCATGTTCCAGAACTTTTGATGGTTCTGTGTAAGGCTGCATTCACACCTCAGTGTTTTTAATCACGGCAGGTTTGCTGCAAATCTGCCCGCAATTTGAAAGCACTGATGTGTGAATGACAAATCGTGATGCTCTCATTTTGAGATGTCATTCATTTGAATGACACCTAAAATCGCAATGATTGTTGTGCGATAAATCACGCGGGAAACCTGTCGCCCAAAAGTGGCTCCTGAACTTTTTTGGGCGACATGCTTCCTGCAATGTGTGTTGCTGTGATTGCAGCGTGATTTATCGCAGCAGACCGCGCCGCGATTTGAGGTGTCATTCAAATGAATTGATTCTCAAATGCGAGTCCTGCAATTTGTCAATCAGCAATTTGACACATCAGCACTTTAAAATCGCGGGCAGATTTGCTGCGAATCACTGAAAACACTGAAGTGTGAATGCAGCCTAAATGCTTATGGCATAAACCTCTGATAGAGCAGTTCAGTATCACTTCTTCTTTCATGTTGGCCGTTATGTGTTTTGCATACAGCTGTATTTACTATAAATAACTTTTAAAAGTCAAAACTGTTCCCAGGCTGCCAGTCTCCATTGCGCTCTATTTTCCATAATATTCCTTGCATGAGTATTGCATCATGTATCAGCCACTGTATTCAATAGTGTGATTGTATAACAAGCCTTGTTTATCTTCCCCTCTATGTATTTGTTTGAAATTAGTATGATCATTAACATTACTGTTTTCCTTTTTTACTATTTGTTCTTAGTGTGCTTGTCACGCTTTTTCTCTTCCAGCACTGATGCTTTTGCTGGGTGTGTTGGATGTTCTTTTTGTGTCTCATGCTTATCACAGTCTGGTCACCCGAGGGGCGTCTGTTCAGCTAGTCTTTGGCTTTGAGGTAAGTAAATTATCATACACAGACTAGGGTACCTGTAGGGTTAGTCGGGTACATATAGATTGGATGTACCAATCCTTCGGCCATGCATGGCACTGGTTAATTTTAGGCAAGGTCCATTTATTTTTTTGTTTATTGCAAGTATTTTGTATAGCGCCAACAATTTATGCAGAACTTTACTTTTTTTTTTTTTGTGCATTCACACAAGTCCCTGTCCTCAAGAAGCTTACAATCTAAGGTCCCTACCTCACATGCCTACATACAGATACTAGGGTCATTTTAGGCAGGAGCCGATAAAGCTTGGTTCACACTGCAGTGACTTCAAAGTTGCATGACAAGTCTCGCCCCATTAACAGCAATGAAACTGTTCTAAATGGTGCGACTCAGAAAAAGGTTCCTGCACTACCTTGGGGTGATTTCATCCCGACTTGCATTGACTTCTGTTAATGACGTCGCAAGCAAGCCGTAATGAAGTCGTGCAGGATGTCGGCCGTCAGTCGCATGACTTTGAAGCCACTTAGCTGTGAACCCGCACTTACCCTACCAACATATCTTTGAAAATCAGAGTACCTGGAGGAAACCAAAGGAAGCGCAAGGAGAATATGTAAACTCCATGCAGGTAGTGTCTAGTGCTGCAAGGCAAAAGTGCTTACCAATTAAGACATAAAGTTAGCCATACATTACATTATTATTCAGGATTTATATAACGCCAACAGTTTATGCAGCACTTTACAACATAAGGGCAGACCGTACAAGCACCGATTTTCAGATGATTCCTGCTGAATCGGACAAAATTTGAACAGTGACTGCATCCTATGATGCAATCACTGTTTAGTTATCCAGGCATTAGAAGCTAAAAATTGTAATACAAAAACACAGAATAAACAGAGATAAAGAATGGAGGATGCAAATTTCTTTGTAACTCAGTCAGATTTTGGCTTTTCATTATGGAGTGTTAAGCAGTTTAAACAAAAATGGCAACAGCTAAATTTAGTCTAACAGAGCTCCTAACTTTGGGACATATATAGCAATGAATAAATTGAAGGCATGTATGCCTGCAGGTAGCCCATTTATCCTTTTAAAGTGATTGTAAAGTCTCGTTTGTTGCTTTTCTAGAAAAAAACCCAAAAACTGTTATACTTGCCTGCTCTGTGCAGTGCTTTTGCGCAGGGTAGCCCAGATCCTCTTCTCGGGTCCCTCTTCTGTGATCCTGGCCCTTCCCTCCTGTTGAGTGCACCCACAGCAAGCACCTGAGCAGAGTCACCGTTCCCTGTGTCCATTCAGACAAAAAAACCTGACCTGGTCCCGCCCCCTCTCTCTCCTGATTAGCTAGCTGACTTTGACAGAGAGGGACCCCAGTTAAGTATTAGGGAGGCTGAGGGGGGGGGGGCTGCACACAGACGCGGCAGCGGCAGTGTTAGCGCTAAAGAGTCGCTCGTCTTATCGGCACTTTTCGGCTGCTACGGGGGGGGGGGGGAGGGGGCACTTTTAACCCCAAAGAAGGGGTTAAAAATTTATTCCAATGGGCAGGAGGTTTTGGAGCGCTACATCCAGCGCTCCCAAACTGCCCCAAAGATGCTGCTTGCAGGACTGTTCAGAACGTCCCTCAAGCGCAAAACCCCAGTGTGAAAAGTCACACTTGAATGAGTGGGAGGCGGTTTTCAGGCACTTAGCAGAGGCTATTTCCAGCGCTAAAGCACCTGAAAACCGCCCCAGTGTGAAAGGGGGTCCAAATGCATAGAATACATTAAGTTAAAAAATCTTCTGACTTTACAATCCCTTTTTAAAGGTGCAGGACACACCAGAAGCACAGCACAGCAAAGCTTAATGGTAGCTGAAGACCTCCTGGTGTGTATCTGCATCAAGACCAGCAAGCAAAACAAAAATGACAACCGCTCTGTTCATGTATTACTAGCATTTTAAAGGTGAACATGGACAGGGCAGTTCACAGAACAAAAAAATACAAAAATATTTTCCCGTAAATCTTACCAGCTAGCCAGCAAAAAAAAAAGTCTATACTGCTTAAACAATTTTGTTTTGAGGTTTTTATTGCATACTTTTGCAAAAATAGGAGGCCACATGGTCTCACCATGGCCTCTGTGAAGTGCAGTTCCTACCTCTAGTCTAACGGAGTTCCCAACTTGAGGCTTGTATGGCAATAAATACATTTACAACAGGTATGCCTATTGGCTAGAAAACTGGAAATCTAGCTGGTTACTTTTGGCAAAATGGTCATCTGGCTTCTGGCTAGTTTTTAGGTTCATAAGTAGGAAGCTCTAAATGCTAAACAATACTTCCTTTATTTAAATTACAGAGTCTGAAAAAATGTTTGACTTGGGCCTGTATATCACATTTTTCTGCAGAAATGGTTTCTTGGGAAATCGATTTCCCCTAAAATATACTGTATATCTTGCATTTGTATCAACAATGCTGTATGCAAATCAATTTTATATCAATGGATTATACACAAATTCTATTTAATGCTATAAAGGGAAAAATTCTGAGTGATTAACCTTGGGTACTGTACATATATATATTATAGCACTGAGTACAAAAAGCTTACAATAATGTGCATGTTAGTCTGATATACAGTATGTACATACAGACTAGGTATTTAACTGATATTGCCCTAAATAGTGATTTAATTGTTATGCTCTCTTTTACCTCTTTATTCACCAGTATGCCATACTTATGACCATGATCCTCACCGTGTTCATAAAATATGTCCTTCACTCTGTGGACTTGCAGAGTGAGAACCCATGGGATAACAAAGCTGTCTACATGTTATACACTGAACTTCTAACTGGTACGTTGCTCCATTCTGCTTTTCCAATGGGTAAAGTTGATTCTCCTTTAGTATGGAGTTGTATAGTAATATTTATTTGATAAGTTGTTTCCATTCCACCAGAATACAGTTGTGTTTTAACTATGCAGTAATCACACTGTGAACTACAGACGTCAGCTAAGGGTCATTCTGCCAGAAAGGAATATGTCTCTGTGGAAATATTGGTGAAATATTGGCACATGAATTTTTAGGTTTGCATACTGGGTGTGGCTGTTCTGAGGGGCCCTACTTTGTTTGTTGGATTTTTTTTTTTCAGACAGGGAGATTTTAACAGGAGGTTAGGCAACACCAAAACAGGAACAGATTAGGGAATTGTAGCAGGGAGCAGAGCCGGATTATCCCCAAGGCACAATAGGCAGGATTTTAGGGCGAAGGGGATGTCCAGGGGGACCCTGCTACAGCCTTTATGCTTCTGTAGTATACCATGGGCATAGTGCTCAGAACCAGATTATCCACCAGGTGATTTAGGCTGGCCATACATGAGCCTTTTTTTTTTTTTTTTTTCCAGCTAGCAGGTTAAGCGAAAGCAAAATGACTTGATTCCCCCATCC
Source organism: Lithobates clamitans (assembly GCA_037952925.1). Lineage (NCBI taxonomy): Eukaryota > Metazoa > Chordata > Amphibia > Anura > Ranidae > Lithobates > Lithobates clamitans. The sequence continues at coordinate 4,016,222 of JBBGZY010000427.1, forward strand.
ACACACTCTGTGCCGGTGGGGGAAGCCCTCCCACTGAGCCTTTGTATTATGACACTGGGAAGATGGGTATAGCCGGTGGTGATGGTTGAGAGAACATTTTTCCAACAGGCTTGTTGTACACACTCAAACAGTGGATTGACTTGTGTACAACCAGCCTTCCCATACATGGATCAAAATTCGGCCGGTTCCTTCCGAACCGGTTGAATTTCGAACCATGTATGGCAGTCTTTAGGCAGGTGTCTTTGGCTCCTTCAGTAAACCATATGGGATAGTGCAATTGGTCCAAGCCCTTTATTTAACCATTTCAGTGAAAAGGAGGGAGGACCAAAGCAGTTTCCTTAAATTTAGTTTTGCTTGACTGAAGTAAATGTTCAAAAAGCAAACTTCAGTGTGCTGCCAACAGAGATTATAACTTGCTGTATTCTCAAAGGAGCAGCTTGTTTTACCTCATTAAATGTAAGACCGAGGACTGCAATGTTCATTCCAACAAATGCCAGGAAGCTGTAACCTGTATGGGTCAATCATCTGCATCTGGGGCATCCTCCACCCTGAAGCTGCAGGATGCCTGTGCTGCAGATGATTGGTGTGTCCTGTTCAGGTGATGGCCTCCTTGTGCATTCTCACAAGCAGGTTAAGGTCCCGGTCCAAACACATCCAAGCTAATCACTACTTGATAACTGTAAAAACCTTCAAACAGCCAATAAGAAAAAACTGATCTTAGTGTAACATTGATGACAAGTGAAACTGCAGAAAAATCATATGGTTTTTCTTTCTTCATTGCAGGGTTTATAAAAGTTTTGCTGTACATGGCTTTCATGACAATCATGGTCAAAGTCCACACGTTTCCTTTGTTTGCAATTCGCCCAATGTATCTTGCAATGAGGTAAGATATTAGAGAACTTCTGAAAGGGACTTTCAGGCTGCACCCCAAATTATGCCTTTTTAGGTGAAGCTACCCACAGCTGCCCAGTCACCATAGGTCATTATAATAGACACTTTAGAATATATGAGCTAAGATTTGGATCCACTTTTTAATAAAGGAGCCTTCGCTTTCATTGCAAAAAAAATGATAAAAATGATGGTTTTAATCCCTTTTCTCCAAAAAAGTCACACACTGGGCAAACAAAAACAAAGAAAAAAAAGATAAAGGCATAATGAGCTAGTATGTAATACTTACCTTAGAAGGAAGCCCTCCAGTGGCGCCCGCACACAGCTGAGGCAGCTGACCTCTTCCCTGGTGTTTCTTCTAGGTTTGCGGGCTCCGGCACTGTGAGTGGCCAGAGCCACAATGACGTCACTCGCGCGCATGCTGCAGCCGCCGGCCACGGCAAAGGCTCTGAAGTAACGGGACGGGTGGCCATTCTCTCCGATGGTGTAATCGGTGGCGTATACACTAAATATATCCTAAACTGTGCAAGTTTAGGAGATATTTACAGTACCTATAGGCAAGCTTATGAGGCTTACCTATAGGTACAAACATAACAGGGAGGTTTACTTCCTCTTTAATGTCCACATTGTAGAATTCAAGCCTAAATCCAAGAATACTATAATTTTAAATAATTAATTTAGGGCAGTGGCACTTAGGCAGGGGTGACATCAGTCCCTCTAGCAAGATCCCTGGAACTTGGAGGATTCGAAATCTCATCAGCAGATGCTTCTGCAGGAGCAGACTGTATTAATTCTCTGTAATGCAGACTTTGAAGGAGTCAGACAATTTTACTGAAAATAATCCCTGATCTGCAGACTTTTATACTGTAGGTATTTAACAGGGGTTGTTTAGGTTCTTGGACAGAGGGGGAGGTATGTAATGGGTTAATGTCAGATTGTGTTTATATCTGTTTTAAAGCCAGATCATCCAGACTTGCACGTGCCATTAAAGGGAATTTTATAGTTGTGTATGTACAACCCCAATTCCAAGAAGTTTTGACACTGTGTAAAATCCACATAAAAACAGAACGCAATGATTTGCATTTCTCATCAACCCAGATTTATTTCGCAATATAAAACCGAAAAATGAAAAAATGTACCATTTTAAGAACAAAAAGTTATTGATGGCAAAAAAAGTTGGGACAGGGAAACAAAAAGCTGGCAAAGTAAGTGGTGCTAACAAGCAAGAGCTGGAATAACATTTTGCAACTAATATGGTTAATTGGAAACAGGTATTTTAGGGAGTCAGAGTGTCTCAGAAGTAAAGATGGGGTGAGGTTCACTAATCTGAGAAAAGCGGTGTCTAAAAATTGCAGATAGACTTCATAATTTTCCTCAACGTAAAACTGCAAAGACTTAACATAAATCACCTACAATACATAATATAAAATGATTCAGAGAATCTGGAGAAACCTCTATGCTTAAGGGACAAGGCCGAAATTCGGCCCATGATCTTCGGGCCCTTAGACAGCAATGCATTAAAAACAGGCATGATTCTGTGATGGACATCACCGCATGGGGTCAGGAATACTTCCAGAAATCACTGTCTGTGAACACAGTTCACTGTGCCATCCAGAAATGCAAATTAACACTTTGTCATGCAAATAAGAAGGCATATCTGAACATGTTCCAGAAACACAGCCATCTTCTCTGGGCCAAAGCTCATTTAAAATGGTCTGTTGCAAAGTGGAAAATTGTTCTGTGGTAAGACAAATCAAAATTTGACATTCTTGTTTGCAACCATGAGCTCCACATCCTCTGGACTAAAGAGGGGGACCTTCTGGCTTATCAGCGATCAGTTCAAAAGCCTGCAGCTCGGATGGCATTGGGGTGCATTATTGTGTATGGAAGGGAAGTCTGAACATCTGGAAAGGCACCATCAATGCTGAAAGAGATATATCCAGGTTTTAGAGAAACATATGCTCCCATCTTTTTCAGGGAAGGTCTTGCATATTTTATCAATACAATACCAAACTTCATCTATGACAACGGCATGGGTTTGTAGTAGAAGAATCAATGCTTAACTGGCCTGCCTGCTGTTCAAATCTCTCACCAGCAAAGAAAATTGGCACATCTTGAAACAAAAAAATATATGACAAAAGACCCAGGACTGTTGAGCAATAAGAATTCTATATCCGGCAAGAATGGGACAACTTTCACAAACTCACTCCAGCAACTGGTATTCTCTTAAAAAGAAAAAAAAAACATATATATATATATACATATATTTAACTCAGGTACTGTCCATTTCTTCTGATCATCCTTGAGATGGTTCTACACCTTCATTTGAGTCCAGTTGTGTTTGATTATACTGATTGGACTTGATTAGGAAAGCCACACACCTGTCCATATAAGACCTTACAGTGCATGACAGAGCAAATGAGAATCATGCGGTCAAAGGAACTGCCTGAAGAGCTCAGAGACAGAATTGTGGCAAGGCACAGATCTGGCCAAGGTTACAAAAAAAAATTCTGCTGCACTTAAGGTTTCTAAGAGCACAGTGGCCTCCATAATCCTTAAATGGAAGACATTTGGGACGACCATAACCATTCATACAGCTGGACGTTTGTCCAAACTGAGCTATCAGGGGAGAAGAGCCTTGGTGAGAGAGGTAAAGAAGAACCCAAAGATCACTGTGGCTTAGCTCCCAGAGATGCAGTCTGGAGATGGGAGAAAGTTGTAGAAAGTCAACCATCACTGCAGCCCTCCACCAGTCGGGGCTTTATGGCAGAGTGGCCCGACAGAAGCCTCTCCTCAGTGCAAGACACATGAAAGCCCGCATGGAGTTTGCTAAAAAAACAACTGAAGGACTCCAAGATGGTGAGAAATAAGATTCTCTGGTCTGATGAGACCAAGATAGAACTTTTTGGCTTTAATTTTAAGCGGTATGTGTGGAGAAAACCAGGCACTGCTCATCACCTGTCCCAACAGTGAAGCATGGTGGTGGCAGCATCATGCTGTGGGGGTGTTTTTCAGCTGCAGGGACAGGACAACTGGTTGCAATCAAGGGAAAGATGAATGCGGCCAAGTACAGGGATATCCTGGACGAAAACCTTGTCCAGAGTCCTCAGGACCTCAGACTGGGCCGAAGGTTTACCTTCTAACAAAACAACGACCCTAAGCACACAGCTAAAATAACGAAGGAGTGGCTTCACAAAAACTCAGTGACTGTTCTTGAATGGCCCAGCCAGAGCCCTGACTTAAACCCAATTGAGCATCTCTGGAAAGACCTAAAAATGGCTGTTTACCATCCAACCTTTCAGAACTGGAGAGGATCTGCAAGGAGGAATGGCAGAGGATCCCCAAATCCAGGTGTGAAAAACTTGTTGCATCTTTCCCAAAAAGACTCATGACTGTATTAGATCAAAAGGCTGCTTCTACTAAATACTGAGCAAATGGTCTGAATACTTAGAACCATGTGATATTTCAGTTTTTCTTTTTTAATAAATCTGCAAAAATGTCAATTCTGTGTTTTTCTGTCAATATGGGGTGCTGTGTGTACATTAATGAGGAAAAAAAAAACTTAAATGATTTTAGCAAATGGCTGCAATTAGATAGGGAAAGTGCACAACAGGTAGCCATGTCTGTAAATGATTGAGGGGAACAAATTTAGGTAATACTGAGTATTACCAAACAGGCGGACTATAGGCTAAGAAACACTAGAGAGATAATAAATTATAAACAATCAAATTTATTAAAGTTAACAATGTACAAAAAGACAAGATACGAATAAAAAATGTAGCATGAATGCATCTATATTTGTGCAGTGAGCCCTTGTATGTCTACGCCTTTCGCCGCTAGGCTTCTTCAGGACACGGCCAAGGTTCACAGACGATAAGAGATATGTTTCTCTATCTTAGTTTGGAATCTATTGTCATGTATAGCCACGATAAGATGCGTTTAGAAATGGATAATATAGCTGAGTAACTAGGCAGGGGCAGATGAAAATTTGATATTTCTGATTTACAAAAGGCAGAAAAAAGGGAAAACCGGAGGGCATCCAATAATGAGTCCTTAATTCAGTTTCAGCAGTGCTGAAGGCTATATGGAGCCTGACAGCATAATGCTGTGTATTCAGAATTTTTGTAAAGAGATGTGCCCCTGGGAGACAGCAATCCACTGCACACCCAGTGTGTGGGTGCACATGCAGAAAGGGATCTGGAACGCATCCAGACTGCATTTCTATGGTGTGAACTAGCCCTTAGGCAGCAAATATGGACTTATGTCCATGTTGGTATTTAAATAGATGTGCCATTGGTTGCTGTATTTTGGTGCTATTTTCAGCAAATGCGTCTTCCATAGTGTATAGTATCGCATCAAAAACGCACAGCAGCAAATGAAAATACAAAAGTGTGAATGAGATCGGACAAGGTCTAAAGCATATACAATTCTGGATCAGTGTTTCTTTTTCTGACCTGCTTATACAATCTAAGTATACTGGTTCTTTTTCAAATTTTGTTTTAATACCTATACAGGCAGTTTAAGAAAGCGGTGACAGATGCCATCATGTCAAGAAGAGCAATCCGCAATATGAACACACTGTAAGTAATAACTGAGTAGACAGGAACTAGGATTAAAACATTATTCAGTCTTAGTAGTTTAGTGGAAAGTGAATTGTTTAACTTGCATGTCATATTTAGGTATCCTGATGCTACTCCAGAGGAGCTCCAGGCGATGGATAATGTGTGTATTATCTGCAGAGAGGAGATGGTGACAGGAGCAAAGAGACTACCATGTAACCACATATTTCATACCAGGTAGGATATGTGGAAAAATTCATGAATAACCAATTTCATATTGAGTTTAAACCCTCCCTAGTAAAGTAGTGTTTTGCCCCTGCTGTCACTGGACTTAAAGTGGTTCTAAAGCCTTAGGGTTTTTCATCTTTAAAGCATTCTATGCATTAAGGTTAAAAACCTTCTGTGCTGCATCTGCCCCCCCAGACCCCCCTTTATTCCTTACCTGAGCCTATCCGATCTAGCGATGTGCACGAGCGCAGAGGCTCCCACCGTTGTCTCTCTCCTCACTGGACAGATTGCTAGCAGCAGAAGCGATTGGCTCCCACTGCAGTCAATCAAATCCAGTGACAGGAGAGGGGGGTTGGGCCAAATCCAGCTGTCTGTGTCGATGGACGCAGCAGCAGACACTGGAATGAGCACACACAGGTGCCCCAAGGCAAAGATGCTCTCCCTTGGGGAAAGCTAAAGAAGAGGAGGGGCCTGGAGTGCCAGTGGGGGACCCTAGAAGAGGATTGGGCTGCTCTATGCAAAACCATTGCACAGAGCAGGTAAGTATACGAATGTTTTACTTTTATTAAAAAAAAAGAGGTTTTACAACCCCTTTTAAGGCAGTACAGATTTTCAGGAGTAATGCTATGCAGCTAGGCTTCAAGTAGGTTCACATAGTGAAGATTGCTGGATCTGTAGTTGGCACTTACCCTCCAGTAAGTGCTCCAATAACTCTACAGACACCTATCCAAAGTCCCTCCTGTTACAACTACCGTATATTATAGTGACCCGAGTATAAGATCAGGGTGAGAAATGCACAGCTACTGTAAGTGGAAAAGAGGGTCAACAATGCCCATTTGCAGCATCACTGTGCCCATTTGCAGCCATAGGTCCCCTGAACTTCAAACTTGGTAGTTAAGGGTTCCTAGATGCCCCCTAGCTGCAGCCAAAATTTGGGGTCTCTGAACCCAAAGGGTCCCGAAATGACATTGCTGCAGATGGACACAGTTGACCGACTTTGGGGCCCCGTATCTTGGGGCCACTTAGTGTTAGGAACCCCAAATTTGGTGTGCAAACCTAGTGGAACTAGCACCATAAACTTTTCAAAGCTAGGGTTTCTAGCACCAAGTGTCCTCGAGATACAGGGCCCCAAAAATCGGTTCTGAAAATGTCAAGCACTTTTCTGCAGCAGAATATGACATTTTCCGAACAGGGTTTGGGGCCCTGTATCTCAGATATGGATATGTTATGGTACCAGTTCCACTCGGTTTGCACACCAAATTTGGGGTTCCTAGCAGAAAGTGGCCCTGAGATACGGGGCCCCAAATTTGGTTCAGAAAATGAAATTTTTTGCTGCAGAAAAGTGCTTGACTCGAGTATAAGTCGAGGGGGCACTTTCAGCACAAAAAAAAATGTGCTGAAAAACTCGACTTATACTCGAGTATATACGGTCTTAATAAATGGTTACACTGAAGGCATTAAATGGTGCAGCTTTGTTTACAAGTACAGTACTGTGCGAGTAAGTTGGGACAAGCATGCAAGCACTGTTGCAAGACTCAATATTGGGCCTATGCAAGTTTAAACTTGCTGCAGATTGATTTCTATATGTCTACATTTTTTTTGAGAAGGTGCTCTCCTGTTTTTCACTTTTTTTTCTTTTTTATCTCAGTCTGAATTGATTTTTCTCATTGAGCACGTGGTTGAAGTTGGTTCATTATTTTGTTATGTATGAGCGAGGCCCCGCTCCTCTCTCCTACTGGGCCGGCGACAGGGGGAGGAGGAGGGAGCCCCACGCTGACGTCGTCGCGGGCCGTGGCGCGGACTCTCGGAAGTGGGAATAGGATACCTGTCAGACAGGTATCCTGTCGTCCCCCCTCCACCCGAAAGGTGCCAATTGTAGCACCGGAGGGGGAGAGCAGACAAATGAGCGGCAGTTCCACTTTTGGGTGGAACTCCGCTTTATGTACCTTTTTTTTTTTTTTTTTTTTTTTTTTTTTTTTTTTTTTTTTATATAAGACCATATGATATGGAATAAAGTAAACATTTGTATGAGGCGCAACAATAAATAACCATTTGTGATAAACATATATGATGTGATCAAAAATTGGTTGATTTATAAATTATGAAGTCCATAACTTTCAATGCTGTGTCTTGATCGTAGACCCACACCGGAAAAAAAAAGGGGAATTTGATTCACAGTTTATAATAAAAATACACCCAAAGTGCTCAGAAATGAAAACTGCTCATCCTTGGTTATTAGAGGGATCATCTTTACTGTAACCTCCTCACCACCAGGTTATCCCATATAGAAAACAAAGGGACAGTACATAGCGCAATACTGTATTTTATTTAAAATTGTACATAAAAACGGTGCCTGCTTACATTTGTGGGTGCCTTCGCCTGGCACTGAGGATAGCCTGCAGAAAATTGTATGTGAAAGCCGCTTGCTGCTGGGCTCACATCCAGAGCTGGCGTGCGTTCAAACTCGTGCATGAGAGAAAACCGGAAGCTAGGATCCAGAAGTGACCAGAAGCACCTCGACGTACATTTCGTAGTCAATAAGTCATTGGGAAGCTACCAATCACTGGGCATGCTCACCCTATATGTCTGGGAAGTGACTGTGATTGGTGGAGCCTCAAATCTCCACCCTCCACACCCGAATTGTGTTTATACGGCTTTCTATTAATACTGGTACGCTATACATTGCTTACCCATGCTAAATATTACAGACTAAAGGTTTGGCAGACACAATCATTTTAAACAATGCATTGTATAATACAATAAAAATTAAAATATATATATTTCTGAACAGTAATTATTGATGTAAACAGATGTATGAATAATCACTAACACATCAAAGCGGTGCTATACACAGTCATAAGTTATGACTGGAAAAATGTCTATTTGAAACACTAGCTGAAAGATTTCAGCGTAGACACATGAAATGGACTTGATATGCGGTCTTCAGCTAGATATAACAGGTATGTGTAGCAGATCCGATACGTGCACCTTTAACCATATCTTATATCACCACGTGCTGCACACACCCCCGCAAGGGGTTCTCACTCACCGAAACCAAAAGGTTAATAAGCCTTGGATCAAATCCTCAGTTTGATCGCTCTCGAGGTCCTCCGAGGTAGGTAGTGAGATTGTATTAGCAATATCCACATGTGGGGAAAAGAATCCACATAGTGGGGGGTGTGGCCTGGACATGGCTGAGTAGGGACACGTTTTGTTGAAGCTCCCGGCCTTCTCCTATCTCACCCGGATATATTTGCTCCTTTGATTGCGTAATGCTTTCCTCCAAGAAGCGTACAGCAAAGAAGGTCAAAAAGAACAACAAATTGTCCCCTCCGGATGCAGCACAGGCTGAATTATTAAGGCTTTTCCAACAGCTGCAGTCGGGATCCCCGGAACTTAAGATGGCGGCGGCACATGCTTCCCATGTTGCAAGCTCCACACATGATATCCCACCGGACTTACCTACAAGATCTCAAAGCCCGGAGTTTTTCTCCAATGTACCGCCATCCCGATCATCTGATCCACGGATGCCATCGCAGCCACCCTTACTATTTGGTGCAGACGAGGAGTTGGGAGCCATCCTTGAGGCCTTGCCAACGAAGGCAGACATCGAAACTCTGATAGGCAGAGTGGAGGCGGCGCACCGCAAAGAGATCAGAGCGGTCAAGCAAGAAGTACACTCCCTCTCGGATAGACTCACGGCAGGAGAGGCTTCTATGTCGGAGATCGATCGTAGAGTGTCGGTGCTGGAGTCACAACATAGGGCTCAGGCTGAGGCGGCGATAAGACTACAACTTCATATGGAAGAGATGGAGGACAGGAGCCGCAGGAATAACCTGCGACTCCGAGGCCTCCCTGAAGCTACGGGCCCGGCAGACCTAGCGGACGCGGTGGCAGATATCTTCCGGAGGGTGGCGGGGGATCAAATACAGGGGCGCATGGAGTTTGATCGCATACACAGGGCACTGGGCCCTAGATCGGAAGACCCGACTAGACCCCGAGACGTCATATGCCGGCTCCACCACTATGCTCACAAAGATATCATTGCACGGAAAGCATGGGAAACGCAAGATCTGGAACTAGATGGAGCAGCCCTAACAGTCCTTCCGGATGTCTCCAGAGCCACACTTCAACGCAGAGCATTGCTGAAGCCCCTTCTGGAAGTGGCGAGAAGAAACAATGCTACCTACCGGTGGGGATTCCCTCTATCGGTCACCTTCCGGAAGAACCAACGCTCCTTTATGCTCCGCTCTCCGGACGCTCTGCCGGCTTTATTTGAGTTTCTATCAGCTGAGCCTTTCGAGGTCCCAGATTGGCTGGGCTTTATACCACGATCGCAAGGTCGCAGAAGTAACTTCACAACGAGCGGTGGACTGCCTCCAAGACCTCCGAGGAACAGGCGATGATCCCGAGCGACGTCCCCTGAGGATGGCCGAGAGGTGTGAGTACTTGCTTTCCATATACATTACCCATCGTGTCACCTTTTTTGCGGTCTCTCCCCCAGTAACTCACCCACTAGCGCTAGATGTGCCCCTGTTCCCGTGCTCCGGGTGATGAAGATCTTGTTTTACGTCCCCCCTCACCCCGCATGTCTCACGGCTGGAGCCAACGGTTATTATGTTTGCAGCTTGAGTGGGAGTCGAATGTCCCCCCCGGGGTCCCCCGGCCTGCTCCTGTGACATGGATAGTGAACTGGGCATAAAGACAATCCACACGCACGCAGCTCGGAAACGGATTCGCCAGTTAACCATCAGACTTGGACTGAGTCTTCCCCCCAACTAGACACCAGATTTGAGCTCTATAGTCCGACCCAGGGGTCATTTGGAGCGCCCCGCTCCCCACCACCGTACTAACCAGGGGGCTTATGGTGCCATTTAAACCTCCCCTCTGATGCCACCCTGATCTGTACCACACTCAACACACCTTATATACTAGACAACTTCGGTCTCTGTGCCTGCGAGTGAAAAGATCTCGGTGCCGGGAACCGGATCGTAACGAAGGGATAGTGTACCAAACCAAGGTCCCCCGGAGGACAAAAGGAGATATATAACCCCTTTCTTGCTCTGAAAAAGCTGACTGTTTCTGATACCTAGATGTAGGCTATATCTTCTTACTGGTATAAATGCTGATTGTGCACTAACCACTAATTTATTCACAGGCTAAGGGTACATGATGAAGCTGTTGTGTAATCCTGGATCCAATCCTGCAGCATTATTCCTTATGAGGGGTTCTGGGATTGTGCCTCATGCTTGGAGTTGATAGTGCAGTGTGAATACCATTTTTGACGGATGGGGTGGTTCCAGAGGTGTGGGTGGAGGGGGACGGAAGTCGGTTAGACGAGATCAGGTTGGCATATGGCCGGGGATACACTCTGAGTTGAGGGTTTTCCTTCTTTGCAGGCTCAGGACCTACACCCGCCGCCGAGAGTTGTTCCCATCTTGGGAGGGTGTCACGTTCAGAGGAAGAGCTGAGAGAGGGGGATTGATCTGGACTAGATAGATCCCGGATTGGGGATATATGGGAGGTAGGACCATGTTAGGAATGGAGAAAGGGGGAGATGACACCCCTGGGAGGATCATCATTCCTCGGAGCTATGTGATCCCTGAGAGACATGTCGGAGAGAAGTGTGCTGCTTGGGGATTTTTCTAGGGCCCAATGTCAGCAGTGCTGAGGGATCCCCTTCTTAGTGGATGGGGGACGCGGGGAAACATTAGGGGTCCATTACTTAGCACAACACTGGGGGAGTGGACCACAGGCTATTCCAGACCGTTTGGGTAAATGTTAAGGTTAATGTTTGCTTATAACCTTTCACTATTAGGTATGTTTGTGCTGTTTCAATTTTTTGATCTAATACGTTATGTTCTATATTGCCACTGTGCAGGTTCACTTCATTCGTTTGCTTCTATATTGATTACCGAATTTGTCTGTCTGGGTGGGTGGGAGGGTCGGGACCTTTCCCTATTGGCCACGTACTAACTTCTCCCCCAATTAGGCCTGCACATAGCCCCCCGACTTTGAGGGGGGGTTGCGTGTGTATTCAAGTTACTACTTGTTAATAGAGTAATTACAGGTATTTTTGGTGACCTGTTTTGTTCTTTTATCCTCACAGTAGGGGTGAGACTCTCTTTCTCCTCCTCTGGGTGGACCCTATTAATCTATACTTTCTCTTTATCTATCTCCCTCTCTTGCCCTTTTCTTTTTGCTGATAGTTTGGTTCCCCCCCCACACACATCCCCTAGGCAGCCAGAGCGATGGACTCCATAAAGGTATTGTCGCTCAATGCAAAGGGCCTAAACATTCCAGAAAAACGGCGGATGCTTTTATCTGACCTCAGGAGTTCCCGGGCAGATATTGCATTTGTTCAGGAAACCCATTTTAAGCATGATAAGCTCCCGTTGCTTAAAAACAGATACTTCCCAGTAGCATATCACGCCACTAACCCTACAGCCAAAACCAAAGGAGTATCGATACTAATTTCGAGTAGGGTCCCCTGGCAATGCCAAGCAGTGCTCAAAGATCCGGAAGGACGTTTTGTGTTCTTAAAGGGGCAAGTAGGGGACACCACACTCACTCTAGCGGCGATCTACGCTCCCAATGACCATCAGAGTGCCTTTATATCTAACATACTGGACAAATTGGCGGAGTTCACGGAAGGTCAGTTAATTTTAGGGGGGGACTTTAACGTCCCCCTCATCCCTTCTGCAGATGCGTCCTCTGGACATTCCTCGGTTCCCCAGTCGCATAGAAAGCGTATAGCTAACTCCCTACACAAAGCACAATTGGTCGATGTGTGGCGTCTACAGCACACGGGGGAGCGAGACTACACTTTCTATTCGCAGACACATAAGCTTTACACCAGAATAGACTATTTTTTAATACCCCACTCCCAACTACACTCGGTCGTGGACTCTTCTATAGGACACATCACATGGTCAGATCACGCCCCTATCACCCTCACGTATACTCTCACAGGGACATCTTCGTCCAGATCCAGGATTTGGAGGCTAAACGAAAGCCTTCTCCAGATTCCCGAAGTTTTAGCGGATGCGACACAAACATTGACCTTATATTTTCAAGAGAACAATCACCAAGATTGTGATCCGGGTGTCCTTTGGGAAGCCCACAAGGCAGTCCTCAGGGGCCTGCTGATCAGACACGGAGCACGTATAAAAAGAGAAAGAAATGAACAGTTAACAAAACTCCTCAAAGCCTTGTCTGTGGAGGAAGCACGCCATAAACATGCCCCATCCCAGACCTCAGAGAAGGAACTAGGGAAACTACGCACACAAATTTCTGACCTGTTGCATTACAAAGCCAAAGCAGCGTTACAACGCTGCAGACAAATTAGTTACGAGTCCGGCGACAAATGCGGGAAAACTTTAGCCAGAGCAGTTAGGGAACAAAAACAAGCCGCCTACATACCACAAATAATGGGCCTAGACTCACAGAAAGTCACACCCCCAGAACAGATATCGAATGCTTTTAGGGACTTTTATGCCAAGTTATATAACCTATCGCATACCCCACCCACACAAATGGCTATTAATGAATATGTTCAGCCCTCTCAAATTCCCGTACTCTCCGCGGAAATAGGGGAGGAACTGGACTCACCAATTACTCTTGAGGAACTCCAAAACGCCATTAGTGACATGAAGCCAGGAAAAGCCCCGGGTCCGGATGGGTACAACGCCCAATACTACAAAACTTTCCTACCCCTCATAGGCCCACGTATGGTAGCTTTTTTCAACCCTGTTGGAGCAGAAGCAACCTTTCCAAGGGACACTTTGAAGGCTCACATATCAGTGATACCTAAAGAAGGCAAAGACCCGTCTTTATGTGGGAGCTATAGGCCCATCTCTTTGCTGAACATTGACAATTATTTTCCAAAATTCTAGCAACCTGTTTGTCCCAACATCTGCAGTCATTAGTCCACCTAGATCAGGTGGGCTTTATACCCACTAGAGAGGCTCGTGACAACACTATAAAAGTATTAAATCTCCTCCATGTGGCGAACGCTAAAGACTCCCCATGTGTTTTATTGAGCACAGATGCTGAAAAAGCGTTTGATAGGGTCAACTGGAACTTTATGTTCACAGTACTTCGCCACATTGACTTGGGAGACAAGATGATCCACTGGATAAGTAAAATATATTCCAACCCCACGGCACAAGTGAAGGCTAATGGGATACTTTCATCCCCATTCCCCATCACAAATGGAACAAGACAGGGGTGTCCTCTTTCACCCCTTCTTTTCGCGCTCTCATTGGAGCCATTCCTCTGTAAAATAAGGCAAAACCAAGACATACAAGGACTCTCAATAGGTGACACTCATTATAAAATTTCAGCATATGCGGATGATCTGCTTTTCTCACTGACTAACCCCACGATTTCGTTGCCAAACCTCCTGAAAGAATTTGATACATATGGTTCCCTCTCGAATCTAAAAATTAATTTTACCAAATCAGCTGCCATGGGCATCGCACTCTCTCCCCTTACCATGCAGTCAATGCAAACTAGCTTTCGGTTTAAGTGGACGACATTAGCGTTAAATTATCTAGGTACAAACATCCCAATGGACATTAGGCGTACATATGAACTAAACTTTCCTCCTATCTTAACTAAAGCTCGGACCCTTCTGGAGAAGTGGAACAAAGGACTGCATTCATGGTTCGGCAGATGCAACCTCATAAAAATGTGCATCTTACCCAAATTTATATATCTGATCCAAGCTCTTCCCATACACATTCCGCACTTCTTTTTCAAACAAGTACAGGCTCTGTTGACCAGGTTTATTTGGGCCAACAACAAACCCCGTATCCATAGGACAATGCTATCACTTCCCAAACAATTTGGAGGTCTGGCTTTTCCAGATCTCAAACAATATAGACTGGCCGCCCATTTGGGACGTATCTTAGACTGGAGACGCAATGTAACGACTAAGCTTTGGGTTCAGTTGGAACAAGCTCAAACCGACATACCCTTAAACGGCGCGCTCTGGTGTTACGACACCCTGCCCCAGAGACTGAAAACACATCCATTAGTAGGTACCACATTGAGATACAGTAGTCAAGGGGCCATTCATTCCTCTCTCACCTCAAACAACTCCCCCTTATACCCGATCTTGGGAAACCCAAATTTTGAGCCGGGCCTCCAATCCACTGAGTTCGAGTCCTTGAGACAATTGGGCTTTGACCATGCTGCTAAATTTGTAACGAACGGACGGTGGCCGACGATAACGGAACTAACGAACGCGGCGGGTAGATGCCAATTTTCTTTTTGGAAAGCTGTGCGACTACAACATTACCTACACTCGATCCCTAACCCTCAAGACTACTCCAGACAACTGAAGTCTTTTGAAGAGATATGCACAGGCAATGAACCACTAGCGAGGACACTCTCTAAAATGTACTTACTACTCAATACGCCCTCCACACAACCACATCTCCCCTGCTTAACCAGTTGGGAAAGGGACCTTAATCGCGACTTCTCGGAGATACAAAAACAAAAAATCATTAACCATTCACTCAAATCATCACTATGCACCAAAATTCAGGAGACGAACTATAAGATCATGACAAGGTGGTACCTCACTCCTTCCAGTCTACATAAATGTTTCCCGGCCACCTCAGATCGATGTTGGCGATGTGGTGAGGAAGAGGGTACCCTACATCACATTTTTTAGTCCTGCCCAAACCTACATAATTTCTGGAGGGATGTTCAACGTATCACGCAGAAATTCACTGATTATGTGGTCCCCGACGATGCTGCCTTCTTCCTTTTACATTTATCAACAATTCCGATTAGAAGATATAAAAAATCCCTACTACGCCATCTACTGAATGCAGCCAAGGCATGTATACCAATCCATTGGAAGAAACAGAGTGCACCAACCATTGCCGAATGGCTGCGTAAGGTAAACGAGCTAAATAAAATGGAAGACCTGGTTCTCACAGCACAACATAAAAGAGAGAAATATTCTGACACCTGGGCTATTTGGAATGTTTTTATTTACTCAGAGGAAGGAGTCTCTCTTCTGGGTTCATGGTTCACTCGGATACCTTTATGGAATTCAGTTGTCATTTCTGGACATTCCCTCGCTCTGTCTGCCCCCCCCCCCCCCCCCTCTTCTTCTCTTCTACCATCTCTCGTCTCACTTCTCATCTTCTATCTATTTCTGTCTCAATTCTTTTTCTCCTCCTTTTTATGGAAAATGGGGAAAAAGTTGGGAGAAGGTCCATTTGTTACTGGATATATGTGCATTAAAGGGTAGAATTCGAACCATAGGTGACTCCATACTTATAACTGTGTTCTTAACAGGTATATGACCATAACTACCTAAAACTTTACAATATTGTATGTGCTATATGAAACATTTACTGCATTTATCTGACTGTATGTTGCACTGGGACTTCTCCCTCCGTTGACGCTTAATAAAGTTTATATTTGAAAAAAAAAAGAATCCACATAGTCCAATACCGTTTGACAATTTATTAAAAAGACAAAACAAAACAAAATGGAATAAAAACGACGGATCTATGGGCGCAGGGCCATTCCAAAGTGATCACTCTAGCTATCAGTCAGTTGGAAAATCCACGATACCACTGTTAAACTTTCCCGGGAACACAGGAGCGGGGTGCAAGCTGGACGGACTATGTGAATTAGTCACAGCTGACAGGTACTTCCTCCCCCTGGTGACAGTAGCTTTGGGCTTGGAGCGCGCTGCGTCGTGAGGTAGTACAGGTTGCCGTGGGGTCACGCTCTGACTAGTTTCGTCATCGCAACTTCTTCTTCGAAGAAGAGAGAATTGTGGCAGAGCGAATTTTCCCCTTTTTTTGTTTTTTTTTACTAATTATTGATAGTTCAAACTGAAGTACCCGGTATGATGACCACATTTGGGATTACGTTTGAAATAATAAATGTCTTTCCGAAAAAATTGTTTTTACAAAAAAAAAACATTTTCAATTATTAGTTAGAAAACAATTTTAAATCCAACTCTATATTCATACCTGCTGGTTGCATAGTGCCCACTCAGTATAGCCATTGGGTTTTGTTCTTGGAGACCGCTTGTTTAAGATGCGCGTCTCTCCAATGTTTAGAAAACTTATCAATCCCATAGAAGGCTAACAACTTTGGGATCCCTATTATGAAATATTCTGAAATGTTTGGATACGCTGTGTTTAATGAAACCTTTTACAATATTGGTAATTATTAGTAATAATTAGTAGTGATTATCAATATTATTATGAGCATATTACCAGTATTGCAAAAGGGTTCATTAAACACAGCTTATCCAAACATTTCAGAATATTTCATGATAGGGATCCCAAAATTGTTAACCTTCTATGGAATTGAAAAGATTTCTAGACACGCATATTAAACAAGCGGTCTCCAAGAACGAAACCCAATGGCTATACTGACTGGGCACTATGCAACCAGCTGGTATAAATATAGAGTTGGATTTAAATTGTTTTCTAACCAATGAATGAAAATGTTTTTTTGTAAAAACAATTTTTTCGGAAAGACAATATTTATTATTTCAAACTTAATCCCAAATTTGGTTATCATACCAGGTGCTTCAGTTTGACCCATCAACTAGTGTTAGGTAATTGTTATTGACTGGTTTGGAAATATATATTTAAGTAATAACTTTTTTATTATTTTACAATAAAAAAATTGATAAAATGTAATTTATTATACAATGCATTGTTTAAAATTGTGTCCGCCAAACCTTTTTAGTCTGTAATGTTTAGCATGGGCGAGCAATGTATAGTGTACCAGTATATAAATAATAAGGCCGTATAAACACATTGTGGGTGTGGAAGGTGGAAATTCGAGGCTCCACCAATCAGTCATTTCCTAGCCATATAGGGCGAGCATGCCCAGTGATCGGTACGCTTCTTGATGGCGTATTAACTACGAAATGTACATTGCGTCGCTTCCAGATCCCGTCTTCCGGTTTTCTCTCATGCACAAGTGGAATGCACGCCAGCTCTGGATGTGAGCCCAGCGGCTTTCATGTACAATTTTCAGCAGGCTATCCTCTGTGCCAGGTTAAGGCACCCACAAATGTAACCAGGCACCGTTTTTATGTACACAACATTGAATGTTATGAACTTTATAATTTATAAATCAACCAATTTTTGATCACATCATATGTTTATCACAAATGGTTATTTATTGTTGCACCTTTATGCACATGTTCACTTCATTTAATGCCATGGGGTCTAATATAAAGAATTTAATAGAACCACTTAGGGGCCCCTATCACACTTAGCTCCCCCTCTCACACTTGTCTTTGTACTCCTCTCCTGGTTGCCTCCACACACGCTTGACACCATCTAAACCAAATAAGTTTATCTTGGTCTCATCAGACCACAGGACATGGTTCCACTAATCCATGTTCTTAGTCTGCTTGTTTTCAGCAAACTGTTTGCAGGCTTTCTTGTGCATCATCTTTAGAAGAGACTTCCTTCTGGGATGACAGCCATGCAGACCAATTTGATGCAGTGCTCGACATATGCGTGACATATGCTCTGAGCACGAAAGAAAACTGCCCATCTGTGGTCAGCTTTACCATGATTTTGTTAAAAAGCTTGCATGTTGTACCAATTAAATCTGCATTTGAAATGAATATAGCCAAGTAAAGGGTAAATTCTATTTTATACTTCCCTGAAGTGTATATAAAACCAGGCTAAATGTGCATGCTTGGGTTTTTTTTTTTCCTTTAAACTCTGCTTTATCAACCTAAATAACCGCTGTTTCCTTTAGCTGCTTGCGTTCCTGGTTCCAAAGGCAGCAGACATGCCCTACATGCCGCATGGATGTTCTCAGAGCTTCCCTCCCTGCTCAGACACCAGCACCTGCCGACCAGCCTGATCCTGCCCAGCAGCCACATGCGGCTCCTGCACAACAAACGCCAATTATTCCTCCACAGCCCAACTGTAAGTCAAACCACATGCCCCTAGACAATCTCTCTTCCTGCTTTAGGTTTAGGTTTTACTATGTTAAATGTATTTGACTATTGCTATAGCAGTCACTGTGTTTCCTTTTAATTGGCTTAATTTCCATTTCCATGTAGTTCCCCCTGGGATGCTCCCTCCTTTTCCACCTGGCATGTTTCCTCTTTGGCCCCCACTGGGTCCATTTCCACCGGTTCCTGGAGCTCCCGGAGCCAATGTCCCTGAAGAAGCAGCCAATGCAGGAACTTCTACTGGTAAGCTACTGGCTTTGTGGGGTTTTTTTTGTTTTTCTGCAATGAAAAAATGTATACAAGCAGTTTTTCACTGTTAACAATAACTTAGAAAAACACTTTTCTAGGGGGCTAGGAGTCCTTTCGAGCTCAGACCCTCATACGTTTCCTGCTTGCAACTTTGAGAAATGCTGGCTTTCTCCCACACGACTGCATCATTCATTTACAGTTTCCTGGGAATTACTTGATCTTTAGCCTTTGCAGCTGATGGCTGGTAGCTCTGAATGGACTGCGAGGTCGCTGGTGAGCAGCCTCATAGTTCATTCACAAGCCCTGCAGCTTGTTAAGTCATACCGTATGCAGGTATGGGATGAAAGCTGCAGGGCTTGTCTTCAGGAGTCTGCCATTGCACCACTGATCACTGGTGCAATTCTTTCCAGGCTCCTTAGGGGAAACAATAATGCACATTTTCTTGCAACAATATGTACATTTTACTTTTCTTTCCAAAAGGTGACCTTATCCTTTAATACAACCATAGAATAACATTTTAAATGGCCTGTCTGTATTTTCTGACATCCTCAGTGGAGTTCATATTTCGACCCTACACATTTCTCTGCATTGTTTATTCATTTCTTTAACACAAACTTTTTATCTTCCTTTTTCACAGCATCTGCTGCCAGACCTAGTGAAGGTGCAACTGCAGGTGGCTCTGACTCATCTGCTGGGGCATCTATGCCAGGATTTCCATTTCCGCCTCCATTTTTGGGAATGCCCATTTTCCCTCCGTTTGGTAAGTTGCTGTGCCCATCTTGTTATTTGAGCAGTCGTAGAGTTGGCAGTGGCTGGAAATGACGGTTTCTGTTTGTTTCTTAGGACTTCCACCTATGCCGATGCCTCCTGCAGGCTTTGCAGGTTTAACAGATGAAGAGCTGAGGGCAATGGAGGGTCATGAGAGACAAAACCTGGAAGCCAGACTGCAGTGTCTGCAAAACATCCATACCCTTCTAGATGCTGCAATGCTACAGATTAACCAATACTTAACAGTGTTGGCAAACATTGGGTGAGCAGTGGAAAGTTTGTCTTTTTTATTTTAAATACAGTAAAACCTTGGATTGTAAGCATAATTCGTTCTGTAAGCACGCTTGTAATCCAAAGCACTTGTATATCAAAGCAACTTTCTCCATAAGAAATAAAGGAAACTTAAATGGTTCGTTCCACAACCATTTATTCATAAATCCTTCAGTTTATAGTCCAACAAGATTATAGCAATGTGACCAGTTTGTGTAACCATAAAATGTCCATCCACAAATGGCAGCCTCCACAAGGGGATTAGAAGCAAAATCCAACAGGAGCTACGGAGTATAAAAGAGAGGCGCCTCTAAGTGTAGCAATATGGTTACTTTTAATGAAGGTACAACATTTAGCAACTCACATGGTTGATGATTAAGAGGCACATCTAAGTAAAGCGGTCCACATAGACCATCCCCCGCACCGCGGGCTCTCACCGCTGTAAGTCTGCAATCATGACCGGGAAGATTATCCTGCAGCGATTTCAAAGTGAGGCTTGAACCGCTCGTGGAGCACACCGTAGAAGGGACAACGTCAATGGTGGTGAGGAGGATGGTCTATGTGGACAGCTTTACCCCAGATGCCTGCATAGTTAGATGTTCCCGTTTTAATAATCAACCATGTGAGTTGCTTAACCACTTCAGATCCGCAATATAGCCAAATGACGGCTACAGCGCGGACCTGCTTTGCCGGGAGTACGTCCATTGACGTCCTCCCGTGCCAGAGCGGCCTGCGCTGCCCCTCCAGTGTGATCAGTGAGTCTGAGACTCGCTGGATCACGGATCGGAGTAAGGGGTCGATCCCGACCCCCTTACCACGTGATCAGCTGTCAGCCAATGACAGCTGTTCCTGTGATGTCAACAGAGCCGGTAATCCACTATTTTTTCTCCTCACGCTGTCAGCGTGAGGAGAAAAAAGAAGCCGATCACCAGCAGCCGTGAGAGGGACATCAGTCCCGATCACAGCGAGCTGCTGCAGATCCTCAGTGTCCACCTGTGCCCCTGCCAGTGCCACCTAACAGTAGGCATCAGTGCCGCCTTATCTGTCCCCATCAGTGCCGCCTTATCTGTCCCCATCAGTGCCGCCATAACTGTGCCTATCCATGCCATTCAGTGCAGCCTATCAGTGCCCACCAATACCGCCTCATCAGCACATATCAATGAAGGAGAAAAATTACCTGTTTGCAAAATTTTATAACAAACTATGAAACATGACTTTTTTTTTTTTTTCAAAATTTTCCATATTTTTTTGTTTAGCAAAAAATAAAAATCCCAGCTGTGATTGACCACTGGGCACTTAAACCCTCTTCCTAACCAGACCAATTTTCAGCTTTCGGTGCTCTCACACTTTGAATGACAATTACTCAATCATGCAACACTGTACCCATATGAAATTTTTGTCCTTTTATTCACACAAATAGAGCTTTCTTTTGGTGGTATTTAATCACCGCTGGGATTTTTTTTTTTTTTTGCGCTACAAATCAAAAAAGACTGAAAATTTGTTTAAAAAAAAAAATTCTTTGTTTCTTGGCGATTATTTATTGGCGATTATTGGCTGAGTATTGGCAGAGTATTGGCACTGAACAGCGCTGTGGGCACTACAGATCCAGCCCACAGCGCTGCTACAAACAACCTCTCCCCCTCTCCCCCTCTCCCTTCGCACTATACAAATCGGTACAGAGAGGGGAGGGAGGAACCGGCGTCATGACATGACGCCGGTTTGTTTACAAGTGATCACTCCGTCATTTGACGGAGCGATCACGTGGTAAACGGCCGCTACCAGCGGCCATTTATCGTGATCCATGATGCACCGGGTCTTCTGGACCCGGCGGTCAGGGACATTTCTTGGAGCGTGCCCCAGGGGGCACGCAAGAGCAACATTCTGGGAGGACGTCCATGGACGCCTTCCCAGAATAAGCCGACCGCGCTGTAGCCGTCTTTTGGCTATGGCCCGGTCGGAAAGTGGTTAAAATACCACCAAAAGAAAGCTCTATTTGTGGGGAAAAAAATGATAAAAATGTCATTTGGGTACAGTGTAGCATGACCACAATTGTCATTCAAAGTACGTCAGCGCTGAAAACTGAAAATTGGTCTGGGCAGGAGGGGGGTTTAAGTGCCCAGTAAGCAAGTGGCTAACTGTTGTACCTTCATTAAATGTAACTGTATTGCTACACTTGGAGGCGCCTCTCTTCTCTTTTATACTCAGTTGTGACTTGACGACGCTACTTACATATCAAGACGCCGCTTGTATATCGAGTCAAAATTAATTTAAAAATGTTGCTTGTCTTGCAAAACGCTCTCAAACCAAGTTACTCTCAAACCAAGGTTTTACTGTATTCCTAATTAGTAAAGCTAGAGCAACGCTCAGGGTATATAGCCGCATGTGATGTGAACATAGTACCATTCTGCTGTTATTTTAATTTATAGGCATGAGTAGACAGAATCAAGTGTGAAAACACTTGTGTTAAATTTCATTTCAGTTTGTAGTTTCTAGGGCAACGTCTCATGATTTCATTGGAATTTCCCATTTTAAAAAGAAGTGAAATTTTTATCATTTTTTTCCCCGCAAATAGAGCTTTCTTTTGCTGGTATTTGATCACCTCTGCGGTTTTTAATTTTTGTTAAAAAAAAATTGAAAGACCGAATTTAAAAAAAAAAAAATTATTTTTTTTATATTTTGTTATAAAATTTTGCAAACAGGTAATTTTTTCTCCTTCATTGATGTACGCTGATGAGGCGGCACTGATGGGCACCGATATGTGGCAGTGATGGGCACTGATTGTTTACACTGATGGCAGCACTGGTAGGTGGCACTGATTGCCACCACTTGTGGGCATTGATAGGTGGCACTTGTGGGCACTAGCAGGTGGCACTGACAGGTGGCACTGGCAGGTGGCACTGGCAGGCACAGATGAGGCATATGTGCCTCCTTCCTCTTCGGGACCGATGTCCCTTAAACATAAGCCGGTGATTGTCTTTTTTTTTTTTTTATCTCCTCGCACTGTCGGCGTGAGGAGAAAAAAAAAACGATTACCGAGCTTTTGTTTACATCATGTGATCAGCCGTCATTGGCTGACAGCTGATCACATGGTATGGGGCCGGAATCGGGCCCCTTACTCGGATCTGTGATCATCCGAGTGTTCGTGACTCGGTGATCACAGCGTGCGCCCTGCAGGGTGTCCCATGAGGTCCGCGCTGTGGCCGTCATTCGCCTATGGCCCGGACCTCAAGTGGTTAACAAATAATGTCATATACTTTGAGTGCAGTGGTCAGGAGTATGAAATGTAAAACACAGGGAGGGATATCTATCAAAACTGGAGAAGACAGAATCTATAGCAGCTTTTTTCATGGCAACCAATCGGCTTTCTATCTTCAAGCGAAGCTCCAGGCTCCCCCCCCCCAAAAAAAAATTAAGTCAGCAGCTACAGATACCGTAGCTGCTGACTTTTACTATAAAGGCATTTACCTGCCCCGGTATCCAGCGATGTCCTCACCTGAGCCGATTCTTCAATCTGCTTAGGGTGCAGGCGCCAGCATCTGAACTAAGGGAAACAGGAAGTGGAGCCTTTGAGCTTTTCAGCCGGTTTCCTACTGCACATTCGTGCTGCACTTTGTGAATGGTCTTGTAGTCTACTGGGACCTGTGATGTGTTCTAGAAGACTGCAGGGGAAGGAGTGGGGCCGAACTTCCTGCTCAGTTCACCGCCGCGATCTGAGCCGGAAGTGGAAGTGGGTACCTGTCAAAACCCGGTACCTGCTCCCCCCCCCCCCCCCCTCCGAAAAAAAAGTGCCAAATGTGGTATTGGAGGGGGGGGGGTGCAAACAAGCGGAACTTTCCCTCTTGGGTGGAAATAAGCTGATATAGTTGCCATGCACTGCTGCTCCACATTCTGATTGTTTGGATAATTTCCCCAAAGGGCTCATTCAGTTACGTTTTGCTGTATCTACATTCACCTTGAAGCTGTGTGTAGGCAGCCCATAGAAATGAGTGTACAGATCCAAACGCAGATGCTATGCGTTCAGAGCCATGCACCCTCTCCTGCCCGCATGTCACATTTTGACATGCAAATGTGTGTGTAGCAGCTGCATGCACTTCTATGGGCTCTGAGGTAGATGCTGAAAAATGTGGCTCAGTGGAGAGGACCAGTCTCAGTGCCTGTCTTAATGAACCCCATGGTGGTTTCATTTACTAAAATTGAAAAGTGTAAAATCTGGTGCAGCTCTGCATAGATACCAATCAGCTTCCAGGTTTTATTGTCAATGCTCAATTGAACAAGCTGAAGATGGAAGCTGATTGGCTACCATGCACAGCTGCACCAGATTCTGAGTGCGCCAATTTTAGTAAATCTCCCCCAATGCATCCATAGCACAGGGGACAGAGTGTGTAATGCACAGGCCATTTTGCATAGTACAACCAAAATTACCTTCCCCCAAGTCCATATCCCCAAACACCTCCCTACCAGTCTACCTGTTCAGTAGGGATTCCCCTTCCAGCACAGACTAACACCCCCTACCCCCCATCCCACCCCAAATTTAGACCCCTCACTACAGAGTTATGTTTACATGTTATTTGGAGCAGCAAAAATATTTCACAAGTTGGCTCCATGACCACTCGTTTTTCAGAAGCTCAAAAAAGTTAGAAAAAAACGCTGGATGAAAAATGCTATTAGCGTTTTTGTGTCAGCTTCTAGTAGCATTTTAGTAGCTTGCAGAAGCTTTTGAGAACATTAACATTTTATTAGCTTTTAGCAGTACATAGAGAGGAAAAAAAGAAGCTGTTAGTAGCATTTAGAAGCAGGAGCATTTAGGAGCATTCAGTGTTTTTTTGTTTTTTTGTTTTTTTTGTTTTGCTGGAAAAACGCTTTAAAAAAAATGCTGATAGCCTAATGTAGTTTGCATGGACACATAGGATAACACTATTTTAGCTTACAGGAGCAGAAAATAATGCTAATAACCGCTTCTAGGAGCTTAAAAAAACACTAGTGTGCATGGAGCCTTAGGGTAGATTTATGCCCTGTACACACGACCGGTTTCCCCGTCGGAATAACTCTGAAGGTTTTTCCAACGGAATTCCGCTGAGACTGGTTTTTGCATACACCAAAGTCCGACCGTCAAGAACGTGGTAATGTACAACTCGTACGACGGGACTAGAAAAAGGAAGTTAAATAGCCAGTAGCCAATAGCTTCCGTCTCGTACTTGCTTCAGAGCATGCGTCATTTTTGGTAAGTCGGAACAGCATACAGACGAGCGGTTTTCCCTATAGGAATTGATTCCGTCGGAAATATTTAGAACGTTCTCTAGGTCAGTCAGAATTTTCGACGTAAAAAGTCCGATGAGGCATACACACGATCGAAATATACCAAGAAAAGCTCCTGTCGGACTTTTTGTGTCGGATATTCCGCTCGTGTGTACGGGGTATAAGACGTCAAATGAACAAAAAGAAAAAAGGAAACTACATAAGAATGTGGGTAGAAGGGTACCACTAAATACTTATCAACTCGCTCCTATCCAGGGTGGGGCTCGGTGGTCAAACCAGCATATGGAAAAAAAAGAACCGTACCAAGATAGAGGGTATAGTTCAAGATACCACATAATGGAGCCACAGGGAAATAGTATCACAATATTGCAAAGCTATTAAATATACAAAAAATATATTGTCGGAAAAAATTACAAAAATGAATAAACATTAAATAAATGAAACAATACCTCCCACCACTAAAAGACAACGTTGTCTAATAAAAAAACAAGTCTAGACACCATCCATGCATCCAAAATATAGCATATAGATCACTGCAAAGAGCAATAAACAATGCAAGAATGACAGCACCTAGATAGGCATCCTACAAGTCAAATGTGCAGAAAGCAGCAAATTGTATGCACAGTGCTAATATCACAGATCCTTGAGAGCTGACCATCAGATCGTTAGAGAAATTTGTAGATGTATTGATTCATATCCTCATGCATAGTGGCTCAAAAAATGTCGGATATGCAGGGATATAGCATGGACAGATGGTATAGATCACTCAACTGCAGGATTAGCCATATGAAAGAAAGCAACACAGTACATCCTGCTAATGCAGAGTATAGTTGCGTGTCTTGATGTCAGATGGAGGCTCAAGTATAAGAACAGTCATAGGGGTAAGAGCCGAGTAGCCAGTCCATGCTTCCACCGTCTCTCCTCGTGGCCGCACACAGCACGCCAAATGTAAGGCAAGCAGCCTGGATTGCATGTAGGCCGGCTCCACACGGCTCAAATGAGCTGGTCGATTTGGCACTGTCACCAAATCTTGTATTCCTGTGACAATCTCCAAACCGTGGTTTTCTGATGGTCAGCTCTCAAGGACCTGTGATATTAGCACTGTGCATACAATTTCCTATTTTGTTTCTCTGTATCTATGGACTGCAGTCCTCTGGAACTTTTTATTATGCAGCTTTGCTGCTTTCTGCACATTTGACTTGCAGGACTGCCTGTCTAGGTGATGCTACTTTTCCATTGTTTATTGCTCATTGCAGTGATCTATATGCTATATTATGGATGGTGTCTAGACTCATGTTTTTATTAGACAACGTTGTCTTTTAGTGAAGGGAGGTATTGCTAATTTTAATGTTTATTCATTTTTGTAATTTTTTCCACAATAACATTTTTGTATATTTTAAATAATAGATTTGCATTATTGTAATGACTAAATCCCTGTGGCTCTATTATGTGGTATCTTGAACTATACCCTGCTATCTTGGTACGGTTCCTTTTTTTTCATAGATTTAGAAATCACATAGACTGGTGGATGTTGGTTTTCATGCCCAGTATTGTATGTTTTTTCAGTATAGGAAGTTGTTGCATATAGATATAGTGTGATATTTGAAGTAATCAATCTAACCCTCTTGCTGCCAGGTCCGTACGTCATACGGACCTGACAGCAGGGGGTATTGCACACAATCCGGGTCCTGCAGCCACTGGGATTGTGTGTGAAACTGACAGGCAGACTCCTGTCTCATGTTATCAACTATTAAGAGTCCAATTCAAATTTTATTGAACAAACCTAATCATAACAGTTTTTTTTTTTTTTTTTTTTTCAAAATAAAAAACTTACAATGCACTGTTCCAAATTATTACGCGCAGTAAGTTTCTAAACACTTTATAGGTTTGTAAAGAACTGAAAATTGTCATTTGTTGTGTTTGCAGCATATTTACTGAAATCAAAAGCTATTTCTATCAAACTTTGAACAACATTTTTAACTTTTTTAAACATTTTAACAGGTCACATTACATTTTAACATAGGATCCCTTATTTGATAGCAGCTTCACAAGTCTTCTATCCATTGAACTTGTGAGTTTTTGGACAGTTTCTGCTTGAATTTGTTTGCAAGATGTCAGAATTGCCTCCCACCCTCATAGATCTTTTGCTTGAGGATGCTCCAAAGGTTCTCAATAGGATTGAGGTCAGGGGAGGATGGAGGCCACAGCATGACTTTCTCTCCTTTCATCCCCAGCTATTGATGCAGAGGTATTCTTTGCAGCATGAGATGGTGCATTGTCATGCATGAAGATGATTTTATTACGGAAAGCATAATTCTTCCTTCTGTACCAGGGAAGGAAGTGGTTAGTCAGGAACTCCACATACTTCGCAGAGGTCATTTTTACACCTTCGGGGACCCTAAAGGGGCCGACCAGCTCTCTTCCCATGATTCTGGCCCAAAACATGACTCCACCACTGCTTTGCTGACGTCGCAGCCTTGTTGGAACAGGGTGGCCGTCCACCAACCACCCACTACTCCATCCATCTGGACCATCCAGGGTTGCACGGCACTCATCAGTGAACAGGACTGTTTGAAAATTAGTCCTCATGTATTTTTCTGCCCAATGCAGCCATTTCTGCTTGTGAGCATTGGTTAGTGGTGGCCGAATGGAAGGTTTATGCACAATTAGTTGCAAGACTCTGGAGGACTCTACACCTTGATGTTTGCTGCTATGTAATGGTGTTTTAACAGCAGCTCTCTTGATCCAATGCATGGATCTGGCAGAAATCTTGTTAAAGGTGCCTTTATCTGCACGAAACCCGTCTGTGCTCTGAATCGGCCACAAATTTAATAGTGCGATGATCACGCTTACGTTTAAATATATCGTGAAATATCTAAGGTTTTCATACCTTATCCAAGGCATTGAACTATTTCACTCTTTTCGGCAGCAGAGAGATCCCCTTTCCTCCCCATATTGCTTGAAAATGGTGCTCTGCTTAATAACATGGAACACACTCCTTAAGACCCCTTTCACACTGGGACGCTTTGCAGGCGCTACACCGCTAAAAATAGCGCCTGCAAAGCACCCTGAAACAGCCGCTGCAGTCTCTCCAATGTAAAAGCCTTGAGGGCTTTCACACTGGAGTGGTGCGCTGGCAGGACGCTGAAAAAGTCCTGCTAGCAGCATCTTTGGAGCGGTGAAGGAGCGATGTATACACCGCTCCTGCCCATTGAAATCAATGGGACGGTGCGGCTATACCACCGGCATAGCGCTGCTGCAGCGGCGCCTTGCGGGTGGTTTTAACCCTTTTTCGGCCACTAACGGGGGTTAAAACCACCCCTCTAGCGGCCGAATAGCGGCGCTAAACATTGCGCTGTTTTACCACCAACCCCACCCCAGTGTGAAAGGGGCCTTAGTAGTTTTTCCTTTTTAATTGGGCTCACCTGGCAATCCAATTATCACAGGTGTCCAAGACCAAAAGAGCCCTGAGACACAATGCCATCCATGAGTTAATACAATCTGAAAACACCCCATAGATGAATAGTGGCGCTACTCCCCTGGTTGTAGGAGTAAAATAAACAATAAATGCACCCTAATAAGTGAGTTGCATGTGCTCTAGCTGACCATAGAAAATCTTAAATACACATGAAAAATAAAAAATATAGAAACACAACATAAATAAGAGTATCAATTGATGATGCAAAAAACCATTTCTGCAAAATAGATATGAAATGCGGTAAATCCCCTGGTGCAATATGACACCGTACCAAGGTGACTAGGTAAACATAAACTCTTAATCTTAGTATATAAAGTGACAATATATAAAATGACACACTTCGTGATAACTGAGTTAAATTAAATTGAAATCGTGATCATAATTAAAACTGCCTTAATGACTAGGCTGCAAAAAATGGTGATGATATGAGTGAAAAGCCAGATGAAGTGAGTATAACAGTGAATAGTCCACATAAACTGTGCAATCGTGCCAAAAAGAAGATGATGTTCCAGAAAGTAGGTGTCTCCAATTCACAATGCTGTGCTGAACTGTCCACCACACCTTAGTGACCTGAATTCACTCCCTTACGAATGGCAAACTCACCAGCTGTTGAGGCCGTACACTCTCTCGTGTTTGGCCAGACAAGGCTTTAACCCACTATCATGGGGGTTACCATGTGAGCATAGATATCCACTGCTCAGTGCACCGGACACTGTTCTTGGGGTGGTGGTTCCACATATAGGATGAAACAAAAATGCTCCAGATAGTGTATTACCGTTTAAAAGATTTAATAACAAACTGAAATCAAAACCAATGCACTCACATGATCCAAAAAACAATGGGCATAACACTTCACAGCAGTCAGGATAAAATACAGTAAACGCATGCAGCAACACAGGTAAAACACCAGACGGTCACGGCAGACCCAGGGGGTGTGGATGCCTGACGATCACCTCACCGGTTCACCGTTGGCGCTCCCTCACTACTCCCCGCTGCTCCCCACTCAGTCAGCCGTCTCTCCTTCCTCTAGCACTTAGATGGGATTGCCACGTAGCCACGCCCCGACATGTTTCGTCATATGGACTTAGTCATGGGGTTGGCTAAACGGCAGGGCAATCATTCATTTATGCAAATCTTTGGATTTCATGGGCAGGCGCCAATCTCTTAGCTTCTCCACACTTCCTGTGTCCCCGTATCCGTGAAACAACAGTAAGACTCCTCATAAAATTGTAAACCTGTGAATCCAAATGCATTTATTGCACCTAAATGAACTATAAATCTTGATAACCATTAAGAAATATCTAACAACAATGCACCAAGTAATGCAATTAAATAATAAAGACTATGTGAAAATAAAAAGACTATAAAAAAGTATATAAAGATTATGAAAAATACACATTATAAAAGAAATACCCAGCCACCCTAAATTCATATATAGACGGGCACCGAATTTCGGCCAGAGGGTGGTTAGGACAATTCCCAATCAATCATGCCATCAGACTATAAATATTGATCTAAAATGATTTTTCTCATGTAGAAAGTGCATCTGTTGTAAAACGGTCCAGATTAGACATAGAGGTATGACCCAAATCACTAATGTTGATAATGACACCTTTTAATATTAGGGAGTTCATCACGTGCAACACCTCTTTTGTAGTCTATCTCTTGTGGGTTGTACTATGTGGGGCGCACCAAGAGATTATTGAGGATGCGGATTGCTGAACATTTGGCAAACATTTAAAAAAGGCTTTCAATATCACAGTGTGTCTCTCCACTTCAAGGAGAAGCACAACCAGGATCCAAGTTTACTACAATTTTGTGGTATAGATGTGGTACACCAATCTTGGAGGGGTTCCAATCGGGTTAGAGACCTCTCTGAGAGAAACCCGATGGATCTTCCAACTCAAGAGTTTGTTCCCTAGAGGAATGAACATTGAGCTGGATTTGAACTGTTTCATTAGTAACTCCTAATTATTTTCATTATATTTTTCATTAGTTTTTTTGACTGGGGGTTTATATATCAGGATAGTGACTGAGCTCTTTTTATGTCACTATGATTTATTTGTTCAAGCCTTTGGATATAATGCCATTATATATGGAGTGGTTGGGGGTATACATTTCATGCAGTGAAGCTCATGTCATTTCATATGGTTTCACGCATGTTTTGTAATTTAGCTGTGCTATTGCACGCAGGGACATTAACACTTTATCCTGGAGGGATTTCTTTTATAATGTGTATTTTTGCATAATCTTTATATACTTTTTTATAGTCTTTATTTTCACATAGTCTTTATTATTTAATTGCATTACTTGGTGCATTGTTAGCTATTTCTTAATGGTTATCAAGATTTATAGTTCATTTAGGTGCAATAAATGCATTTGGATTCACAGGTTTACAATTTTATGAGGAGTCTTCCTGTGTCCTCGTATCCGTAAAACAACAGTAAGTGTGGAGATGCTAAGAGATTGGCGCCCGCCCACGAAATCCAAAAATTTGCATAAATGAATAATTGCCCTGCCGTTTAGCCAACCCCATGACTAAGTCCGTATGACGAAACATGTCGGGGCGTGGCTACGCGGCAATCCCATACTAGTGCTAGAGGAAGGAGAGACGGCTGACTGAGTGGGGAGCAGCGGGGAGTAGTGAGGGAGCGCCAGTGGTGAACCGGTGAGGTGATCGTCAGGCATCCACACTCCCTGGGTCCGCCGTGACCGTCTGGTGTTTTACCTGTGTTGCTGCATGCCTTTGCTGTATCCTGTCCGGCCAAACACGACAGTGTACGGCCTCAACAGCTGGTGAGTTTGCTATTCGTAAGGGAGTGGATTCACGTCACTAAGGTGTGGTGGACAGTTCAGCACAGCATTGTGAATTGGAGACACCTACTTTCTGGAACGTCTTCTTTTTGGCACGATTGCACAGTTTATGTGGACTATTCACTGTTATACTCACTTCATCTGGCTTTTCACTCAAAGAACTTTTTCATATCATCACCACTTTTTGCAGCCTAGTCATTAAGGCAGTTTTAATTATGATCACGATGTCAATTTAATTTAACTCCGTTATCACGAAGTGTGTCATTTTATATATTGTCACTTTATATACTAAGATTAAGAGTTTGTTTACCTAGTCACCTTGGTACGGTGTCATATTGCACCAGGGGATTTATTTCATATCTATTTTGCAGAAATGGTTTATTGCATCATCAATGTTGTGTTTCTATATTTTTTATTTTTCATGTGTATTTAGGATTTTCTATGGTCAGCTAGAGCACATGCAACTCGCTTATTAATGTTGGGGTGCATTTATTGTTTATTTCACTCCTACGACCAGGGGAGTAGCGCCACTATTCATCTAAGGGGTGTTTTCAGATTGTATTATTTCCTTTTTAAGTGGCAGCTCACAGTAGGTTCTATATTCATAGCGCAGTGGTGGAAGGACAGGTGTGGGCGGTTTTTATTTTATTTTGTTCATCCACAGTTTTTATCATCCATAAGTTAAACTGAAAAACAAAATATTTAATCTTGGTGACACTGAAATAGAATTTGCATAATAATTTGGAACAGGGTTTAGAAAACATAGGGTACTGAAGTTTGTCACCAATAGTTTAGGTCTGCCCTGGTCAATGTTGGCCAAGGGTGAACTTTTTCT
Source organism: Lithobates clamitans (assembly GCA_037952925.1). Classification (NCBI taxonomy): domain Eukaryota; kingdom Metazoa; phylum Chordata; class Amphibia; order Anura; family Ranidae; genus Lithobates; species Lithobates clamitans. The sequence goes on from JBBGZY010000427.1 coordinate 4,048,537, forward strand.
CTTAAGATCTCCATAAGAGAAGGAGTTAAGTACAGTATATGGTAATCATCTTAAGAGCCCAGGAAAATACAAAGTTAGCCTGGGTCCAATTCACTGTGTCCAGAGTTTAGATTAATGTTCAGGGCCTCTGACTCATTTACATTAATCTTATAATTTGGAAACGTCTGCGTACATGTGCAGTTTATCTAAAAGATTAGAGATAGTTATATATCTGAACTTCTAATATCTGGGTTTCTAATTTGGCACAGCAGTGGCTCCAATACCTGTACAAAAATAAGAGGAGACAGGGCACCTCCTGTCTCTATCCATTAGTCAGGGAAAATTCGGTCAAAAGCGCTTCATTGGCTCTGACTGCCGCTTTGGGGTAAGATTAAGACCCCTTTCACACTGAGCTGCCGCGGGTGTCGGCGGTGAATCTGCGCTATTTTTAGCACCGCTTTATCGTTGTTTTAGCAGGGCTATTCGGCCGATAGCGGGGCGGTTTTAACTCCCGCTAGCGGGCGGGTTAAATCTACCTGCAAAACGAAGCTGCGCTTTTGCCAACGTTATGGGGGCGCTGCCCCAATGTTTTAAATGGGCAGGAGCGGTGGAGGAGCGCTGTGTTCACCGATATTCCACCACTGCAAAGAAGCTGCTGGCAGGACTTTTTGTGATGCCCTGCCAGCGCAGCGACCCAGTGTGAAAGCACTCGGGCTTTCACACTGTGTTTGCAGCTGAGGCTTTTTTCAGGCGCTATGCAGGCGCTATTTTTAGCGCTGTAGCACCTGAAAAACGCCTCCAGTGTGAAAGGGGTCTTAATGGCATCTATCTAGGTACATATGTTGTTCCCTAGATTGATCTATAGCATGGTGTGTTTTATGAAAGCCAAAATGACCCAATCAAGCTTCTCCGCAATGGGTGAAATCAGTAGTTTTGGAATGTCCTTGGATCAGCCCAAGTGGATTAAATTTAAAGCTCTATTTGGAATAAAACCGGTCATTATGGACCAATGACGGCATGAGTAGGAGACCCATTGGCAAGAATTTTTGTGAACTGCTTGAGATCTACAGTTATTAAAGAGATGGGGCAATAATTTGCACAATCTGAACCATCTTTATTCTACTTAGGCAGTAAAGTTATGCGAGTCTGAAAAGTAGCTTTGTGCAGGGGGACACCATCTAGTAGGGCATTGCAGGCCTGGGTCAGACTGGGTACTAGATGTGTGGAAAATGTTTGGTAACAGAGTAAAGGGAAAACGTTGGGGCCTGGGGCTTGTCCTGCATCGCCTTCGGTACTTGAAGATCAGTGACCCTCCAGGCCCTCACTGTCATGTGAAGATAGACATGGGAGACTCAAAGTACGAAGGTAGTCTTTGAAAACAGCTGACTGTGTGTGGGTCGGACATGGCAGTTTTCTAAGGTAGGGTGTAGAGCAGGGGTAGCCCGTCCATTGTGGGTGCAAGGGCACTGCCGACCTCCCCATCCATGCGCCCGCCCCCTTTCAGGATGCCGGGCACATGAATTCCTATGGCGGGGGTCGGTGGGGGGGTGTTTATTTTTTTTTTTTGTTTTTTTTTAAGCACCCGATTAGAGCCAGAGGCTCTAATAGGCTTCAAAATAGGGTGGGCTCGGGGCGCAGAGCATTGCGCCTGGAGCTCACCCAGTTGTGTTGCAACAGCAAATGAATATTTGCTGTTTTAACACTGATCCTCCTCCCGGCCAATCGGAAAGCGGGTCTTATACCCGTCGCCCAATTGGCTGAAATGACGGGCGATCCTATTGGACGCCGGAGGGGAGGAGACGCACTGCGGCAGCGAGGAGGAAAAGACACAGGAGCCGATGTGCCCGCCGATCACCCTGCCACTGCCCGATGTGCCCGCCGATCACCCTGCCACTGCCCGATGTGCTCACCTCCTAGATGGGGTAAGTGCCGGTGGACCAGCAGACAGCGAGGGGGGGGGGGGTTTGAGGTGCCGTGGGGGGGTGATTGTTTGCCGTCCTCGTTTCTCTCTCTCTCCCCCCCCCCCCCCCCCCCCAAACAAAAATGGGGATGCTACAGTACGCTAAACTAAAGTTTTATGCCTAGTTTCCTGTAATTCTCTGACTAGTGGTCTGCCCGATTTACCTCAAATTTATAGAAATGCCTCCGGGAGTACATGAGCTTAGTTTTTGCTTAAGAGAGTTCAAAGAAACCCATAGAATTTTTAAGTCAACAGCAGTTTTAACCGCAAAGATTGTTTAAGGGACTATTAAAAAAAAAATACATTCAGAGAGCGAGGCAATTTCCTGTTGCTTGTCTTTCTTGACTTTGGTGCCCAGTTTAATAAGGGTACCTCCAATTACACACTTGTGGGCCACCCAAACCACCCTTGGAAAGTTCTGTGGGGGCACTGGAAGCAAAATATTCCCCAATGTCTCCCTCTACAATAGCCACGTGTTGTGGCTATTGAATTAAACTTTCGTATAGTCTCCAATTCCCCATTGGTTTAACTGCGTGTCCTAAAGTCTAGGATACTTTGGTGTGATCCAAAACTGTTCAGAGACAACCAGAGGCAAAGCTGGTTGGTGAATTGGGAAATAATCCAACCATGAATATGAAATGTGGTGAGTGGAATAGAAGGAATAATCCCTGACATGAGGATGCAACGAATGTGGCACATTTGAAACCTTAGTACTGCCATCTTAATCCTGGCTTCACAGAGACTTTACACCATAAGAGAAATTGTGCACACATGGGGGGCTATTTCCGGAAGGCAAATCCACTTTTGCACTATAAGTGCAAAGTGCACTTGAAATTGCACTGAAAGTGCACTTGGAAGTGCAATCGCTGTAGATCCGAGGGGGACATTCAAGGAAAATAAACAGCATTTTAGCTTGCACATGATTGGATGATAAAATCAGCAGAGCTTCCCCTCATTTAAGATCTACCCCTCAGATTTACAGTGACTGCAATTCCAAGTGCAATTTCAAGTGCACTTTGCACTTGTAGTGCAAAGTGGATTTGCCTTTTGTAAATGACCCCCTTGGTGTTTAGACTTTTCTGACTTTGATAGCTGTATAAATACCATAACAGATTGGTGCCACTCTAAGCCTGCGGTATCAGTCTCCTAGGTTTGGGTGCTGGCAAAGATAGAAACATACCAGAGGGACATGGCCGATGGGATTTGGGTTGAAGCTGGAGTTGAATACAGTGTGCGGTGGTAACCATATGTTACAATGGGCGGGGATTTGAGCTGAAGCCTGTCTTTCATTTCCCTTACATTGGAGTTGAATATAGTGTGTGGCAGTACCTCTATGCTATATTCTAGTATTGTAGCTGCATGCTTGTTCCAGCTTTATGCCTCCCTCAGGTAGTTAGAGAGGGAGTCCTGGGACAGCCTAGGCTCTTGTACACATTGCTGGATCGAGAGGGGCCTCGGGTGAGTATTAGGGGGACTGTGGGGGGGGGGGGCAGCAGACGGAAGAATGCATAGAGGTAAAAAACCTTCAGCCTGTACAATAACTTTAAGTCACGATCAGCATAATGGCCATGAAGCCTGCATCTTTGAAAACAAGTGAGCAGTGGCTGCTCCCACATTTCTATCCTCACAGGAGGACTATAAAGAGAACCTGTAGCTGTTCCTACAAAAGCAATCGGAATACAAGGAACTTGTCAGCAGTATTGACATTAGGTTCCCTGAAGCTAATCCTCCCCCGTTGCTGACTAACCATGCCTTATTCTAATCTACACTGACTCTGGAGGTAGTTCTCTTGATAGAGAAGCAGGGCTTTGCCTTCTTGTATTCGACCTGCTCTCCTGATGACTGGTGGGGGACAAAGATCAAGAAGCAACAGGAGAGGTGGAGAAAGCATAGATTTATAGTATAAAAGAAGCAGAGACCCCTTTCTCAACTTTTTGCCTTCAAGTCCTACTGTAAAATAGCAATGCACTTCTTGACATGGGACCGTGTCTACAATGTTCTGTAGCTTAATAGCTGTGTATTTGCAGTGTAACATACAATAAAAGGTACTGCTTTAACTGCTAGTCTCAGGATTTTGGAGTAAGGGGCATGCAGTGCAAGAATTTCTATTGCTTAAAAATAAATCATTTTTTTATATAAGCAAGAGAAATTCTCTTATATAAGCTACAGAACATTGTAGGCACGGTCACATGTCAATAAGCGCATTGCTATTTTTACAGTAGGACTTGCAAGCAAAAGTTTTTTTTTTTTTTTTTTTTTTTTTTTTTTTTTTTTCAGGGTACCACTTAAGGAAAGTCAACCTTTCTAAACCCTATAACATAGCAAATCTTCACTTTCTGAGTATAGTACTTCTCAAAATGTCCTAGGTTTGTAATAGGTAAATTGTAAGGAATATGTATATTTTTTATTTCTTTACTTGGTTCCTACTTTGTAATGGCATTTATTTCTTGTGAACAGCCCTCCTCGTCCACCAGTCCCTTCTACACAGTCTCCACCAGCACCAACAGATACCACTTCTTCTAGTCACACTGAAGAAACTCCTTCAGATGCACCATCAGAGGTGACCAATGTTGGACCATCTCACGAAACAGGTAATTTTTTTTTTTTTTTTTTATGAGGTATTTATTTCTTTGATTTGGGATGCTTTGAAGTTTGTTAAGCATGGTAAATTGTACTTTTTACAGTAACCCCTGAATCTGCCAGCGAAGAGATAACAAATGGCGCTGAAGGTGGCTTATCGATAGAAGAACCAGATGCAGCAGAACTTCGCCGGCGTAGACTTCAGAAATTAGAAACTGGTTCCCCTGAATCTTAATGAAGCTTCATCTGACCTGAACTGCAAACACCGTTATGTGTTCATAGGGAACATGGAGCTTTTACTGGACTCAAATAAAAGCCTGACATAAGTTAAGCTGGACTTCTATAAATATATATATATTTTTTAAGGACACGTTAGGGGCTCTTCAGGCAAATGCTTGCTGAATGAGGAAAGTTTGTTGACCTCATTAATTGCGTTGGACTTGTTTCAGCAAAATTAAACCTTGGACTGGTCTGTTTTAGTTGATGGAATATAATTTTAATTGCAAGAGTTATTTTGTCAATGAGCACATTTCTATTGACATTTCATAAAAATAACATTGAAAATACACAACCTGAATGTATTTTTAGGAGCACCGTTATATATGTTGGCATGGAAAGAATTTATCTTTGTGACTGAGTTGCCAGGCGATGGCCAGTTATACGTGACATGAATGATCGTAGATTCAAGAATAAATCTGTGACATTGCACTAAAGTATTGGAATGCAAATCACCATTTCCTGGTCATATGACCTTATTCAATGAAGAGAGTTCTAATTTTTAAAGCCTAACTCCATAAATTACAAAAAAATACCCTTGTAGTGGGTCCTTCCTGTACAGCAAGGGTTAAATGCTTGTTAAACTTGGGAAATGAGGATTAAGGTGTATATTACTCCCATCGCCCTGGGTGTTAACTGACAAAAATGTGCACTACAGCCCCAACAAAGACCTGCTTACTGAGTGGTACATCCAGGTTCACTGCTTCTGCCCTTTTCTGGGCCTGCTGGCAGTCAAGTTCTCTCTGAAGCAGAGGCACCTATTGGTAGCCACTCTGAGCACCCAATCGGTGCCTCTGCCTCCCAAAAAACTAGTCCTTGGCTGAAGGGAATTACAGACGCAGTGCACTGTGAGACCCATAAAGAGCCTTTTCCAGTTAATGGCTAAGTATTTATTTTAGAGCTCTTAGCGCTGCTTTGGATGAAAACCTGTACTGAGAAAAGTGCAGGGACTGTCTGTTTACCTCTTTACCAGAATACCAGTTGCCTGGCTGTCTCTGATACTTTGAGTCACTGACCCAGAAGAAGCTTACAGATTAGGAGTGAAGTTGTAATTTATAGTCATACTTGTTTCAAGGTTAGTGCCTCAAAGTGTTGATGTCACTGTATTAGAATGACATTATTGCAACTAGCAATGCTGGTTTCCAGGGTCTGTCAGTACAGATACTGTTTAATTATGGCAGTCAGAGTGAAGAAATGTCATCAGCACCCCAAGGTAAAATGATCCAAAGCTTTATTTTCATGGTCACATAGTCAACATACAGCAACGTTTCGGAGCCACGCAGGGGCCCTTTCATCAGGCAAGTGACTGACCAAGGGGCCTTGCATGGCTCCGAAATGTTGCCGTATGGTCACTATGTGACCACGAAAATAAAGCTTTGGACCTTTTTGAGGAATCCTTGGTGTGCTGATGACATTTCTTCACTCCTATTGTCAACGGTTTCCAGCCTGTGGTCATTACAACATCCCAGCATTAATGAACAGCCATTTTCAGGAACGCGTGTGTGGAATATTGCGTTTGGAATTTAATTGTTGCAGGGGGAGGCAGCTGTTTCCCTCTTGGGAATTTCTTTAGGGGTAATCGATGACAATTTATTTTGCTGACATATAAACACATTTTTGATTCTGATGAGTTGGTGCTTTTCATTGAATAAGGCCATTACAGTTTAATAGTGCAGTATTCTTGAGGTGAGATTAGAGTCGAACGAAGTTCAGATCTAAATACACAGTTAAATACCTCCTTACCTGTTAAAGGATTGGTCATTTTGTTCAGTTGATGTTTGGTTGCACACACCCCTACCATACTACTTAGCCTGGTGGTCTCCAAACTGGGGTGCTGCTTGGTTACATAAAGGATGGATGTAGCTCTTGGCTCTGTAACTGGTCCTGGGCACTATTCCTTCCACTGATGCCAGCAATGGGGAACAATTCGTATCACTGATGCCAACAACTTGGCAATATTCCTGCTCCTGCTGACCAGGGGTGTGAGGTAATTTCTTATCGTACATCACGGGACACAGAGCCATAGTAGTTACTATGTGGGTTATAGGCCACCTTCAGTTGATGGACACTGGCATGCCCTAAGACAAAAAGTGCACGCCCTATATAAGCTTTCCCACTGCTGGGAGTACCTCCAGTTTTTTCTGGTCTAAGGTGTTGGTCACGAGTTAAGATGTGCTGTGCTGAGCTCCACTGGAGCAATCCTTGCTGGGGCTAGCCATGCAGCTGGATCCGTTCAAGGTGTCTTTTTGGGGCCCAATTGAATGGTACCTGGGCCTCGTATCCGAAGAAACGAGGTCTTGCCTGTAAACGCTTCTCTTTTAGAGAGCTGTATTACGGGATCCAGTACTTTTTGGTATTAAGGCCATAACGTTTTTACTGGTGGTGGGGCTGTTACAGGTCCAGGATTGTGGGTTTCCTTGAGGATCCCCAGCTCCTGAAGGTTTAACGGAACCGACCGTGAAGGGTGAAGATTGGAGAGATCTTCCTTGAGGAAAGAGCGCAACAAAAAAAGGGGGCGGGGCTTAGCACGGCGTTGGTGTCCTCCAATGTCTAGCGTGGGAGGTATGTTTTAAAAGGCACAATTTTGTGCTATTGCAAGCTGCAGAGGGACACGAGCAAAGGTGGCATATAAGCGGTTTGGTGACACAGGCATTTCTTTTGACACATTTACTACTGCATCAGGCTGAACATTAATAGCAATGACAGAGCTAGACTATTGCTCAAGCAATGGATGCATTCCTTCTGGTAGTACCTTTGCTTTGTGCATTGGCTATGGCTGGAAGGGGGGTGAAAAACCCCTCCAAAAAGGGCTCTAGATGGACTTCTACAGTCGCACGAAAGCCTAGATCCATCCCATTAAGGTTGGAATCCTCCCCTGAGAGTAATATGGCTGGTCAGAGTGAGCCATCAGGAGGGGCTGGTGTTGCGGCTGCTCTTAACACTGCAGCCCCTGTGTATATTACGAAGGAGGTTTTCTCTTCAACCATTTTAAGCTTGGAGCAAACAATTGATGCTTTAATCGCATCACAGAATGAGACTAAGCGTAGCAGGTCCCTGTCCATTGCTCAGGACCCTCTTGCTGAGGAACCAAGAGCAAGAGATGACGATTTTCTCTCAAAGGACCAGGAAGGAGGCTGATGTCTCCTCTTCCGAAGAACCTAATACGGAAGTATCAGGTTTGCAGGAAAAGTTGTTGGTACAGTCTCTCACGGAATTGGTCCGCTCCACATTCTTACTGCCAGTAACGCAGTCAGTCGATGAGCCCACCTCTCTTTTGGGTTCACTAAAGCCTCCCCAATCTGTTCATGCCTTTCCTTCCCATTCATGGCTAAGAAAGCTAATGTATTCTGAGTGGGAGCACCCAGATAAATAGTTTTTTCCAACAGATGCCTTGGTTTTTCCTTGGGATCAGTCTTCACTGATCTATGCATTCCCTCCTGTTCTGCTGCTTCCGTGCCTTCTTTGCAGGATGAAGCCAGAAGGGAAGGAGGTGATTCTTGTGGCCCAGGAGATCTTGGTTTGCCGAGATCATAAAGATGGCGGTAGGGGTCCCTTGGACCCTACAACTGTGGCCAGACCTTCTTTCGCTAGGTCCGGTATTCCATCCTACCTTACAAATGCTAAATTTAACGGTTTGGCTATTGAGACCCACATTCTAAAGGACCTTGGGCTGTCAGCTTTAGTAGTTTCTACTTTGGTTAATGCTAGGAAGCCAGCCTCCAGAGTCACATACTATAGAGTCTGGAAGGCATATGTCTCCTGGAGTGAATCCAGGGGTTGGCACCCCAGGAAATATGTCATAGGTAGGATCCTTGAATTCCTACTGATGGGATTAGAAATTAAGCTGGCCTTGAGTACTATCAAGGGCCAGGTGTCGGCCTTATCAGTGTTTTTTCAACGACCTTTTGCTTCACACTCTCTGGTTCGTAACTTTATTCAGGGGGTAACGTGGATAAATCCCCCAGTTGGGTCACCCCTGAATCCTTGGGACTTAAATTTAGTCCTGTCGGCTTTACAAAAACAGCCTTTTGAGCCAATACGAGATATTCCCTTGGTCCTCTTGATGAGGAAAATAATTTGGTGCCATATCTTCTGCAAGAAGATTATCAGAGTTGGCTGCGCTTTCTTGTAAAGAGTCATATTTGATTATTCATAAGGATAAGGTTGTATTGCGGCTTCATCCTAATTTCCTACCGAAGGTAGTGTCAGATTTTCATTTAAACCAGGATATTGTCCTGCCTTAATTTTTTTCCAGAACCTCGTTCTGCGAAAGAAAGGTCACTACATTCTCTTGATGTGGTGAGAGCAGTCAAGGTGTATTTAAAAGTGACAGCTCAGATTCGTAAAACGGATGTTTTCTTTGTGTTGCCAGATGGTCCTAAAAAGAGGACAGGCAGCGTTGAAACCTACGATTTCTAAATGGATTCGTCAAGTGATTGTTCAAGCTTATGATTTAAAGAGGAGAATTCCTCCTTTTCATATTAAAGCGCACTCCACCAGGGCTGTTAGTGCTTCTTGGGCAGTGCATCACCAGACCTCCATGGCTCAGATCTGCAAGGCCGCGACTTGGTCTTCAGTCCATACATTTACCAGATTCTATCAAGTAGATGTAAAAGGTCATGAGGATGTCGCCTTTGGGCGCAGTGTACTGCAGGCTCCAGTATGAGTCCTCTAGTCTTTTTAGTGCCCTACTTTTGTTGTGTCTCCCTCCCTTCAGTTGGCATTGCTATGCGACATACCACATAGTAACTACTATGGCTCTGTGTCCCGTGATGTATGATAAGAAAAAAGGATTTTTATAACAGCTTACCTGTAAAAAAATTTTCTTTGAAGTACATCGCGGGACACAGAGGTCCCTCCCTTCTTTGTATTCACGTGTATTGCTTTGCTACAAAACCTGAGGTACTCCCAGCAGTGAGAGGGGTTATATAAGGAGTGCACTTTTTGTCTTGGGGCGTGTCAGTGTCCATCATCTGAAGGTGGCCTATAACCCACATAAGCTATGGCTCTGTGTCCCATGATGTACTTCAAAGAAAAGGATTTTACAGGTAAGCTGTTAAAAATCCTATTTTTTTTTTTTTTTTTTTTACATCCACTGACCTCTATATTACAGACTTGCTCAATGGATTATGAACCCACATCATTCCATTGTGTGGCAGAGGTGTTAAATGATGTGTATGTGTGGGGCAGACTGGTCATGCAAATCCAAGTGCATCATTTACACTGACTGATATATATCTATGTGTTCTTATCAACTCCTATGAACAGAGAAGCTACACATAGCTTTATTAGTATACACACTATAACTTATGTTGCTAAGGCACAGTAGATGTGAGATAGGAGGCTCAGTTCCCAAAGTTTAGGATCCTTATTTTAAAATAACTGACAGCTACTGTCAATTAGATTTAAACTGAGTCACTTGCTTAAAATAAGGGTCCTCATCCTTCTGTTCAGCCTTGAGCCTAATGTGACCTATGCAGAGACTTTTGAGCACATTCATATAGTGAACTAAAATCCAAGCTTTCTAGACTTTCCAACCTATTTTATGACCTTTTTTAAAATCCGCTAAATACATTCCACATGCGTCAAAACAAAGGTTGTTCAATGTCTTGCAGTTTGGTTTACTTTCTAAAACTAATTCAAAAGCTTGTCCATTGCCAGCAGCTTCAGAGTGGGACTCATGCTCTTGTGTGAAAGCAATGGTCTTTTTGCAGAGGTCTGACACATCCTAAGAAATCAGACCAATGGCGGCCCGTCCATTAGGGGCGCCCAGGTGCCGCCCCTTCTCTCCAGGCCACCCCCTATATGGTAATGGATGGATTCATGCGTCTGGTCCCTTTCGGGTCACCGGGCGCATGAATTGCAGCGGCAGGGGTGTATTTTTGAAGCACCTGATTAGAGCCAGAGGCCCCAATAGGCTTCAAAATCGGGTGGGCTTGGGTTCCAGAGCATGCCACCTGGAGTCCACCCAGGTGTGTTACAACAGCAAATGAATATTTGCTGTTGAAACCCTGCTCCTCCATCCTGGCAATCTGAAGCTGGTGTGAGACCAGTTTTCAGATTGGCCGAAAAGAGAAGACTCCCGATTGGCCGCCGAGAAGGGAGGAAACGGAAGCCGCCGCCATGGAGAGCAGGAGGACAATAAGCCACCAGTAATGGATAAGGCCATCACCGAGCAGGGGGAAGTCGCCGGTGATGAGGTAAGTGCTCTCGACCGACTGACTGACACGGAGTCAGACCTATATATTACTGTAGTAGTGAAAGATCAAGACTCAAGAGAGGGTGTGTCAGGCCACTGCTTCTACACAGCAGAAGTCCCAATCTGCTGTATGCTGGCAGGTTTATGCTTCTTTACTAATCTGATTTATTAAAGTTCAATTGGGCTTTAAAAAACTTGCAAGATAGTCATTTATTTAAATATACCGCAGGTGTCCATTCTGTGAGACAAATATAAAGACCTGACTTGCTATATATTTGTGATCAGAATCTTCTATCGGAGATATATGGTCTAGAAGTCTTTTGTTTTCAGAGTTTGTTGGATAACGTATGATGGAAATGAAGATCAACGATACTGAAGTGACACAAAAGTATTTCCCTGCATTCTGGTAAACCCAAAAATATAGACTCTAAAGACAAGTATAACCAGCAATTGATACTGCCAGTAAAGTATTATGCACAAACTCTGTACATACTTCATTGATGCAGAAAGGGTAGAATGATATTCTTGGTCTAATTAGGCAGACTCAAGAAGACTGTGGCATGGGTTATATTCTCTCCTTACAATGGCACCTAAATGTTGGTGTGATATTTTAGGCAGCAAGTGAACATGTCTCTGAAGTTGATGTGTTTAAAAGAAAAAGTGGACAACCATAAGGATTTGAACAACTTTGATAAGTCTCAGATTGTAATTACTAGACAACTAGGTCAGAGCAACTCCAAAATGGCAGCTCTTGTGGAATGTTCTCGGTGTGAAGTAGTCAATTGAAAGAAAACCAGTGACTGTGTAATGGCCAAGGCTCACTGATGCATGTGGGGAGCATAGGTGGTCCCGTGTAGTCCGATCTAATAGAGCTACTGTAGCTAAAATTGCTGAAAAAGTAAATGCTAAATGTTCAGATACAGTGGGGCAAAAAAGTATTTAGTCAGCCACCAATTGTGCAAGTTCTCCCACTTAAAAAGATGAGAGAGGCCTGTAATTGTCATCATAGGTATACCTCAACTATGAGAGACAAAATGTGGAAACAAATCCAGACAATCACATTTGTCTGATTTTTGAAAGAATTTATTTGCAAATTATGGTGGAAAATAAGTATTTTGTCAATATCAAAAGTCCATCTCAATACTTTGTTATATATCCTTTGTTGGCAATGACAGAGGTCAAACGTTTTCTGTAAGTCTTCACAAGGTTGTCGCACACTGTTGCTGGTATGTTGGCCCATTCCTCCATGCAGATCTCCTCTAGAGCAGTGATGTTTTGGGGCTGTCGCTGGGCAACATGGACTTTCAATTCCCTCCAAAGGTTTTCTATGGAGTTGAATTCTGGAGACTGGCTAGGCCACTCCAGGACCTTGAAATGCTTCTTACAAAGCCACTCCTTCATTGTCATGTTGAAAGACCCAGCCACGTTTCATCTTCAATGCCCTTGCTGATGGGAGGAGGTTTGCACTCAAAATCTCGCAATACATGGCCCCATTCATTCTTTCATGTACACGGATCAGTCGTCCTGTTCCCTTTGCAGAGAAACAGCCCCAAAGCATGATGTTGCCACCCCCATGCTTCACAGTAGGTGTTCTTTGGTTGCAACTCAGCATTCACTCTCCTCCAAACCCGACGAGTTGTGTTTCTACCAAACAGTTCTACTTTGGTTTCATCTGACCATATGACATTCTCCCAATCCTCTTCTGGATCATCCAAATGCTCTCTAGCAAACCTCAGACGGGCCCGGACATGTACTGGCTTAAGCAGGGGGACACGTCTGGCACTGCAGGATCTGAGTCCCTGGCGGCGTAGTGTGTTACTGATGGTAGCCTTTGTTACGTTGGTCCCAGCTCTCTGCAGGTCATTCACTAGGCCCCCCCCCGTGAGGTTCTGGGATTTTTGCTCACCGTTCTTGTGATCATTTTGACCCCACGGGGTGAGATCTTGCGTGGAGCCCCAGATCGAGGGAGATTATCAGTAGTCTTGTATGTCTTCCATTTTCTAATTATTGCTCCCACAGTTGATTTCTTCACACCAAGCTGCTTGCCTGTTGCAGATTCAGTCTTCCCAGTCTGGTGCAGGTCTACAATTTTGTTTCTGGTGTCCTTCGACAGCTCTTTGATCTTCACCATAGTGGAGTTTGGAGTATGACTGTTTGTGGTTGTGGAGTCTTTTATACTGATAAGTTCAAACAGGTGCCATTAATACAGGTAATGAGTGGAGGACAGAGGAGCCTCTTAAAGAAGAAGATACAGGTCTGTGAGAGCCAGAAATCTTGCTTGTTTGTATTTGACCAAATACTTATTTTCCACCATAATTTGCAAATAAATTCTTTCAAAAATCAGACAATGTGATTGTCTGGATGTGTTTCCACATTTTGGCTCTCATAGTTGAGGTATACCTATGATGACAATTACAGGCCTCTCATCTTTTTAAGTGGGAGAACTTGCACAGTTGGTGGCTGACTAAATACTTTTTTGCCCCACTGTATCTGAACCAGCATTTACTTTTTCAGCAATTTTAGCTACAGTAGCTCTATTAGATCGGACCCCACTGTAGGTGTCAGAACAAAGTGCATCACAGTTTGTTGCATTTGGTGCCCATGCTGACCAGTGTCAATAGCCAAAAGCGACAACGAGCACATGAGCATCAGACCTGGACCATGGAGCAATTGAAGGTGGTCAGGTCTCATGAATCATGTTTTTCTTTTACATCATGTGGATGGCTGGGTGCTTGTGCATTGTTTACCTGGTGAAGAGATGGCATCAGGATGCACTAAGGGAAGAAGGCAAACTTGTGGTGGCAGTGTGATGCTTTGAGCAATGTTCTGCTGGGAAACCTGTAGTCCTGCCATTCATGTGGATGTTACTTTGACACCTACCTAAATATTGTTGCTGATAAAGTACACCCCTTCACGGAAACCGTATTGCTTGATGGCAGTGGCCTCTTTCAGCAGGATAATGTGCCCTGCCACACTGCACAAAATGTTTTAAGTATGGTTTGGGGAACTCAACAATGAGTTTGAGGTGTTGACTTGGCAACCAAATTCTCCAGATCTCTATCAAATCGAGCATCTGTGGCATGGGCTAGAAAAACATGGAGGCCCTACCTCGCAACTTAAAGAATCTGCTACTGATGGCTTGGTGCCAAATATCACAGCCTACCTTCCGAGGTCTAGTGGAGTCCATGCCTCGATGGAACAGGGATTTTTTGGTAACAAAAGGAGGGCCTACTCAATATTAGGTGGATGGCTATAATGCTTAGGTTGATCGTTGTATAAACAGCTGCATTGACTATATTTCTGCTCCTTTTGTTGGGGAAGCCTTTACAGCTTTAGCAGCTCCCAAATTTGCGTTTAGGAGCTTTTGGTGTTGTGTTTTTTTTTTTTTTTGCCAAACCTCCTAAACTCCACTCCATAAAAGCCTATGTGTCAATGTACACATAAGCTTTTAACAGAGTTTAGAAGCTGCCACATTTTAGGTGAACTTCAGCCTCCCTCTCCTGAAAGTGGAATAATCTTGTTCAAAATAGGAACATTTTGATCACAGGCCGCAGGAAAATGCAGTGATTTTTGCTGTTTCCCATGGGCACAATGGCAGTGTACATGAAGCCTAAAGTTTCTCCCTTGCAGTAGGGCTGTGCCTTGCACTGTAAGGGTTAACTGCTTTTTTTTCTGTTTAGGGGGGTTGGGAAAAGAACAAACTTTACTTACCTGATCTTCCACACCTGCAGGCTTCTCTATGTTGGGAGACTGGTCCCTGCAGCTTTTTTTTCCCCCAAGTTCTGGCGGTCTGACATCCTCTGGCATCATCAAGAACAATGCAGAGTCCATAGCCCTGCATTGGATGTGGGGACTCTGAGGGACATGGGGCGCACTGCTGAGGGCATGAAGGATTGATTAAGTAAAAGTGTTTTTACTGTCCCTTAGCAGTTAAAGATGGAAGTGTGGGCAGAGCCCCACTACAAGGGAGAATTTGTAGGTTTCCTTGAGTTGAGCTTTAAAAGAGATTCAAGTAAAACAAATTTAGTAAACCACAACCAGAAAAAATAGCTGTTTTTTTATGTCTGTATTTCATTTTTAGATGTGCTGTGTGGCAGAAAGGCTAAAGCCCCGTACACACGATCGGATTTTCCGACGGGAAATCTTGGATGTCAGGCTGTTGGCGGAAAATCCGACCGTGTGTATGCTCCATCGGACAATTGTTGTCGGACTTTCCGTCAACAAATGTGTGTTGTCGGATTTTCCGATCGTGTGTACACAAGTCCAACGGACAAAAGTCCAAAGTACAAACATGCATGCTTGGAAGCAGAAGCGGTCGGTCTTGTAAACTAGCGTAATGGAGAATTAACATTCATGACGTGGCAAATTATGAAATCTCTGAATGCAGCGCAAAATTCTCTTCTTCTTTAATGGGATAATAATGAAGCTGCTTTGCTGGTGATACTGATGGAGTTATTGCAAACAATTTTTTAAAGGCTTTTTTTTCTAGTGATATCAAGAATAATATTATTTATGTTTTTTTTTTTTTTCTTTCTTTTGTGCAAGTTACCACAACACCATAAACCTGTAGTTTAGGATCAAAGATACAACTATGTTTGTGTCCCTTGTCAATTTTACAATTATAAATAACACGTTATCTCCTCCAATTCCGCGACATGTCTGGTTGATGAACGGCCGTTCAGAAATGAACTGAAAAGCATGAAATAAAAAACGTGAACAGAATAGCGTGAATCAACACTCCCCAAACTTCTACAAACACGAAAATGGCAGAAGGAGCCCAAAGGGTGGCGCTAAAGAGCTGAAAAATCACGTAGTACGTCACCATGTTCGTAATTGTTGGCCAACATTTGTGTGGCCGTGTGTATGCAAGACAAGTTTGAGACAACGCCTTTTGGACACAATTCCACGGTTTTGTTGTTGGAAAGTCTGATAGTGTGTCCGAGGCATTAGAATGTGTGCGTGAGCCTGCAACCTAATATAACCTAAAGGGGAAGGAAAATGGGTCGCACCCACACAATGTGAATCAAAGGACACCTGTTCGATGAGACCTTTATCCCCCCGTTCACATCAGAGCGATTTGACAGGTCAAAATGAAAAGTCAAAACTGAAATGCGGCGTTGAAATCTGAACTTGCACGATTTCAAAGCTGTGTTTAGTGTGAACGAGGGCTTAAAGATTGTAATTTATGTTGTTTCTCATTTGTAAATGGTACTTTCCTGCCAATCATGCAGAGAAAAGTGCCAGTTTCTCTTTAATGCTAGCCCCCTGCAGCAATATGTACCTTTCCATTGCTTCAGAGTGAAAAAAAACTTCCAGTACTGGTATTGGTGAGCGTGTGACTTTTATCCCTACCACCCATGTAGCAGCATTGGTGATTGACCAAGCAAGTTACAAGGGCATGTAAAAGGAAAGTGAGTATGTGCAGCTGTGAGCATTGACCAAAAAGTGAACCTGTTTGCCCTGCATGTCAATGGACCAGATTATTATTATTATACAGGATTTATATAGCGCCAACAGTTTACGTAGCGCTTTACAACTTGAGGGTAGACAGTACAAATACAATACACTTTGATACAGTAGGAATCAGAGGGCCCTGCTCCTTAGAGCTTACAATCTAATATGCATATCTGGTGCTTGTTCAAGGTCAGCAATTAAGAAAGCACTTAACCCTAGATTCACACCTACCCTGTTTCCCCGAAAATAAGACCTAGCGTGATTGTCAGTGATGGCTGCAATATAAGCCCTACCCCCCAAATAAGCCCTACCCTGTTTCCCCCAAAAATAAGCCCTACCCTGAAAATAAGACCTACAAGGACTTTAACTAGGGATTATTTGGGGGGTAGGGCTTATATTGCAGCCATCACCGACAATCACGCTAGGTCTTATTTTTGGGGAAACAGGGTATGCATTTTTAGTGCGTTTTTGCTGTGCAAGTTGCAAATGCACTACAGTCCATTTAACATGGTTTCCTATGGTACACAATCACATCTATGTGTTTTGTGGCTGGTGCGTTTTTGGAAAAGGTTGGGGACTTTTTTCCCGCATTTTGCGTGTAATGGACTTCAATGGAATTGCACCAGAAATGCAAGTGTTGTGTTTGCAATGCGATTTTTTTTTTTTATGCGTTTTGTGGTTTTTATTTTTCTGTTTACCCACTTTTGGACCAAGCCTTTTTCTGACACTTGTTGCTTACAAGTTAAAATCAGTATTTTTTGCTAGAACATTACTTAGAACCTCCAAACATTTTATATTTATATATATATATATATATATATATATATATATATATATATATATATATATATATATATATATATATATACACACACACAGTGGCTTGCGAAAGTATTCGGCCCCCTTGAACTTTTCAACCTTTCGCCACATTTCAGGCTTCAAACATAAAGATATAAAATTTTATTTTTTTGTGAAGAATCACCAACAAGTGGGACACAATTGAGAAGTGGAACAAAATCTATTGGATATTTTAAACTTTTTTAGCAATTAAAAAACTGAAAAGTGGTGCGTGCAAAATTATTCGGCCCCTTTACTTTCAGTGCAGCAAACTCACTCCAGAAGTTCAGCGAGGATCTCTGAATGATCCAATGTTGTCCTAAATGACTGATGGTGATAAATAGAATCCACCTGTGTGTAATCAAGTCTCTGTATAAATGCACCTGCTCTGTGATAGTCTCAGGGTTCTGTTGAAAGCGCAGAGAGCATCATGAAGACCAAGGAACACACCAGGCAGGTCCGTAATACTGTTGTGGAGAAGTTTAAAGCCGGATTTGGATACAAAAAGATTTCCCAAGCTTTAAACATCCCAAGGAGCACTGTGCAAGCGGTCATTTTGACATGGAAGGAGTATCAGACCACTGCAAATCTACCAAGACCTGGCTGTCCCTCTAAACTTTCAGCTCAGACAAGGAGAAGACTGATCAGAGATGCAGCCAAGAGGCCCATGACCACTCTGAATGAACTGCAGAGAACTACAGCTGAGGTGGTAGAGTCTGTCCATAGGACAATCAGTCGTACACTGCACAAATCTGGCCTTTATGGAAGAGTGGCAAGAAGAAAGCCATTTCTCAAAGATATCCATAAAAAGTCTCCAAGAAACCAAAATCGAACTTTTTGGCCACAATGCAAAACGATATGTTTGGCATAAAAGCAACACAGCTCATCACACTCAACACACCATCCCCACCGTGAAACATGGTGGTGGCAGCATCATGGTTTGGGCCTGCTTTTCTTCAGCAGGGACAGGGAAGATGGTTAAAATTGAGGGGAAGATGGATGCAGCCAAATACAGGACCGTTCTGGATGAAAACCTGTTGGAGTCTGCAAAAGACCTGAAACTGGGACGGAGATTTATCTTCCAACAAGACAATGATCCCAAACATACAGCAAAATCTACAAAGGAATGGTTCACAAATAAACGTATCCAGGTGTTAGAATGGCCAAGTCAAAGTCCAGACCTGAATCCAATCGAGAATCTGTGGAAAGAGCTGAAAACTGCTGTTCACAAACGCTCTCCATCCAACCTCACTGAGCTTGAGCTGTTTTGCAAGGAAGAATGGGCAAGAATTTCAGTCTCTCGATGTGCAAAACTGATAGAGACATACCCCAAGCGACTTGCAGCTGTAATCGCAGCAAAAGGTGGCTCTACAAAGTATTAACGCAAGGGGGCCGAATAATTTTGCACGCCCCACTTTTAATTTTTTTGTTAGTTAAAAAAGTTTCAAAAATCCAAAAGATTTCGTTCCACTTCACAATTGTGTCCCACTTGTTGGTGATTCTTCACAAAAAATAAAAATGTTATATATTTATGTTTGAAGCCTGAAATGTGGCAAAAGGTTGAAAAGTTCAAGGGGGCCGAATACTTTCGCAAGCCACTGTGTATATATATATATATATATATATATATATAATCTCAACAATTGTACAGAATAACATGGCAGTCGTCGTTGCAATGTTTTATGTCACATGGTATTTGAAGTAGCGAAGTTTGGCGACATACCACGAGTGTACGCAATTTTAAAGCGTGACATATGAGGTATCTATTTACTAATATGTAACATTTTACAAAAATATGGGCTAACTTTGCTGTTTTTTTTTTTTTTTTCATGAAAATGTTTTTTTCACAAAAAATGGCATTTGAAAAATTACCGCCCAAATACCGTGTGACATATAAAAAGTTGCAATGACCACCATTTTATTCCCTAGGGTGTCTGCTGAAAAAAAAAATATATATAATGTTTTCTAGTAGGAAAGAAGTGCCAGAATTCGCTTGGTAAGGAAGTGGTTAATGCTGTCCCTTTTTAAAAAAATCTGATCACTTTTTACCCTCCTTCGCGACCAGCTATATACAGTGTGTTTAAAAAACACAAAATGCATGAAAAAAGCATCAAGCGCAGCTGCATAGATGTGAACCTAGCCTAAAGGGGTATTGAACCCAAAAAAAATCTAATATTGCAGCTTGCCATACCTGAAATGTGGTGGCTGCATTAGCTTTCTTTTTTTAGGCCTTCACATTAGTGAAGGAGAAAAATTAAAAATTTACTGACAGAAACCAAGTAGAAAAAAATATTTTTTTCAAATTGTTTGGTCTTTATTTTTTACTAAAAAAAAAACCCAGCAGTGATTAACCACTTAAGGAGCGAGCCTCTTTTTGAGATTTGTTTTTAGAAAAAAACTGTTTTTTTTTCTAGAAAATTACTTAGAACCCCCAAACATTAAAATAGTCGTTACAATACTTTCTGTCACACCGTATTTGTGCAACGGTCTTACAAGCACGCTTTTTTTTAAAAATAAAGAAACACTTTTTGAATTAAAAAATAAGACAGTAAAGTTAGCCCATTTTTTTTTTATATTGTGAAAGATAATGTTACACCGAGTAAATTGATACCCAACATGTTACGCTTCAAAATTGCACCCGCTCGTGGAATGGCGACAAACTTTTACCCTTAAAAATCTCCATAGGCGATGTTTAAAAAATTTTACAGGTTGCATGTTTTGAGTTACAGAGGAGGTCTAGGGCTAGAATTATTGCTCTCGCTCTACCGATAGCGCCGATACCTCACATGTGTGGTCTGAACACCGTTTTCATATGTGGGTGCTACTCACATATGCGTTCGCTTCTGCACACGAGCTTGGCGGGACGGGGCGCATTTAACCGCTTGACGACCGGCTCACGCCGATGTACGTCGGCAAGGTGGCACGGACAGGCAAAATCACGTACATGTACGTGATTTGCCTTCCGCGGGTGGGGGGTCCGATCGGACCCCCCCCCGGTGCCCGAGGCGGTCGTGTTTTGTCCCACGGCGATTGGAGGTGAGGGGGAGGCCATCCGTTCGTGGCTCCCCCTCGCGATCGCCGCCGGCCAATCGAATCATTCCTTTGCTGCTGTATGCTAAACAGCAGCAAAGGAAATGATGTCATCTCTCCTCGGCTCGGTAAGTTCCGTTCCGGCCCGAGGAGAGAAGACTTCACTGTGTGTGCACAACACTACACACACACAGTAGAACATGCCAGGCACACAAAACACCCCGATCCCCCCCCAATCACCCCCCCCCCCCCCCTGTCACAAACTGACACCAAGCAGTTTTTTTTTTTTTTTTCTGATTACTGTGCCACCTTGTTTTATTGTTCTCTCTCTCTCTCTATTCTCTCTATTGTTCTGCTCTTTTTTACTGTATTCTATTCTGCAATGTTTTATTGTTATTATGTTTTATCATGTTTGCTTTTCAGGTATGCAATTTTTTATACTTTACCGTTTTTTGTGCTTTATTGTTAACCATTTTTTTGTCTTCAGGTACGCCATTCACAACTTTGAGTGGTTATACCAGAATGATGCCTGCAGGTTTAGGTATCATCTTGGTATCATTCTTTTCAGCCAGCGGTCGGCTTTCATGTAAAAGCAATCCTAGCGGCTAATTAGACTGCTTTTACAAGCCGTGGGAGGGAATGCCCCCCCCCACCGTCTTCCGTGTTTTTCTCTGGCTCTCCTGTCTCAACAGGGAACCTGAAAATGCAGCCGGTGATTCAGCCAGCTGACCAGAGAGCTGATCAGAGACCAGAGTGGCTCCAAACATATCTATGGCCTAAGAAACCGGAAGCTATGAGCATTTTATGACTTAGATTTCGCTGGATGTAAATAGCGCCATTGGGAAATTGGGGAAGCATTTTATCACACCGATCTTGGTGTGGTCAGATGCTTTGAGGGCAGAGGAGAGATCTAGGGTCTAATAGACCCCAATTTTTTCAAAAAAGAGTACCTGTCACTACCTATTGCTATCATAGGGGATATTTACATTCCCCGAGATAACAATAAAAAAATTAAAGGAACAGTTTAAAAATAAGATAAAAAAGCAAAAAAATAATAAAGAAAAAAAAAAAAAAAAAAAGCACCCCTGTCGCCCCCTGCTCTCGCGCTAAGGCGAACGAAAGCGGCGGTCTGTCGTCAAACGTAAACAGCAATTGCACCATGCATGTGAGGTATCACCGCGAAGGTTAGATCGAGGGCAGTAATTTTTGCAGTAGACCTCCTCTGTAAATCTAAAGTGGTAACCTGTAAAGGCTTATAAAGGCTTTTAAAAATGTATTTATTTTGTTGCCACTGCACGTTTGTGCGCAATTGTAAAGCATGTCATGTTTGGTATCCATGTACTCGGCCTAAGATCATCTTTTTTATTTCATCAAACATTTGGGCAATATAGTGTGTTTTAGTGCATTAAAATTTAAAAAAGTGTGTTTTTTCCCCAAAAAATGCGTTTGAAAAATCGCTGCGCAAATACTGTGTGAAAAAAAAAATGAAACACCCACCATTTTAATCTGTAGGGCATTTGCTTTAAAAAAATATATGTTTGGGGGTTCAAAGTAATTTTCTTGCAAAAAAAATAACTTTTTCATGTAAACAATAAGTGTCAGAAAGGGCTTTGTCTTCAAGTGGTTAGAAGAGTGGGTGATGTGTGACATAAGCTTCTAAATGTTGTGCAAAAAATGCCAGGACAGTTCAAACCCCCCCACCCAAATGACCGCATTTTGGAAATTAGACACCCCAAGCTATTTGCTGAGAGGCATGTCGAGTCCATGGAATATTTTATATTGCGACACAAGTTGCGGGAAAGAGACACATTTTTTTTTTTTTTTTTGCACAAAATTGTCACTAAATGATATATTGCTCAAACATGCCATGGGAATATGTGAAATTACACCCCAAAATACATTCTGCTGCTTCTCCTGAGTACAGGGATACCACATGTGTGAGACTTTTTGGGAGCCTAGCCGTGTACGGAACCCCGAAAACCAAGCACCGCCTTCAGGCTTTCTAAGGGCGTGAATTTTTGATTTCACTCTTCACTGCCTATTACAGTTTCGGAGGCCATGGAATGCCCAGGTGGCACAAAACCCCCCCAAATGACCCCATTTTGGAAAGTAGACACCCAAAGCTATTTGCTGAGAGGTATAGTGAGTATTTTGCAGACCTCACTTTTTGTCACAAAGTTTTGAAAATTGAAAAAAGAAAAAAAAAAATGTTTTTTCTTGTCTTTCTTCATTTTCAAAAACAAATGAGAGCTGCAAAATACTCACCATGCCTCTCAGCAAATAGCTTGGGGTGTCTACTTTCCAAAATGGGGTCATTTGGGGGGGGTTTGTGCCACCTGGGCATTCCATGGCCTCCGAAACTGTGATAGGCAGTGAAGAGTGAAATCATAAATTTACACCCTTAGAAATCCTGAAGGCGGTGATTGGTTTTCGGAGCCCCGTACGCGGCTAGGCTCCCAAAAAGTCCCACACATGTGGTATCCCCATACTCAGGAGAAGCACCAGAATGTATTTTGGGGTGCAATTCCACATAGGCCCATGGCCTGTGTGAGCAATATATCATTCAGTGACAACTTTTTGTAAATATTTTTTTTTTTTTTTTTGTCATTATTCAATCACTTGGGACAAAAAAATAAATATTCAATGGGTTCAACATGCCTCTCAGCAATTTCCTTGGGGTGTCTACTTTCCAAAATGGGGTCATTTGGGGGGGTTTTGTACTGCCCTGCCATTTTAGCACCTCAAGAAATGACATAGGCAGTCATAAACTAAAAGCTGTGTAAATTACAGAAAATGTACCCTAGTTTGTAGATGCTATAACTTTTGCACAAACCAATAAATATACGCTTATTGACATTTTTTTTACCAAAGACATGTGGCCGAATACATTTTGGCCTAAATGTATGACTAAAATTGAGTTTATTGGATTTTTTTTATAACAAAAAGTAGAAAATATCATTTTTTTTCTCAAAATTTTCGATCTTTTTCCGTTTATAGCGCAAAAAATAAAAACCGCAGAGGTGATCAAATACCATCAAAAGAAAGCTCTATTTGTGGGAAGAAAAGGACGCAAATTTAGTTTGGGTACAGCATTGCATGACCGCGCAATTAGCAGTTAAAGCGACGCAGTGCCAAATTGGAAAAAGACCTCTGGTCCTTAGGCAGCATAATGGTCCGGGGCTCAAGTGGTTAAAAAAAAACAAAACATTTTTTCTCATTTTACTTTTTTTATTTTTACACTGTTCTTTTAAAAAAAAAAATGGTGTCACTTTTATTCCTATTACAAGGAATGTAAACATCCCTAATAGAAAAAAGCATGACAGGACCTCTTAAATATGAGATCTGGGGTCAAAAGTACCTCAGGTCTTACATTTACACTAAAATGCAATAAAAAAAATAAATTGTCATTTAAAAAAAAAAAAAAAAATGTCCCTTTTAAGAACTACGACGTCAAAATGTCACTTCCGCCCTGTAATGGTATAGAGGCGGGTGGGGGCCATCTTCTCCTCACTCGTCTTCATCCCACAGGGGAGAAAGGATCCGATCGCCTCCGCCGCTGCCGAAGGCTCCGGTAAGCGGCGGAGCGCACCGGGAGGGGGGCCCCCCCCTCTCCCGCCGCCGATAAAAGTGATCTTGCGGCAAATTCGCAGCAGAGACCACTTTTATCTGAAAACGGACCGCCGGCCGAAGAAGAGGATACCAGGGTTATGGCAGCTAGCTGCTGCCATAACAAAAATATTCCTCTTCAAACTTAGGACGTATATCAGTGTGCGGCGATCCGTAAGTTTGTTAAATACCACCAAAAGAAAGCTCTATTTGTGTGAAAAAAATTGTTTGGGTACAGTGTAGCATGACCGCACAATTGTCATTCAAAGTACGACAGCGCTGAAAGCTGAAAAATGTCTTGGGCAGGAAGGGGGTGTAAGTACCCTGTAGACAAGTGGTTAACGTTCTAATAAAAACATTTTTTTTTTAAATGACGTTTTATTAGGGCCCTTTCATGTGGACGGATCTGCTCCACCTGTCAGTTTTTACCATCAAGTAATCGAGGGAAAATCTTCCAATAGGGACACTAGTTTTGGTGACCTGGGGTCCCCAAGAATTCTCTTAATTTGCAGGCATTTCTTATCATTCCTGTTTGGCTATGGGACAGGAAGTGAAGGGAAATCTCTGCTATGGGACACAGATGGCAAAAGAAATCTGAGAGGGTAACCCTTCCTTGCTCAACCCAGAATTAAAAAAAAGAAAATTGCTTATAGTTCTACTTTAAGTACCATTAAAAGGCCAGAAATCCGGTTTGGCATTTTTTTCTCCAAAGACCGATTGGCTTTCACTCATTGATTTGTACCTTTGCTCAGGAAGTGACCCATATGGTTCCGTCTGTTAGGTCCCCGTGTCCTTGGGATTTTCATTTGGTTTTGTCTGTTTTATAGAAACCATCTTTTGAACCAATTTGTGATGTTCCATTACTCCTATTGAATTTGTGATGTTCCGTTACTCCTATTGACTCAAAAGGTTTTTTTTTTTGGCAAGAAGAGTTTTGTAATTAGCCGCTCTTTCTTGTAGGTAGCCATTTTTGGTCCTGCACTATGGCAAGGTGGTATTGTGTCCTCGTCCATCTTTCTTCCCAAAAGCGGTTTTAAGGTTTTGTTTTTTTGAATCGGGACATTATCTACCCTCCTCCTTCTTTTTTTTTTTTTTTCTCCTAGTCCACAGTCGCCAGGAGAAAAAGCTCTTCACATTTGCATTTAGTTTGGACTGTCAGGATCTATTTAAGTGTACAGATATAAAAAAAAAAAAAAAAAAAAAAAAAAACAAGAAAAATTGTGCTTGTGTTAAACCAAATAAAAAGCTGCAAACACAATACTGAGATATTTGTCACAAAAATGATATGTATACAATGTGTTGCGCTGCCAAAAGTGATCAGTGAAAATTTAAAATAAATAAATGTACAAAGAAAGAAATTGTCCCATAAAAATAAGGTTGAAAAGTGATTCCTACAGCCAAGATCAAAGATGAGTGAAATTCCTTCCCTCCACCATAAAGGCCAATCACCACCACCCAGATAAGATTTTCTCTTACTGGAGCTCAAGGACCCCCTGAGAACAGATAGGTCAAACAGGCTTTTGGGACTTTCTGCCTAAAACAGTGCTCCAGCCGAATTTAACCAGCCCCGGGAACGATGCCTCAGCATAAATCTCAGGATGGATACCCCTGACTGCAAAATGTGTAATGTATATGGATAAAAAGACACTAGATAATGTAAAATCTTATGACCGATCCTTTTTTTATATATTGTGAATAGTACTCAATTATAATAAATGAATGCACATGTCTCCAACAACCAATCCCAGGCAAGAAAGATGGCGTCCACTTCCATGTGATGTGACGAAACCGCTCCTCTCTGCGCTTTTTCGTCAATATAGGACTTCTTCCGAGTGTCCCGGAAGAAGTCCTATAGTGACAACGTGTAGGTCAGAGTGGCTTGGTTGCGACATCATGTCACCTGGAAGTGGACGCCATCTTTCTTGCCCAGGATTGTTTGTTGGAGACATGCGCATAAATTTTTTTATACATTGTGAGTAGTACTCGTTTTTAATAAGGTTTTTTACACTATGACAGATCCTTTAGTGTCTTTTTATCCATATATATTACACTTTTTGAAGTCGGTGGTATCCATCCTGGGATTTGCTGAGACATCGCTCCGTGGCTGATTAAATTCGGCTGGAGCACTGTTTCAGGGAGAAAATCCCCAAAAGCCTGTTTGGACCTGCCTGTTCTCAAGGGGCCAATGAGATCCGCTAAGTGTACATCTTATCTGGGTGGTGGTGATTGGCCTTTATGGTGAAGGGAAGGAGTTTCACCCATCTTTGATCTTGGCTGTTGGAATCCCTTACTTTTCATCATTATTTTTATGGGACTGTCTCTTTGGACATTTATTTATTTAAAATTTTCACTGATCACTTTTGGCAGTACAACACGTTGTATACATAGAATCTACAGTGTATATAAAAAGTCTACACACCCCTGTTAAAATGTCATTCTGTAATGTAAAAAAAATGGCGATTGACAGCTGAGTGTTTTTGTCCACTCTGTTCTATGTACTTGTATAAAGATGGCCATACACTATGCAGTCTGATTGTATATTGTGTATTTAGTGAGCAGGGTGATCACTGATACATCCACTTGGTAAAACCTAGAAGCAAGAGCCACAGAAGATACTGCGTTTGGCCGCAGTGTGTTACGGGCTGCAGAATAGTTCCTTGGGCTTGATGGTATTTTTTTTTTCTCTTTCAATATTTTTATTGAGTTTGTAATAAAGAAAAACAGTTAATAGACAATATATTGTCAGAAGGTTTTTTTTTTTTTACGTTCCCCTTCCCTCAAGGGCATTGCTTTAAGACATCCCAGATAGTCATTATTATTGCCTGCTCTGTCTCCCATGATGTATGATAAAGAAAAAAAAAAAAACATTTTCTTGAAGTACACAGAGATCCCTCCTCTATTTCTGGGAGTTCATTGCTTGCTACAAAACAGTGATATTGCCTGTAGGTTATGTCTGACTGGTCCACCAGACATCACTTTGTTTCAGCTGGCCCCTGTGCCCCCTACGCCTGGAACACCCCCTCCTCGCTACTGGACCTCACTGCATGAGCACAGGTTGACACCGGAGGCTAGGATATCCACGGATCTGGCCCTGCCCGGCGTCCATCTTTAGATCCTCTCAGACACGGCCGCAGCACCAGTATCAGAACCAGTAAGTAGTGCCCAGATCCCCCTTCACCCCTTCCACAGCCCCCACCCCCCATCTCTCCTCCCCCTGTCCTTTCTTCTGGACCGTCCCGGATCAGGTAAGCCCACCGGGGTACCCCAGCAGTTGATCCAGGGTCCTCGAGTCCGACCGACCCTCGGGGGGGTCAGGAAGGAATTTTTTCCCTCTGCTGCAGCAATTGGCAAGCTCAGCTAGAGGTTTTTCGCCTTCCTCAGGATCAACAGGAGGGCGGTAGGTCAGCAGGCGCCCCCTTCCTCACTTCCTCCAGAACTTTCCGCACCACCCCTGTAGCAGTAGCAGCCATCTGATCTCTCCATCCCCCAGCAAGCCCAGCATTGCTACATCAATACCATCATCAGATCACCCTTCCTTCAGCAACTTTGTCATTCTTACAATGTGCAACTTCAAATACTCAGCGGATGCCCTCCACAGGCTAAGAAACACCGCCTCAACTTTACCGACCGCCATTCAAGAAAGACTAAAAAAAGAACAATTACTAAGGACCAACCTACAATCAACCATCAAATACAGGGAGACACCAATCCAACCACAACAACTAGCATGCGCCCTGATCAACACCAGATCCACAGACTGGAAATCCATGACTTCATCATCGAAAACCACATGGATTGCCTCCTTATCACGGAAAGCTGGCTTACACCCGACTGCAACACCATCCTAACTGAATTGGTGCCTGAGAACTACAGTATCCTAACTGAGCATAGAATAGGAAAAAAAGGAGGAGGCCTAGCAGTGATCTTCAAATCACACCTTGTGTTCACCAAACCAACTTTACAGAACTCAGTGCCTTTTATGGAGACACTCTCCCTTCATCTTAAACAACACCCCAAGACAACATCCACATACTACTATGCTACAGACCAAATATAAAGAAAAAACTGCGCTATACCATAGATGAAATGTGAATGTACATAAATAAATCATACATATCATAAAATAGTGAAATATAAATCTGAAAGATTCCTCTTATGAAAACACAACACCAAAGAGATCCAAAAAAATGTGCAATAATCAAATAATAGCATAAAAAATCAGTGATAACCATTACGAATGAAATTGTGAATCAATATATGCATGTGATCTTGACTGGAGAAAAACAGACCTCAAGTGGAAATGAGAAAAAGTCCCAAAGGAAAGCCCCTCAATATTGCGCAAAGAGAACTTGATTGTAAAGATTGCATAAACACACCGCTCACAGTGATCCTCCACCACATAGATTTTGCGCTTATCAAAAAGCAAGCAGTAAAAGCTTGTGTGCAGACCAAACCAGGGATGTCCAGCTGGCTGTGTGACTTGTCTGTGTGCAGCGTAGCTGCGGAAGTGCAACAGGAAATCCAAACACTCAAACTCAAGGGCATGTGGACAAAGGAAACATGGCCATAGTGTAAATCTAATAGGACATTTTATTTTAAAAAAGTAGAAAACTTACATCAAACAGGATAAAAAAGGCAATTCGCCGGCCGGCATAGCGAGCGCCCGTTCACAATAGGATTGCGATGACGTCAGTACGAAGACGTGCATATATTGATTCACAATTTCATTCGTAATGGTTATCACTGATTTTTTATGATATTTGATTATTGCACATTTTTTTGGATCTCTTTGGTGTTGTGTTTTCATAAGAGGAATCTTTCAGATTTATATTTCAATATTTTATGATATGTATGATTTATTTATGTACATTCACATTTCATCTATGGTATAGCGCAGTTTTTTCTTTATATTTGGTATTTTTTGGTGTGTATCTCACAGTTAAACTGCTGCTCTTTGGGGGGTTTCATTTGCATAGTGGTAGCGCACTATGTTTTCCATTTTCTATGCTACAGACCACCAGGACTGAAGACCAATCTCCTTACACCACTCACTGAATTCATTTCAATACACACCCTGAAAACCAAAAACTTTCTGGCACTTGGGGACTTTACCTCACAGAAGTAGCAGGAGCCACAGATTCTGATCTACAATGTTTTGCATCCTTCTTAGAGAATCGTTCTCAGACAGTGAAACTAGGAGCATTCACCTAGGAAATCCGTACAATCTCCTGTGGTGTCCCTCAAGGTTCACCCTTGTCACCAGTGCTCTTCAACATCTACATCTGCCCACTCCTCAAAATCATCAGAGAATCTGACCTCTGCTTCCACTCATACGCTGATGACACTCAACTCTACTTCCGCATCACCGGACAAAGAGACCATCATCAAATGCCTCACTTTTATAAATGACTGGATCACCACTAGCTCCCTTAACCTTACGGTTCAAAAACAGAACTTCTTCTCCTACACGCTAACCAAAATTCCAAAACAAAGATCCCGTGGACACCTCCCACCATCTTTGGACAGACCATCTCTCCAAGCACCAAAGCCAAGAGTCTCGGAGTCATCTTTGACTCAGAAATATCAATGGATGCACAAATAGGATCAGTAGTTAGTGGATCTCACCATCTCCTCTGCCCGCTACGTAGACTCATCCCAGAAGAGGACAAAGCAGCAGTAGTTGGAACTATCATCAATTCCCGACTCTACTACGCAAATTCCCTCTACATAGGATTACCCCAATATCAGCTTGCGAGCTTACAACTCATCCAAAACATGGCGACAAGACTGCTAACAGGAAAAAAACCCTGGGAATCCATCTCCCCATCCCTGAGGAGCCTGCATTGTCTAACCGTAAAGAATCGGATCACATTCAAGACCCTCTGCCTCACCCACAAATGCATACAAGGAAACGCTCCTCAATACCTTCAAGAGAAAATAAAACACTACACACCCAATCACAGTCTTCGATCATCTAACCAAAACCTCCTCATCATTCCCAAATACCGCTACAAATCAAAGGGAGAACGAAGATTCGCAGTCCAAGGACCACGGCTATGGAATGCTCTTCTGACTTACATCCGCATGGAAGAAAACCATCAGGCCTTCAGGAAAAAACTCAAGACCTATCTCTTCTAAGAAGCTGACAACACAGAACGGATCTAGCGCCTTGAGGCGATTCAGTTCGCATTTGCAGCGCTTTACAAATCATTCATTCATCTATAGGTGACACATAACCCAGATGAGCATGAGTATAGCGTGCTCTGAGTCCCATGATGTACTTCAAAAATAGATTTTACCGGTTAGTACAAAAATCTAATTTTTTGGGGTTTAATATCACTTTAAGTAAGAGAAAGTAATTCTGTTAACATAACTGAACCAGAGGGGTTGGATCGCTATAGATCGATTTTTAGAGGACGGCAGAACAGCAACTTCAAAGCTTTCAGGAGGTGATACTGCCACGTCCTAAATGCTTTTCTCAAGCTGTACAGGACACAGCTTCCTTTTGCCACGATGGAGCTTGGAGAGTGCACATCGCTATCCAGTGTGCACCACCACTGCTGCATAATGGCAGCCTGAGCAGGATCCAGAGTGCTGACTTCAGTGTGCTGACAGAGTCACCTGGGTGAAGAGCAGAGAGTGGACTAATCGTTGTGTGTGTGCCTGGATGGTGAGCTGTTGCTGTGGAGATTTATGATTTGCTGCTAGAGAGAGAGAAAGAGAGAGAGACTGAGCCCTTTTGGAACTGATCATATAGCCATCTAGTAGCCTTATTGTTGCCTGCAGGCTTGACTTGGACAATTCTCATGTGCACCAGTGGTATAACGGGGTCCCAGTGCTAGCCGGATGTAGAGTTAGTACTAAAAACTGTCCCTTTAGATCTGCTACACAGAGACTTTCACCTATTACTTATGCTAAGAGGTACCTCTCAGGGGAGATTGCACCATACCCTAGCCATTCTCCTAGAGTGCACTATAGACTAGTTCTGATACTATTATTCACATTGCAGTTGCTTATATGCACTGTTTATTGCTGACTTTGCTGATTTATGAGTAAGCCAGTCTAGTAGTACATAACTCTACTCTAAGTTACTTTGACATAGTGATTATACTGTCTAGCAGACAGTGTCAGAACCTACCTTCTATATTCTCAAACCACCGTTGAATAAAACCTGTAATAATAGACTGAATTAATTTACCACTAAAACAGTCTTGTCTAATTCTTCATACTAATTCACAGTCGAGTTAAAGGTATCCACACTGGTGTTTCTATAAGTGCGTGCAGCTCTCATCTCTCTCCACAGTTACTCAGCTGTTGATGATCCTGCTTGTCAGTCCTGCCTACTTAAGCCGTCCAGTCCAAAGGAGCTCTGCCTTCGCCTTGGTCACATCACAAGAAACTATCTCCTGCATTCCTGTTTAAAGACTGGCTTTGCTGACATCCCTTCTGGCTCCAGATCCTGCTTGTTGTTCCACTAAAATAATCCCTGACTTCTGGCTTGGCTGACTATCCGTTCCAGTTCCTGAACTTTGCCTATGATTTGACTACATTTGTTCTTTTTACTTTTATTATTAAACAAGTGTGATTTAACTGTACTTCTGTCTCGGCCTGATTTCATGGTTTCTGACAAGTGCTACACATACTAGGCATGTTGAAAGTAAGCTTTTGATCGATGCATCGCGATTCAGCCTTAAACGATTCTGCATCGATGCGGAGAAAGGCTGAATCATGATTGCACTGATGACCTCATCCCGGCGTGCCTCTGTCAGAGTCCTCCCCACCCTCCCTCCTCCTCATCGACTTGATCTCACTGAACTTGCCCAGGGCGACTGCTCACCAGTGCCTGAATGGATCATGCATAGCGGGCATCTCCCACTGTGTCATGGAGCTTTGATCTGAATATCCCGGCACTCCCCTCCTCCTCCAGCGGCCGCTGTAACAGAGTCCCACCTCCTAGACCAGGTCCTGTGATAGACAAAACACTGACTTAATTAGTGTTCCTTCCATCACAGGACCCGTTCTT
The DNA here is from genome assembly GCA_037952925.1 of Lithobates clamitans. NCBI lineage: Eukaryota > Metazoa > Chordata > Amphibia > Anura > Ranidae > Lithobates > Lithobates clamitans. The sequence continues at coordinate 4,080,481 of JBBGZY010000427.1, forward strand.
GGAGGCGGGACTTTGTTACAGCAGCCGCTGGAGGAGGAGGATGGGCGCGCTGGGGTATTCAAATCAAAGCTCCGTGACACAGCAGGAAATGCCTGCTGTGTCTGATCCATCCAGGCACTGGTAAGTCTGCCCATCAATCAGCCTCACTGTGCCCATCAATGCAGACTCACCAGTGCCTGGATGGATCATACACAGCGGGCATCTCCCGCTGTGTCACAGAGTTTTGATCTGAATATACCGGCATGCCCATCCTTGTCCTCCAGCAGCCGCTGTAACAAAGCCCCGCCTCCAAGAAGGGGTCCTGTGATAGACGGCACACTGATTGGATCAGTGTTCTGTCTATCACAGGACCTGGTCTAGGAGGTTGAGACTCTGTTACAGCGGCCGCTGAAGGAGGAGGAGGGGAGCGCTGGGATATTCAGATCAAAGCTCCACGACACAGTAGGAGATGCCCGTTGTGTATGATCCATCCAGGCACTGGTGAGTCTGCATTGATGGGCACAGTGAGGCTGATTGATGGGCAGACGCCGTTTGGATGGCTGACGCATTTCGGGGGAAGGACCCCCTTCCTCAGAGCTAATTCAACCTACAGTTCAGTGGCCATTTTTTGGTGTTTTATGCTTATTGATTTTCACTGTAAGTATCCATTGGTCTTGCAAATTGGAATAAATCTGTCTATGGTAATGCACAAGGTGTTGGCACCCTCCTGTGTGTTTTTTTGTAGTTTGTTAAAGATTCCCCAATCTCCTCCCCCGATCTCTGTTTGGCCAGGCGGCCCGCTCTAAGAAGAGTCCTGGTGGTTCCAAACTTCTTCCATTTATGGATGATGGAGGCCACTGTGCTCATTGGGACCTTCAATGCTGCAGACATTTTTCTGTACCCTTCCCCAGAACTGTGGCTCGACAATCCTGTCTTGGAGGACTTTATGGCTTGGTTTGTGCTCTGACATGCACTGTTGTGGGACTTTATATAGACAGGTGTGCGCCTTTCCAAATCATGTCTAATCATTTGAATTTACCACAGGTGAACTCCAATCAAGTTGTAAAAACAGTTAAGGCTGGGTTCCCACTAAGATCACACGCAGCTCACAGCAGGGGGTCCGGTGTCTCTCTGTTCTCCGTTTCAGGCCCGAATTTTTGCCTGAATTCAGACCTGAAACTAAGCTAAAGATGCGCAGACCCCTATGCAATCTGCTCAGCAGCCTCCACAGAGATTAATCTCCTGTCATGTGAATTGGATGCGGAGAAACTGCATCCAATTCGCACTAGTGTGTACCCAGCCTCAAGGATGATCAGTGGAAACAGGATGCACCTGAGCTCAATTATGAGTGTCATGGCAAAGGCTGTGAATACTTCTGTACATGGGATTTTTTTCGCTTTTAATTTTTAATTAATTTGCAAAGATTTCAAACTTTTTTCACGTTGTCATTATGGGGGATTGTTTGTAGAATTTTGGGGAAAATAATGAATTTAATCCATTTTGGAATAAGGCTGTAACATAATAAAATGTGGAACAAGTGAAGCGCTGTGAATACTTTCCGGATGCACTGTATATATCCTGCAGAATTGATAGTCTGAAAAATGCACAAAAAGTAAAACTAAAGATGACAACAACATTTTGCATTATTTTATTCCTGGAAAAATCAGAATGAATACAGTAAACGGAGGAGTGAGGCGGAGCTGTGTATCTATGAGGAGGAGGAGGAGGAGGACTCCTGTATACAGCACAGCCCACCATCACCCCGCACTGCTCGGACAGGAAGACTGTCGCCCATTGATGACGTAGAGGGACAATATGGCGGACCCGAGGAGGCGTAGAAGGTTTTCACCAGCAGGTCTGATTATTGATTATTTATAATGCCGATAAGTGTAAGTGTCGGGTGTTGTGGCGCGGTGTTCGGTGGGCGGGAACTGAGTCGGTGACGGGTTCAAAGGGCATATAACGGGAGTCACGTGACTTGTCCATTTGTTCAGGGTCCCCGGCTCCAAAAATGGCCCTGTAGGTGAAAGCAGAGCATGCTGTGGTGTGCACAGCTCCTCATATCGGCTGCAGACTCTCTGCCTCCCTATAGAACAATTGACGGGAGATGCAAAGTCTGCTTATCAGCCGACCCTGCCCCCTTATTAAAAACAAACATTTGGGTAATTAATGCACCCATATAGCAATAGAAAAAAACGTGCATGTGTTAATCATTTGCATTGAGGCATGCAGAGCATTGCAGCTGTGAGCAGTGTTTCATGGGTAATGCTCTGCTCTCTGCAGACTGTTCCTCCAGGTATGGTCTGGGAGGTATGCACCTTCAGCTATGGCCCTTGATGAAGTATATTCACTGAGATCCAGGGGGCCGTCTGCTGTAGTTTTCCAATTACAGCTCTGTGAATGGATGCTGTGCAGGCAGGTACACACCTGTGGGGAGAAGTACCCCATGGTTCAGGTAGGTGGGAGGCTGCACAATGGCACCACATATTTACACTCAAAGGCTTCATTAACATGGGGCGTACTACAGTGTATGCCAACGCTGTATCCTGGCCTAGGCCGATAAGGCCCAGTCCCATTGCAGAGATTTCCTTTCACTTCCTGCCCCATAGCCAAACAGGGAGTGAGAGGAAACCTATGCAAATAAGGCTTCACACGGGGGCGACTTGTCAGGCGACCTAGCCGCCTGACAAGTCGCCTCCCGTTCTGTACAATGGAACCGTTCTAATCGTCGCTCCGACTTAGAAGAAAGGTTCCTGTACTACTTTGGGGGCGACTTGCATAGACTTCTATACAGAAGTCGTCTTGCAAGTCGCCCCGGCAGTCGTGTGCAGGTCGCCTCGGTGAGGCGACCTGCAAGTCGTGCCGCCTCTGGTGTGAACCGAGGCTTAAGGGAATCCATTGCGCCCACCCCACTCGAAAATTTCAGGGCAGGTCTTAAACAGCAAGGGGTGTGGCCTTGACAGGAAGAGGTTGGTCATATTTAAATTAGGGGGTGCACGGGTTTAGTCAGACCTAGGGCAGCACAAGGCCATATTTACCTGCCCAATATTCCATGCACCCCTGTGCAGGCGGTCCCATTTATGTTAATTGGATGCAGCATCTACACAGACACAGCTCCCAGTTTGACATTTAGGCTACTTTCACACTGAGGCGCTACAACGCTAAAAATAGTGCCTGTAAAGAGCCTCTCCTGTCTCTCCAGTGCCTGAGTGCTTTCACACTGGGGCGGTGCGCTTGCAGGATGGTAAAAAAAGTCCTGCAAACAGCATCTTTGCAGCGCTGTAGGAGTGGTGTATACACTGCCCCTAAAGCCTCTCTGTCCATTGAAAGCAATGGGGCAGCGCCGGCAAAGCAGTTTTAACCCTTTTTCGGCCGCTAGTGGGGGTTAAAAGCGCCCGCTAGCAGCTAAATAGCAGCGCTTTACCACCGACGCTCGTCCACCCCAGTGTGAAAGTAGCCTTATGTGAGTGCGGGTGGTGTCTTCAAATTTGCACTGTCTGCATGCAGGGCTGTGCACCCCTATGGATGTCATTTCAGGAGCAGTATCTGTGCAGATGCTGCGTCCAATTGACATCTACGGGACTAGCTGCACAGGGATGCATGGAACACCTGTGCATCCCTATACGTGGCAATTTGCTGTAGTGTGCCCCATGTGAACAAGGTCTAAAAATGGGTTCAGCATAAAACATACTTAAAAAGGTGAAATTAGCCTTAAAAGAAAAATAAAATAGGGCGGGGGGGGAGTAAAAAGAAAAGAAGCCTACTTTACCCCCTTAGTTCAAGTGCACTTACCTAGACAAGGGTAAAATTACTGTGCTTTATTCTGAGAAAGCTGGGGATCCTCAGTCTTATGAGAATGCACTCCTGAACAGTGGCGGAGATCATTTTTACAGGATTTGGGATTTTCTGGTTCAAAGGAGTGATGATACGGATGTCTACATGAAGCAGAGATGTAATGTGAGTATTTGTAAAACGAAACTATAGGGATTTCATTTAAAGTGAAGTTCCACCCAAAAGTGGAAGCTCTGCTTTAAGCATTCTTACATGCCACATTTGGTATGTCATTTTTTTGGGGGGGTGGGTACCTAGTTTTGGCAGGTACTGTACCTGCTCCTACTTTCGCTCAGGCCGCCAAGGATTACATGCAACGGAGACAATGAGGACAGATCTGATCATTGCATATACTTGTATCCAGAATTCCATCATCTTTGGGCAAGACCACCAGATATGGAAGAGCGCGCCGTGTTCCCTGCATCTCTAAAAGCACAGGGGGGGCAAATTTGACTACACGCATTGGGGTAATGTACCAACGTGAAGGCAGTTTGTAGCCATTCTCTTGAGTCGATACATTTTGTGTGCATTTAAGCCCGGTTCACACACGGGCGGCACGACTTGCAGGTCGCCTCAGCGAGGCGACCTGCAAACGACTGCCGGGGCGACTTGCGGGACGACTTCTGCATAGAAGTCTATGCAAGTCGCCCCAAGTCGCCCCCAAAGTAATACAGGAACCTTTTTCTAAGTCGGAGCGACTTGCGTCGCTCCGATTAGAACGGTTCCATAGCACAGAACGGGAGGCGGCTTGTCAGGCGACTAGGTCGCCTGACAAGTCGCCCCAGTGTGAACCGAGCCTTAGAAGAGCCCAGCCATATTTGGTTACAGGTGGCTTGGTCTGAGTGTGCGCGGCCCCATAAAATCAGTAAGTGAGGCTTACAGGTCTGAAACTAGGCCCTACAGGTAGGAGTCTTTCCGAAAGCGATTTTTAAATGGGGTTAGACGTATGGGAGTTTCTGTTTGGCACTTGAGAAGATTATGAGTAAGTATAGTGGTGTATTTGATGAATACAGTGCCTTGCAAAAGTATTCACCCCCCCCCCCCCCCTTGGCTTTTTACCTATTTTGTTACATTACAGCCTTTAGTTCAATGTTTTTTTAATCCGAATTATATGTTATGGATCAGAACACAATAGTCTAAGTTGGTGAAATAAAATTCGAAAAATATATACATAAAACTATTTTTCAGAAATAAAAAACTGATAATTGGCATGTGCGTATGTATTCACCCCCTTTGTTATGAAGCCCATAAAAAGCTCTGGTGCAACCAATTACCTTCAGAAGTCACATAATTAGTGAAATGATGTCCACCTGTGTGCAATCTAAGTGTCACATGATCTGTCATTACATATACACACCTTTTTGAAAGGCCCCAGAGGCTGCAACACCTAAGCAAGAGGCACCACTAACCAAACACTGTGAAAAAATTAATTAAATGAATTAATTAAAACTGTGCTCTCTATAAAAGTGCAAGTGCAAAAAAAGGTGCTATTATTGCTGATAATGCATAAACCACAAACACAACAATTGGAATCATGTGCAAACTTCTTAGCGCTAAAGCTGATAAAGTGCTAGTATGCTTGGACCACAAGCATAACATTCAATCATTTATAAGCTTCTCAGCTTTAGAGTCCAAGTGTGGAATCAACCAACATAGTTTACTATAAAGCAAAAACGATCAGAAAAAATGAAAACGTCAGAAGAATCAAAAAACAAACAAAAACAGACAATCACACTATTGAGTGAAAAGTGTTTGAATGGACAATTTCTGGATAGAATCTTCCTGTATTCCAATGACCCCCATTACAGGTAGTCAAAAATGCTTTAATGGAAGGTGCCAAATGAAGAATCTCACGACCACGGCTCAATCCAAATACTGTGTGGTCAGGATTTCTGTAGACCTATGCAGGTACTTGATGGACGTATTGTGGAAACCTCAATGTGGAATTGGTCATAACAGACCATCAATGCCATAGGTTAAAAGAGGAAAAAGGCTCCCATGGTGAAGTATATCAAAAATGTATTCAAAAGACGAAATAAAACCAAGTAAAAACTTCATAGCAGCTTAAGCAAACATAACCATGTGTATGGAGACGCTGTTGGCATTCCAGCTGCGTTGCAAACGGCGGAAGTGACGTATCACGCTCAAGCCACCCTACTGGTTTCGTCAGTACGCTCTGACGTCATCAGGGGTCATGTGAACGGATACGTCGCCTCCAACTATATAGGTCCGCCAATTAAGGCTATCCAATCCTTGCTAAATAAAAGAAAAATTTTAAATGGGACTAGCTAAATTGATGTAGGACATTAAGAACTACTATATTTTATTCATATTGCTTACATTTGAATTGTATGAAAATTATTAGAAATACATTAAAATTAGATTAAATTAAAATAAATTTAAATTGGATACTGCCATCTTGTGGCCAAAAAGCCAAATTAGGATAACAAAGGGAAAATGTTAAATGTGGAGCCATCTTGTGGTGAGAAAGTAGATAGGATTTGAATTTAATATTTCACCTTCAAATACTGCCATCTTGTGGCCAACAATAAAATCACAAATAGCAACAATATGGGGCAACAAGAAAAAAGGTAAGCTATGGAGCCATCTTGTGGTGAAAAAATAAAACTAGAATGGATTAGCTTTTTACAATGCCAAACATATTCAGTAATTAGACAAATAACAATTTAAGTCAATGTCAACATTGATACCCACGGGAGTGAGTGTGTTTAATTTGTAAATCCATTCCGTTTCATTTTTTTATATTCTCTGGGTCATGTTCCCCCCCCGCCCCCTCCAATCTACATCTAATCTATCTATCCCAAAGAATTTGGCTACAGTAGGATCCTTGTGATATATCCTGAAATGATTGGAGAGACTGTGTTTTAAGAACCCATTTTTTATATTATTTAGATGCTCATTGACACGAGTGCAGAGATTTCTTTTAGTACGTCCCACGTACTGCAACCCACAGGATCAGATTATAAGATAAGTTACATGGGTGAATTTGCATGTGATGAATTTTTCAATTTTATATTCACTCCCTGTACTAAAAGATGTAAAGTTCACTACTTTACTAGCATTATTCCTTGTCAGTTTACAAGCCTTACATTTTTTACAGTAGAAAAATCCTGTTAGATCCAAAAAAGTACCTGCTTGGGGGGTTGAGTACATAAGGGGCTAATTTATTTTTTAAATTAGATGCACGCTGATAGATGAATTTAGGACACTCAGGCAACAGTTTGGATAGTGTCCTGTCACTCAACAAGACTGGCCAGGGCTTCAAGAAAATTTTCTCCAAACTTTTATAGTCCCTATTGAAATTAGTCAGAAATGCTACATAATCCAAATCTTGTTTCTTTTTGTTTTGTCTTCCAAAAGTTTATCTCTGCCCATCTCCAAAATTTGTAATTGGGTGACCCTAAGTTTGTGATCTCGATAAACTTTCTCTTTGAATTTATCAACTACAATGATAGACTGATGTATATAATCTGACATAGTATCACAGTTACGCCTAATTTTTATTAGTTAATCCTTAGGTATCCCACTCAACCATCTAGGATGATGGCAGCTAGCCGTGGGAATGTAGCTGTTTCTGTCGGTACCCTTGAAATGAGTCCTAGTCTGAACACGTCCTTATTCTTTATCATGACCAGGTCAAGGAAACTGATCTCACTCAAATGCCAATTGCCTGTAAATTTTAGTCCATAACAGTTGTGGCTGATATTATTCAGGAATGTTTTCAGTGCCTCCACTGTACCATTCCACAGAATTACAGTGTCGTCAATATATATTTTATACAAGGAGATCTCAGGGATATGGGCTCCAAATATGCCATGTTCCCCCCATTGGCTCATAAGTATGTTTGCCACACTGGGAGCATATTTGGCTCCCATAGCCACTCCTTTGATCTGCTTATAACATGAACCTTCATGCCAAAAATAGTTGTTAGACATAGCTAACTCCAATACCTCAATCAAGAACTCCTTTTGTTCCGTTCTGAGATTAGACTTGGAGTCAAGGGCTCTCCTAGTAGTTATTAAGATGTCTTTTTGTACAAGATTGGTGTAAAGTGATTCAACATCAATCATCACAATAATTGTATTATCATGAACTGGAATGTCTTTAAGGAGGTTCATAAGATGTTTGCTATCTCTCAGGTAAGAAGGGTAGGGTTGGAAAATGGGCTGCAAGAAAAAATCAACGTATTCACCTATTCTAGAAAGAATGGAATTTATAGCGCTAATAATGGGTCTACCCGGTGCACATTCAGAATTTTTATGTACTTTGGGCAATTGGTATATTACGGGAAGTCTGGGTGCATCAGGGACAAGATATCTAGCCTCTTTTTTTTATTGACAATTCCTACTTCTTTTGCCTTCTGTACACTATTTTTCACAGAGGCTTTGAGTTTTTTTGTAGGGTCCCCTTTTATTTTCTTATAGGTATTGGTGTCACCTACCAACCTATTTAGTTCTTTAATGTAGTCATCTTTATTTAAAACTACAATACCCCCACCTTTATCGGCTTGGCGGATGGCTATATTCTTTCTTTTTTCCAATGCTTCTATTCCTTTTTGGACATTCCCTTTCTTATTTCCTCTTTTGGTTTTTATAAGTGTAATATCTTGCTCAACCATAATCTTCAACGTCTCCAAAAAATGATTGGACGACTTTTTGGGATTAAACACAGATTGATTTCTCAACCCGCTATTCTGGTATTCTTTTTTTTTTTTCTGGTTTAAGTATTAGGGGTGTGTTTTTCTGCAAAATGTTTTTTAAGTTTCCTTAAAAAAAATTTATGTATCAATAAACGCGTCAAATTTATTTAGTCCCTTATCAGGGGCATACTTGAGACCTAACTCCAACACTCTGAGTTCATTGAGAGTAAAGGTCTCATTACTCCAAATTAAATATCCCTTTGCCCACTATTCTCTCTTTCTTTTTATTCTTCCTTCCTCCTCTCTTTCCTCTGCGTTGTTTCTTTGTGCTCCTTGAGTTGGCCAAGTAGGTGGTTCCCATTGTTGCCAATGAGGGGTCCCCTGCTGTCCATATTGGGTCCCTTGTTTATTGTACCAAGGTGGATTTGATGGTCCACCTCTCCCCTTTCCCCTCCAATTTCCTCTCTGGCCGGGATACCTCCTGTTTGAATTCCAGCCTCCTCTGGAAGGTGGGTCCCCATGTCCCCTCTTTTGAAAACCCCTATAGGGTTGGTGGCCTCTCTGTGTCCCCTCTTTTGAAAACCCCTATAGGGTTGATGGCCTCTCTGTGGATCCTCTCCTTGGTATAAGGGTTGGAATCTGTTGTAAGTGGGAACTTCCTATCCCCCATAATAGCCATTGTTATATTGATTGGGATTGGAGTTAGGGTAGGTCGAATTAATAGAATTAGCAGTGGCTCCCCTGGTGCCACCACCTCCCCGGTTATTCCTATTACCCTGAGTGGAGGGACCAGGCATCCGCCCTTGGTTACCCCCACCCGGTGTAGAGCATATAGGGGCACCCAGGTCTTGGGTAGGTTCTAGCCTATCTGAGGAAGGATCCAAGGATTGGTTGAGAGCCACTTCAACCAGTTCTTCCTGCCACTTATAAACTCTAATTTACCTATAATCTTTAAGGTCTCGTTGATACTTCTTTAATTTCTTAAATTTAGTATTCTTATCTAATTTTTCTAAATGTTTTTGTACTTGTGTATTTTTTTCTTTGTATTCTGCAGTATCCTTAAAAGGTGTAATGGCTTCTTTAAGCTCAATTTTCGTTTCTAGTAGTTGGAATTTAGCTTGTCTCTTAAAAATAATCAATACTAATAATTTTTGTGCACTACCATTAAAAAAATTGTACCATTGGGTGTCTAAATCAGAATCTTCAAGACCATCATAGGGGCCAATAACCCAGCGTAAGCATCATTTTGTTTTTTACATATTGCTCAAGTGTAGCAATGTCCCACCAAGCCCGAATTTTTTTTATCCAAAACACTTTTTAGAGATTTAAAATTGTGTTCCAAATCTTTAACTGCTAAATTTTCAGCTGATGAAAAAACATTGTGTGTGTCAGTGGGTCTATTACTCATATATTTGAATATATCCATCGCTGTGGGCGTGTCTCCAAAAGAGGTAGTAAAGAAAAAACAGATGAAAAAATCTTGTGTAATTAAATGTGTATAATAACAACAAAATAGGAATAGCACGTTGTAATGAAGATAAATGTGAAATAATTAATTCATTAAAACCGTGCTCTCTATAATAGTGCAAGTGCAAATAAGGTGCTATTATTGCTGATAATGCATAAACCACAAACACAACAATTAGAATCATGTGGAAACTTCTTAGCACTAAAGCTGATAAAGTGCTAGTATGTTTGGACCACAAGTATAACATTTAATCATGTATAAGCTTCTCAGCTTTAGAGTCCAAGTGTGGAATCAAGCAAAATAATTTACCATAAAGCAAAAATGATCAGAAGAAATCAAAACGTCAGAAAAATCAAAAAACAAACAAAAACAGAAAATCACACTATTGAGTGAAAAGTGTTCGAATAGACAATTTCTGGATAGAATCTTCCTGTATTTGGCAATCATCAAAGAGGTATGTCTTCCATCACCAGCCACACATCCTACTCACCAGAATCCAATGACCCCCATTACAGGTAGTCAAAACCGCTTTAATGGAAGGTGCCAAATGGAGAATCTCACGGCCGCAGCTCAATCCAAATGCTGTGTGATCAGGATTTCTGTAGACCTATGCAGGTACTTGGTGGACGTATTGTGGAAACCTCAATGTGGAATTGGTCATAACAGACCATCAATGCCATAGGTTAAAAGAGGAAAAAGGCTGGTGAAGTATATCAAAAATGTATTCAAAAGACGAAATAAAACCAAGTAAAAACTTCATAGCAGCTTAAGCAAACATAACCATGAGTATGGAGACGCCGTTGGCGTCCCAGCTGCATTGCAAATGGTGGAAGTGATGTATCACACTCAAGCCACCCTACCGGTTTCGTCAGTACGCTCTGATGTCATCAGGGGTCATGTGAACGGATACGTCACCTCCAACTATATAGGTCCGCCAATTAAGGATATCCAATCTGGTTCAATCCTCGCTAAATAAAAAAAAAAAATGTAAATGTGACTAGCTAAATTGATGTAGGACATTAAGAACTACTATATTTTATTTATATTAATTAAATGTGAATTGTATGAAAATTATTAGAAGCCAAACACTGCCATGAAGACCAAGGAACTCTTCAAACAAGTAAGGGACAATGTTGTTGAGAAGTACAAGTCAGGGTTAGGGTTAAAAAAAAAAAAATCCAAATCTTTGATGATCTCTAGGAGCACCATCAAATCTATCATAACCAAATGGAAAGAACATGGCACAACAGCAAACCTGCCAAGAGACGGCCGCACACCAAAACTCACGGACCGAGCAAGGAGGGCATTAATCAGAGAGGCAGCACAGAGATTTAAGGTAACCCTGGAGGAGCTGCAGAGTTCCACAGCAGAGACTGGAGTATCTGTACATAGGACGAAAATAAGCCGTACGCTCCATTGAGTTGGGCTTTATGGCAGAGTGGCCAGAAGAAAGTCACTACTTTCAACAAATAACAAAATGGCACATTTTGAGTTTGCAAGGCAACTCCCAAAATGTATGGAGGAAGGTGCCCTGGTCTGACGAGACTAAAATGTAACTTTTTGGCCATCAAAGAAAACGATAAACCCAACACATCACATCACCCATTGAGGGGTTGGCTTTGATGAGATCACGGGGGTCTAAATGGACCCCTGACATCTCCCTTTAGAGACAGGGAAAGGGACTGAGGACAGAGGTTCCCCAGTCAGTGGTTCAGAAAAGGAAGGAGCCGGTAAATGACATATTTACTGGCTCTTTCCTCCGCAGGACACAGGGGACAGTCGGGGGTGATCGGTGCAGCGGTGCGGGCAGTTACAAGCACCAATCTCACTGTATAGCTTTCAATAATGCAGCTGACAGCCGCGGGAGGGAGAGGCGCAGGAGAAGCGGCTGTCAGCTGCTTTTATTGAAAGCTGTACAGTGAGATCGGTGCTTGTAACTGCCTGCACCGATCATCTGTGAGGCTGCCTGGCCAACCCAAAGTTATGCTGAGGACGCTGGCCCGGTGCAACAGGTATCTGATTAAGTATCGGAGCATTTGCATGATTACAAGTACTCGTGCTAATGCTTGGTATCGGCACCTATACTATTATCGGTATCGGTGCAACCCCAATATCTATACAAAAATGTTTTGAGTTTCATTTCTATTTTAAACTGAATGGGCTGTTTTACAAGGTGATCATTTACAATTACTTTAAGTGTTCTAAAGATACAGTTGAGCACCAGGAGTTCGTAGATGTATTTTATTCCCTTCCATGCCACCATCGAAGCACCAGGGAAACGAGAGGAGAAATTTGTGCGGTGGTATAGTAATGTTTGAGGTTGGGTACTGCCAAGCCTCCTGCTAACCTTCACCGATATAATACAGAAGCAGCGGATTAACTCGGTCTATGGCTCTACCGAATGAAACAAAGCAGTTTGCATTGTTCAATTCGCAGCATGTGGTTCGGAATGGAGATCGGTAAGACTGTTGTATTCGAGGAGCTTTGACAAATAGCTCATGCAAAGGTTATGAATTCTTCCAAACCAAGAGAACTGAAGGGAGGTCGAGGAAGTGAGGTTGTCTAAATTCCTAAAGAGAGAGGGGTAGTCTGCCTGATAGAGGGAGTCATAGGATGGGGTTAGCAAATGCCAGGGTATGGCAGGGGGTTCTTGGGCATTTTGGCATCAAGCAGCTGATTTTTTTGAACTGGAGAGAATCTGCAAGGAGGAATGGCAGGATCCCGAAATCCAGGTGTGAAAAACTTGTTGCATCTTTCCCAAAAAGACTCATGGCTGTATTAGATCAAAAGGGTGCTTCTACTAAATACTGAGCAAAGGGTCTGAATACTTAGGACCATGTGATATTTCAGTTTTTCTTTTTTAATAAATCTGCAAAAATGTCAACAATTCTGTGTTTTTCTGTCAATATGGGGTGCTGTGTGTACATTAATGAGGAACAAAAAATATGAACTTAAATGATTTTAGCAAATGGCTGCAATATAACAAAGTGAAAAATTTAAGGGGGTATAAATACTTTCCCCACTGTATATAATAGGTTGTATTTGGGAATAGTTCATGCTTGCAATTTTTTTTTCTGATTTGTAATGATAAACCCAACACAAAATGTATTGCTTTCTAATAAGCTTTATTTTTATTTTGAAATATGTTCATTATGCTACACTGAAAATGACTAGGTGGGTCTTTCTTGGTAAAGAAGGGCAGACATTTGCAGAGCTGTAGGTGCTGTTGAAAATTGGGGTGATTTTAGTGTAATTTTACCTTTTGCATAACACAGTGTCTAATATTAGAAATGCTTAATATAAGTGTAATGGTTCTGCATGTAAAGTTATTGCCCTTCATCTCCAGTGAATCCCCCTACGTCTGATTTCTCCACCATGGACTGCGATGTTCTGACCACGGAGGACTGTAGTGGCAGTGATGAGGAATCCTGTGGTGTGGAAAGTGGTATGCCTCCTGAATTCAACACTTTCTGGAAAGCAGCGATGCGGAAGCCATTCAATTTCCATGCTTGGACTAAACTGGTAGCATATGCAGAAAGTGAGGTAAAGGCCAATGCCTTTTTTATCATTGCTGATTTGACATTAATTTTTTAAAGGTGTATACAGAAACTTTATTGTTCATGTTTTATTACTTGTGTTGTCTTTGTATCTCCTTTTCAGACTCTTGTTTGTTGTTCATTTTTTTAACATCAGGCTGTTATTAACATTATCATTAGCCACCTAGTGTGGGCAAGCATGTAATGTTGGCACTGATCTTATCACAGTGGATCTTACACAAGGAAGTTGATTTACTAAAGCTGTAGAGTGCAAAATCTGGTGCAGCTGTGCATAGAGATTAGTCAGCTTCCAGGTTCTTTTGTCAAAGTGTATACACCGCTCCTCCACCGCCCCTGCCCATTGAAATGAATGGGCAGCGCTGCCGAATCGCCTGCAAAGCGCTTCGGCAGTGCCACAACACAGGCGCTTTTAACCCCTTATTCGGCCACGAGCAGGGGTGAAAAGCGCTGCTATAACAGCGGTAAAGTGCCGCTAAAACTAGCTGCATTTTACCACTACCGCCCACACCACCCCAGTGTGAAAGGGGTCTTGGTAAATCAACCCCATAGAGTTTTTTTCTTTTAGGTTTGTGTTGCCCCTTTAGCGATTGATTTCAGTTATTTTTTCCAGGGGGTGTGCTACCAAATATTAAATTAAGGGTGACAATAATTTTGCCCAGTCCGTTTTTGGAGTATTGAGTGAAATGTGTCAGATTTGGCTTTTTGTTTCTCCACTTTTTTGTCATACCAATACAAACAAAAGAAATAAACATAAGAATGCCTAAACCTTTGTAATTGCAACAATTTTCTGGGCGAGGAGCTGCGTTACCCAACAGAAATGCAGGGGTGCCAATATTTTTGGCCATGACTCTATATGCTCAAAAGACATCAGTGTGTGTGTGTGTGTGTGTGTGTGTGTGTGTGTGTGTGTGTGTGTGTGTGTGTGTGTGTGTAATGTTCCTGTTAATCCAAGCCCCATCCATGTGGCATCATAAGCACTGTTCACTCTAAGACCCCTTTCACATTGTGCCACCCCGGCATCAGCGGTAAAGCGGTGCTATTTTTAGCGCCGCTTTACCGTCGTTTTGTTGGTGCTATTCGGCTGCTAGCGGGGCAGTTTTAACCCCCTCTAGTGGCCGAAAAGGGGTTAAATCCGCCCGCAAAACGCAGCCGCAGCGCTGCCCCATTGATTTCAATGTGGAGGAGCGGTGAGTTCACCGCTCCTTCACCACTTCAAAGAGGCTGCTGGCAGGACTTTTTCTGACGCCCTGCCAGTGCAACGCTCCAGTGTGAAAGCCCTCGGGCTTTCCTACTGGAGTGAATGGACCAGCTGTTTTAGGGAGGTTTGCAGGCGCTATTTTTAACGCTATAGAGCCTGCAAAACGTCCCAATGTGAAAGGGGTCTTAGATTACACACTTGTACTGTATAGTACAGTGCCCTAAAAACCCCTACCCCTTGAAATTTTCCACATTTTGTCATGTTGCAACCAAAAATGTAAATGTATTTTATTGGGATTTTATGTAAAAGAACAAAACACCATGTGGTACATAATTGTGAAGTGGAAGGAAAATGATAAATGGTTTTCAAGATTTTTTTTGACAAATATCTGAAAATGGTGGCTGCATTTGTATTCAGCCCCCTTTACTCTGATATCCCAACTAAAATCTAGTGGAAACAATTGCCTTCAGAAGTCACCTAATTAGTAAATAGAGTCCACCTGTGTGTAATTTAATCTCAGTATAAAGACAGCTGTTCTGTGAAGCCCTCAGAGGTTTGTTAGAGGACCTTAGTGAACAAACAGCATCATGATGGCCAAGGAACACACCAGACAGGTCAGGGATAAAGTTGTGGAGAAGATTAAAGTGGATGTAAACCCTCTCCTATATCCAGTGAAGTGAACAGCATCAGATGATACACAGGGATGAAACAAATCTCCCTAAGTTTTACATGTATATCTGCTGTCTTCAGCTTTCTATATTCTTTAGAAAGTGAATATTGTGTATTTACTTCCTCTTTCAGCAGTGAGAGGGAAGTCTTGGCATACAATGTGTGACAGCTGTTTGGAGGAAAGGCACCCCCTCCACATAGGCAGAGGAAGAAAGACACATGCAGAGCTGTGCTGTGAATAGATCAGCTCTCTGCTAATCTATTTATAGCAACCTCCCTGACACAAATTTTCAGCTGCTTTTATCTCCTGTGTCGGAGAGCTTGTCATTAGTTATAATGCTGATAACAGAGGAATGAAGCAGCAGAAAGACACAGGACTTAATGCTTTGAAGATAGATAAGTAAACACTACAGATATATGTGCCCAGGTCAAATTTCATCGGGTTTACATCCACTTTAAAGCAGGGTTAGGTTATAAAAAATATCCCAAGCTTTGAACATCTCACAGAGCACTGTTCAGTCCATTATCCAAAAATAGAAGAATAATGGCACAACTGCAAACCTACCAAGACATGGCCGTCCAACTAAACTGACAGGCCAGGCAAGGAGAGCATTCATCAGAGAAGCAGCCAAGAGGCCCATGGTAACTCTGGAGGAACTGCAGAGATCCACAGCTCAGGTGGTAGAATCTGTCCACAGGACAACTATTAGTCGTGCACTCCACAAATCTGGCCTTTATGGCAAGAAGAAAGCCATTGTTGAAAGAAAGCCATAAGAAGTCCAGTTTGCGAGAAGCCATGTGGGGGACACAGCAAACGTGTGGAAGAAGGTACTCTGGTCAGATGAGACAAAAATTGAAAGTTTTGGCCTAAAAGCAAAACGCTATGTGTGGCGGAAAACTAACACTGAACACACCATCCCCACAGTGAAACATGGTGGTGGCAGCATCATGTTGTGGGAATGCTTTTCTTCAGCAGGAACAGGGAAGCTGTTAAGTTAATGGGAAGATGGATGGAGCCAAATACAGGGCAATCTTAGAATAAAACCTGTTGGACTCTGCAAAACACTTGAGACTGGGGCGGAGGTTCACTTTTCAGCAGGACAACAACCCTAAACATACAGCCAGAGCTACAATGAAATGGTTTAGATCAAAGCATATTCATGTACTAGAATGGCCCAGTCAAAGGCCAGACCTAAATCCAATTGAGAATCTGTGACAAGACTTTAAAGTTGCTGTTCAGACGCTCTCCATCTAATCTGACAGAACTTGAGCTATTTTGCAAAAGAGAATGGGCAAAAATTTCACTCTTTAGATGTGCAAAGCTGGTGGAGACATACCCAAAAAGACTTGCAGCTGTAATTGCAGTGAAAGGTGGTTCTACAAAGAATTGACTCAGGGGGGATGAATACAAATACACGCCACACTTTTCACATATTTATTTGTAAAAGTGCAAAGTGGATTTGCCTTTCGTAAATGACCCCCCATATGTCCACCTCCAAAATGAAAGCGCAGGTCCCTCTCAAATTATTAGCCACCACATGCCCCATCACCATTAACTAGCAGAACCAGCAAATTGAAGGTAATCATATCCTTTCTCACCTTTTTAAAATCTTTTTCTTATCCTTTTTCCATTACTCCTTTCTCTGATGCGCATTGAGTGAATAAATCTAAACGCACTGGGATATCCTTGGGACTGAATACTATTTTCCAGGTATGGAAATATCAAATCTATAGCAACTATTCGGAATATCTTGAGAAAGTGCGTTCAGATTATTTCACTCAATGTACATCAGAGAAAGAAGTAACGGAAAAAGGATAAGAAAAAAGGGGGGAAAAGAGATGATTATCTTCAATTTGCTGGTTCTGCTAGTTATTGGTGATGAGGCATGTGGTGGCTATTAACCGCTTCAGATCCGGGCCATTGCCAAATGACGGCAACAGCGCGGATCTAAATTGCCGGGACGACGTCCTGCAGGGCGCGCGCGGCGCGCTCGGTGATCAGCGAGTCTATGAGACTCGCCTGATCACAGATCAGAGTAAGGGGTTGGTTCCGACCCCTTACCACATGATCAGCTGTCAGCCAATGACAGCTGATCATGTGATGTAAACAGAGCCGGTAATCGGCTATTTTTCCTCCTCGCGCTGACAGCGTGAGGAGGAAAAAAAAAACCCGATCACCGGTGGCCGTGATCGGGACATCAGTCCCGATCACGGCGATCTTATAACACAAAGCAATAGGCAGCAGTGCTGCCTACCAGTGCCCACCAGATTAACCCATCAGTGCCCACAGTGCCATCAATCAGCGCCACCCATCAGTGCCCACAGTGCCATCCATCAGTGCCCACAGTGCCACCCATCAGCACCCACATCAGTGCCACCCATCAGCACCCACATCAGTGCAACCTATCTGTGCCCATCAGTGTCACCTACCAGTGCCCATCAGTGCCGCCCATCAGTGCCGCCCATCAGTGCCGCCCATCAGTGCCACCCATCCGTGCCACCTATCTGTGCCACCTATCCGTGCCGCCCATCCGTGCCGCCCATCCGTGGCCATCAGTGCCGCCTTATCTGTGCCCATCAGTAACGCCTTATCTGTCCCCATCAGTGCCGCCTTAACTGTGCCTATCAGTGCCGCCTTAACTGTGCCTATCAGTGCTGCCTTATCTGTGCCTATCCGTGCCCATCAGTGCAGCCTATCAGTGCCCACCAGTGCCGCCTCATCAGTGCATATCAATGAAGGAGAAAAATTACCTGTTTGCAAAATTTTATAACAAACTATTAAACATGATTTTTTTTTTTTTTCAAAATTTTCCATCTTTTTTTGTTTGTTTAGCAAAAAATAAAAACCCCAGCTGTGATTAAATACCACCAAAAGAAAGCTCTATTTGTGGGAAAAAAATGATAAAAATTTCATTTGGGTACAGTGTTGTATGACCGCGCAATTGTCATTCAAAGTGCGACAGCGCTGAAAGCTCAAAATTGGTCTGGGCAGGAGGGGGGTTTAAGTGCCCAGTAAGCAAGTGGTTAATATGAGAGTAATAAATTAGAGGTGGTGTTTTGAATTTCCCAGGTGGAGATTTATACTCAAGCATTATTGACAATCATGAGAATGAGTGGCAATGAGGTCCGGTGAGTGATATACTAAAGGGAGATGGACCTGCACTTTTATTTTGGTAGTGGACATATGGTACATCATCTCTAGTGAGATGAGAAGATGCACTTTTATGGACATTTGCTTTATTACTCACATATTAGTTTATGACAATCTGTTTTTTTTTTGTTTTTTTTGTAACGTTTGCGCTACTGTGGAATATTTGCACCTTTTGGGTATAAAGTGCATACATAGTTGTCAGTATAGCCATCTTTTATTTTCTTCCCACAGAAAAACCTGCCAGCATGTAGAAAAGCTTATGATGCGTTCCTCACATATTTTCCTCTTTGTCACATCTACTGGAAGAAGTATGCTGACCTGGAGGAGCATAATGGTAATGAAGAAGAGACAGAAAAGGTATTTGTGACTGGAATATCAAAACCATAAAGTTTATGCAACACAGAAATTTCAGTGGAATAAGCCACCATAGACATTACATTCACTGTACTTACATGAATGATTGCATTGCTTTTGAGTCTTTACTTTCTATACAGGTTATATATACATTCATGTACATACAGGTTATATACATTCATTGCTAAATGGCATTTATTTGGATGAAAAGCATTGACAAGTTTGTAGGCAGGAAGAAATATTGTGGAGGTTAGATTTTCTTACAGTTTCCTCACACCATACCTATGGAGTTTATGCACAAAAAAATAAAATTCTACTTTTATATGGGGTACCTGAGCGTAGTGGCAGAAGGCAGCCATATATTTTTTACTTGTTAGGCCCCTTTCACACGGGACGGATCCGTGTTGATCCGCCCCGTAAACATCCGCTGCTCAGCGGGGATCGTTCCGTTTTCCCGAGCTGAGCCGGCGAATGACAGGGCGGGACCCGCACACTGTGCAGGGACCGCCCTGTCAGATCTCCGCTCTCCTCTATGGGGGATCGGAGGAACATGGACCGTCTGTCCGTGTTCATCCGATCCGCTCTGCAGACGGATAGAAAAATAGGATTTTCTTCCGTCTGCAGAATCGGACGAGAGCGGAGCCGGATGACATCGGGTGTTAGCGGATGTTCATCCGCTGACACCCGCTATCCCATAGGGATGCATATATGTCCGTATTTCATCCGAGAACGGATGCATGAAATACGGACATACGGTCCGCATGTGTGAAAGGGGCCTTATACAAACATAGTAACCCAAAGAAAGGCAAACTCAGCTGTGATTGTGTGATGCTTAGACACAGCCTCAATTTCTACAGTTCATTAGGCAGGCAGACTTACACAGAGCTTGTACAAGCTGTGAGAACCATTTAAAAATTGTTTTTGATCATTGCACATTGAAGGGGTAAATGAGCTAGTGATGTCTGAGTGAGCACATAATATGTTTTGGAATGAACACACTGATTTTACAATGGAAAGTGCATGCAATGTCACTTTATTCAAAGAAAGTCACATAAAGAACACTTAGATCTCTCACTTCCAGTGATCTTTGGTCAAATATTTGCCCATCTGCCAGCCAAAAATAAGCTTGATGAAAGCAAAAGATGCATATGATTTCAAGTGTTACTTTGGATTGCTGAACATTATTTTTCTTCTTTCTTAATGTATGTCTGGGGCAGTTGGGGGTGCTTGTTATTCCAATGGAGATTTTTCAGTTTGCTGTAATAGCTCCATCTTAGCAGGACCCAATGTTTGTATGGGTAAGTGTGCAGCACTTACCCATACAGCTGTGATTGTCATATGAATATCATGATTGGTACCTATGCTAGAACAGGTCATGCAAGAGCATGCTCCTTACCCTTTGTTTCTTGGGGTCAGATTTAATCCCACACATAAATTAAATCCCACAAAATGGTTCCTAAACAAGCATTAGTCACTTCTTGGCAGTGCATGTGTTTACAGTTCTTTTAATAACTAGTGTTATTACAGCTTATTTTCACCAGATTCATTTGAAAAAGCATGCAGTAAAACACTTTGCAGTAATGTGTGTTTCCATGAATTTTCAGATGCTTTGTAATTTTGCAGCATAGCGCGTTAATTCAGAAGACGCTACAAAATGTTCTCAAGTGTTTGTTTTGAAATTTGAAGCAATGTTCAGAGCTGTATAGCTAGAGAGTCGTCATCGGCACATACACACTCATGCAACGGCTCGTTCATGCTGTTGCTTCAGCTGATGTGCCGTTACTGGCAGCTCCCGTGCGCATGCTCGGGAGTGACGTCATCGCTGCTCCAGCCAATCGCAGCGTACAGGGATCGCCAGAGCAGTGTACAGGGATCGCAGTGGGGGCTTCGATCTGAGGTGAGTATTTCATAATGAGCGAGTATGCTCTGCATACTCACTCATTAGGCCTTTGTCTTGCAGTTTTTTTGTTTTTTTTTTTTGTAGTGGTTTTACAACCATTTTAACACACTATATAGTAGAGAACAATGCTCCTGCACTGCAGCGCATTACAGTGTACATGCTGTACTTCGTGATGTGTACATTAGAGTGTGATGGAAGTTTTTCATTGAAGAAATGACCCAGGTTTTAGTCTTCCTTGTGCACTAATGATTGTATTGGCGCTATTACACCAGTAAGGGTGAGTTGTAATACTGTCTCGTGTATTGCAATCACACATGTGAAAGAAGGGTATGTGCAAAAGGTGGTTACTTTTTATGAACTACTTATTTTGCCAGTATCCAAATATCCATATTTTTTTTTTTTTTTTTTTTAAGTCTAGGTCAGTGTTTCTCAACTCCAGTCCTCAAGGCGCCCCAACAGATCATGTTTTCGGGATTTCCCCCAGATGAAACGGCTGTGGTAATTACTAAGGCAGTGAAACTGATCAAATCACCTGTGCAAAATAATGGAAAGCTTGAAAACATGATGTTGGGGTGCCTTGAGGACTGGAGTTGAGAAACACTGGTCCAGCTAGTGGTTTCAGTCAAATTAAAGTCGGGGGCTTCTTAACCTTGTACCTAAATTGTTCTGAATATTTCATTTCCTCACCCAGGCTGTGTTGATAGGGGCAGGTAGGATGATTATCGCCAACAGTAGGACACGAGACTTGCTTACTACTAGAAGGGGAGCATATGTACTATGCTGGCAACGATGAAGAGGCTGTACGAGTCTGCAGATCTTTGTCGCCAACGAGGGGAGAGTTGTTAGTGAATGGCATAATTTACAGGTGTTTTCTCCTAAAGGAACGTTTTAATGAACAAAGGGCAAAGAGAGATTTCAAAAACTGTTAGGGTTCAGTCACATGTGTGTCAATACCCTGTGTTTATGCGTCATTTATTCAGCATTTTTAATAGCCTCATAGTCGCCCTTCAACACCTGCCATGAATATTATAGTGACCCCAAACAGTGCTGCTCACACATGAGTGGTAGCGCTGTGTTTAAAATTAGGTGGCATATCCGTTTCATGAGACCAGATACTTGTCAGCCACCTCCATTGATTTCAATGGTAATGCTCTGTAACTGCACTTTAACAGTACCTATAGTATTTATGGTGTGCTAGTGAAGTATTTATATAGTATTACTCGGGCACTGGGGGAGAGATAGTGGAGGATCCAGTATCCCAGAATGCACTGGGAAATAATAAAGAACTGGGATAGAGCAGCTCTAGCCACTTCCTGTTTGTACAGAGTGGCTTTATGGTAACACCATTTGTATGCAGGCAAAAGCATCAAGCCAGCCAGCAATACTGACAGTGCACCCGACCATGGTTCAGCAAACCTGAGCTGGACCAAATCAAGGGTCAAAGAGATGAAAATATTGGAATCCATCTTGCACTTCTGCCTGGCAGCACTGGGGTCGTCTGTTCGAATTCCAACCATTACACCACCTGCCTGGAGTTTGCATGTTCTCCCTGTAGCTGTGTGGGTTTCCTCCGGTGACTCCAGTTTCCTCCCACACTCCAAAGATATGCTGGTAGGTTAAATTGGCCCTAGTATGTGTATGTATGAATGTGAGTTAGGGACCTTAGATTGTAAGCTCCTTGAGGGCAAGGAGTGATGTAAATGTACAATATGTATATGAAAAGTGCTGCATAAATTGACAGCGCTATAGAAGTACCTCTGATAAATAATCTTGCAGAGAATTTACAAAAATGTCCATCACACCACATGCCTACTAGGCCTTGAAATAGATCATTTCCGCTACATCGCTTCCCCTGCAAGCACTTCCCACTAGAAAAGCAACACTTTCATAGGCATATATCAAGATTTTTAAACGTTTCAACAACACAATGAAAACGCATCATAAACATGTCATACATGCTAAAGCCTCATTAATGAGCATTGCTTCCTTCTTTATAATCAAGACACGTATAACCGAACCCTTAAGGAATATATGCGTTTTGTTTTTTTAGAGAAGGGGGTTTACTGACACCTAAAAGGAGTTGTGTGAGCTGTCAGTGCCAACCTGTTTTTCTGAAAATGCTAGCAGTCTGGCTGTCATAGTGGTTTAAATGCTCTCTGACCCTGAAAAAGTATGCAGATTCTGGGTTCAGATTGTACTTGTAGCAGGTCAGTGACTCAAAGTATTTAGACCAGAGGCAGCTAGGCATTTGGCTATTACAAAAGAAAGTCCACCTTGACAGCTCCAGTATTCCTCTCCATTCCTTTTACAGCTCCAAACGTGCACCCAGCTTCTCTTCTTTGCAGATCGTGTTCTCTTCCACTGGGCTTCTAATACTGCCGCATCATATTTTCTCTCCATTCCATACACTCTGACATTGCAGATATTACACTAATGCTGTGTCCGCCTGCAATTACAAACACAAAGTAGCTGCATCAGTTGCAGCACGAGTTATGGAATTGAACCGAGCCTTGGAGACATTATACAGTGTGCAGCTTCTTCAGGGAACGTGAATGAATGGACTTTCTGAAAATATGAAAACAAGTATGTTGTAAAAATATTTGAACGTTTGTCCTCAGATGTGTGTAAATTTTAGAGTTTTTTTTCTGTTGTGTGAGTGTTCCTTTAGTCATTGTACATGCTCTATTTGTGTATGCCTGTCTGTTACATGACTTATATTTGGTGGCTGGGTGTTTTGTCCTCTTTACTTTAATTTTAAGGATAAGCTTCACTCCCACAAGCAACATGTTCTGCTTGTAATTTGTGTGTTTACCTTGTATTTGCATGGAATTCCTCTGAATGATTCACTTTCCTCTCATGCTACAAAAACTGAAAAGGAGGTCAACTGCTGCATGGCCAAACAGATCATAGAGTGTGTGTGTGTGTGTGTGTATTTGTATGTGTGGAGTAGGGATTTTAGACTGTAACCTCTTTTCGGGGCAGGGTCTGATGTGACTGGCTATATGTACTCTAGAGACACTACTTAAATATGATAAATAAAGGATACCAAAAAATAATGGCTGCGTGTAAGTGCTGTATAAACCTGTTGTAGAATTTATTATATACTCACACTTTGAAACCTACACTTTATTTAATCGTGTGTAGTAACAATTGGACAGTTTTCATAAAATATACATATCCTATGTAAAGGATGTCTACAGTATTATAAATACTAGGACATATACATAGTAGCAAATACACTAAAATGTGCTAGCAATAATATTCTATACATACAATCACTTGCAGATGCACACGGTGTACATGCACTGAAGTTAACATTCTCATTATTTCTCTGTACAGTAGAACTAAAATGCTAAAACACAAAGGTAACAAATTCATTAGGGCATTTGTGACACATTTCTGGCATTGTGGATGTAGTCAGAAGCCTTGTGCCGAATTCATTAAACCCGTGCAACGGTTTCATTTTTGGTACCCACATGTGCTTATTTGACATGTGCTTCCTATGTAATTGATGCAGTTCTTGTTCACTTTTACTGTCTGTTGCTATTGTTGCAACAAATACATAAAGAAATGCCACTGTATCGATGATAAGAAAAGTGGACGTAGAATGTAAACAAGTCCTGTTCCATGTTGAATTTGTAGCACAGGTGCAAGAATTGTGTCACAGAAAAAAATTCTGTTTGAGATCGTTCTGCTATACACCTTTTCGAAACGCACATGAATCTGTCACAAGTTGCGTACCACTGCAAATTATATTTCTAATGAGTATTTACAACACTTTTTATGAATGTCACAGATTTCTTTTTAGACATGTTTACCCTAAAGCTGAATTTCAGGCAGGTATAAAGACACAAATTAATGTAGCTTTATATCATAAAATGTTTTTTTTTTTTTTTAATTCAAGCAGTGTAAGTACAATAAGTTCCCTACTTATGAACGCTCAGTGCTTGCATACTAAGGCTGCGAGCGCTGATCAGTGTGTTCGGGTGGGGGGCGTCCTCTTGTCAGAACACAATTACTCAACTAGGGAAATTGCTGCTTGTGTTGGTACAGCGATCTGTCAGTTTTTTCGTTCAGCCTGTTGGGTTGAATGGGAAAAAAAAACTGTGCAAACACCTATTCACATCCTTTAAAGTTCACAACTGAAAGGTTCTTATGTAGGGGACAATGGGGATAATGTACCTGAATTTGACTTGATATCAGCTTCTACAGCCTAAGTACAGTCTGTACAGCAGAACTCAAGGGAGTAGAAAAGATGCTTCAGGTTTACTACAGTGCAAGGAGCATGCTGATAGGAAAGAGCAAAGCCACAGAGAGCTCATCAGTGTAAAGCTCTCCTCTTACTGCCCATTTATAATGACATCTGAAAGTCCATGGGATTTACTATTTTAGGCAGCAAGTGAACATGTCTTCCCTGAAGTTGATGTGTTGAAAGCAGAAAAAAAATGGACATCACAGTTCGTTGTGTATGGTGTTGCATAGCCGCAGACCGGTCAGGGTGCCCATGCTGAACTGTGTCCGTAGTTCTGTTCACTGTGTGCTGTCATACAGGTTTACATGGCTAGATAGGTATATTGAAATTAATAATTATACACCAGTAAGCATTCGAACCACGCCATAATGCGATTTTACCACAAAATGAAGACTTTTAATTGCCACTTGAAAATACTGAAATGCCCACACTTTATTTCCTTCAAAGACATTATCCATACTAATTAAATTGAAGGGCATTATGTGCATGCAAAGAAATCTTGCGCACTCGCTTACAGTGTATAGCCACCCCCACTTGAGAGGTTGCGCCGTTTTCTTCAGTGTGCTTTTATGTGAAATCTGAACAATCTGGGGAGTTCCTGGAGGGCTGGAAGGGGATTAGACCCTCCTTTTGACATCTGCTCTGCAACCATCAAGATGGTGATTTACAAGGGGAGAGACATCCTGAAAGAAAAAAGGCAAGTTTTATATTTAGTTGGTGTACTGAATTATTTTACTACTGTATTTAAATACAAAATATAGTAAAATATAATATTACAGCTTCTTATAGAGGTTTTTTAGAATGTTTAATATAAATGGACATTTGTAACAATATAAGATATATTTGAGCACAGGCTATATGTAATTTGGAAATATTAGTAGCAGTCGGGGCAAATGGGGTCTACTTTTATTTTAAAAATTGCTATGCGATTGTATCAGCATTTGCATAAAATCGTGAATAATACCCTTGCAAATGTTTTTAATGTGTGAACTTCCACTCAGATTGCCTAGGCCCTATTGCAGTGATGGCGAACCTTGGCACCCCAGATTTTTTGGAACTACATTTCCCATGATGCTCAACCACACTGCAGAGTGCATGAGCATCATAGGAAATGTAGTTCCAAAACATCTGGGGTGCCAAGGTTCGCCATCACTGGCCTAGGGGATCCTAGCTCCCAAACAAAAAATAATGTGCCAAAAGTTGAATATTTTAAGTACATTCAATCCTTAAAGAACATACCTTTAAAAACATTTGATCCCAAGAGGAAATACTCTAAGAACATTCAATCAGAAGAGAAAATACTTTAAAAACATTACATTTTTCTCCATTTGCTCACATGCCATTGCTTTATACATTGAGCATAAGATCCCTAAAATGAATAAGCAAATGCTGGTTTAGTCACACAAAATGAATGTACATGCAGTTTCTCTGAACAAAAAGCTAGGCAATTTTTTTTATAAATAGACCCCTAAGTTTACAGCTTATCCTTTAAAACTGCACTAATATGGTAAGATTTATGAAACTGAAGCAAAATTCTAAAAAATTAAACGTACAAAATAATTGTTGTGGTCCACCCTCATATCATTCTTGGCTACAGTATTCATATATCAAACCATAAATTTATATTTTAATCATTGCATATGGTAATTCGATTTTTTTTTTCAATTTATTTCTAGTTTGTTTCAAATTATTTGTCTATTTAGGATATACATGTTTTTTTTTAATGTGTGTTATCCACAAAGTTAAAGTTGCAATATAAGTGCAAATATCAAAAACAAGACAAGTTACATTACCAATTTCTGCTAATACTTGTTTTTCACCTCTAAAATGTTGTATGTTCTAATATTTTTATTCTGTGCAGATCTTTGAGCGTGCTGTGAAGGCCAACCCACTTAATGTCAACATGTGGACCAACTACATTCAGTTTGTGAGGAAGACTATGGACATGGATTTGACAAAATCTGTTGACAAGTTACGAGGGTAAGACTGATATGACGCTGTTTTTATTCTGGCGTTAGAGAGTAACTCTACTTTTGTTGAGAAAAAACTTTCCCCTCTGTGTGATTTATGTATATTACAAGGATCTTAACAAACGTGGTTGTAGACTACTACCTTTTGTTGTTCTGAATAAAAAGCTATTTGTTTGTCTGTGTCTATGTGCAAAAGTGAACATGAATGAGAGTGACTTTATAATGATCATTTATGCACTTGTTCTAATGGGTTGTACATGGTTCTAATGAGGAAAGTGGCAGGGTTTTCGTTCCTTTAGATGTGATTTCCCTTTGGGGTTATCTTACCAAAAAGTTTGTTGCAGTCTGACTTGTATCTTGTAGTGCAGATGTCCTGGAAAATCGGTAAGCCAATCATACAAGCATGAAGTGACATTTTGAGGGGCATTCTATACACCATCTGTGTAAAGAACACCTTCAGGTTACCATATTGCATTGCAATTTACAGAACATTACAGAGCTGCAGATTGAAAAGGAAATGTATTTTTTTAACATTTAATTACAAAATGACTTGTATAGTTATTGTATATGCTAGATTATTATTTTTCCTTCCAAAATGCAGTTACCCTTTAGGCTTGACTTGGGCGATGGGGAAATCTATGAATTATTCTGTTGGTATGTCAAAGGACAATAAATTAGATTATGCATGTTTTTCTTTTATTATTATTATTATTATTTTTATTATTATTATAGACTTATAGAAATAATTTTGCTACAGATCTCCATTGTTAATGTCCCTTTTAAATAGTTTGTTTTGGCCAAGTTAGCCCAAACAAACTATTTACTGCACTAACAGATCCACTTGCAGGGCGCGCTGTATTTACTTTGTGTAACATCAGCTACATACAGTATACAGCACTGTGTTCTGGCAGTGGGATGGGGACTTTCCATCCCACTACCAGAAAAAAACAAGAGTTGGGCTGGGTGCTGCTTAGCCATTCATGGGAAGCTTTGTATTCTGTGAATGAATACAAAGTTTCCTCTGTTTGGCTGAGGCAGAGATTTTGATTTCATCTGCTCGCCTCATCGCCTCACCCTATCTGCTCCCATCCCACTGCCAGAACACAGCGCTGTTAACTGTATGTATCTAAGGCCACATACAGTTAATACAGTGCACCCAGCATATGTACTTGTTAGTGCAGTAAATGGTTTGCTTGGGCCAACTTGGCTCAAACTAACTGTTTGTTTAAAGGGACAATAAACGTGGAGTTAGTCTTTTTATGTGTGTTGTTGGTTGTTGACTTTTTGTTCTCACTCCCTAGTTAATCAGTGTGTGTGTGTGTGTGTGTGTGTGTGTGTGTGTGTGTCAGAGGGGGTTGGTGGTGGTAAAGGCCGTGTGCAATGTGAATTGAATATTTCTGTCTAAAGGCCCTAACTGATTATTATTTGAAAGTTTTTCTTTGATTTGTTATCACTTAACCATCATGTGCTTTGAAGTTTCCTAAAAGTGGTTGTGATATTTCCATTTTTACTTTCAACAAGTTTTACTTAACTTATGACATTTATTCACTTCAGACAGGTGAAGATCCTAAACTTCATGACAGGGCATCTTTTAGAACAGGTGTAGACCTATTTTTGACTACTAGGGGGAAGAGGTTCAAATGATCAGCTAGATTTTAGTAAATGCATTTCTACTGCTAATAACAATACAGACACTTTCCTGCTCTGTTTTTTCCCCCCATGAATGACCTATCCCACCCCACCCTAAATTTGCAGTGAACTTTTTTTTTTTCCAGGTGACTTTTTTAGTAGTATAATTGCCAGCGTTGGAGATTGAGCCAAGGAAATTGGTGTTAATTGGTCAAATCTGGATTTGTGCAGTAGTGTTCACACTTCTATTATTTATTGCTACTAGATCTCAATAGACCAATCCACAGATTATTTTGCTAATCTCTCAACTTTTATCATGTAAGGAACAGAGGAGTTTACATTTTCCCATTTTATATGGAAAAAATGTACCTGCAGTATAATATGAAATGACCGGTGTGTAATTCTCTGCCATTAATGTGTGTCTTATAATAAATTGCCTACATGTATATTACCTTGTTGATGACATGGACAAAGATTAGACAATACAATCTCCTCTTACACCCCCATTCCTGTTGGCAATATTTTCTCCAAAGAAAAGATTATACAGCAAAGGCTACTTTGCTGATTATAAGATACATTTGGGGCTGGGATTTTTGCCAAAGGAAAAGTTAAATACTGACCGACAGGCTCTTCAAACTTTTACACATGCTACATTTTTTTCCAGTTCAATAAATGCAAAATCAAATAGTAAATGTGCATTGTAGGTTGTACAATATGTTGTGTTTTTGGCTACACTCACTTGCAATCCTGTGTTTACCTTCCAAGATCACCTTTTGCTGCATTTTTTAAGATGTTTGGATACTGGACGTAAGGAATTCTACTTGTTCTGAATGCAGGTAGATGCACAGTGTGAGCGGAACCATTGAAAAATTCTAGCTGCATGGGGAGAGGATGTCTAGACAGCTCGATTTTCAGCTGATTCCTGCTGAATCAACAGAAACTCTAGCCGTGGGTGGCCCTGTGGGAACCACTCGGCATGATTTGCTTTCTAAATCAACATTTGTTGAAGAAGCTTGGTGGCTGAAGGGTGACTGCATCCAATCAAATGCAATAGCTCGCAGGAAAGATTCCTCCACCTACCCTGTTTAGCGCGTATGGCTAGCTTAAGGGAAACGCACACCAGGATTGACAGGAGGACAACATACAAGGAAAACTTGAGGGATGCCAAACAGTGCTGTCAATTTTAAATTCACTATACAGGCAATAATACAGTTGTTTAATATAGTGATCTCTTGAATAAATCAAATGCTGGGTTTGAAAGTTTGATCTGTAAACATTGTATTTAATTGGAAAAGAACAGTGGTGGAAAGTCCAGTTAAACTGAACCAAATTGTACAAAAGCTCATTTGAAATGAATCTTTAACTGATCGTTTATTAGTGCATTTAGGGTCAGCATTAGGGTTCAGTGAGAGGCCAAAACCTGTGGTAGCCTTTGGAAGAAGAAGCTGTGACCAAGAGAAGGGTTGCTAAATGTTTGTGATGGTCTTGAGCATGCACATTTGTTGGGGAATTGTGCATTGGAGTTATTAAGATCACAATGAAATTGGTACACCAGACAGGATGAAGGTGTGTGTAAGGGGCTGGATATGTAGTGGGTAGTGGCCTAATTATTTTTTATGATACTTGGAGCTATACCATATTACAGAATTCTAAATACTTACTAAAAAAACAGGGAATCCAGTTTTTTTGTTTTTTTTACTTTTTGCAAATTAATAATTAATGTGAGGGAGGTATACCAGACATGTACGTACAGATCACCTTCATCCTGAGCCTTGTTCTGATATCAGAATTCAGAAAGGAACACCATATCACTATTCTTTGCCAAGCACTTCACTTCAATTTCATGCAGCCTTATCTTCACTTAACCATTTACATCAGTGGGCAACGCATAGGCTAATTTTCTGAAGAACTGTACTGATGTGTACATTTTGACAACATGTGGTTCTTTCATGACTCTGAAATCTGAAGATCAGTGAGAAGAACAGAAGCTGAAGACTGACTGCTGTGCGGTTCCTTTAGACGAGGAAAATTGCTGTGATCTAATGCAAAGGGGCATCAATTTTGACTTCAGCAGCCTGGGTTTAGTT
Source organism: Lithobates clamitans (assembly GCA_037952925.1). Lineage (NCBI taxonomy): Eukaryota > Metazoa > Chordata > Amphibia > Anura > Ranidae > Lithobates > Lithobates clamitans. The sequence goes on from JBBGZY010000427.1 coordinate 4,111,186, forward strand.
TCTTTGTCATATTTCAGCAAACTTGTTCTATTACAAAGTAACGCTTGAGAGTGTTCATAAATTTGCCAAAATAGTCCACAGATTTTTTTCATTACTGTTTTCCTACTTGTGTTTCTGTAAAATTTTCACTCTTTTGTGAATTAAATGTGTACTGTCATGATTGCTAGAGCTATTGTACTTATTACTTCCAATAAAAAATACATTGAAATAATGTAGCAGTGGAAAAAACTGTTGAGATGCTTGTTGCTTATGGGATCCTACATTTTCTGAATTCCTGTTTAAAACATAGAAGTTTGTCTTCTACAATCCCTTTGCTTCAGTAGTATAGTCAAGGTTCAGTAAAATTGAAACAAACCATGTCTCTCATAACAAATAATACACCATTGTTTAGGGATTTTGCTGAGCTGCTATATAGTTCATTGTATTCAGTTGGGCATTCTTATACAAGTGTTTTTAAATTGTGATGCTTTTTCATTAATGCGGCATGTCATTGTGACATGCAGCGTATGCAGAAATTAACCTTATTCATTTGAGACTTGCCTTCATTTTGTACCTTCTTACAGTGTGTTTAGGGAGGCTGCAAAAGCTTCTGGTATGGAGTTTCATTCAGATGTGCTATGGAGGATGTACATAGAGTTTGAGATTCAGCAGAAGAACCTAAAAGAAGTTACTGTACTATTCGATCGAGTGCTTACTATTCCCACTCAGCTATATAAAACACACTATGAGAGGTGAGGATAATGGTTGGTATGCTTAGAATTTAGAATTACTTTCTTTCATTTTCTATTCTTTTACTTCTGTTTTATGATTTATAAAATGTTTCTTTCTGCAAAAACAAACATCTTTGTTGTGTATACTTTGCTTTTTTAAAGTAAATGTAAAGTCTCCTTTTTTTCCAATAAAAATAAACTACATGTTATACTTACCTGCTCTGTGCAGTGAATTTGCACAGGGCAGCCTGGATCCTCCTATTCTCTGGTCCCTTTTCTGTACTCCTGGCCCCTCCCTCCTTTTGAGTGCCCACACAGCAAGTAGCTTGCTATGGAGGCACCCGAGCTGAGTCACAGCTCCCTGTGTCCATTCAGACACAGGGCCCCGATTCAGCTCTGCCCCCTCTCTCTCCTGATTAGCTACTTGATTTTGACAGCAGCTGGAGCCAATGGAGCTGCTGCTGTGTCTTAGCCAATTAGGACGGAGAATCTCAGAGGGCTGAGACACTTGGGGATGTCGCTGGACAGAGAGGGACCTCAGGTAAGTGTTAGGGGGGCTGCTGCACACAGAAGGCTTTTTATCTTAATGCATAGAATGCATTAAGATAAAGGGGTTGTAAAGGCAGAAAGTTTTTTAAGTGTCAGGTACACCTAGTAAAGATTGTTCTTTTCTTTTGTACTATCCAGATTTAGGGCGTTTATATTCTCTTATTCCCCGATTGAAATCTTGAACACAGAGGAACTGGATTGGATCCACTCAAAAGTACAGATTGAAAGTGACAATGATCAGATCGCTGCTGAAGATTCAGATGACTGTTTGGAGTCATTAACAGTGTGTATTTTCTCCCAAATTTTTTGATTGATTTTGATTCTTGATGTTTACTTGTATATTTTAAAACATTTATGTAATGTAACATAGTTAGGGAACAAAGTCCCACAAACTATGACAGATGATCAGGTCCCAAACTGACTTTTCACTTTGATTTACTTTAGAGGCTGCGCCATAGAGTGGAAGGGCACAAGAATTGATCATTTCCATAGAGTGGAAGGGCACAAGAATTGATCATTTCCATAGAGTGGAAGGGCACTATCCTCAGCCTTTCCTAAACAACTGCATCAATCCAAACATGTTTGAAATCTTTTGTGCATGAAAGGCTTGGTTTCATCCAATTTATGTCAAAATTAGATGTGTTTAGTTTTTTAAAAATTACTAATATTCACATGTGGATTATGCCTTGCATATTCCATATTTTGTAGTGCTACAACCTAATTGTGGTAATTTTTCTGCCAGCAGGTGAACCTGTGCCCCACTCTCAGATCACCTCTTTACTAAAAGAAACATTCCCATAGCATATCCCTGTATTTCCTTAACATGTTACTAACAACAATCTCCATCCTGATTAGTTTTCCAGTCTTTATTGACAAAAAACATTATTGCAACATAGTGCTAATTGTGAAGATTGTGTTCTCAGGAAGTGTTGACTCACACCACATACAGTATTTTGTTCTCCATCCAAAAAGATTGGTGTTGATCTCACCAAGGAGCTTTTATCCACCTGTTTGCTGTCTCTCCTACATGCCTTGTGGCAGTGCATTCTGTTAGTGACCATAGTAGATAGTGATATTCTTATGTACATTAATATAATATTAAGAAGATATGTGCTTATTCATGAAAGAGATAATATGGCTTGAATCGTTTTTGGCTTTTGAGTGATTCCTAACATGCAGGTAGTGACCAGCAATTGCCCCATGTCCCTAAAAAGGGGCACATGACTCCCAAGTTTTCTGGACATCCAGATAAACTTCCTACCTTGGCAGGCTCCACAGACATCTGCGTGGTGTTAAACAGTTTTTGTAAAATGTGTCACCTAACTTCGCCCTAAATAACACCACCAATGCTAGTACCAGGAAATCCTCTTTCTTCTCTTGACTTGCCATTTCCTGTTCCTGTCTCTCCACTAGTATCAATGGCTTAAACTCAAAAGACCTTCACCTTCAGACAGTTCCTGTCTCTGCCTTTACTGCCTAAACGCTTCTGTGCTGCTCACCTCTGTTTGTGCAGGTTATGCTTCACACGTTTGAGTAGGGTGAACCTAGTTGTCATGACCTGGGATCAGCATGGCACTTCCGAACTTTTGTAAGTGGTCCCTGGCAGAATGCTGACAAGCCCTTAGATTCTGCACCACTTGGGGTCCCAAACCCACTGCTTGCACGTGACGTCACTTCTTTTATTCCGGTGACAGTCTGATTTGAGAGGAAGCAGGTTTTCCTGCTAAATTTATTCCTGGTGACAGAATATTCCAGTAAAAGGGAAAATTGCAGTCTCTCTAGACCACACAGGGGGAAAACATTAAAACCCATGTGTCCTATGTGTCAGTGTTGAGAATCATTGTGTGCAAATGCACATCCCAAAATCATAGCTTTATTGAATCTATTAAAAGTGAATTGTGGTAATCGGTCCATCCCAAAATGACAGGTGACAAATTAGGAACATTATATGATGTTCCTCATGTAACCTAGGATTTTAACATAAGCGAATTGCCACACATTGCTATTAATGGATTTAGTAAAGCTATGATTTTTTTTTTCCCCTTCAGTTTTGGGTTGTGATCATCTACCCTTGAGCGGTATTTCTCACAATAAAACACATGTAAGATGCACACCCATTGTGATGGCCTTGATAGTATGAGAGAGTATCAGGTTCGCTGACTTTTCTCTTCTGGTTTTGAGAATCATTGTAATTGTGATGTGCTGTGAGCAGATGACCAGGGCTGGTCACCCAGATTGTTCTTTACACCAAGAAATCTAGAGGAAACGCTGGCAGAATCCCCAGCAAAAGAAAAAAAAGAAGAGTAAATTGTAATCACATTTAATAAAGGATAGAAAGTGAAACTGCCATTACCACTATTCTGTAAGCTAACATCACTGGTAAAGTGTAGGACCTGCACATGTCTTCAGATTATTTAACTTAGTTTAGACTTTTTGCTAGGTTGTTATTAAAGTGTTACTAAATCCAGGACCCTGCATTCACTATATGTGGTCTCCCACATTACACAGAACATGGAAATGCAATTGATTTTTGTAAATATAAATTGCTAAATACCTTTTCTCAGCAGCAGTTAGAGCAGTCTTGTCCAGTGGAGCACTGGTTAAAAAGCTTGTAGGAGGAGTTTTCATTCTCCTCTGATTGTCCTATAAGGCTGCATGACTCCTAACCCTCTGTGTGGACAGTGCTGATTGGCCCTGTGCTGATCACATGAACAAACTGAGCATGTGCAGCTTGCCCCCAAGGTTCTGTCAGGGCGTTTAGTAACACTTTAGGTCAAGCCATTTTGTAATGTACTGTTAATAAACAATTACATTTTAATGTATTCTGCAAAGATATGTAGTCATCTAGAGGTGTTATGATGGGGTTACAAAATGCTCCTCAAAATCTAATTTCCATATTGTGCAATTGGTTTATCTATAGTAATAGAATACAGACACTGCAGCTTTTCTAGGCAGGTCACCCTATTCACAAATTATTTTGAGATGGGAAACAGAACACCAACAGCAATTTATTCAGAACAGAGAAAGGTGTAAATGTGCCAAAGTGTTTGCTAAAATCTGTGTGGTGTACAATATATAGGTTCCCTTTTTTTTTTTTAAACAAAACAGTTGTACCCTGTTTTGTGACCTAGGGTAAAATCAAATCCCTGCATACACCTGGGGCATGCAATCAGGGTTCTTTCTCCCATGGACAGAGTATTGGCTTGTAAAGCAACTACATTTGTTTGTAGATACCACAAGGTTCAATACAATTAAATAATTTAGTATTTACAAACTAAGTTTATGTGTTTGTGTAGCTATAGTCCTCTAGAAACTAATTAAAAAAAAACATAGGGTTTGGTGTATATAATGAATTTAATTTAATAATTATAAGCTTCATAATACAGTTAAGGCAGATAATTGATGTGATACATGCAAAATGGAGTGCCATTTTGCTAAAATTATTAATATATGCACTTTTCAATTTTTTCTATTATTTTAGGAATCTGATATAGCAAAGTTTCGGGAACATATACTCAAAATTAGAGAGCAGTTGTACATCTTAAATGAAGCAGAAGTTAAAAAGCGCTGGACCTTTGAAGAGTCGGTGAGGGCACTCTCTCATTCTCTTTTTTTTTTTTTTCTTCACACCCCTTTCTCCCACCTTGTACATTTATTTTTTACTGTGTTCTGTTTTCTTTTGTACAATTTCTTTCATCCAGATCAAACGGCTTTATTTCTATGCTATTCCAATGAATGCTAAGCAGCTGCAAAACTGGAGAAAATATCTGGAGTTTGAGGTGTCTCAGGGTCAGCATGAGCGTATAGTATTACTGTATGAGCGCTGCCTGATGAGTTGTGCACTTTATGAGGATTTCTGGCTGTCGGTAAGTCTTGTTTGTTGTATTTATATTCTGGGGCAGGAGCTATAGATTGGCCATAGATTTTACAAGGTGGTTGGGCATGCAGCCATGATACGAGGGTCCTTAGGGAAAAACACCTTAAAAATTCTGTTTTGGCTAATGGTGTTGACATCATTCTGTTCGAAACTGCCAGGGGGCAACTCATTCAATTTCTGTGGGGTAACCTAATGCAGATAGAAGATTAAAATAGGCACAATCATACTAATTGGTATTTGAGTAAATTCTCTGAAAAATGTGCTGCTATAGTCTTGTAGCAAAGAGTGCAAGTAGACATAACAAAACTTGCCAAGGCAACCACACAGTTACCTGCATGCCTCCTGAAAGAGTTAGTTGCATTATAATCACAAACAAATGCTTGTATCATAGCTTTCCATGAAAGACAACAGCTCAAGTTTGTGATGAGACAGCCTACTATAACTATATTTCTCCATTTTCTATCAGTGATGTGGATATCTCATTATGAACTTGAGCTGTTGTCTGTCATGGAAAACTATGATACAAGCATTTGTTTGTGAGTATAATACTTACCTTCTTTTTACTTATTAAATATATTTACTGAGGATAATGCAGTAGGCCTGTGTGCCGTTTGTTCTATTATATGATTTCAGTGTATTCAGACTTCCCCAGTCTTTGGAGGGCAGCAAGTTGTGACATATCCGGATAAGCTAGGATAAGTGTCTGGCCCCACTTCTAAACGCAGGAGATTGTGTGTTCTGATATGTAGAGTTACGTATTTATCGGCGTATAACAATTTAAGAGGGAAGTTTCAGGATTTTTTTTTTTTTAATAAACCACTTTGAAGTAAAATAATGGTCAGTGAGCATCAATGCAGCCTGATTAGTGCCCATCTGCAACCTCCATGCAGCCTGATGTATGCCCATCTGCAGCTTCAGTGTAGCCTGATCTGTGCCCATCTGCAGCCTTGCTCTTCAGTGCAGCCTGATCTGTGGCCATCTGCAGCTTCAGTGCAGCCTGATCTGTGCCTATCTGCAGCCTTGCTCCTCACTGCAGCCTAATCAGTGCCCATCTGCAGCCTTGCTCCTCACTGCAGCCTGATCATTGCCCATCTGCAGCCTAATCAGTGCCCATCTGCAGCCTTGCTCCTCACTGCAGCCTGATTGGTGCCCATCTGCAGCATTACTCCTCACTGCAGCCTGATTAGTGCCCACCTGCAGCATTGCTCATCACTGCAGCCCGATTAGTGCCAATCTGCAGCATTGCTCCTCACTGCAGCCTGATCAGTGTCCATCTGCAGCCTTGCTGAAATAGACAGCTGGATCTCCTGTGTACTCGGCTCAGCATCACGCCCAGTCCCGCCCCTTGGCCCGGATCCTATGATGGACATAATGCCGGTTTAATGCCGGGACGTCAATGCTAGGAGCCATCCAGGTTGCGGGACTGAGCAGAGCCGAGTACACAGGAGATCCGGCTCTATTACGGCGGTGCTCGTCCCCTCCTTCCCCTCGGTGGCAGCCTATATCGGCGTATAACACCCACACGCGATTTTCCCCCTATTTTAAGGGGGGAAAGTGCATGTTATATGCCAATAAATATGGTAGTTGCATGGCTGTGATGTAAATGTAATGATCACCTTTTTTTAAATGAGTGACTGACCTGGAACAAGTATGGAGAACGGGAGTTCTTAAAGGGGTTGTAAACCCTTGTGTTTTTTCACCTTAATGCATCCTATGCATTAAGGTGAAAAAAGTTCTGTCACTGAACAGCCCCCTGTTTTACTCACCTGATCCCATATGTTTACAAGCTGGTGACACGCACACCCTCTCTGGCCTGGGTCTCGGCTTTTGATTGGATAGATTGATAGCAGCGCAGGCATAGGCTCCTGCAGCTGTCAATCAAATCCAATGATGCGGGCCTGAGTCCGACGTTCTGTGTCTATGGACAAAAAAGATATACCATATTTATCGGCATATAACACGCACTTTTTTCCCCTGAAAATCAAGGGAAAATCGTGGGTGCGTGTTATAGGCCGACCCCCCCCCCCAATTGTGTGTGATCGGAGCGATCGCGGCAATTGCCGCGATCGCCGCCGACATACACAGCCGTGTGGAAATTCAAATACGGCGCCGAGACTGCAGGGACTCTTCGGAGCGGAGCTACACATAGCCGAGAGTCCTCGGGTTTTCTCGGCGCCGCTTACAGTCCCGCCCATAGGGCGGAACTGGGTGGGACTGTAAGCGGCACCGAGGAAACCCGAGGACTCTCGGCTATGTGTATCAGCGCTCCGCCGAGTCCCTGCAGTCTCGGCGCCATATTTAAATTTACACAGGGCTGTGTATGACGGCAGGGATCGCGGCGATCCCACAAAGCTACACGGGGGGGGCAAGGCTGCACTGGGGCAATGCTGCATGGGGGCAAATCTGCACTGGGGGCAAGGCTGCACTGGGGACAAGGCTGCATGGGGGCAAGGCTGCACTGGAGAAAAGCTGCACTGACATTGCTGCACTGACATTGCTGCACTGACAAGGCTGCACTGACATGGCTGCACTGGGGCAAAGCTGCACTGACAAGGCTGCAATGGACACTGGGGCAAGGCTGCACTGGAGAAAAGCTGCACTGACATGGCTGCACTGACATTGCTGCACTGACATGGCTGCACTGGGGCAAAGCTGCACTGACAAGGCTGCAATGGACACTGGGGCAAGGCTGCACTGACACTGACAAGGCTGCAGATGGACACCGATAACGCTGCATTGATGGGCATTTTAATGTAAGTTTTTCTTCCTTAAACTTTACTCCTAAAAGTTTTTTTCCTTAAAATTCCCTCCTTAACTTGGGTGCGTGTTATACGCCGGCGCGTGTTATACGCCGATAAATACGGTAATTTCCACAAAAAAAGTCAGCAATGGCAGGCTATAAGGCAACTTTAAAAAAAAAAATGTATTATATTTAATTTTTTTTTAATTTGAAACAGTCATGTGGCAATTTATGTTTTATAGGAGGCCTAATATAATAAACGGATCTAGCATTTTAGTACAAGGTCTGCTTTAAATATTAGGGACTTAAATAAGCAAACTAATAAAGTTTATTTCTATACAGTATGCACAATATATGGAGGGCCATTCAGTGGAGGGTGCCCGTTCTGTATTTGAGAGAGCCTGTCGTATCCATTTACCAATAAAATATGGCATACATCTTCAATGGGCTGCATTTGAGGAGAAGCATGGTAAGTTACTATTTTCTGTTCTGTGTATGTTGTGCCATATAATTTGTTTAGCCAGTGTTTTGCACCTCCTATTTTTCAATTCACAGGCTTCAACCTTGAAGTATAAAAAGATTTTTTGGCCCTGATGTTAAAAGAAAAAAAAAAAAAGACAGTCATAACTATTAGAGGTGCTGCCTTTAGCAAGTCTCCAATATTGGCTATCAGTTTCCAAACTGCAGTGAAAAAAGTATTTGCTGGGGCTGTACACATTATCACATTACCCCTGTCAGGAGTCTGTGATAGTGAGCCCTTGTAGTTCGCCAACTCGGGATTACCCAGGGCGTGGAGTCTAAACCCCAGCCTGCTTCTTCACCAGAGCCCCTGATGGTGGGGTTGACCTTGCAGCAAGCTGCAATCAGGTCCTGGCTCCCAGGTACACCCAGCTGAGAATGCAGAGACCGGATACATAAAGTAGTAAGCGGCCAGGAGCTCAGAGAAATATATAATAGTGATGGTGTTTGCGCTGTGGGGGAAGGTGAGAGGAGTGTTGCCAAAAGAATACTGGTGAAAGCTGAAGTGGTAATAGCAACTAAGTAAGTGTACCTAAAATCCAAGTACATAAAATAATGACTGGTATAGTAATTATAAAATATAAAACATATGAAATAGATGCCAGTCCAATGTTAATTTAATATAGAAACACATACAAATGAAATAACAAGTCCTTGTGATAATAAAGAAAGGTAACAAAAGTCTGTGTCGAGCAAAAAAGGAACAATCCCACCACCAGGAATCATATCGCTCATGCCTGCCTTTGTCCTCTCCATGGGCAGGCATGAGCGATATGATTCGCTGGCTGGATCACAAGATGAAAATAGAAGAAAGAAAGATTTAAAAAAAGAACATAGGCATCACATCTAAGAAGTGTCACTGAGTCCACCCAACAAACACTGGGGAGCAGGAGCTAATTGAAGATGCATACTGAGGACATACGAACTCGGCGTTCGTTGGATTGAAGCCTATGTTCCTTTTTCAAAAGTGAGTGCATCATTGTTTGATCCGCCTCTGTCCCACTGTGTTTGTTGCGGTATTATGCTATATACTTTATGTTTCTCCGTATTATCCCATACATCCATTATTGGGACTGCTCAAGCAACACATAGGAAATTGTTCTATCTTCTCATCAACCATCCTTACCTGTGATCTGTGACCAGTATATGCTGTATACCTTACAGCAGTAAGGTGAGCTGCTTGCAGACACAGAGGTGTCATCACTAAAGATTGCATTTGGTACACCTGTGCTTCCTGGTGGTGGGATTGTTCCTTTTTTGCTCGACACGGACTTTTGTTACCTTTCTTTATTATCACAAGGACTTGTTATTTCATTTGTATGTGTTTCTATATTAATTAACACTGGACTGGCATCTATTTCATATGTTTTATATTTTATGATTACTATACCAGTCATTATTTTATGTACTTGGATTTTATGTACACTTATTTAGTTGCTATTACCACTTCAGCTTTCACCAGTATTCTTTTGGCAACACTCCTCTCACCTTCCCCCACAGCGCAAACACCATCACTATTATATTTTTCTTTCTTTCTGTTTGGATCAGCGTCACAGGTGTTTGCAGCAGTGCCCCCTTAGTTTAAATTTTAGACAGCGCGGGAGTCTTTTTCATATATACAGGAGCTCAGAGAACTGTGAAGTTGCTTGGCTAATCTGACCTGCACTGAGCATGTCTTTAACCACTTAAGGACCACCCCATGTACATTTACTGCGGCAGGGCGGCTCTTAAGCGGTTGAAGTGGTTATATAGGGAAGCAGACTGGGAGGTGACCAAGGAAGTGATAGAAGAGAAAAGCTATAAATCCCAGAGTAAGGCTCGATTCACATCTACGCATGTTGCTTTTGAGCGTTTCTGCAGTGCTTTTTGCAGTGCTTGCTGCGTTTTTACTGCGATTTTGCCACTATTTGCATTTTGCGTTTTTTTTTTTTTTTTTTTTACACTGTATATAGCTGGTTGCTAAGGAGCGGGCCGGGAAGCTGGCTGCCACGTCCTTACCAACCGATGAGTCGTCAGCTGGCTTCCCGCTCAATGTAAAAAAAAAAATGCCTCTGCGCCCCCCACCCAAAAGCACCTTGCCCCCATGACGTCACAAGGGGCGTGGCCTCTGGATGACATAATCCGATTGCCACACCCCCATTGTTATTTAAGAAGTGCAGGACATCGGCACTGACAGATCAGCGGGACACAGCATTTTTACAGTGTAAAAAAAGAAATAAAAAACGCAAATTGCGGCAAAATCGGGGTAAAAACACGGTATTTGCGTTTTGGATGTGGGTCCATTGAATTCTATTACATGCAAAACGCTACATTTTGCGGGAAAAAAGTCCCCGACCCTTTCCAAAAACGCAGAGGCACAAAAATGCATTGATGTGAACATGTTCCATAGAAACCCATGTTAAAAATTTTCCCTGCATTTCTGCAAAATGCATCAAAAAACGCATTAGTGTGAATCGAGCCTAAAGCAGGAGACGTCCATAGGTGAACAGAGATGCCAGCAGCACATCTAAAATGGAGCCACAGTTCTAGCAGAACACTGAAGCAAGGAGGAAAGAGTTTCACAAACAGAAATCTACAGGCTTAACTTGTGATACCTCTACTTCTTTTTTTTTTTTTTTCACGTTTTTACATTTGCATCTTGGATTCTTTGTTATGATAGCTATTTTCTTCCAGGATGTTTGGACTCTGCCCGTGACATTTTGTGTAACTTTGAACGTAGAACACCTGGTTTAGCTATTGTACGTCTGAGGCGTGTTGGTCTGGAACAGCGAAATGGAAATCTACAGGAGGCTGAACGATTGCTAAAGGAGGCTGTGCAGATCAGTGCAGGCACAAAGTTAGAAGGATTTTATGCTGTGAAACTCTCACGACTAATTCTAAAGCTCCAGAGAGACCCACACAAGGCAAAGGCTGTACTTGGTGAAGCCATTAAGAAGGATCCGGTGAGAATGAATAAACTATTGAAAGTAGATGTTTGTTGTGTACTCTGCTATGTAGCTTCAGCATTCAACTTCTATTATTGTAATCTTGTTTATAAAGTTCTCCTCAGCCATCAGTACTGCCGATTTGTAGGATCCGCTAATCATGGCTGATGGCAAATTTCATACCAGATCGGGCTATGCCTGCCAAAGAGAGGAAGTTTTGGGCATTTAGATCTGCTCATGTATGGGCAGCTTTAAAGGGAATGTGTCTGAATGCACATACAAAACTTTCATCTTAATTTTTGCTTCTTTTACAGTCAGTCAGTCAGAACAAGTATGTGCATATCCTGTGTATGTGTGTTTTAGGTCAGCAACTCTTCAAGTAGTAAAGGAAGGATAAAAATGACAATCTTGGCTCATGCATCATCAAAAACAACTTTGCTTTGGCATTTGTCCTATTTACGTTCCTCTTAAAGAGAAAATGATTTAGATGTTCCACTCCATAAATTGGCAAGAAAAATATTCATATTCTTGTTACCTCAAATGAGTAAAATTTTTGTTAGGCTGCCCAGGTTATTTTATTCTGCATTTTATTTGAAGTTGTACTTCTATTTTCATACATGAAGTATATAGCAGATATAATTTAGTATTTTTCCACCAACATGTTTTCCCATGAGCGACATAAGAGTATCATACCATTTGGTTGATTGGGATTTTAATTGGCATGTTCTGTGACTTAAATGTATATATCTCCTAGGAAAATCCCCATTTACATATGTGTATGCTGGAGATTAAGATGTCCACAGATGAGGCTGAAGATGCTCCTCTGGTCTGTGTGGAAGAAGCTTTGAAATGTAAACTCTCTGATGATTCGAAGAAGATCCTTTCTCAAAAACGACTTGAATTTCTAGAAGACTTTGGCAGTAACCTAGCAAGGTACAATGTCTTTTCCAGGTTAGCCCAGTCTCCAATGATCTGTAGGTGTTCGTAGAAGAGCACATTCAGATGCGCAGTGTCAGCATCTGGCGATTTGTCTCTCAAACTGCAGATAATCCTATATCTGTTAGATAAATGTAAAGTCACTTTTACAATAACTGTATGTTTGGGGACTGGGGACTTAAGATATATGTTCATATCCCACAGGAATCAAACTGTTTGTCATAGCAATAGCATACCCTATTATATGAAGTAGCTTTATTAATGTGGATGATTATCCAGCATCATTTGTCTCTTATTCTTTTCTTCCAACACACATGGAAATTATTCACAAAACAAAGTATTTAAAGTAAAACTCTTCTCTTGGAGTTCATTAAGGGACACAGAGTTAGAGGGATTCTGAGATACATAGGTTATATTGCCACCTTCAGGAAAATTGGTAAACTGACACTGGCAAACAAATCTGTTAATCAGCCAGTATAACCCCTCCCAGTCAGAAGTCAGAGGGATTCTTGGATGTATGGGACATCCTAAAGCAGTCCAACTGAGCGTTGGGCAACACCGCAAACAGAATGCTATAAGCCTGCAAAACTGCAGTGTAAAATTTGGGGCAGTTTGCAGCTCATCGAGCCACAGAAGGTCCTTGTGTCCAAAGCTGGCATCAGATGAGGCCTGAACATTCACCTGGTAAACCTCAGAGAACATGTGAATGGAAGACCAGATGGCAGTCTTGCAAATTTGAGAAACGTGCCTGATGCTGAAAGGCCCAACAGACACTCTTAGATCTAGTAGAGTGTGCCTTAACCACTTTCTGCCCAAGCCTATTCTGGCACTCCTCTCCTACATGTAAAAATCATCATTTTTTTGTTAGAAAATTACTCAGAACCCCCAAACATTATATATGTTTTTTTTTAGCAGAGACCCTAGGGAAAAAAATGGCAGTCATTACAACTTTTTATGTCACACGATATTTGCGCAGCAATTTTTCAAACGCTTTAAAAAAAAAAAAAAAAGATCATGAATTAAAAAAAACAAAACCGTAAAGTTAGTCCAAATTTTTTCTAAATTGTGAAAGATGATGTTATGCCGAGTAAATAGATACCTAACATGCCACGCTTTAAAATTGCCACTCGTGGAATAGCGCCAAACTTTGGTAACATTCCCGGCGATACCTTATGTGTGGTTTAAACGCCGTTTACATATGTGGGTGCAGCGTATGTATGCAGTCGCTTCTGTGTGCGGGGACGGGGGCGCTTAAAAAAAAAATAATTAAATTTTTTTATTTTTACACTTTCCCTTTAAATTTTTATTTATTTTTTGATCACTTTTATTCCTATTACAAGGGATGACAGGTCCTCTTTATGGAGAGATGTGGGGTCTTATGAACCTCACATCTCTCCTCTAGGCAGGAAAGACAGATAAAAAAAAAAACGAAAAACCTTTTGGCCTGTCCAACCGAGTACTCGGCAATGTTTACTTCTGCTGGGCCGGATGTGACGTCATAACCTTATGCTCGGACCTCCGAAGGTCATAGAGACTGCCGGGGACCATCTGGTCACTAGAAATCTCTATGGCAAACTTCCGGCACCGGAGGATTCCTTCTCCAGCTCGCCGATCGCAAGGGGGGCCATCCCCGCCCACCACCTGTAGAAACGATCAAGTGGCTGAACAGGCACTGATTGTTTGTTTTTACGGTGCAGGGAATCACTGGTAGAAAAGAATGATATCTGGATAATGCCTGTAGCTGCAGGCATCATTCAGATATCACCACTCAAACCCCAGGATGTCATATGACGTACCTTGGGCAGCAAGTGGTTAACTGGGAAAGGTGGAACCTTATTTTTAATAAACAGTTGCTGGAGCCACCTAGAAATGGTGGAATCTGAGGCAGGTTGTCCGTTACAGGCACCCCTCAGACATGATGAAAAGGGAGTTGGTCAACCAGAAACAATAGGTAGTTGAGAGATAGACTCAAACAGCTTGTACCATGTCCAAACAATGGAGGGAAATCTCCTTAGGTTGTACAGGAGCAGGACAAATAGATGGAAGTACAGTGTCTTGGTTAAGGAAAAAGGAAGAAACCAGGAAAAAAAAGATCTTATCTCTGTGAAGAACAAGAAAAGGTGCTCTAAAAGAGAGGACCTCCAACTCAGAGACTGGCTTTGCATAGGTGATGGCAATAATGAAGGTAACCTTGTGGGTGACTGGGGACAGAGGATTGTTACTGATAAGTTCAAAGAGCAGGTTTTCAAGAGCTGTCAAAACTAATTTGAGATTCCATGGAGTCACAAGTGTACAGGTGAACCTACAGTATTTTTTTTTTTTTGTTTAATACATTTTTATTGAAGGGTAAGATACAGTTTACAATGAAATAACAGTATGTTTCCCCTAGTGGCAATCTCAACAAACACAGGATGCCACCTGGCTTAGGGAAAACTCAAGAAAGCATTAGTCCTAAACAATGAGTCATTAGATGCTTAGGACCATTCAATAAACATAGGAAAGCACGACTCATTGGCATTGTAAAAAACATGAACATAAAATGCCATTAAAGGGCAAAACATACCTCGTATAGAGGATAATGAAAGATAGAAATGAGAGTGAGGAGAGGTAGAGAAATAGAGAAACAAAGAGAGAGGATGAGGTGGGGGGAGGGGAAAAGTTATCCTTGACTTAACACACCGATGTACACAATAAATGACTATGAATCATCTTATGTTGATTGAGAGATAATTTCCGCAGGAGAATTTAAAGGCAAACCAGTAGGACCATATCTTGGATAAATCAGGTTTACAGGCGGTCCTCGGGTTATAAACAAGATAGGGGGTCAGTAGGTTTGTTCTTAAATTGAATCTATTTGTAAGTCAGAACAGGTAAATTTTTTAAGTGTAGCTCCAGCCAAAAAAAATATTTTTAAGCTTTTTGGATAGCATAGGGAAAGGTTAACACCCCTGTAATATTTGTTTTGCTGTCTGTGCCCCTGTTCAGAAGATTTCACCTCACATTCTGTCCCAATGACAATTGGATTTTGAAAATGTTGGGTTGTGAAAACAAGCTTTGGTGATAAAGCATCAGTGGAGACACCTTTTTCCCATAACAGGAGTGAATTTCCCTTCCTAAGAGTAGATTTCCTCTCACTTCCTGTTGTCTCCCTCCATTTGTAAGTAGGAGTCGTTTGTAAGTCGGATGTTTGTAACTAGAGGGCTGCCTCTATTTCTAAGGGTATAAGTGAGATCTTCCATATAATATATATGGTCTACTTCCTGTAATGAGTCCCAGATTGCTAGAGTAGACCAAGTAAGTGGTGAAGTGTTCGGGGTCAGCTTCCGAAATTTCCTGGGTATCCATATCTGAAGGGAACAAGTCCACACCACTTAGGTCCAATTCTAGTTGTACCCATAGCTTAGATTATTTATGGTATTTCCAGTCCGATATTCTATTCAATAATATCGCTAAGTAGTAACTCTTAAAGTCTGGTATGGCTAGACCCCCTTCCCTTTTAGGTTTAATAGGTAATTCTCTAGCAATTTGGGGACGTTTGCGATTCCAGATGTATTTGCATACTGTACTATCGGTTTCAACACTGTAAAGAACCCCAAAGGGATCATTTGAAACATGAAGAGCAGCCTGGGCAAGATGTTTATCTTCACAACGCTGATTCTCCCCAACCATGAGTGTGCTAGCTGGGTCCATTTATGCAGGTCCGATCTAATCGAGTTCAGTAATGGGATAAAGTTTACACGAAACAGAGAAGCTGGGTTAGGTGTAAGAAATATGCCAAGATATTTCATCGAGTGTGGTTGCCCCCTAAAGGGAAAGGATGGTTTCAATTGAAACTCAGTTTTATGTGGGATTGAGATGTTTAATATTTTGGATTTGGACAGGTTAATTTTAAAATTGGAAATGGTTCCGAACATTGTAAAGGCCGAGATCAGGTTAGGGAGTGAAATAATGGGCTGTTGAACATAAAATAATATGTCGCCTGCGTATGCCGCATATTTATGCTCTGTGGTGCCTGTTTTAGTTCCGTGTATGCTGGGGTTGTTCCGTACCACCGAGAGGAAAGATTCTAACGAGAGGGTGAATAAGATAGGGGGAAGTTGTGCGCTAGGGGAATTATAAAGTGCTGAGATCCAGGATAACATGGATGGGCCAATGCCCAGGTGAGATTGAGTGGACTGGGAATATCTGATGTCCACATTATCGAAACATTTTTCAGCATCTGGATAGGAGAAGGGTGGGCTTTGAGGATCTACGAAGTAAGAGATCAGGGATAAGGTTCTTAGGGAGTCGTCACGGGCCTCTCTCCCCAGGATAAATCCAGTTTGGTTTCTAGATATCCATTGAGGTATCAGGGGCAGGAGCCTGTGGCTTTATCATACAGTTTGGCATCTAAGTTCAATAAAGAAATTGGTCTATAACTGCAGCAAATGCTGGGGTCTTTACCAGGTTTAGGGAGAATAGTGATGTGTGCTTGAAGAGTTTCTGGTCAGAGTGCACTACCCTCAGAGACCGAGTTAGCATATGACGTTAGACAAGGAAGTAATGTATCCGCAAAGGCGCGGTAATAAGCTATTGTTAGACCATCTGGTCCCAGGGCTTTGCCATTAGCCATGGTCTGAAGCACTAGTCGTAATTCTGAGGTAGTGAGTTCCCCTTCCAGTGCTTCAAGAGCAGAAGTGGGTAGTTTTGGTAGGTTAGCTTGTGCGAGATACTCTTGGATAAGGGCTTCTCTAGTCCCCTTATTTACTGTAGTATGGTGCACGTGATAGAGTTGTTGATATAAGGAGCGGAATTCTTTAGCTATGGCAGAAGTCTCATGTACCAGGGTATCCGAGGGTGTCTTAATTTTAGCTATAAATGAGGCTAATTTTTTCTGTTGTAGGGGGGAGCGAGCAAGGAGCTGCCTGGGTTCATTACCCTATTCGTACAAGTGTTGGGAAACTATGTAGAGTTGATTTTTTTGTTCCAAGTGGAAGAGGGCCTTTAACTCTTCTCTCTTCAAAGTCAGAGAATGATATAGTGTCTGGGAATGTCATGTTTTGTGATTTCTCTATAATGAACTGATTTCCCGGATTAGCTTTGATTGTAGATGTGTTCTCTCTCTTTTTTTTTCCTCAAACCAAGTTCTATGAACTTCCCACAAATGTGTGCCTTGTGGGCCTCCCAGAGTACACCAGATGAAACATCTGGGGTCATATTGTCTTTGAAATAAAGAGAGGGGTCATCTCCAATCTGTTTTTTTATCAATGTCTTCAGAGATGAGGGTATCATTTAGTTTCCATTTTGTAGTTTTTAAGGGTAATGAGGGAATTTTCAATTTGAGACTATTCGAAGCAAGGTCCGATATTGTTGAAGTTTCAATGTCAGAACGGAGTGACAAGGCTAAGTGGTGATGATCAATAAAAAAAGAATCTATCCTTGAGTAGGAACGATGAAGGTGCGAGTAGTGCGTATAGTCTTTTGCTCGTGGATGCATCACCCTTCAAACATCCATGCGTTGAGCATCGTGGAATCGTATGCGGATGAAAGTCAAACGTTTGTCGGGAATACTAGATCTGCCCTGTGAGGTGTCTATGGCAGGTTCCAGGGGAGTGTTAAAATCCCCTGCTAGGAGAATGCAGCAAAGCGAACAAAATCCCTAAATTTGGTAAGGGTAACAGCTATGAAACCTGCTTGATCATGGTTGGGGACGTATCTATTTGCTAAAGTACCCAGGCTGCCCCTCAAGAATAAGTATCTTCCAGAGGAATCACTCAGTGCTGTTTCGAACGTGAAAGAGGTTCCCCCTACGGAGTCCAATGGCCACTCCTTTTGCCTTATTGACAACCAGGTACATAATATCCCTGCACATTGAGGGAGATCAGATTTACCGTAGCAGTTGGAACCATCGGGGAGTGTCTTGATACATAGTCTACCAAAATATCTGGAGATGAGGCAGGAGGTGGGGGGAGAGAGAGGGAGCAGAGAAGTGAGGGAGGCAGAAAGGGCAAAAGACAAAATACCAGTCAAAGTCCAAAAAGAGCAAATTGAAAACTTCAACTAACATATATGATTGTCTAGGATATGCACACAAAATCTGGCGGTGTGTAGACAGGGCAGGCGCTGGACCAAACACCCCTGAGCACGTCACCCAGCGAAGGGCAACGGCACGTGGGCATGGGGTCACAGAGTGCCCCGTAAGGGGGGGTTGTGGAGACCCGGACATCAGTGCATACCAAACAGAAGTGTGCACCATCTGGGTGCTCTGGCGCGGGCATTGTGCATAAAACAATTATATGGTCATAAAATATAACTTTAGGCATAGTAACTAAAGCGTATACCTCTTAGTAAACAGTAAAAAAGTCATAACCAAACCACTGGTGGGCAGTGATTTATAATGTCCAACCGAACAGTAGGGACAGAAAAAACAGATATATCTACCGATATGATACTTGCTTGTGGTAATCAGGGGTGAGACCCCTGCACTAGGGCAACTAGACCGCATCATGGGGGATTTACCCCATCTGTGGTGAAGAGCCCCGAGTGGCAGAGCAGTGTTTCTGGGCCACTTTCTGCCAGTGTAGTGTTTCTGTCAGAGGTAGTAGGGAGCGGAGGGATGGCATCCTGCCAACCAGGAAGTTCCGGAGGATTGATGTTGAGATCCATGTAGAACTTGTCTAAGTCCTCTGGAAAGCGAAGGATAGGGGTTTTGCCATCCCTATTCGCTATGAGTGGAGCCGGGAAACCCCATTGGTAATTGATAGAAGCAGAGCTCAGATTATCCGTCAGGGGTTTAAGAGCCCTACGACGCTCCAGGGTTTCCCTGGCCAAATCGGGTAAGAAAGACAGGGTAACTCCATAAATTCTAGGGTGGCTGCCGTCCTTGCCTTCCGCATGATGAGCTCCTTCTCCTTGAAGTAGTGGACCCTGCAGATGACGTCTCTTGGGGTGTCTGAAGACAAGTTGCGGGGGTTGAGGGACTGGTGAACTCTATTCAGTTTCAAAGGATGGTCTGCCAGGTTGCCCAGCAGGCTGTTAAAAATGCCACAGGTAGAGGCAGAAAGATCATAATCTCTGGTCGCCTCAGGCAGGCCTCTGATCCGTATATTGTTCCGCCGTTGCAGGTTTTCTTGGTCTTCAATTTTGTACAGGGCCATGCTGTGAGCGATGGAGAGATTTCGGGTGGTAGTCTGCAGGTCTGTAATGGCTACCTCATGGCGATCCAGGCGCAGCTCAGATTCCTCTACTCGCACAAGTACTTGTGAGAGGCCAGACTGAACCGCTGAGACCTCTTTCTTTATTGCTCTCTCAAAGCTGAGTAGCATGGAGGCTAGCTCCGACTTGGTGGGAAGTCTGCTCACTAGCGCCGCAACTTCCGAGCGCCTGGGAGAGCTCCTATCCCCGTCCGAGCCGACGGAGGAAGCTGAAGACCGGTGTCTGGATTCAGGCTTGTCGGGAGGCAGAGCCTGAGCCACACAGAGAGCGGCCTAGGCTGTCTGTCTTAATGAAATCATCCGGTTCCGTGGCCAGGATACATTTAATGTAGCCCACAGAAGTGTTTTTCTTAGGCAGGGATTTACCCGTTCTCTTGCCCATAATGTCCATACAATAGGAGCTGTTAAATATCAAGGTAAAGCTGATAACTCGGGTGCCAGCGCTGGAGCTCACAGGAGAAGCCTCCTCACTGCTTCATGCCGAAACCTCTCCCTGTGAACCTACAGCATTTGAGCAGTCACCTGTACATAGGTCTATACCAAGGAATGGGGGTCCAACTGTCTTTAAAAAAAGAAAAGCTGGGGCCAAGATTTTGGCCTTTGATAGTACTGAAGGCCAAATGTTGATCCAGACCTGATTGTAGGAATATCAAGATGTGTCTCAGACAGGGCTAGAATGAGAAGTTCTGTCCAAGTCATAATCGGATCAGTTTCTCTTTAAACCACAAGACTTCTGGTTCTACCTTGGTGATTGATGTATGCCACTGCTGTGGCATTGTCTGAGGGAATCCATAATGAATGACCTTGCAGTCAAGAGGTCCACGGTTGAAGGGAGAGATGTGCTTCTAATAGTGACCAAGACCTCTGCAATGATAGGGTGTTCAGGACCTCTCTCCTGCCTGCCAGGCTGGCATCCATAATGGGAATCGTCCAGACCAATTTAAGAAAGGACTTCCCTTCGACTCCAGTGCTGAATTTGTGAGCATCAGGCCAGAGATAACCTGGCCCTGGATGTCAGGCGAATAGGTGAATACAGAGACTGTACCTTCTTGACCCATGCAGCCAGAATGTTGAGTTGCAACAATCTGGTGTGGAATTGGCATACAGGGCTACCAAGGATGCCACTATCAAGCCCAAGACTCTTTTATACAAAGTAAAGAGTTTTGGCTTCTGAACATAGGAGCGGAAGTTAAGGAGTTTGTCTCATCAAATTAAAACTCAGAATCAAGTATTATGTAGTAGAAAACCTAAATTCTCCAAGTGATGAGTGGGTTCCAGCACTGACCTCCTGTAGGTTTAGGATCCTACTGAACTGTTAAAAAGTCTGAACAGTCCTTTGGATGTTGGCTAACAGGGACTGACCAGACTGCTCAGTAAGAGGTCTAGATATCCCACAATAGGAATGGCCCTTGAGCGCCGCAAAGCTAGCACAGGGCTTAGAAACTTGGTGGAATACTCAAGGTGTAATGGACAAGCCAAATGGAAGGGCAACAAACCCGCAGTGTTGTGCGCCAAAAGCAAAACACAGGTAGTGTTGATGTGTGGTAAAGATGGGGACATGATGTCCACACAGGCCAGAAAATCTCCCAAATGGAGGTAAACAATAATTAATTCGTTGCATTCCATGTAGAATTTTTGCACTTCAATGAAGAAGTTGAATGCATTTAGAGCTGAAATGGGTAAAAAATACCTCCTTTCGTTTTGGGAAATGTGAACAGGTCTGAGTTGAAACCGTGCCTGTTCTAGAATAATTGCAGTGACTCTTTGAGAGAGGCGTGTTGTCCCAGAGCAGTGTGGAGGCCTGTTAATCATTGCTGAGACATTGGAGGAATTGACAAAATGAAGCAGGGTAAAGGTACAGATTGAAACTCTGGTTTGTAGCCCCTGAACACCTTGTCCATTACCCAGGCTTTTGAGATATTAAGTGTTCAGGTCACCGCAAATTACATTCCCTTACTGTAACAAGAGGGGGCGGTCAATCATTGTAAAGAGCACTTGCTTTCAGGCTTGGAAGATTTGGGAGTCCAAAGTTTGTGATGGAACTGAAACCCGGACTTTGACTTAGGCAGGCCATACACAATTAATTTTCTTTCGTGCGACCAGCAGATTGCACGAAAGAAAATGAATTGATTCCCCCATCCACACAATTGAGGCGAATGAGGGAATCCCTCCTGCGGAACTATTGTATTCTGACAGTGGGGGAGAGTTCCCCGCCGTCAGAATACATTCATCAGCACCGCCTGCTATAGCTAGGAGCAGTGATCAACTGAAACATTTTCAACAGGCTGGTTGTAGAGAGCAACTTCTGTAAAACCAGCCTCCCTATTGATGGATTGAAATTTGATCCAGTCCCTGCTGAACCAGCCGCATTTCAATCCATCTATGTTGGGCTGTAGAGTTTTGGGAAACTGGTTTCAGTGGTAGGAAGTGTTCCAGCCTGAAACTTAGATTTCTTTTGCTGAGGCAAATTAATGTTTTTTTCCTCATAAAGTAAGTTGTCCAGGGAGGCATTAAAGAGATGGCCCCTATCGAAAGACATACACAGTAAGTTTTTTTTTCACTGTTCTGCATTTTAGCCAAAGAAATACTCTGCATGTGTGCAGACAGGAGAATCATTTTAGATATGAGACTTATGATATCCACAAGCTCCTCAACACAGTAGTGTAGGGCAACATACATGATCTATAGTTGTTTTAAAATGAAAGGGTCAGTGAGGATTGACTCAGGGGCATTGGCTACATCTTCAACCATACCCCCAGGGTTTGGCAAATGGACATAACAGCAGTGACAGGTTGCAAGACCGGCCTGTTAGGGAGAACAAGCCCGGGGTTTCCAATCTCTAGTCTACTGTGTTCTTAAACATCGGGGATGTCCTCAATGGAAACAGTATTTCTTTTTCGTACATCATGGGACACAGAGCACCATAGTAATCACTATGTGGGTATATAAGCACCTTCAGGTGATGGACACTGGTATACCCAATAAAGGAAGTTCACTCCCTATATAACCCCTCCTTCTAGGAGTACCTCAGATTTTTCGCCAGTGTCTAAGGTGTTGGTCACGAGTGAAGATGTGCTCTGAAGAGCTCCAAAGCTGGAGGGATCCCTGCTGGATTTAAACAGCCTCCATAGACCAGATCCACCAAAAGTGCCACTGAGGCCAAGGTAGATGGTACCCGGGCTTCGTATACGAAGAACAAGGTTTTGCCTGTACCACCTCTCTTTGTAGGGCTGGACCCCCGGACCCAGGACTTTTTGGTCATGCTACATTACCTAAAGTTTTTGGCTGGCGGGGTGCTAGTACAGGTCCAAGGGAGTGGAACCCCTATAATAGGGACCCGGTCCTTGAAGGTTTGCTAACGCAGCCTGCCACGATGGGTGAAGTTTGGATCTGTCTGTTACAGCAGTATCCTGCAGTGAGGAAAAGGTAAGGGAAGAAGCCTAGGAACTGTAAAAAGTCCACCTATGCTTTTTTCATCCATAAGTAAAATGTTGTCATGCCTAAAGTCTCCACTAGAGGGAGTAAATGCATACCTTAGTACGTTGCTTCTCAGTCAGCTCAGAAGTCCCAGCTAAACAGCACGTGTGTGGTCTCAGCAAGCCAGAACATTTCCCCCTTGGGGGAAGGGAGGTACAAAAGTAGCTTGTATTTGCCCCCACCCCCACAAAGGGGGGGCGGCAGCGGCTTTCATATGTTTCGTTTTTCTTTTTCCCCACAGAATTTTTTTCAAACTTCCCGCCTCCCCAGCCCTCCCTTTCCTCCCTTCTCGCTCAAGGAGCGTATCGAATGCCGTCCGCGTGTGCACGGGCAATGGCTAGTTAAACAGAGGGGGGATGTGCTTAAGGGGGCGTGACAAAGGGGCGTGGCTTAAGGGTGTGGCTCAAGGAGCGTCGCCGTGTGCGGGACATAAGTCCACGAGGAGCACACAGGGCAGGCGCTGGGGAAAACAGACAGAGACCGACGCTTCACAGCTAACAGCTGGAGTCTGACACACAGGAGCGCTGGGGGCACATAAGGTTGCACAGGCATTTCCAGTACAAGAAAAAAAATTTACACACAGCACTAAAAAGCTGAACTTTATTAGCAGCATTTTCTTTTGCTAAACTATTTTCTCAGCGAGTTGTGCATTTTACTTAGTGCCTCCGCTTTTTGTGCTCAGCACTATGGCTCCCAAAAAAGACACCACTCCACACTTTCATCCTCTCCTGAGATACAATTGGTGGTGCAGCTGCTTCTCACATTTCAGCCCCTGTATACGTGATTGATGCGTTTTCCTCCGCCCTGCAGGGCCTAGAAGGAAGATTAGCTATTTTAATCGCATCCCTATCCAAAAGGATAGGAAGCGTGTTAGATCACCCTCCCCCACCTCAGACCCCTTACCAAGGGAACAGTGGGTAGAGGATGAGGTGTTACCCTCAGGCGATCAGGAGGAAAGGCAAACCGATTACTCCTCTACGGAGGAAACAACGATAATCTGAGAGATTGCTGGTATAATCCCTTATGGAGATGGTTCGTGCCTCTTTCAACCTACCCTAATGGAGTCAGCTGAAAGTTCTGTTTTCTCCTTTAGGTTCCTTAATACCTTCACAGCCTTTCTCATGCGTTTCCTGTACATGCATTACTTGAAAAGCTTATTTATGCTGAATGGGATCACCCGGATAAGCATTTTCTCCCTCCAAAGAGATATTACAGCACTATATCCCCTGCAGTAGAAATTCACCAAAAAAATAGAATGTACCAGCAGTGGGCGCTGTGATTTCCAGTGTGAATAATAGTATAACTTGCCAGTGGAAAATGCACAAATGCTTAAGGATCCAACAGGTAAAAGGTTGGAATTCCTGTTAAAATCCTCTTTTTCCTTGGCAGGGGCCATTACTCAGCCTGCAGTCGCTGCAATAGGCATCTGTCAGTCCCTAAAGGACCAGTTTAGACAGGGTGGTCCCTGCACAACAGGCCTGTGATTTGGCAGAACTACCAAGGCCGCTGTGTTTTGCCATAGACGCTATGGAAGACTATTCCCCAGGCGTCCTGCCTTGCGCTTGTGCTAGTACACATGCGTAGGACCCTGTGGTTGAAAAAAAAAAAAAAAACTTTTGTTCAGCAGAAGCACCTTGCAAGAGGCTTCTGACTAGTTTCCCTTTTCATGGGGATCGACTATTTGGGGATGATTAGGACAAATGCATCCAAACGATTTCTAGTTTGAAGAGTACTCTTGCCAGTCAAAAGAAAATATAAACATCCTTCATTTAAACAGACTCTTTCCCCTGCACCAGGGGCATCCGCCTCTAGGCAGTGGTGACGGCTTCCACCGTCAGACTCTAGAGGAAAGCCTCAGGGGCAGGTCCAGGCATAGAAGAAGACCTGGTGCCGGAAATCAGCAAAGCAGAATTCTAAAGCCTCATTATGAAGAGGTGCCCCCCTCGCCAGAGAGGGGAGAGGACTTCTGCAATACTCTGGCAAGAGGAAATCAGGATAGATGGGTCATCTCCACAGTGTCTCTAGGATACAAACTAGAATTTCAGGAGTTTCCACTGTCTCGTTTTCTGAGATCAAACGTTCCCGAAGATCCAGGGAAAAAGCAATCTCTGTTTCGGGCATTAACCGATTACTGGCTCAGGGGGTGATCATACAGATCCCCACAGAAGAGCAAGGCTTGGGGTTTTATTCAAACCTCTTTATGGTACCAAAACCGAATCAGACCCATTCTAGATCTAAAGAATCTAAATCAGCTCCTGTAAATCCGCTCCTTTCGCATGGAGTCGATCAGGTCAGTAGTTCCTATCCTACAAGGAGGAGAACTTCTGGCGTCTATCGACATCAGGGATGCATATCTGCATGTCCCTATATTTCCCGCTCACCAAAAGTTTCTGCGGTTCAAAGTAGAACAGCAGCACTTTCAGTTTGTATCCTTGCCCTTCGGGCTAGCTACAGCACCCCGGGTGTTTACAAAAAGTTCAGGCCCCACCTCTAGCCAGGTTGAGGGCACAGGGTATAACAGTCTTGGCTTACCTAGACGATCTATTGCTAATAGACCAGTAGTTGGAGAAAAGCGTGTGCATTACAACCAAATTCCTAAAAAATCTGGGTTGAATTCTCAAATTAGAGAAGTCTTCCTTAAAAAACGCTAGAAAGGCTGGAGTACTTGGGTCTGATCATAGACACAGCCCAGAAGAAGGCGTTCTTGCCTCAGGCAAGATCAACGCCATAAGAGAGCTGGTGCAGAGGGTCAGGTCGAAAAGAGATTCCTCCATTCGCCTTTGCATGAGGTTGTTAGGAAAGTTGGTGGCTTCATTCGAATCGGTTCCCTATGCCCAGTTTCATTCGGGACTGTTGCAAAACAGTATCCTGTCAGCTTGGAACAAAACGGTTCAAGCTCTAGATTTGCCAATGCGGCTGTCCCCAAAGGTGTTCCAGAGCCTCAGTTGGTGCTCGGTATCCGAGAATCTGCAGAAGGAAAAAAACCTTCATACCAGTTACTGGAAAGTGGTAACGACAGATGCCAACCTTTCAGGGGGAGCAGTACTGAAAAAGACATCTGTCCAGGGACAGTGGTCCAGAACCGAAAAGGCCTGCCCATCAACATCCTAGAGATTTGGGCAGCGCGTCTGGCTCTGAAGCCCTCAACATTCAGGTTACGGGATTCTCCTGTCAGGATCCAATCCAACAATGCCACAGCTGTGGCCTATATCAAATCACCAAGTGGGCACTAAGGGTCACGCAGCTCAGAGAGTGGGGGACCATATTCTAGCTTGGGCAGAAAGGGATGTTCCTTGCCTAGCGGCAGTCTTCATTCCGGGAATAGAGAATTGGCAGGTGGACTATGTAAGTCGCCAGCAGTTGTTCCCGGGGAGTGGTCCCTTCACCTCGGAATCTTTCTGGCTATATGCCAAGTATGGGGGATCCCAGATGTAGATCTTTTGGCGTCCAGGTTCAACATGTAGTTGGTCAACTTTATGTCAAGGACAAGGGATCCACTCGCATGCAAAACAGATGCGTGGTGACCCCATGGGGTCAGTTTTCACTGAGTTAGGTTTTTTTTCCCTATTCAGTTGCTGCCACGGCTTCTTTGCAGGATCAAGCTGGAAAGAAAGCCGGTAATTCTGGTAGCCCCAACATGGCCCAGAAGGTCATGGTATGCAGAAATCATAAAGATGGCAGTGGAGGATCCATGGTCCCTTCCACTACAGCCAGACCTACTCACAGTTGCCAATATTCCATCCTACCTTACGAACGCTAAATTTAACAGCTTGATTATTGAAACCCACATTCTGAAGAAACGTGGGCTTTCCGGGTCAGTTATCTCTACTTTAAATAATGCAAGGAATCCAGCTTTCAGGACTATTTATTATAGAGTCTGGAGGGCTTATGTTTCCTGGTGTGAATCCAAGGGTTGGCACCCTCGGAGATATATCATAGGCAGAATTCTTGCCTTTCTACAATTAGGGGTAGAGATGAAGTTGGCCTTGAGTACTATTAAGGGCCAAGTCTCAGCTTTATCGGTCTTATTTTAAAGAACGATTGCTACACATTCTTTACTCCGGGGTTTTATGCAAGGGGTGATGCGGAATTATCCGCCAGTTAGATCACCTTTGAACCCTTGGGATTTGAACTTAGTTTTGTCAGTGCTACAAAAACAGCCATTTGAACTGATACAACGTATTCCCTTAGTCCTTATGACAAGGAAGTTGGTGTTCTTGGTTACTATATGCTCAGCAAGGAGGGTTTTAGAATTGGCTGCTCTTTCTTGTAAAGAGCCATACTTGATTATTCATAAGGACAGACTGGTGTTGCGCCCTCGTCCAGATTTTTTGCCAAAAGTAGTCTCAGGTTTTCACCTGAACCAAGATATTGGCCTGCCCTCGTTTTTTCCCAAACCATGTTCCAGGGAAGAAAAGTCACTACATTGTCTTGATGTGGTGAGAGAGGTCAAAGTCTATTTACAGACTGCTCAGATTCGGAAGACTGATGTCTTATTTGTTCTGCCCGAAGGTCTTAAAAAAAGGACAGTCAGCATCAAAATCCACTGTCGCTAAGTGGATTCGGCAGGTTATAATTCAGACTTATGATTTAAGGGGTAAGATTCCATCTTTTCAAGTCAAAGCACACTACCAGGGCGGTTAGTGCTTCTTGGGCAGTGCATCACCAGGCCTCCATGGCTCAGATCTGTAAGGCCGCAACCTGGTCTTCAGTACATACATTCACCAAGTTTTATCAGATGGATGTAAGAAGGCATGAGGATATCGCCTTTGGGCGCAGTGTGCTGCAGGCAGTAGTATAAGTCCTCAAATCTGGGGGTGCCCTACGGGTTGTCCCTCCCTCCCCTCAAATAGCATTGCTATGGGACGTCCCATATAATGATTACTATGGTGCTCTGTGTCCCATGATGTACGATAAAGAAAATAGGCTTTTTATAACAGCTTACCTGTAAAATCCTTTTGTTGGAGTACATCATGGGACACAGAGGTCCCTCCCCTCTTTTTGAGTTTAGATATATTGCTTTGCTACAAAAACTGAGGTACTCCTGGAAGGAGGAGGGGTTATATGGGGAGTGAACTTCTTGTATTGGGTATACCAGTGTCCATCACCTGAAGGTGCCTATATACCCTCATAGTGATTACTATGGTGCTCTGTGTCCCATGATGTACTCCAAGAAAAGGATTTTACAGGTAGGCTGTTATAAAAAATCCTATTTTTGTCTAAGCAAGAAATCCACAATGGGAATGATCCACTTTTCAAAGTGGTATTTAACCCAAAACCAAAATTTTATATATTGCAGCTTGCCAATTCGTAGAGGTGATGGCTGCATTAGTTTTATTTTTTTAGGCTTTTTATCCTCTGTTTTCACCTGGTGATCTGGTCACTAACACACCTGTATTAGAGAACCCCCATTCTGGATGAGGGGGCACCTTTGGACAGCAGCACTGTCACTCTGGGAGGAGGGGAGCATTGGCTACACATGTAGATTTAGATACACTAAACAACTTTATAAGCAGTTACAACAAACAGTTTTCCATTTTAGGATAAAGGTTTTACCCGAATAAATAACGGAAAGCTGATTCTTGTAAGCACCCCTGTCAGTGGTAAATGGTTTGCCCCAACCCTCTAACTGCTATTTTGCCTGGACAGCATGGTCTGTTAACCTCTTGCCGTCCGCACTATAGAATGACAGCCACAGTGCGAACCTGAATTTCCGGGACCCCTGTGCACCCACCTCGCGCGCCCTGTGATCACCGAGTCACTGAGACTCGGGTGATCACAGATCCGAGTAAGGGGCCGGAAAAAAAAGCCGATCACTGGCTTATGTGCAAGGGACATCGGTCCCGAAGAGGAATATAATCCTCATCTGTGCCCACCAGTACCCCCTGCCAGTGCCACCTGCAGGTGCCCATGAGTGCCCCATATCCAATGCCCACCAGTGGTGCCAATCAATGCCACCTAGCAGTGCTGCCTATCAGTGTAACCGATCAGTGCCCATAACTGCCACCTATCAATGCCGCCTCATCAGCGTACATCAATGAAGGAGAAAAATTACCTGTTTGCAAAATTTTATAACAAAATCTAAAGTTAAAAAATAAAAAAATTTGGTCTTTTTGTCATTGGTCTAATTGTCATTCAAAGTTCATCAGCGCTGAAAGCTGAAAATTGGTCTGGACAGGAGGGGGGTTTAGGTGCCCCGTAAGCAAGTGGTTAAAGGAAGTTGAAAAACAACAGATTTACTGACAGGATCACAAGGAGAAAATAAAGGAAAATCTTCTAAAAAAGAAAACGAATGCAGCCATCACAAGTAAAAAAAATGGTGCTCTGCAATTTCATACATTTTTTGTGTTTTAATACCGCTTTAGCAAACGCCTCTTCAATTGAATATTGCTCGGCCAAACACTTGGTAGGTGAAAATAGATCAGTCACCATACAAAACTGATTGCAGTAGCAAGTGTACTGGGAATGTTTTGACAGGTTGTGGACTTTAGAGATAGCCCAGGCTGGAACTCTAAAAGAATTCAGACAGCAGTTGCTCCATATCAGACGTGTATGCACCATGTCATTTGGAACAAAAAAAGTATGTTTAAGACTATGTGGCAGACCTCCTCAAGTA
Organism: Lithobates clamitans; assembly: GCA_037952925.1. Lineage (NCBI taxonomy): Eukaryota > Metazoa > Chordata > Amphibia > Anura > Ranidae > Lithobates > Lithobates clamitans. The sequence goes on from JBBGZY010000427.1 coordinate 4,140,727, forward strand.
CAATACAAAAACTGAAAGGTTACACTCATCATCCTCAACTATGTGTGCAGAAGAAGCTGCAGGTATATCAGAGACAGACCCAGGACTGTAGTAAGTGTAGAATTACATTTGCAGCCCCTGCATTTGTTATCATGGCAGTGATTTTGCGCATAAAATATGCCACAGTTATCGTGAACTCATTGCTCAACTAGCAATAAGTGGTGCAGCACAAAGACCCAGGGACCCAAAAATGGTGCAGGAATACATGCAGAGTGTGGGCAACAGGTTTTTAAAAAAGTGCATCGCCTTTCTTCAGGATCCTTGTGATTTACTAAAACTGCAGAGTGTAAAAAGCTGTGCATGGTAGCCGATCTTCTAACTTCACACTGTTCAGTTAAGCTTTGACAATAAAACCTGGAAGCTGTTGCTTTCTATGCAGAGCTGCACCAGATTTTGCACTCTCTGGTTCTAGTAAATACACCCCATTGAGTGTGTCACAGGACATCCTTCCTAGCGTTAACCCTTTAGAGAGTCAGTTGGAAATAAGTGTTACCGCCCGGAGCACATGCAACGCATAAAAGTGTCACAGCACAATCTCCATAGTGTTCCCCTGTAGGAAAACTGACAAGAAGCTTACTTACACATGCCAGGCCCACATAAAAACATGGCAAAGCCTTAGTACTTGCTGCAGTGCTGGTCTGGAGAGCGCCTTGAGGCAAAAAAAGACAGCAGCCAGACAGTGGAGTGTGCCAGTGCAGGACTTAATGAACATGCATATTCATCCGGTGGGCATATTCCCAAAGGAGTTGCTCTGTGGTGACACAGTAAACCAAGTGTAAGGAGAATACTTCAAGTAGAGGCGATCCTCTATGCCCTGACATTTTTCCAGCTCCGTGTCAATCAGTGGCGCTTCTGGGTAGAGGAGGGAGTGCTGCCAACGGGAGCCCATGAGTGACATCATGGCTTCCAGAATTCCCAGCTAATGTCGAATGTTCCCTCATTTTCCCTGCAGCCGCCGCTCACTAACACATGGAATCGTGTGACCAGAGCAGACTAAAAATGGGTCAGTATGCAAATCATTTTTACACAGATAGGCAGTATATGTAGCAGAAGGGAAAATATTTAAGCCTAATTAGTGTTATGCCGCGTACACATGATCGGACATTCCGACAACGAAATCCTGGGATTTATTTCCGATCAATGTTGGCTTAAGCTTGTCTTGCAAACACACGGTCGCACAAATCTTGTCGGAAATTCCGATAGTCAAGAACACAGGGACGTACAACATGTACAACGAGCCGAGAAAAATGAAGTTCAATAGCCAGTGCAGCTCTTCTGCTTGATTCCGAGCATGCGTGGAATTTTGTGCGTCGGAATTGTGTACACACGATCGGAATTTCCGACAACGGATTTTGTTGTCGGAAAATTTGAGAACCAGCTCTCAAATTTTTGTTGTCGGAAATTCTGACATAAAATTTCCAATAGAGTTTACACGCGGTCGTAATTCCCGACAACAAGCTCCCATCAAACATTTGTTGTTGGAATGTCCGATCGTTTGTTTGCGGCATTAGGCAGGAAGTCCAGTTTAATATCATGAGAAACCCTGTTGCCGTTCGTGCACAGATTGAAAAGATTGTACCTGGATTACATTTACATAATGACTAAATATCTTATGTGAAATAGATACCATGAACCTCAATCCTCACAGCAGTTGCTCTGTAGACAAATTGTTTCAGCATACTGTAAGAATTCCATGGCCAATACTTTTTGTTCAGTTATTACATTTTAGACTACTGTTATGTACCTGAGGAAGCCTGAGACAATGAGGGCTATTTCTCCTAAGCTGGTCATACATTATGCAGTCTGATTGTACAATCTCCTTCACGTTTAAAGCATTTGTTACCCTAACAAGTCATATTCCTGATATATGTCTGCTGTACCATGTACTTGTATGAGAAAGTATCCTATTCTCTTTTTATTATTTAATTTATGTGAAATACCTGGTGTTCCTGCTAGTCCCCTTGCTTTCCTATAAAAAAAAACTGACCACACTAAGCAGGAGAGCACACCATGGTCACTTCTCTAGCTGTGCTGGGAACTCGGGCTGCTCTCCTCTAATCCTCAGACTTGTTCTGACACGCCTCCCCTGCACAGCCATTCACTGGGAAGCTCATTGTGCTGCTGCTTCTCCACCCCCAGCATTTATGCAGCTGAGAACAGAGGGAATGTGATCGCGTATAGAAAAAAAAAGGGGGGAAAAATCAGTATTTATGTTTTTTTTATATCTATACTAAAATGTTTTGCCATTCATTTCTATTTTAAACTGAATGGGTCGTTTTACAATGTGATCGTTTACAATCACTTTAAGCTGGCAATAGACAGTTTGATTCTCAGCTGTCCCTGCTGGGAGAACGCAGTGATTATTGCTAGCAGCTATAGCCTCTGGCAATAATATCATTTCGAAAATCCAACATGCTGGTTGTACCGAAGTCGATCGATATATTGACTTGGGTACATTCGGCCTGCACATAAATGGTTAGAATCTCGGCTGGTCCCTGCTGAACTGGCTGAGATTCGAACCATCTATGGTCGGCTTAAAGTAGAACTATAGGTAAAACTTTTTTTTTTTCATTTTGGATAGGGAAAGGGAGGGTTAAAACCCCTGTCAATTTTTTTTCACCATCTGTGTCCCACTGTGGAGATTTCCCTTCCCTTCCTGTCCCTTAGCCAAACAGGAAGTGGAGGGAAATCCTTGCAAATTAAGGGAATTCTTTGGGGACCCCTTGGTCACCAGAGCTAGTGTCCCCATTGGAAGATTTCCCCTCTATTCCTTTTCTGGGGACAACACAAAACTTGGGATTTTCTTGACTTTCACTTTCAATGATAATGGTAAACAGGACAAATAGAGAGGGTGAATCTCTTTAACCCAGCATAGACATCAATAAAAACGGACAGATGTTCTAATCCCTCTGCACTCTATCCAAAACTAAAAAAAAGTTTTGCCTTTAGTTATACTTTAAAGGAGATTGTACAATCAGATTATATAGTGTATATAGTATAAGTGATGTTTATACCTCTAGCATAGTTGCCCTTTGAAAGTGTGACAGGAGCTATGAGGGAATGTAGTGTTAAAAGTGTCTGTGATACACAACCTGGGTCTACCAGAACTTCGATGCAGAGAATATAGGAGCAAAGAAGTGTAAAATGGCACTTCCCTGGCTGTCATGCTGATCTGAAGGCTTCATTACTTTTAGGCACTGACTTAATAAAAGTATGCAGAAGTTATGATTTCACTTGCTGCATGCTTGTTTGGTTCAGTGACTCTTTAGGTCTCTGTCCTGTTTTTGCTCGATTGATCCCCCTTTTTTTTGTCTTGGTGACCATTGTCACCAGGGCAGTAGTAAGTGAGGGGAAATCTAAAATCTGTCACCAGAACAAGAGGTGAAGGAAAATCATTTAATAGGGACACCTATTCCAGTGCCAACTGTTTAGGGGAATTCCCCCTCACTTTGAGATATTTCTTCTAATTTGTTGTGTCTCCAGGACAGAAAGTAAAGGGAAACCCCCCCAACAGAACACAGACAGCAAAAAAAAAAAACAGGAAATTGTATCAAATATTTGGCCAGGGTCTGATTCTGCAAGAAAAGCTGGAAGCACCCTGGACAGGTAAAAAATGGAGGCCACTTTAGGGACGAAGTGTTGAAGGGGTCTGAGCACGACCCTACCCGAAAAGAATGTGACATAAGGCTCTGCTGACCCTAACGCCTGGAGTTCCGATACCTTGCCGCCTAAAGTTATGGCTACCAGGAATGCTGTTTTCAGAATGGTATCCCATAAGGAACAACTTTCTGTTGAAGCGAAAGGAGTGTTGGCCAGGAAATTCAGGATTAATGTTAGGTACCACTGTGGAAATCTGTTCCTCTTTGGGGGACGAAGCCTAATGACCTTCCTTGTGAAACGCTCCACCTAAAGGTCTGTTGACCATTTTTTTTCAGGTGAAGGCCAAGATGGCCGAAAACTCAAACTGAGACCTAAATCCAAACCAGTCTGGAGGAAGGATAAGACTTGTGAAACACACGGGTCACTGGGGTCGAATTGGCACCCCGCCACAAAGGCCATGAATTTATGCCATATCTTGGAATAGATGGACTTGGTTGAGGGCTTGTGGGAATTCTGTAAGGATCTAATCACTTCTGGGGGGGCGGCACCCCAGATCCTGGAGCCCCTGCTTTTGAACTTCCAGGCCAGCTGGGCCAGACGAGATGGCTGTGCATGCAAAATCTCTTCCTGGAACAGGAGATAGGGTGTTACTGGCAGTCTGATAGGTGGACAGATGCTGAGGTCTATTGCCAGGAAGAACCATGGCCTGTGGGGCCAGTAAGGCATCACTACATTAACCATTAGGTCCTCTGATAATAACCTCCTTAGAAACTTCAGAATTGGAGGGATTGGAGTAAAAGGCATAGGCCAGATGACAAACCCAGGGATGTGTCAGGGCATCCACTCATGGTTGAGGATGACATGACAGGTACCTGTGCAATTGGACGAGGATGCGAATAGATCCAGCTGTGGGTGACCCCATTCTTGGGTAATCTGCCCGAAAACCTCCAGGTGAATAGACCACTCGTTGGGGTCCTGGAACTGTCTGAAAAGGCAGTCTGCTTCAGTGTTCTGATAACCCGAAAGAAATAGTGCCCCCCCAAAAAAGGAGGTTCAGTTTTGCCAACATCATGATAGGCTCCACCTCCTTCAGTAGCGAATTGACTGCGTGTCCCTCCTTGCTGTTGAAAATAAGACACAGCTGCCTTGTTGCTCATACATAGCGTGGTTGGATGGCCTTGGATGTGCAGCAGTAGTGTGGTTAACGCCATGAGTACTGCACGAAGCTCCAAGACATTGGAGGCAATCAAAACTTTGGTGAAGGTTCGGAGAGAGGTGGACAGGCCAAAGGGGAGAAAGACAAACTGGTAAAGTTTCTCTCCCACTGAAAATCTGAGGAACTTTTAAAACGAGTGCAGGATCAGGATGTGCAGGTATGCATCCTGTAAGTCCACAGAGATCATGCAGTCCCCTGGTTGAATGACTTGAATAATGATGTAAAATGATTCCATTTTTAGCCTCTCCACTCAGATAAGTTGATTTACTTTCTTGAAATTGATCATTGGCCTGAAACCTCCTGTTTTCTTTTGAACCAGAAATAGCAGAGAGTAGAAGCCTGTAGACTTATGAAAGGCAGGATCTGGCACAGTCGCCCCCCTGAAGTAACAGGATGTCGATGTATTCCTGGAGTGCCGCCCCGTCCTGGGTGGGCCTCAGGTCAAAATGCTTTCAAAGAGGGCAGAAGGGCTTTTCGATTTCTGAGACTTGATGAAGGTGGACTGAGTTCCTTTCTAGCTCCTCCTGGAGTCCCTGGACTGGCGAAGACCCCTGAAACCCCAGTACCTGATTGGGGCTCCTCTGGCTGTCCACCCTTGCTGACATCTGGACTTTGGGTTCTGGGGGAAGCAGCCCTGATTTTCTGCCAGTTGCACTGGAGATTGCTGCTTCTATTTTTTTGCCCGAAGAGTGATTTGTCATCAAAGGGTAGATTACAGCAAAGGGTTCTCTTGGCTGTTACAGAGCTCTACATTGCCCTGGAAGATCATCTAATAATGTTGCTGGCAGCCTCCCCCCACAAAGCCTGCCGAGAGCTTCAACTCACCGAGTGCCTTGATAATCTGTTCCTCAGGAATCTGTCGCTTTATAGCATACACCAGATTTTGAGTCCAGGCATGCATGGCGCTTGCTACTGAAGTTAGAGCAATAGCGGGTTTATAAGCACCACCAGCCGCCAAGTAGGATTTTTGCAAGTCTATGTCTATGCGCCTGTGTAGAATAACTATAAATGAAGAGGAGTCTTCCATCGGGAGAGTGACATTCCTTGCCAGTCTCATAATCACCTCGTCCACCGTTGGTGGGTTATTTACAGCTGGCACATCTTCCTCCGCAAGCGAATACAGCTTTTGTAAACGATTGGCTGGGGATGACTTCCTATCTACCTTTTGACACTCCTCCTGGAACAGGCCCTTGATCTCTGCCATTAGAGGAAAAGAGGCTAGTTTTTTCAAAAAAGGATAATATGTCTGACTTTTTTGGAGGAGGTTCTGGGTCTTCCCTTTATAAAGTCGCTTTGACTGCCTTGATGAGCAGTAACACCACGCTGAACTCAAAGCCCAAACATTCAGGATCTGCCCCCGAGGGGGATGCATTATTCTCCACCACATCGGATAAAGCTGGGTGCACGGTTGGACCTGGGGAGTCAGCCCGAGGGTTTGGCTGAGCTGGTGTCACCCCTGACGTGTCTGGTACTTCTCTTGTTAGAGAGGGTTAGGGTTGTGCTACTCGACTTACTAGTGGGGGAGCTGCTTCCTGTCCCCCATCCTCTGGTTTAGGTTGTCTAAGATGGCCAGAGAATTCTGCCAGAGAGTCTCAGACTACTTGTTTGAGCAGAGTCGACATCTGCTGACTCTCAACCTATCTTTCCCTGGCAAGATGTCTAAAGCAGACTCCCATACTAATTTGTCCGCCCCACATGACCAACATTTATTTCCCTTGAGACATTGTGCCCTCTGAGGAGACGTTTGTTTGCGCTTGTGCAAACTTTTGCAGCTTTTATGATGGGATCTGCCAGGACTGGAGGAATCGCTGTCTACTCTGGGAATGCTTGTTGGACTGGGGATCCACTGGATCTTCTCGAACGAGAGCGAGAGTGGACTGGGCTGCAACAGAGAAAAAGCCACCCTTGTTAGAAAAGAATGCACTCTTTTACCCTGGTATCTTCTTACTTACCCATAGGCGACCTCTACCTGAAATTGCAGTGATCTTGACTGCGTGGCAATAGGCTCATACTGAGAAAAAGGTGGTGTAAGGAAAGTGCATGACAAAAAAGGGAAGGTGTTTAGAAAGGACAGTAAAACCTGAATAATCCCCAACCCCACCCCACAGGAAAACCAATTGCCTGCCATTACCATAGAAACATAGAGGATCTGCAGAAAAAAAAGCTTGGTGCCATGGGCAAAATAAAGAAACTATGCCCCAAAACGTAGGGTACAGAACGGTTCACCTAAAGAGGATTATTTTCTCTGGTTAGAGAACACCTCAGCCCCAAAAAGACCACCAGAATGGGCTCCCCACCTTGTTTGTGCATTTAGCCGCCTAAGATGTGAGACTGCGCCTGGGAGAGGCTGAACCCAGACGGAACCCGACTCAGTCGGTGGGTAAGGGACGCAACAGTGGGGATGTTGATCTTGAGGACAAACGGGAGAATGGGGGAGGTTGCTCTCAGTCAGACTTTTATAGATTTAAACAGATCCTGTGGGTGGTGATAGGAGCAGAGCTATAGCATATATATGCTGTCATCAGGAAGTTTTAACCTTTTCCCTACTCCTTCCAAAGCAAAAATAAATATTTTAGCTGCCATTACACTTTAAGTGATTGTATGGACAGGCTGCTTGATGGGCAAATGCAGCGTACTTTTGACATCTGTTTGAACATTTCTGAGATCATGGAGAATTTATAGCAGGTGCTAGTTGACCTGGTTCAGTTTCTTTTGCATTCCCATACATTTGTGTAGGCAGAGAAGCAGTTCTAAAGTGAACTAAAGCCCATCAACACAGGCGCTCAAGGGTTGCTGTAAAATCTGTACAGGACCATACGGCCTGAACTTACTTTATGTAGGGGGATAAACAAAATGTGATGTAATTTGACAATTTGTGTTGCTTAAACTCAATATAAAAATAGGATGCATTTCAAAATAAGTTCGCAATAATACTTTTGTTGCCAATATGATTTATTCCTTTTGCCAGGCAAAGTGTCAGCTATCTGCAGAATTTGGAATACAGCGCTGCCTACACATATTTTTATGCTCTTATCTGCATAATAGCATTCTGCTACTTTTGAAATTGTTTTTGCTTGGTGCTTCTTGATGATTGTTTTATGTTTATTCTGTAGTTGGATGGATGCCTACAATGAACATCAAACATATCTGAAGACAAAAGGAGATGAAGGGTGAGTGTCTTAACTAAATAATGACTGGTTGTTTTGGTTCCTCTCAACAGTTGTAAAAATTTATATAATGGAAACATCAATACTGTAAGCGCAAAAAGCAGTGTAACTGTTAACATGCGGATAAAGAGGGTTAAGATCATGACCAATACATAAGTTATAAGTCCATGTGTCCATATGGAATCAGTGAATGGTAATGGATGGCAGCAGCTGTCCTCAGAGATAGCCAACCCAGTAACTAGGACAAGAAGGGGAAACGCAGGAAGCGCCACCTGAGTGTAGTATTAGCAAAAACGATTTAATGGCAAGATACAAGAAACACTCACAGGATAAGAATTTAAAACAAGCTTATCAGGAGGTAGTATCATTTGGGTCTCTCCTAGCGTCAGGCACATGCATCCACTGGCAGCTGAGATGGTAGGAGGTCCGCTGCACTTCCTGTGGTTATCAGAATTTATGACGGAACCAGAGTGGATCGCACGGAAGTGATGTCACCAGAAGCGGGGAGACATCTGGGAATGCTGTAAATTTTAGACAGGAAGGTAGGCTTTGTGCTCGGAGCTTCAGCTCCTTCTACAGGCGCTGTGATGGCTGTGTCTTTTGGAGTAAAGGCCTAATCACTGTGGCCCTTTACCACGTGATCAGCTGTGTCCAATCACAGCTGATCACAATGTAAACACACTTGCCGGTTATCTGCATACCTTTCCTCACACGCTGTCACAGCGTGAGGAGAACAGAGCTGGTAACCAGCCAGTGGGACAGGGGACATCTACATTTATAATCAGGGCACTGATTATTAGTGTTCTGATTATCAGTGCAGACCCAACATTGCCCACCAGTTCTGCCTATCATTGCCCATCAGTGCTGCCTATTAGTGCCCATCAGTGCAGCCTCATCAGCACACATCAGTGAAGGAGAAAAAAATTGCTTATTTGCAAAATATTTATAACAGAAACGAAGAAAAACTTTTACAATTTTCTGTATTTTTTAGTTTGTTTAGCAAAACTAGAAAACCCAGTGGTGATTATTGTCATATGAGTACAGTGTTGCATGACCACCCAATTGTCATTCAGTGTGACAACACTGAAAACTGAAATTTGGCCTTGGCAATAAGGGGTTTAAAGTGCCCAGTAGGCAAGTGGTTAACTTGGTGCATGCTACTTATCTGGAGGTGTCACAGAAGAGGAATTGTGGGATAAAGCATCCTGGTTTATGGGGACACAATAGGGAACTGGTATTGGATTGTATTTTGTGCGATTATGGATGTTCATACCATATGCCTTCATTTAAGCACATCCTGAATGTATTCACAGTACAATCATTGTTTTCCGGTCACCGGCATTCAGTACCAGTGCTTTTAAAACAAGTACACTTGCATGATTTTTTTTTCATTGTTTACATGTGTAAACTCACCAGAAGACAGATAAACACAGGGGGAGGTAAAAAAAAAAAATAAGGAAGAAAGCCCTGAAATTCATCACAAACGCATTAAATATGTGTGGAAACACAAACTGAACGTGGGCATTGTCGTGTGAACTAGCTCTAACAGTGGAGGTACAGCAGGGCATGAACAGTATCCTTCCACAGATTCCAACAGTTACACCAGAAAAGGCCAAGCGCTGCTCCTATAGATTAAAAGAGAAGTAAGGGTTTTTGTTTTTTTAAGAATCATACTTACCTAGGTGGATGCAGCATTGGTCCGATGCTGCATCTGTCCCCCGGCGCCTCTACACTGAGAACCAAGCGATCAAACTTGGTTCTCACAGCAGAGAGTCACAGCTCTCTGCTCTACGCCCTCCTCACTCACTGGAGCGCTGGGCTGTGGAGGGGGCGGAGCGGCTGGCTCAGGCTCTCAGTGGCTCACTGAGAGCCTGAGCCGGGTGTCGGTTCAGGGATCTGGCGAATCCCGAGTTCCATTGCCGTGATGACGCGGACCCTGGACTGACTTCTGTGATGTGAGCAGAGAGCAGACTTCAGCCCGCCCTCTGCTGAAAGGGGATCACAAAACGAACTGCACTCCTGTGATCCATAGGAGAAGTACAGCCAAACGAGCTTTGGCTATACTTCTCCTTTAATCATCCTTCTAAAAAGTAGTCAGTTTCAGTCCACTTGGTAAACAACACACTCTTTAAATTAATGTGTTGGGTCTACAGCCACATCTTCTCTTGTAGTATATTGAAACTTGAATAGTTTTTCCAGACATAGGTTTATACAATACTTGTATACAGAAGATTATGAGAAGTAACAGTGAAATCACAAATCCAAGCATAATACATTGTTGATAAATCTATATTTTTATTTTATGCAGAAACAAAGACATAGTCAAAGACTCAGTTTCTGAAGACTGCTACCCACCAGGAGTTCTGCCACCACCAGGAGTTCTGCCACCACCTAAAAGTTTAAAACAAGAATTTCCTCCTGAGTCTACAAAAAAAGCACCAGAACCTGCAAAGAGTAAAGCAAATGTTTCAGTGCCAGAAAACTGTGCAACTGTATCATCTTATTCAAAAGCAAATGCTACGACACCCGCTGTAGAACGTTATTCAAGTAGTAATTACTATAGCCCGCGACCATATTTTGCACCTAAAAGAACATATGGCCCACCTCAAAATGCACCAATGCAGCCTTTCTTCAATCAATTTACAGCACCAAGAGAGAACCCGTTTAATGACTTCCATCAAGCCATAATCCCTCCTCCCCCTCCAGGCCCCTTTAGTGGACCCCCTGGACCATTTATGGACAATTTCAGGATGCCATTTAACATGCCCCCTATCTTTGGCTATGGACCATGGTTTCAGGTGAGCCAAGACACTTTGATAAATTGCTGTGTTGGTGTTTGGCTTGCAATGTCTAACCATGTAACTACTCCTCTCTTTTTTTTATAGAACTTTGGAGCTCAAGCTTGGAACAGATTCTTTCCACCCCAGTGATCCTGCATTATTCTGTTCACAAGAAGGGGCCACCAGATGATAACGCCAATGAGAAGCTTAAACTCTGCTGTGTTAAGAAGACAACCAATTACAGTTCATGGTGTTAGATTTTTTGTTTCCAGCTGTAATTGAAGTACACTTCCAGGGTAATAAAACATATAAAACTGCTAATAGCATTGCAAACCAGGCACAAAAAGGTACCTGAATTTGAATTTGGATAGCTACAAGAGTGCCCTGGAAGTGGAAAATAGAATACTGTTATACAAATCTCAAGTTCAGTTCCTGAGTTTCATGTTGGCTCCACCTGCTCTTGGACTTTTGTATTGGCCAGTAGTTATGGCTTGTGGCCTTGTTGGCAAATCGTGATCTCTACAAGGGCGAAAAAGCTCCATTCAGGGCAGAAACTGAGATTTGCATAACAGAGGGTTACTCCAATGGCTAGCATCTATCCGTAGGTGTGTTTTACCAGCAAGTATTGCTGACCCGTGAAAAACATTAGTGGTTGACACAGCGTTTAAATATGTAGCTTATATGATGATTTCCTCATATTGTTAAAGTTTTATATTGGTGCATATGCCTTTTTTCTCAAAATGTCATGTACAGGCTTAATTTACTAAGAATTATTTAATTTCTGTTTATTGCGCTTTGGTTGTAAATAAATGTTTACAGTTAATGTAGTTTTATTCATTTTGGGACAATAAATGACTTAAAAGAAGTGTTAGTATTTTGTTCACACTGAGGTCAGCAAGCATAATGCTTTATGTTGCCAAATTGGCATGTTTCTTAATTCAGGTCATAGGATTGGCAGTTCCTAGATATTCTCTTAGTTAAATGTAGCCTATTCTACCGCTAGTAGTGAGCAGAAATTTGCATCTGTTCAACCTTTATTTGTCCTCAGACCAACTCCACTATGGAAGTCAGGGGCTGTGTTAGTAAAACTTTGTAGCAGTGTTCATGTAAATGAAGTGTTCTATGTTTTATTCATGTGTTTGGGTTGGTGTGAGCCCTGTGTATTGTAATTCTGGGTTGGCAGATCCACCCCACCCCCCTTAGTTTAGGTTGAAAATGAAGTGCTTTAATCCACTGCAAGAAAATATTGCATCAACTGATTTTGTATAATTTACTAATGAACACTAATCTGTTTGAAACCAAATCATTCGCTTGGCCTCACATTAATTAAAAGAGAATTATGGGTTTTTTATTTTTTATTTTTGCTAATCGTACTTACCTCGGTGGATGGAGCATCAGACTGATGCTGCAGCTGTCCCCCGGCGTTGCTGCACTGAGAACCGAGCCACCAAACGCCGTCAATGACTCGGTTCTCACTCCTCCCCGAGCAGAGCGATGCTGACTGTAAGTCAGCATTACTCCTGAACTGCTTCTTCATGCTTATTGGAGCGATGAGCTGTGGAGGGGCGGGGAGAGGCCGTCACAGTGTCTTTCTGAACAGTGGAGACTGCCATCAATCAAGACAGCTGGTGGATTCAGACTTGGGAAGTTGGGATGATGCGCTGCCTCGACTGATGGCAGTGACGTCAGACCACTCTCAGCTAAAAAGGGGCCACAGGAGTGCAAAACGAATTGCACTCCTGTGACCCTTAAGAGAAGCCCAGCCTAAAAAACTCAGGCTGGACATCTCCTTTTAAGGCTCAACCTAAATGTAAAATTATTATTATTATACAGGATTTATATAGCGCCAACAGTTTACGTAGCGCTAAAATAAAATGCATCCCCGAACCTGAAGTGGTAAAGAGATCTCCAAGTGACAGTTTTATGTCACTCGGAAGTGTGTGTTTAATGCCTTTATTCTATTATTAATTAATGGCAATGGTAAGTTCATATAGACGAAAAATTGCTGTCTGAGTTCCAGATTTTACCCCCTTCATGACCAGGCCATTTTTTGCTATTCGGCACTGCGCTACTTTAACTGGTAATCGCGCATCTAATGCAGCGCTGTACCCTAGCAAAATTTAAATCATTTTTTCACACAAATAAAGCTTTCTTTTAGTGGTAATAGATCACCACTGGGTTTTTATTTTTGGTAATATAAATGAAAAAAAAGACAGAAAAATAAAAATGTATATTCTTGTATTGATTGGTTTGAGTGAAAGTTATAGGGTCTACAAACTATGGTGTGTGTGTGTATATACTGAAATTTTTTTTAATACCACTAATGGCAGTGATTAGTGACTTATATTGGGACTGCGATAGTGCAGTTGGGCAATCTGATACTAACTGCCACTGACCAGTGACATTAATTCAGTGATACTACTATGCACTCACTGTACTAATGACACTGGGTGGGAAGGGGTTAACATCTAGTGTGATCAAGGGGTTAAATGTGTGCCTAACTATGTGTAAAGTGTGCTGCTTTTACTAATAGATCTCTTAGTTTCTCATCCCTGCTTTGCAGAAAGATCTATCCCTCTGTATAGAACTCCTGTGTCGATTGTCAACACAAAGCTCTGGGCTGTAATTGCACACTGCCCATTAGCAGGTCGTAGCCATAAATCATTGGCTGGGACTTGCTGACAGGCTCCTGATGATTACAATCACAGCAGGTGTCGGCAAAGGGCGCATGCCTTAAACCTGGAAGCAGGCAGCGACACTTTGCCTGTGCGGGCTGTACATTGCAGGCAGGCGGTCTGCAACTGGTTTACGGAGTTTTGCTTACAGACCAATATCAATAACCTACACTAGTGTTCAAAAAATTTGAAAAACAAATGTTTTCACCCAAGATTAATGCATTTTTCGAATTGAGTTCAATTGGGCAAATCTGTGTCCTCAGTGAAAGTTGTGTGAAAACATATATAACTACAACCCCAATTTCAAAAAAGTTGGAACGCTGTGTAAAAATCTACAAAAAAAACAGAGTGTAGTGATTTGCAAATTTCATAAACCCGTATTTTATTCACAGTAGGAAACCTATCAAACGTAAGATGTACCATTTTAACCACTTGCCGACCGCCGCACGGCGATGTGCGTCCCAACTTTGGTGGCGGATATCGTTGTTATGGCAGCAGCTAGCTTCCATAACCCCGGTATCCCTGTTTTCGTGCGGCGATCGGTTTTCAGATAAAAGTGGTCTCTGCAGCAGATTCGCTGCGAGATCGCTTTTATCGGTGGCGGGAGAGGGCCCCCCTCCCGCCGCGATCCAGTGCCCTCCGCTGCTTACCGGAGCCATCTGTAGCGGCGGAGGCGATTGCGTCTGTCTCCCTTCTGTGCCTGAAGACGAGTGAGGCTAACATGGCGCCCACGTGTCTCCATGACACTGCTGGGCGGAAGCGATGTCAAAACTTCACTTCCGCCCATACGTCTTAAAGGCACATTTTTTTCAATGTCATTTTTTTAAATGACTTTTTTATGTTATTTTTTTTATTTTATTGCATTTTAGTGTAAATATGAGATCTGAGGTCTTTTTGACCCCAGATCTCATATTTAAGAGGTCCTGTCATGCTCATTTCTATTACAAGGGATGTTTACATTCCTTGTAATAGGAATAAAAGTGACACAAAAAAAGTGCGCTTATAAGACCACTGCAAAAATACGGTGCAAAAAAAAGTATTGCATTGCCTGCTATTTTATTCTCTAGGGTGTTAGAAAAAAAACAATATATAATGTTTGGGGGTTCTAAGTAATTTTCTAGCAAAAAAACCTGTTTTAAACATGTAAACACCTAAAATCCAAAACGAGGCTGGTCCTTAAGTGGTTAAGAAAACAGTAAGGTAATTTTGAAATTGATGGCAGCAACACTTCTCAAAAAAGTTGGGACAGGGTCATGATTAACATGGTGTAGCATCCTCTCTACTTGTAACAACACTCTGTAAACGTAGAAATTATCAGTACAGCACAACATAACCTCACATTTAAAAAAGAAGTACCGTATTTTATGCACCGTAAGATGCACTCCCCCCCCCCCCCAGAAATATGGGGGAAAATGTCTCTGAGTCTTATGGAGCGAATGTATGCTAGGCACCGCCCCCTACCCACACCCCACCCCCCACCCCCAACGGCAGAAGAGAAGCAGGATGGCGGATGACAAACATCTGAAGCCCCAGTGGTCAGTCTGCATTTATGTGGAATGGTCAGGCTGCATTTATGTGCAATGGTCAGGACACCATTTGGTTCAGAATATTTTTTTTCTTGTTTTCCTCCTCCTCTAAAACCTAGGTGCGTCTTATGGTCAGGTGCGTCTTATGGTCAGGTGCGTCTTATGGAGCGAAAAAATACGGTAAGGTTTTTTTTTTTTAGGTGGATGCAGTGAACACAGTCAATCGCTCGGTTCTCACAGCTCCGTGAGCAAAGAGCGGGTGACTTTTCAGCGGCCCCCTGAGACGGGTGCCGGTCCAGGCATGTGGTTGGATCCCGACTTTGTTGTCATGATCTTGCTCAAGCCTGGACCGGCTCTGTGGCATCAGCCGACAGCGGGCTTCAACACACTGTCTGCTGAAAACTGGTAAGTGCAGAATGAACTGTACTCCTGTGATCCACAGGAGAAGTACAGCCAAACAAGTTTTGGCTGTACTTCTTGAACATACACTTTGTATACATGAGCATAGAAAAAATATAAAACTTCATATATAATGAAAAAGTCTCCCATATATTGAAAGTCTATTACAGTGATTGTGTCACTCCACACACGCCAGTCAACATAAAAAAAATCCTCTGTGTATGCTTTACGCCAGTGCACTCACAACCAATGGTACCAGATGATCCAGGTCTCGTTACCTCTTCCGCTTATGGCTTCTCCACAAATTACAGTGTATGCCCCTTTAAGGGGTCAGGGATCCACTTATATGCACTCAATAGCTTAAATAGGATAGGTAAAACAACCCCAGAGTGTAGTAATAAATGTATATAAAAATGTATTCAGTATTGCACTCACCTAGATTAAAAAAAAACCAAAAAACTGTTTGCTTATTTCATAAGACAAGAATCAAGCTCAGGCAAAAATGTGGCACCTCGACTTCCAGTCACAGTGCGTGATGACGTCACCCAGCACCTGTTCAAAACAAAACAGCTTTTTCATGTCAGACCATTGTTGATTTGCGAAATAAAGGTTACTTCATGGTCTGGGTTATTAAGAGTCCAAAGATTTAAAGTCGTTGTAAAGGCAGAAGGTTTTTTCAAATCTTTTATTTATTGCAAGAGACATGAAAACACGAAACACAACATCATCAAGTATATGGAAAATGAGGAATGACAACAAATCAAATGTGACAAGTTAACACAGTCTGCCAAAAGTGGTGTTTCAAGGTACCAGTACATATAGCATGGCGTACTTATCTATCGTTCTTAACAAATACATTTAACCTTTGCAGGGTTTAAACCTGATCCATTAATGCTATGTCATTATCTATTCCCTCGAGTTATGGTCTGTTGCAATGGGTGTCGTGTCTCTGTGCTTCCCGCCTCAGGTTTTTAAGCCTAGTTACCCAGAGATACCGTGTATTTCTACTGGGAAATTGCAGAAGAATAGAAAGGGGAAAGGAGGGAAGACAGGGAAACCCCCTCCACTATAGAGGAGGAGGGAAAGTTAGGGGGGGGTAAAGGGAGGGGGAGAGGAATGGGGCTGGGGTCAGGGAGAGGGGGGAGCAGCAGGGCCCGGTGGGGGGAAGGTGGCGAATGTGCATCTCTCGGGTCTCTGTACAATCAGAAAAGGTTGGTAAAACTCAGCAGCCACCCACTGCATGGTCCTATGGAGTTAGATTAGATTGTCGTGTCGCTTTCAAAAAGGGCCCGTCCCTCGTCCGAGAAGATGAACATATTCAATAGTGTCCATGTCTTAGTGTATTGTTTATTTTGGTGGCGTGCTGTGAGGATGAGGTCCTCCATTTTGTTGAGTTCCTCTACTTTTTTGAGCCACAGGCCTATGGATGGAGCTTGTGTGGATTTCCAGCATAAGGGAATGCACGCCTTGGCCGCATCAAAAAGATGGCGGAGGATGGATTTTTTGCTCTGAACACTAGAAGCATGGAGCAAGAGAAAGGCCGGGTCATTCGGGATAGGACGTTCTGTGAATTTTTGTGCTACTTGTTGGATTGTCTTCCAGAACTGTTCTAGTTTTGGACAGGACCAGAAGACATGGAGGATTATTCCCCTGTCTTCATGGCACCTCCAGCAACGGTCTGAGGAAGAGGGGAAGATCTTTTGCAATTTTGCGGGAGTGTTGTACCATCTGGGGAGAATTTTAAAATTTGTCTCCTGTAACTTAGTGCATATGTAGGACTTGTATGTGAAATGGAGAATGTTTTGCCACTGGCGTGCCGAAAGCTTATACCCGATGTCTGTCTCCCATGCACAAAGGCATGGTAGGTGATAGTCATCAGATGGCGTGATGAGCAGCTGGTAGGCGGCCGATAGGGTATGAGGCATAGGAGCGTCTTCTGAACAATAGGTCTCAAAGGTGGTAAGATCACGGATGAATTTGTCTGGAGAGGGTAGGGACCAGAGGAAATGGTTCAGTTGGAGGGTTCTCCAGTGGTCTATCCTGAAGGGGCCCGCTGTATCCATGAGCTCCGATATGGATGGCCAAATACTGTTGGTAAGAAAGTGAGATGCTTGAAAGTGGCCACTTTGTCTCAGGGAGTAGAAGACTGAGTCCTGGAGCCCCGGAGAATATAGGGTTCCCCAGTATCGGGTAGAGTGGGTCGACGTGAGGTGAAACTTAGTAAAAAGCGACTAACAAATACGTAAAGTCAGTCCCACTAGCGGGTGGTTCTTTATATCGCTTGGTATTAGTGGGTAGCACCAAGGTACCCTGGATAGTAGGATGGTACTTTGAGACTGTTGCAACCTCGGCCATAATTTAGTGGTTTGAGGTCGGTTCCAGACGATAAGTCTGGTTAGGTGCGTCGCCTGTTGGTACTTCCATAAGTCAGGTACTGCTAGACCGCCATAGGGTTTGGGTAAGTGAAAGTTGTCTTCTATTCAATCTCGGTCGTTTGTGGGCCCAAATAAAGTCCGAAAACATTGTTGCGACCTGGTCGAAGTAAGTAGAGGGGATATGGATCGGCAGAGCCTGAAGAAGGTACAAAAATTTTGGGAGAATGCTCTTCTTAAGGATGTTACAGCTACCGAACCACGAGTGGAGACCCGTGTGCCACTTTGTGAGTAATGTCCCTTGTGGCTTTCAGTAATGGTGGAAAATTCAGGCCAAATATTTGAGATCGTTTGGGGGGGGGGTGTATGTGCCTAGGTATCTCAGGGTTGTTGTCGTCCACTTGAATTTAAAGCTTGTCTGGAGTTGTGTAAGCAGGGGCTGTCTTATACCCACCCCCATCGCCTCAGATTTGTTAAAGTTGAACTTCAAGTTTGAGAGGGTGCCGTATCTGTGAAATTCATGGAGGAGGTTTGTCAAGGAGATCGAGGGATTTGTAAGCAAAAACATCATGTCATCCGCATATGAGGATACTTTCTGCTGGGTGTCCCCAATTTTCACTCCCCCTATTTCTGGGTTTAGCTGGACTGTGCATAAGAAAGGCTCAAGGGACAGGGGGCAGCCTTGCCTTGTACCATTCTTAATCATGAAGGGTTCAGAGAGTACCCCATTAGCTCTAACGCGAGCTGTGGGTTCAGAGTATAATGTATTTATCTGGTTGAACATGACGTCCGAACCCCACATGTCTCAGCACAGAGGCCATAAATTGCTAGTTTACCCTGTTGAAGGCCTTTTCCGCGTCAGTCCCCAGAAATACACAGGGGGTACAAGTTTTATTGGCCACCTGTAAGAGGTTCAGGACTTTGATCATGTTGTCCCTGGCCTCGCGGGTGGGTACGAACCCAACCTGATCTAAATAGATCAGGGTTGGGAGGTGTTCTTGGATTCTGGAGGCTAGGACTTTCGTAAAAATTTTTTATTGGTGTTGAGCAGCGAAATCGGCTTATAACTGCTGCAAGAGGTGGGGTCTTTTCCCTCCTTTGGGATCACTGCTATGTATGCCATGAGTGTATCGCTGGGAAATGTCGTATCTGATTCTAAGGCGTTAAAGAACTTGTGCATGAATTTACCGAGGGATGGTAGTAGGGTCTTGCAATATGAGATGGTAAAGCCATCTGGGCCTGGAGCCTTCCCCAATTTGATGGAGCCTATTGCACTTTGGATCTCCTCCAGTGTAAAGGGCTCGTCTAGTAGTTTGCTTACCTCTAAGGGTAGTTTGGGCATATGGGAGTTGGTTAAGTATTCTTCCATCTGGGTCGGTGAGGGAGAGTCTTTTTTGAGATTATACAGAGCCGAATAGTATCTTTGGAATTCCCCCGCAATGTTTTTGGGGAGGGAAACTTTTCGACTGTTTGGCGCTGTTATGTGTGGAATGTAGTTCCTAAGAGTTTGTTCTCTCAGGGCTTTGGCTAGAAATTTGCTGCATTTATTGCCAGATTCATAGGATATTCTCCAGCAAATCTGTATTTGTGCTTTGGCTCTAAAGAGCATTAGATCCGCAATTTTTTTACGTAGGATCAGGAGTTCAGCCTCCAGGGAAGGGGTTTGGGCACGTTTGTGTCGGGCTTCTACTTTGTTTAATTCATTGAGTAGAGAAATCAACTGAGAGGAAAGTTGTTTTTTAATGCAGGATCCATGTTTGATGAGTACTCCATGGATTACCGCCTTGTGTGCTTCCCACACCATGCCCGTGTTACTGTCTAGAGTGTCATTAATCTGGAAGTAATAATCCAGTAATAATGTCACGTCTTTGAGCACTGCTTGTAGGAGGCTTTCATTTAGTTCTAGTTCTAGTCTTATAGGTGAGGTAATCGGTTAGTGCGTAAGACAATAAGATCAGGGCATGATCTGACCATGTAATATGACCGATCAAGGTGTCGCGGATAGCTTACAGTTTGGAGCGGGGGATAAGAAAGTAGTCAATTGTAGAGTATTAAGTAAATAATGATCTGCGCAGCTTGATGATATATAAAAATTTTTTACAAGCGACAAATGATGTGCAAAATCGCTAATTGCGATTATGCAAATTGCTAATGATGCTGTGCAAAATAACTGAAACAACAGTAGCCCTATGTTCAATGTGGATGAATATTAAGTGCCTATGTTGTAACTGTGCTAAACCGCATAACGATGCTGTGTAAAAATCGCTAAAAAACAACAATAAACAGTGCTGAACAAACCAATCTGAATGTGTGCACGTAGTGTTGTGCAAATGCAATAGTGATTCTGGGTATTAATATACTAATGTAAATGCATAGTATATATTAAAGTACCAATAGCCGTATGTTCAGTGTACATAAACATAGAATGACTATGTTGCAACTGTGCAAAAATGCATGATCCTGCTATGTAAAATCTCTGAGTATATGCTAATCAGATAAGTTGCAGCTAGATCCAAAGTGTGTAAATGCACTTAAATGGTATCAAGTAAATAATAATCAGCGCAGTTTAATGATATACTGTATATGGAATATTTAACAATAAGCGATAAATGGTGTACAAAATCGCTAATTGCGATTATGTAAATAAATAATGATGCTGTGCAAAATTAACTAATATCTTGGGACTTTAAAGAGGAAGTAAACCCTGATTTACTTCCTTTTTGTTTCCCTGCAAAGGTAAAGCATAATGGGCTATTATGCATCTCATAGTAGCCCATTATGTGTCACTTACCTGACACAGGAGCCGGCGATGTCACCGCTGTCCCCTGTGCTACAGAGCGTCCATCTTCTTTCCGGGTATTGTGGTTCTGGCGCTGTGATTGGCCGAAGCCGCGATGATGTCATTCCCGCGCATGCCGCCGCTAACGGCATATCGCCGTTAGCAGCGGCATGCTCAGTGCGCCTGCACGCCGCTGTCTACGGCGCGGTGCCTGTCTTCTTGCAAATATCTCCTAAGCCGTATAGGTTTAGGAGATATTTCTTGGACCTACAGGTAAGCCTTAATCTAGGCTTACCTGTAGGTCAAAGTGGTCTGTAAGGGTTCACAACCACTTACAGACGCTAAGATTTTTTTCACGTTTATTTCACTTTATAGTTCAGACTTTTTATAATTCATTCCATATTTGTGAGGAATTGTTTATGATTTCAGTTTTCATGCATCTGGTGATTGTAGCACAGTTTTATACTGAATTATTCCATTTAAAGCAATATTACACTTTAAATGTGATAAGTATTTAAATTGATAGCGCACCCTATTGTGATCAAACTACAAAAACAAACTTGTCAAAAAGGAAAAAAGTTTATCTATATATTACATAAATAAAATAACTTTTGCAAGACAATATTGGCAAAAGAAGGCCTAGTTTGTTTGCTTGTGTTTTAGTGAATGACAGTGCTGCTCCCCAGCCACTGTCATTAACACAATGCAAGCCACCAGCAACTCCGGCAGTTATCTCCTCAGACCTAGCTGGCGACTGCAGGCTCAATCTTTTAACAGTATCAGAGGAGACATGGCTGCAGAATGGAGAGAGGGCTGTGGTCTCAGTCTTTTATTTGTACAAAAGGAGCAGAGGGGGGGGGCATAGGCTGCATGGCAAGGAGTACTGCAAATATTCTGTCTGCAGCATTCAGAGGAGACTGGGGCTGTGTCTGTACCACCCTCCCTCCTCTGTGCACCAATCAGAAGTCTGTTTTCTTTTTTTTAAATCAAATGTTTTTTATTGAAAAAATGTTTTCCATCTTATACAACAGTAAAAAAAATACATTTTCCCCCTGTCCCACTCCCCACTCCCCACTCCCTCTCCAAAATCCTAGTAATCCCCCTACTTTTTCACACCCCTAACTTGTTGCCATCTTTCATTCGTCCCACTGCCCGCCCCATCCAAACCCATCTCCATGGGACTGGGATTGCTCCACCTCCAACCATAATTTCCACAGTCTCTCATAATTTTTAATGTTTCCCCTCTTGCTATATGTAAATTTTTCCTTCCGTATTGTATCTTTCATAACCTTAATCCATTATTCCACCCTCAGGGGGACCTTTGCTTGCCACTTCTTTGCAATCAGCTTTCTTGCCTGAAACAGGCATCTAGTTATTGCGGTCTGTATATCTCCTGAAAAAACATTCCTTTCTATAAGCCCCAAAACACATATCTTAGCCTCTATGTATAGAGATGTCCCAAATACAGAATTTATTTTATCAACTATTTCCCTCAATATCTGTGTAATTTTGGGGCATCTCCAGACCATATGCACCAGATCTCCCTTTACATCCCCACACCTTGGGCATTTTCCATTTGGTCTCCTTCCAAACATAAACATTTTCAGGTGCGTGTAGTATGATCTATGTACCAAAAATAAGTGGGATACAATCTGTGTGGGTGATAATGATACCGTAGACCCCAGTGCCAGTTTTCGACTCCATTGCTCCTCAGTTATTTGTCCGATATCCTCCTCCTATTTTCCTCTATTCGGGAGTCCTGACCCCCCCCCTTCTTTCTGCCCCACTTATACATCCATACATGTCAGAAATCGGCCCCTTAGAGGTCCTAGCGTTAAGCACCTTTCGGAGAGAGGGCATCTCACTCCACTCTAATATCCCCACTCTAAACTGTGCGTTTAGGGCATGTCTGACCTGCAGGTACCTGTAAAAGGACCGGTTCGGGACAGCGTATTCCTCCCTTATCTCTTGGAATGATTTCAGTTTACCTGCTCTATACAGCTGTGCCAGACAATGTATACCACTTCGTTCCCATTCCTCAATTTTCCCCATTACCTTAAGTTCCTTTAAATTATTATCCCATAAAGGGGAAAATTCAGAAAACCCATTATAGCCCAACAGGGCCTTAACGGTTTCCCAGCTCTTTACCATCAATTGTACTGTAGGACACCTGGAGCTAAATGAGTCTGCCTCAACTACTGTATCATGACTAGTATCTGCCAACACCAGTCCCCCTCCTACCCCCTACTGGCAGGTTACTTCCTCCCATATGCTGCATTTGTGCCGCCAAGAAGTAACTTCTCGGGTGTGGTAGTGCTAACCCTCCTTCCTCTATTGGTAGCTGCAACATTCACAAGCGGATTCTAGCCGAACCGTTTTTCCAAATCACCTCCCTAAAGATGCTATCAATTTTGTTGAACCAGTGCTTTGGAACCCAAACTGGGGAATTGTGCAACAAGTACAAAATCTGTGGCATCCAAACCGTTTTAATTAAATTACGATGACCGGCTCGAGAGAGGAAGCTGGTTCGAAACCCAGCATTTCTGTTTTAATTTAGTCATGAGTGGAACTATATTACTGGCTATATATTGTCTTGGGTCTTTTGCAATGTTAATTGCTAAATACTTTATTTGGTTTGCTACCCTTACTTGAAATATCTGTTGCGGAAAGGGCTCTCTAAGGCCCCTTTCACACTGGGGCGTCGGCGCCGTAGGCTATTTTTAGCGGCGATTTACCGTTTTTTTTTGCAGGGGTTTTCGGCCGCTAGCGGGGCGCTTTTAACCCCCGCTGGCGGCCGAAAAAGGGTTAAAACCACCCGCAAAACACCCCTGCATTAATTTCAATGGGCAGGAGCGGTGTACAGCTCCAAAGATGCTGCTTGCAGGAGTTTTAACGTCCTGCCAGCGCATCGCCTTAGTGTGAAAGCCCTTCAGTTTTCACACTGAGACTGCAGGGGTGCCGTTTTTCAGGCGCTTTACAGGCGCTATTTTTAGCCCAAAAGCACCTGAAAACCCCTGAGTGTGAAAGGGGTCTAAGAGGATCTATTGGCAAAAGTACTGATTTTTCCCAGCTGATTACCAGCCCGGAGAGTTGCCCAAAAACTATATTCATTGCTGCTCCCAGGGAGGTCTGCGTGTCCCCTAAAAACAGCAACATGTCGTCCGTGTTCAACGCAACCTTCTCTTCTCCCATTGCCCTCCTAAATCCCTGTATGTACGGGAGGATCTTATAGCAGTGGCTCCATTGCGAGGGCGAAGAGCAGGGGCGATAATGAACACCCCTGCCTCCTCCCTCTCGCCAACTTGAACCACTCGGAGCACTCTCCATTTATTCTCACTTTGGCCCTAGGTGCCTCATATAATATTCTAATCCATTTAACAAAATTGGGGCCAAATTAAAATTCTGTTAATACTTGCCAGAGATAATGCCATTCAAGGCTGTCAAAGCCCTTAACCGCAGCCAGGGACACGATGGCCCTTGTCCCCTCATTTTCCATTGGTAACTGGAGGTTTAAATATGCCCGACTTATATTCACGCTTGTGGCTCTATCCGGTATAAAACCCTCGAACATTCCAGGAACATATCTTAAGCCTTCTGGTTTGCCTCAGGGACTTTTCTCTCCTTCCACTAGCAACTGTAATTTTCCTCTCTTTCTGCTTCCCCTTTCAAATAATCTTAGCCCTATTCCTCCTATTTCTAACCCAAAGTGAGTTTCCCTATTTCTTGTGTTCAGGTGCAATATTAAAACATCATAACTTTGTGGATCTTCCCCTTCCTGCCTAAATCTAAATATGTATAGCTTCCAGTCATCCCCCCACCCCCATCCAACCCCCCTCTTCCTCTCCCTTCCTCTCCCTGCCCTTCTTTAGGCCCATACCAAGGGCTTCTAAAGTGACCATGTCTTCTAACCAAGGTAATATATGCAAATTCTTTTGTGATCCATTTCTCTTGTGTGATACTCCCCCAAACTAGGAGAGAAAACCAAGTGCAAAGAAAACAACTCTCCACAAATACAAAAAATACACTCTTGGTAATCCCCTTGGCCCTTTGAAACCCCCTCCCCCACATCACTGTATGGTTGTCCAAAGAAGAATAAAGTTTACAAAAAGAGACCACAAAAAAAAAAGAGGAGGAGATCAAAAAAAATTAAAAAGTGTCCTTTCCTTTCCCTTCTCTCCTTCCGGTTCTATTGGCTCTCCATTCTTGTTATGCTTCCTCTCCCTTCTGTAGTCTCCCTTCATTGGCATCCAACCACAGTATCATTTCTGCAGGCGTGTTGAAAAACGTAGTTTCCCCCCAGGGCTGTTATCCGCAATCTTGCCCGGTATAGCATTGCATAATTGATTATTAGCTGTTGCAACCTGCGTTTACTTTCTATACAACTAGTCCTTTGGTTTCTGCAGCTCCGGGGAAAAGTCCGGGTATATAGAAATCCTAGCGCAGTTAGACAATATGTTTTTCATCTCTCTTGTTTTTTTTGAAGAATGGTAACTTTATCCTTATAATGTAAGAGCTTAATACGTAAAGGCCTCGGCTGGCCTCCTGGTGGAAGGGCTTCACTTCGCTCGGGGAGACCCACAACCCTTACATTTTTCCTGTGCAGTCTATTTTCCATATCATCCATTTTATATATATATATATATATATATATATATATATATATATATATATATATATATATATATATATATATATATATATACACAGTATCTCACGAAAGTGAGTACACCCCTCACATTTTTGTAAATATTTTATTATATCTTTTCATGTGACAACACTGAAGAAATGACACGTTGCTACAATGTAAAGTAGTGAGTGTACAACTTGTATAACAGTGTAAATTTGTTGTCCCCTCAAAATAACTCAACACACAGCCATTAATGTCAAAACTGCTAGCAACAAAAGTGAGTACACTCCTAAGTGAAAATGTTCAAATTGGGCCCAATTAGCCATTTTCCCTCCCCGGTGTCATGTGGCTCGTTAGTGTTACAAGGTCTCAGGTGTGAATGGGGAGCAGGTGTGTTAAATTTGATGTTATCGCTCTCACTCATACTGGTTACTGGAAATTCAACATGGCACCTCATGGCAAAGAACTCTCTGAGGATCTGAAAAAAAAATTGTTGCTCTACATAAAGATGGCCTAGGCTATTAGAAAATTGCCAAGACCCTGAAACTGAGCTGCAGCACGGTGGACAAAACCATACAGCGGTTTAACAGGACAGGTTCCACTCAGAACAAGGCTCGCCATGGTCCACCACAGAATTTGAGTGCATGTGCTCAGCGTCATATCCAGAGGTTGTCTTTGGGAAATAGACATATGAGTGCTTCCAGCATTGCTGCAGAGGTTGAAGGTGAGGGTGGTCAGCCTGTCAGTGCTCAGGCCATACGCTGCACACTGCATAAAATTGGTCTGCATGGCTGTTGTCTCAGAAGGAAGTCTCTTCTAAAGATGATGCACAAGAAAGCCCGCAAACAGTTTGCTGAAGACAAGCAGACTAAAGACATGAATTACTGGACCCAT
Source organism: Lithobates clamitans (assembly GCA_037952925.1). Taxonomy (NCBI): domain Eukaryota; kingdom Metazoa; phylum Chordata; class Amphibia; order Anura; family Ranidae; genus Lithobates; species Lithobates clamitans. Next base: position 4,166,801 of record JBBGZY010000427.1, read on the forward strand.
GTCCTGTGGTCTGATGAGACCAAGATAAACTTATTTGGTTCAGATGTTGTCAAGCGTGTGTGGCGGCAACCAGGTGAGGAGTACAAAGACAAGTGTATCTTGCCTACAGACAAGCATGGTGGTTGGAGTGTCATGGTCTGGGGCTGCATGACTGCTGCCAGCACTGGGGAGCTACAGTTCATTGAGGGAATCATGAATGCCAACATGTACTGTGACAAACTGAAGCAGAGCATGATCCCCTCCCTTCCGAGACTGGGCCGCAGGGCAGCATTCCAACATGATAACAACCCCAAACGCACCTCCAGGATGACCACTGCCTTTCTAAAGAAGCTGAGGGTAAAGATGATGGACTGGCCACGCATGTCTCCAGACCTAAACCCTATTGAGCATCTGTGGGGCATCCTCAAACAGAAGGTGGAGGAGCGCAAGGTCTCTAACATCCACCAGCTCTGTGAGGTCATCATGGAGGAGTGGAAGAGGACTCCAGTGGCAACCAGTAAAGCTCTGGTGAACTCCATACCCAAGAGGGTTAAGGCCGTGCTGGAAACTAATGGTGGCCACACAAAATATTGACACTTTGGGCCCAATTTGGACATTTTCACTTAGGGGTGTACTCACTTTTGTTGCCAGCGGTTTAGACATTAATAGATGTGTGTTGAGTTATTTTGAGGGGACAGCAAATGTACACTGTTATACAAGCTGTACACTCTACTTTACATTATAGCAGTCAAGTGTCATTTCTTCAGTGTTGTCACATAAAAAGATATAATAAAATATTTACAAAAATGTGAGGGGTGTACTCACTTTTGTGAGATACTGTGTGTGTGTGTGTGTATATATATATATATATATATATATATATATATATATATATAGAGAGAGAGAGAGAGAGATAGATATATATATACACATACATACAGTTCCCTTATTAATTTTATCTCTTGTTCCTTCGGGTTCACATCATCTTCTACCGAGCTGAGTCTCCCCTCTAGAGCAGAGGTACGCTCACAAACCTCTTGTACATCATGCCTTAAAAGTGACAAATCTTATTTTATGCATTTAAGTTGATCAGAAATTTCAGATAATAAGGACTTAAGCCTCGTATACACGGTACGATTTACTGATTTTTGTCAAAAGGGTGCGGATCTTGTCTTGCATACTAATGGTACACAATTGTCATGCCACAAACAAACGTGACATACTACGAGGAATTTCAGTTCTTGAGCACCACCATTTGGGCCCCTTCTGCTAATTTCGTGTTTGGTGACCATTGATTCCGAGCATGCGTGTTTGTACTTTCGACTTTTGTGTGACGGATTTGTGTACTGACCATACGAAAATCTGACGTCAAACCGTTGTCTGCCGAAAATGTACTAGACTGTCATCCAACAAATGTCAAAAGGAGCGTACTAACAGTAAGGTTTTGGGAAAACAGTCTGTCAACAGATAATCCCCTGCCAACAATCGTACTGTGTGTACGAGGCTTTACAGTTGTTGATTGCTTGAAGGATGTCTTTCAAAGATGGCACTTCTTCTGCTCCTGGGATTGGCCCACGATATTTCTCCCTCTGTCATTTTGCTCACTCTCCTGAGCTGCTGCTGGGTCCTGGCTCTTCCTTCCCACAGAGGGGCCGGTCTGGGAGCGAGATTGTTGTGCCCCCCCACCCTTTGTGAGTGTCTGGCCCGATGTATGGGCAAACCTCTTCCTTTGGCATGCGCTGTTTGTACGCCAGCGCTGTCCTGCATGGCCATCTCCTTTGCTCTCCACTTCCTGGTCATGGCAGGTGCGCCCAGCATGCTCAGGCACCCTCCCGCCCCTCTCTCCCTGCCTGCGTGCTTCACCTGTGAAGCCCACAGCCACATTGAAAGAGACGCCCTAGTGACGCCACTGGTCCAAATATAGCCAACCCTAATACATAGTCCTTTACTGCTAAAGATTATTCTACCGCAACAGTTCAAGTATTCATTTTTTGTGCCCTACTTTCTAGAGAAGAGAACTACACCTTATGCATATTTCCACACACAGATTCACATCGGAGTTTACACATAAAGTAATATTAACATATTGCAAAACAATGCTTTATTTGCAAGAATCATATTTACAATAATTTCAAAAGGTTATGTCTATTTTACAAGTATATTCGTAGCCTAATTTACAGAGGCAACCACAGGTGGAACTTGTGAGCACAGTCACTATAGCTTGCAGTGGCTACACCATTTCCACTTTCCCAGTTCTACCCATGTTAAAAGCCCTTCTCTGCAAGCCAAGTCTGTAGTTCTTTATCAAAGTATCCTTTGACTTTGATGACCCTGGTGATCTCATTAACTTGAGTTGCTGGTGTCTTTCCTGTTCGCTGGGTCAAAAAGTCTCGTACTTCAGCTTCAAGAACCTGTGGAAAGTACAGAATATTACATGATGAAACAAGTAGTTGTATTTATATTCGCCAGAACACGACACCTTACTTAAAGTGTTACTGAACCCAGCATTCACTATATCTGGTCTCCCACAGTACACAGAAATTTAATTATTTTAGTAAATATAAATGGCAAAATACCTTTTCTCATCAGCAGTTAGAGCAGTCTTGTGACTTCTATCAGTGTCTGGTTAAAGCTTGGCGGAGTTTTCATTCTCATCTGACTGTCCTATGAGTTTGTAGGACCCCTGACCCTATGTCTGGACAGTCCCGATTGGCCCTATGCTGATCACATGCACTCTCCCAAGAAAGGAAAAAAAACAAAAAACAAAACCTCTAGCAAAATACACCAAACTAAGCATGTGCAGAGTGCCTCCAAAAGGCCTTGTCTTATCGGGAGATGGATTGGAGACAGTAGAAGAAGAGGAGAATCAGAGAAGGCAGGATCAAACAGAATTTTTACACAATGCAGAGGATTAATCCCTTAGGTTCCATAGTGAGTATAATAAACATGCTTTACTGCATATACAGACTGATTTTGCTGTTGTGGGTTTAGTAACACTTTAAATTCACGCTGATCAGTTAGAAATTAATGGATTTTTGTTTACTAAAGGAAAATCCACTTTGCATTACAGGTGCACTTGGCAGTCATTGTAGATCTGAGGGGACATGAAAGGAAAATAAAAAACAGCTTTTTTGCTTGCAGCACATGATTGGATGATAGAAATCAGCAGAGCTTCTCCTCATTTCGATCTTCCCCTCAGATCTACAGTGACTGCACTTCCAAGTGCACTTGTAGTGCAAAGTGGATTTGCCTTCAGTAAATCAACCCCAGTGCGTCAATGATCCAGGCAGAAAGAGGAGGTACGAGCCATTGGCAATACATGGAAACAAGATTTCTTCTTCAAAGCAGCTCATAAAGAGAAAGATGTTCAAATGCATACAAGATGAGACAAAACAGATTTTCTTTATCTAATTTAGCTGCAAAAAGAAGATTGCCTGATAAAATGATAGAGTTGTATGCTCACCCATATGTCACCTTCAATCTTGCGGATAATAGTCATTTGACGATTACCATGAGTGATGTCTTTGTACACTGGAATGTTGTGCATTCGAGAGCGCCTCACAAAATAAGGAAGATCAGGAGGTGTATCTAAAAATTAAAAACAGAAAATTCAAACTTGTTTGCTTCATGTAGTAAAGTTATGGAGACCACATGCCTGAAATTTTAAATAAATATATTAAATCAAATGTATAGTAAAAAATCAGTAATAAACAGGCTACAGCACTACAATGAAAGCACCTGGCATATCTGCACACAGCTTTGGAGGTCTCTAGCTTCCTGGTACTCTGATTCATAGGGCACTGTAATATTATAGGTTAGCTCTGCCCTACTCCAAGGTGGTCACTGCAGCTAACAGGAAACCCCAATGTCATCACATCCTTTGCTATACTTTTACATTGTCGTTACATTGTTTAACAATCTTCTCTTACAAAGTACAACTATTTAAAATGGACATTAAAGATAATAATAAACTTTATTTTATATAGCACCTTCTCAAAGCGCTTTACAAGGAAAAACACAGGATATCATAAAAGGGAAAAAAAAAGGGACCATTAAGTGATAGCTTGTGTAAAGAAAAACATTTTTAGATTTGATCTGAATGAGTTTAGAGACGAGTTTTAAACCATAGGAGAAGGCTCTGTCTCCCATCAAGTGTAGGCGAGTACAGGGGACACACAGAAGACCAGAATTTAACAAGCGGAGGTTATGAGGGGGAGGTGTAAGTTGATAACATTTCAGTGAGATAATGGGGTGCCAAGCTATGAAGAGCCTTATAGGTGAGCAAGAGGATCTAAAAGTCTATGCAAAACCTGACAAGTCTCCAGTGCAAGGACTCCAGGATAGGGGTAATATGACACATGTACCAGACCTAGACAGGATTCTGGCTGCAGAATTGTGAACATATTGAAGTAGATTAATAGTGGATTTAGATACAATAGTGAGTAAAGCATTGCAGCAGTCAAGTTGGGAGAACAAAAAATGTATGGATCAGCTTTTTAGCTACAGTGTATGATAGCATAGGACGCAGCCGAGCAATGTTTCTCAAGTGGAAAAAAAGATGTTCTGACAACATTTTGTACATGTGGATCAAAGGTTAACCACTTGGCTCCCAAGCCAATTGTGACACTTCTCTCCTACATGTCAAAATCAAGATGATGTTATGCCGAGTAAATAGATACCAAACATGACATGCTTTAAAATTACGCACACTAGTGGAATTGCAACCAAACTTTGGTACTTAAAAAATCTCCATAGGCGACGCTTTAAAATTTTTTACAGATTACCTGTTTAGAGTTACAGAGGAGGTCTTGGGTAGAATTATTGCTCTCGCTCTAAAGTTTGCGGCAATACCACACGTGTGGTTTGAATGCCATTTACATATGCGGGCACGACGTACGTATGTGTTCGCTTAAAAAGTTTTTTTTCCCTTTTTATTGTTTATTTTACTTTTATTTTTATATTTTGACACTTTCACTTTACTTTTTCTTTATCACTTTTATTCCTATTACAAGGAATCTAAACATCCCTTGTCCTAGGTCCTCTTTACAGCGAGATCTGGGGTCTATAAGTCCCCAGATCTCTCCTCTAGGCTGTAAAGCGCTAAAATATTAATAAAAAAAAAAAAAAAAACACACACTATGGCCTCTTTCACACATGCGGACTGTTCAGGTCCACCTGTCAGTTTTTTTAGGTGGACCTCCGTGCAGGTCTATGGAGCGACGGATGTCAGCTGACATCCGCTCTGCCCTCTGCCGAATCCAGACGGATGGAAACTCTATTAGAGTTTCCATATAGAAGAGAACAGGGCTCTGACAGGTCTGTCCCTGCACAGTGAGCGGAGACGGACCTGTCATCCGCCGGCTCAGCGGAGCAATCCCTGCTGAGCAAGTGAAGTCCATCAAAACAGACGTGTGTGTGAAAGGGGCCAATCTCAGCTTCCCAGCCGAGGCAACAGCAGTGTTTACAACTGACGAGGCCGGACATGATGTCATCCCCAGCCTCAGAAGGTCATAGAGATGACTGGAGACCATCTGGTCCACAGTCAGCTCTATGGTAAACAGCTGCTGCTGATTCATTCTCTGGCTTGCTGATCACATGGGCGAGCTGGGAGAAACACCGGAGGGCGGGGCCTGGATGTCCCCCTCCTGACATCTGTAAAAAAAACAATCAAGCCGCTATGATTGTCTTTATGGTGCATGGCATTGCAGCAGAAAAAGAAGATATCTGAATGAGGTATCATTTAGAAATTCCCACACAAAGTCCACAATGTCATATGACCTCGTTGGGTGGGAAGTGGTCAAACTAGCATCAAATATCACCCCTAGATTTTTTTTAATTTAGACTAAAGCTCAAGTACAGTTCCATCATGGAATAAGGCTTTAAACAAAGGTGAACTAGCCGGCTGTTTATTGCAGGTGAGATTTGGAACTACCCGTCTGCAATACAATAAAACGTACCTGTCTGTAAGGTACATCATCCCATGTCAGCCTATGAAGATGGCCAAAGGTCTATGACCAGAGGAAGCCGGGGAGAAGGTGGCGGTGAGGGACATCTCTGGCACTGGACAGTGGAAAAGTATTGCAGACTTTAGTTCCGCTTTAACATAGCAGGCAGAACTACAGAGTTGAAGGAGATCCAATCACATGATTTATCCCAGATAGCTTTTTCCTTAAATCATTTACTGATCCAAATGCAGGGAGGTACTAAACACATCTATGAATCCCACTGCTTTATGAGTCTCCCCAAAAGGAAGATTTCTGCCCATTACAACAAAGAACGTCTCCTGGAATCTAACATTTCAATAAAGGCACCTTTAGGGGGGATCCACCCAGACGGGGCTACTCCTGTGTGCTTTGGTGGGATGGGCACTTGAAGAGGTGGGATGAGGCGCTCCACGAAGCGATACTCGTCATGTGACTCTATAATACCCGGGTACTGAGATGTCACAGCAGGTCCCGACCCGCTGTATGGGCGCTGAAAAGGAAGGAAGAGACATGGATTATTCCTACAATACTGGTGTGGAAAATGTCAGCGGTCTGTCCTACATGGAGCTCATCCTTCATCACCAACCAGCCACATGACACTGTTCAGTTACCTTAAAAACAAGGAATGGCTCCCATTACAGCTGACCTCTAACACCCATTTTAAGATAAAGCCCCCTATGAACTAAATGATAATATTACTAAAGAAAATCAGAATAACGTGAAAAGCCACACACCTGTAGCCTGACAGCAGTCTTCAGGACATCTAACGCTGTCCTTCTAAATAAGAAGGCAGCCATCTTGGTTTAGCAAAGAAGGTCAGTTTCCTTTCTTCACTAAGTGTACCAACATGGCCGCCCCTGACCTTCCGGTCCGCTAGGCGCATGCGCCGGATTGTTGCGGTCAGGGATTCGATATGGGTGTAGCAATGTGGCGGAAAAGAACGCGGCTGTACATCATGCCGTAAACGTGCGCGTTCATGTGTCGGTATAAGATACGTGCGCGCTCCTGCACCCTCCTCTTTCTTTCCTCCATTTTGAGAGACGCGGAGTGGCCGGTGAGGGGTTGTTGGATGATAGTTTGTGTGTGGAGGGGTTTTGTGATGGCGGGGAGGTCAGGCTGGTGGTGAGAGTGTGTGGAGGGGTGCGGGGTCACGTGGTGTGTGTGGGGGGCTCGCTGCCTCAGTCACCGGGGAGTTCTCCCATCCCCCTCACTTCATCCCCTCATGTCACATGTGAGACTCCTCACTCCTGGCCCACACTTCTCCTCCATACAGGCCAGACCTACCGAGAGCAGAAATCATCACACTTTGCTTCCTGATCATCATGGTGATGGTTTGTTGGGGTCTCCTGGGTGATCCTGTTCACATGGGAGCGACTTGACAGGTCAAACCGCAGGACAAGTCTCACCCCATTGAAGGCAATGGCCGTGTTCAAATGATGCACCGCCGACTTAGCGCATTGATTTGAACTTCTAGTCCCCGCACTACTTTTGTGATCTCGGGTGCAACTTGAACAGACGGCCGTTCATAAAACCACACAGAGGTCTTCAAGATCGCAGTGATATGTCGCTTTGTATTTGTGCGGTTTTAAATGAAGTTGCACAATTAAAAAAGCCGCATTCAGTGTGATCCGGGCTCATCTATTAGAATCTAATGTATGAGTCTTGTTCAGGAGGTGATTCCAAGGAGGAAGAAGGCTTCTCATTGGTCAGTCAGATCTCTGCTGATATCCAATGACTGCTGTGGTACGTAGGGTTTCCACCTCATCCCTTCAAACCAGAACACACATGAATTACACAGGTTCTGTGGCTGATTAAGGTGGTAATTAAACTCACTTAGTGCCTTATCTGAATTTAATTACCCTCAGAACCTGTGTAATTCATATGTGTTCAGTTTAAAAGGGAGGAGGTGGCAACTCTGTGTTACCCTGTTGCTTACAGCCTCTTGGTACAACGTTACACCCTAAGGGGCCCATTCCCACTCAGCAGTGAGGCTCCATTCTTCTTCTTCTTCTGACACGTCACAGCCCATTGATTTCAGTGGCTTCTGTTCCAATGTAATCAACTTGAAAGAAAGGTTCTTCTACATTGATGTGACTTGGGTGGCAGAGAGTAATGTTGCACTCCGTCACCTGACTGGAGTATCACTGGTGTGAACGGAGCCTAACTGCTGTGTTCTGCCCTGGTAGAGTGCCATTCTACATGCCCATTCCCATTGCAAGATGGCCCAGAGGTGAGGTGCAATAATATACAGATGTGGCATATCACACCTCACTGGTTGGTGCTGTGCAGTGATATGAACTGTCACTTTGTACACTTCAAATTAAGTTTCTGGAGAAGAAATAAACTGTAATGCAATAAAACCCACATAACACCCATTGCTGGACATCACTGCAGGACTAAAACAGACTGCTAGCTGCACACCAAACTGCTGTGGGTTAGTCTTTGGAGAAGTGTGAAGGGGCCCTTTAAAAGAGAAGCATGGCCAAAGCTCTTTTGGTCATGTGGGTTACAGGGGTAAACCTGTGCTGTGGAGCCTTGCCAGCTACAGGGGGCTAAAGTTGTCTGACATCAGAGAGCCACTACAGGCTCTGGAAGGATCCCAATGATAATGTCAGGATCCTCCCAGGTGCCTGACAGGCAGCCGCAGAGAAGAGAGCAATTACTGACAGTCACCTCTGTCTGCTCAGAGCAGACCTGATAGCTGAGAGATCAGCGGTCATTGAATGGTTTTTAATGTAAAGATGTTTCCTTGTTTAGTCTAAAGGTTTGTTTTTTTCTTTAATGCAAACTCTGTATTAAGGTAAACTTTATTGCAGCTCACCACTCCCATCCCACTACTTACCTGAGCCCAATCTTGATCCAGCACTGCAGTGACTCTGTCCCTCCATTGGCTCTGCTGCCGTCAATCCCAGAACTACCTAGAGCATTCAACAGCATCATTGAGAATTACAACCAACAGCTGCAAAGGCTGTTGGTACTTAGTTTCCCCATTCACAGAACTCTGACTGAATAATGTGGCCAACAATGCCCCACATGGCCGAGTTTAGAAAAAAAAAAAAAAAAATATATATATATATATATTTTTTTGACAGCAAGTGCAGGTAGAAGATCCCTCACTTGCTGTCACTAGATGCAGCAGATCAGGGAGATGCTGCAGGAGTGAGAACATGTTACCTATTCCCAAAGATGTACTTTTTTATTCCAGGGAATGCGTTAAGGTAAAAAGACGTAGATTTTAGCACCACTTTGTTTCATAGACTGGTGATCACTGATTACTAAGTCTGTTGACAACACTGCCATCCTTGGTTAGTCACTACAGTGCTTTATAAATACATGGGGTGTTTAAAGCTGAACTCCAGCTTTGGTTGTTTGGGCTCACTAACATGAGGCCGCTGGATGTGTTGTATGTAGCTGAGGCTACCTGCAGGACTGTGTTCTGGGTTTGAGCCGAGACTTCCTCTTATACCCGGAACACAGTAGAGTCTATCTGATCAGCACTCAGCCAAAGTGATGTATTCTAGCAATCAATACAAATCTTCCTCTGATTAGTGGAATCTGCCTCTGACTCCGCCTATCAGACGAAGCTTTGTATTCATTGCACTGATCTCCTAGGTGTGGACTGAGTAGTGTCAGCCCTCCCCTACTCAACCACTCCCACCTCTACAACATAAAAGCCAATCGTTTTGTATTCCAAGATGAGAACTAGGGGGGCTAATACAGGGAATCTGCAAAAGACAACAGGACAGACCTACATTTCTACAAGAAAAACAGAAATGGAAGGCGCACACCTAGTGCATTACCAGAGATAATAAGAAATTTTTGTATAGGCCTAGCTCTGAGGAAGGGGATGTGCACCGAAACGCGTTAGCTGTACCGGTGTTCTGTGCATGTCCATGCACTGTGTTTGCATTTTGTGAGTACCCACTTTTGTATAAAAGTTTCTTATTAAATTACCTCTGGTAATGCACTAGGTGTGCGCGCCTTCCATTTCTGTCTTTCTTGTAGTTCCTTTCGGATTACCCCATCTGAGGAAGGCAGCATCCACCTAGTTCTGGGATACCATATATACCAGGGATCCTCAAACTACGGCCCTCCAGCTGTTGCAGAACTACACATCCCATGAGGCATTGTAAAACTCTGACATTCACAGACATGACTAGGCATGATGGGAATTGTAGTTCCTGAACACCTGGAGGGCCGCAGTTTGAAGACCCCTGATATATACCTTTCACACCACCATTTTATCTGACATTTGTTACTCAAGACCTATTAGTGCTGGAAGTGACTGTTTTTTATAGACCTACATTTCTGACAAAAGCAAAAAAAAATTTACATAATGTTATAATTGTATATTAGACCAAAGGGGAGGAAATGAGTTGTATGTTTACATGCACTTTAACTGTATTGTAACTCAAGATGTTTTGTTTTTGCAGCAGCAATGCAGATTTTTGTAAGGGCTCAAAATCTACACACCCTTGAGGTGTCTGGGCTAGAGACTGTCTACCATATCAAGGTAAGTGTATCTGATCAAACTGTTTAAACTTTAAGGACCAGTTCACGCCATAGAATCGCAGTCCGGATGCGCTCCATATGCTTTTCTGTATGCGTGTTTTTGATACGTTCCAGTGCGTTTTTTGATGCAGTCCAGTACATTTTTCTCTTTTTTTTTTTTTTTTTTTTTTTTTCCTTAACCTTTTTAATAAGAATGTGTGTACCAGTGCATTTAGGTGCATTCCACTTTTTTGATGCTTTTTTTTATGCCATTGAAAACCATATAACCCACTTTCTATGTGTTTTTGATGCAGAGAGAAAAATGCACTGGGCTGCATGTGGTTAAACTGCTCCTAAAGGATAACTGTATTAGAAAATACAGGTTACAAATAAGCCCTTTTTGTGCTGCCAGATGTAAATGGTCTTAGCTTTGTCTTAAATGTTGAGGTTTTGGTTTTCTGGCTGGTTAATGGTAGGCTCAGTATTCCCATTCTTTGCAATTGCTTGCAAGACAAGTAACAGCGGGCAGAGTACTTTAGAGGAAAATGGGTGCAGGGTTTTGTCAAGCTTGAGGTCGGGTTTACATGTGCTGCGGCCACGACTCGCAGCATGGGGTCCAGTGCATCCCTGTTCTCCGTTTTAGGGGTGAACCAGGTCAGTTTTTTTTGCCTGACTTTTAATCTGAAACTGAGCCAAAGATGCCCTGGACCCTTTTCCAGTGAGGAGCGCAGTTGCCCCGGATGCGTGAACCAGCTCTATTGAGAGCCTCCTGTCATACAAATTGGATGCAGGGAAACCCGCCTCCAATTCGCATAAGTGTGAGCCCAGCCTAATTGTTGGGAATTATTCTGCTTTCTTCTATTGAAGTATGTCATCTACCCCAAACAGACGGAGTATCGCTCAACATGACTACCATCTATTTTATTTATGTATTTTAACTATGCTAGCAAAGCAACTCCTTCCTCAACTAAACTTAAAGGGTTGTAAACCCTCGTGTTTTTTCACCTCAATGCATCCGAGTCCGGCATTCGTGTCTTTGGATGCAAATGCTGGATTCGGGAGCGCAGCCGCACGGTAACCCCCCAGCAGAGCACTTCTCCTAGGGGGTTAACTGATGCAGGGAGGAGCCGCCGAGGGACCCCAGAAGGCCACTTTGTGCAAAACGAGCTGCACAGTGGAGGCAAGTATGACATGTTTGTTACTTTAAACAAAAAGGTTTACAATCGCTTTAAGTGTCTATAGGTAAACTATTTATTTTACACTAACTTTTAACCACTTCCAGACCAAGCCTTTTCTGGCACTTTTTGTTTACGTGTAACAAGTATTTTTTGCCTAGAAAATTGTATAGAACCCCTAAATATATATATTTTGTCACACGGTATTTGAGCAGCGGTTTTTCAAACGCAATTTTTTTGGGGAAAAATACTTTTTTGAATTTTAATGCAAAAATAACACAATACACAGCCCATTTGTTTTTGTTTTTTGTAAAATATAAAAGATGTTACATGTCGAGCTCTAAAATTTGACATACATTTTGCTATCCATAGGCAACACTTTAAAACCTTTACAAGTTACCAATTTAGATTTATAAAGGTCTACTACCCATGATCTGACTTTCGCAGTGATACCTCACGTGTGGGACGTTCGCTGTTTGTGCATGTTTGCCTTTGCACGAGGGCAATTTCACCACTTTAAAAAAAGAAATTTTTTTTTTTAATTGCTGTCACAAGGAATGTAAACATACTTGTGACAGTTACTCTTTATAGAGAGAGCTGGGGAGCCCAAATCCCTCCTGATCTTAAAACCATTTAAAACGCCAAGATCTATGTCTTTTTGAATGCTTCCCGTAAGCAGTGAGCTTTCAGTGTTCTGCAATGTGTGCTTTGAGTCTGATGCTGATATAGAATAATTTCATCTTGTGATCGCTGTCTGTTCTCCTCTTGTTGGCACTTTTTAAACTGTAGTCTTGCTTTGCATCCATCACACATACTATTTGATCTTCTTTCAGGCCCAGGTCTCCTCTCTAGAGGGAATTGCATGTGAAGACCAAGTTATTCTTCTTGCTGGTTCCCCTTTGTCTGATGAAGACACCCTTGGCCAGAGTGGAGTATGTGATCTCAGCACTTTGGATGTTGCTGCTCGTCTGTTGGGAGGTCAGTATTTCAGGGTGCAAAGTACATCTTCAGGCGTTTGAGTCTATAATCCCTAATGATGCTTCCCTTGGGCCTAGTCACACATTTGTTTTGGTAAGATAGAATGCATAAGTTTTTGTTACATAGGATTTATTTTCCAACCACAAACCAATAACCACACTTCTCTACCAGACATTCATTTCATGATCCCAGTTATACATTCTCCATATATTGTAAAATTCACCTTTCTCTAATAGTCAAACATCCATGTGCACATTTCAGCCTTTACACCTGATAAAAACAGGTAATCCTTTAGCTGCAAGATCAACTTTTCGCATATGCTTTTTAAAATGTGCATATTTGGCACGAACATCGCTTAAACTCCAGAACAATATATTTTTTAAAAGCATTGGACCAATGGACTACAGTATGAAAGATGCCCACAATTGTACACAGGTGACAACCATATATGACCCTGAGGAAGTATGAAGGTTGACCTGGCTGTAATGCTTATTTTTTATTTATTTTTTTGTCACTTAAAGTTTATTGAATGGAACCCCAATGCACTACTTCAAAACGTGCAATGTAGCACTGCACAAAAAGACATAACCACTTAGTGTGTTGCCACCTCTTTCATCAAGAATAGGCTGCAATAATAAAATGTGCCTTAATGCATAGTGTGAATGGGTCCCTAATGTGGTCATCCCTCCATGTTGGGCATGAAATGAGTTGTTTGATTTGGCCATTGTCTCCAGAACTAGATAAGGCTCTTGTCTATGGAAGGTGCCTAACCCTGCTGGTTTACCACTTTCTGGAAGAGCATTTGATTTGACAGATTGGAAATAACCATCCTAGTTGATGGTGTCCTCCAGCAGCTGCCTGCACTATGCATATTATTCCTTTTACTGTCTACTAAATGGTTTAGCTGAGCCAAAATGTGTGATGTAATAACTTTGCATGTTCCTGAAGACAGTACGATTGTGCTTTTATATTTGATTGCCCTCAGTTGTCTATGGTGGTGACACTGAGGACGGCATTTTTCTGCAACGCAGTACAGTCCTCTAAAGAGCACCCCTTCCTCACTGACTAAAATGTACTTATTTTTTAAATGTAATGGTGTGTAAAGTCTACTTTAATAAAATGTACATTCTGCAAAATTTAAATGTGCTCTGGTAACCTATTTTATCTGAAACTTCAGTGATCATATTTTAGTTTATCATTCCATGTAAGGCTGTCAGGGGTAGGCAACCCGCGGAACACAAAACCTCTTTTGCTGACACTCAGCTCCCTCCCTATCAGCAGAGCAGCGCAGGGAAGTGTCAGTGAGACACTAATGCATTCCAATTTCAGAATTCCCCACGCCACACCTGCACTGAGGGGGAGGCACTGTGCCCTCACACATTGTAAAAGATGGGAAACATTGTTTGGTTCTCTAACTTTGCTGTAGCTGCGTTCGTCAGCTTTTGTGATGTGGAGGAGATTGGGTGCAGTTCTGCTAGGGGGGCGGTCCCTGTTTCCAAGAGGGGATTGTCATTGGCCACTGCTAAAGCCAATCAGTCCTGATAGCCCCGCTCACCATCTGGAGGAAGATGACGCTTGGTTGCCACTGCCAATCTCAGAAGAGATTTCACTGTGATTGAGAAAACCAATATCATGTGACAGTTTGTGGAATTACTGTTAAGCTTCTGGGAACCTTGTTGAAATTATTCCCGAACCTTTGTGTCACTACTGAACCCCAGCACTCTGTGTCCCTTAAAGCCAGATCCAGCGCAATGATAATCACACCCAGTTTTTCCTGTGGCACAGAGCGCTGCACTTTTTCTCAGCTATGAGGGCTCAACTTATGATCCTGCACACAGGCCCACTGCTTTCAGAAAATACCCCTGACCTGAGCTGCTCATTGGGCATCCATTCCAGATTCTTGTCTGTGACATCACATACAAGCACGTGGGTGGGATGTGGGAGTTGGATCAGCAGGATGAGTGTGCCAGGACAGGTAGATGTGTCTCATCTCTGTTTGCTTTCACCACTCTGCATATCATAGATGAGAAGAGGGTGGGGCAGATGTGCAGGGAGGTACAGTGGTGGAAGAGATGAGAAGGGGGGGGTTCAGCAGTTGGACAGAAGTGTAGGGGGGCTTCAGTGTTGGGCCAGGTGAGCAAGGGGGTTCAGTGGTGGGACAGAAAAGCAGGGGGATATGGCGGTGGAGCAGATGTGCAGGGAGGTGCAGTGGTGGGACAGATGAGAAAGGGAGAACATTGGTGAGGCCGATCAACAGGGGGGGCAGTGATCTGACGGCATTTACTTTATAATAAAATCCTTTTTGTGATGGAGTGTGAAGTTGACTTTTTTTTGGTTATAAAATCGGGATGCTCAATTTTTTTGAAAACCTTTTTCAGCACACTGTGCTCAAAAGGTTGTCTACTCCTGCACTTGGCTATTTGTTTTAACAAAATCCTTCCTTTAAGATTATATGTGCCTGTATCTTTTGCATATTACCTGTGAATACTGTCCTTGACTTGATCAAGTCCTGAGACTTCTGTTTTGGATAGCGATCTTGGGTAAGATTTTGAGCAGCCCAGCAGATTATATGCCACTCTCTATAATTCCCTTTGCTGCTTCTTCCAACAGCTACCTACATAAACGGTTATGTGGGAAGGTGGAGGAGCTGGGCCAGCACAGAGTAATTAAACACTACCAGATGAAAGCTATGATGTGCAGGCAGGGTGGTGCTGGGAATGGACTCTTCCTAAAGAAGTAGTTCTAGTTCAAAGACATGTTAATACAATATGTATGAAAATGAAAAACACCAAAACTGAGCATTTAAAGCCCTTTTGCTTTTACCTGCAATTTCTTTTAAGTTGGTGGCAGGGACTCTTTACTAGTGATTGGCACCCATATTTTTATTTTTTTGCATATCTGAAAGAGTTAAGCTATCATTTTGCTTTGTATTGGTGGAACTGAGCTTGGAATTCTGAGAATGTCTTGCCACAGGAATCTGAGATATTGGATGGATTTTTTTTTTTTCTGACTTGGTTTAGTTTGATAGCCTCCTGTAATTGTAGTGACTAATGTGTAACATGCTTTCTTCAAACAGGTAAAGTCCATGGCTCTCTAGCTCGTGCCGGAAAAGTACGAGGCCAGACTCCAAAAGTAAGTTGTTTGTTTTGTTTTTTTTTTATTCATGAAAAAAAACACATTAGTCCGGTATTTTTATAGTAGCTGTGTGGAGCAACACTGGAAAGCACTGTTGGTACCCAATTAATCCAGAGATATTTCAACATTCTAAATGTAAACTTTTAAATAACTCACTAGTGATGTCATTAGTCTTGTATCTCCTGTTTTTTCATTCTGCTCACTATATATTTTTACTGCGTTTGCAGGTGGCCAAGCAAGAGAAGAAGAAAAAGAAGACTGGCCGGGCAAAGAGGCGCATGCAATACAACAGGCGCTTTGTTAATGTCGTGCCCACTTTTGGCAAGAAGAAGGGACCCAATGCTAACTCTTAAAATGTCACAATGGGTTAATAAACAGATGTAGAACTTCAACCTGTTGTGGTGTTTGAGTTGAGAAAATATTTTATCATAAACTCATTTCATTGTTAATATGGATGTAAACCTCAAACATGAAATATGAGCAAAGCACATTCCTGTATAGTGCATATACGTGTCTCAATTCAGAGCGCTAAGGCTCTGTTTACACCTATGTTTTTTGCAGAAACGCACAACAGTCCATTTAGCATGGTTTCCTATGGGAAACATTCACATCTGTGCTTTTTTCAGCAGCTGAGTTTTTGGAAAGAGCCAGGTGTTTTTTTTTTTTTTTTGTTTGGTTTTTTTTTTTTTTTCTTTAAAGGCAAAAGGGTGCATTTTTGGTTCAGACTTAATTGGAGTAGCTGCAGAAAAGCATCTAGTGTGTATTTGCTGCGATTTGTCTTTTAATCCGCTCAGCAAAAAAAGCATCAAAAATGCATCAATACATGTGCACAAAATGCATCAAACGCAAAAGGCACTGCAGAAATTATTATACAGGCTTTATATAGCGCCAACAGTTTGTGCAGCAGATTTACAATATAAAGGGAGGCAATACACCGACAGCACAATTCAAACTAGGATGGTTAGAGGGGCCCTGTTCCTGTGAGCTTACAAAGATTGATTAAAAACAAACTGCATAGGTGTGAACCAAGCTAAGGGGAGGCTAAAACTGGTGCATTCAGAATCTGATGTACCTGTGCATGGTACCCAATCCGCTTCTAAATTCATCTTGTTCAGTTAAACTTTGGAAATCTAACCTGGAAGCTGATTGGTTTCTTAGTTGAACCAGATTTTTGCACTTTCCAGTTTTTAGTAAATGAGACCCCCTTAAGTGTCTTTTTTTTTTTTTTTTTCTGCTACCTTGTTCCTCTATTGGCATAAGTCACTTCGACAAGTTTTACAGACACAAGAGGTAAAAAGGTGACTGGAGGGAACTCCAGCTGATTGGCAGCCTCAGCTCTGTTCCTGGGGAGGGATGGTATTGCCTAAATGTGCAGAATATTGGGGAAACTTGACCTTTATGAATATGCAAATAGGTTTTCTGTCCTGGTTCACACTGATGCGGGGAAACGCACAAATGTGCTGGGTTTCCCTGCGTAGCAATCGCACGGCTTCAATGTGATCTGCTGCAGATGTCAATGTTAAATTAATGACACCCCCAAAACTGATAAAACGCAGTACGATTGCCAGCATCGCATGGTTGTTCATACTCATGCAATGTGATTCGGGGGGGGGGGGGGGGTCCTGCGCCATTTTGGTGTGGATGCAATTTGAAATGTATGGCTCAAATCGCACAGACAAAGCATGTGATGTGCACAGGAATGCGGTGCGATTCGTGCCAATCCCATGCAGTGTTCCACATGCACTAGTGTGAACCCAGGTTTAAAAGAGGAGTTCACTTATTGGAAAAAAGTGTCATTGTGTGACTCCTCTCCACATCTGTCACTTTCCTCCAGCAGTTGGTGAATTTGATAGAAGAGGGGAAAGGGTTATTGCTGTGTATGGGCTGGGGTGCCCCCTTTTAAATTGACCTTCCAGGGTCATTATAATTTAAGCTCTAGTAGTATCTTTGTAATTAGCTCTGCTTCCAGGTCTGAACGGTGATGGGTTTGGTGCTGCTACATTCAGACCCCAAGTGCAGCTCTTCATCAAGGCCAAACCAGAGGGAAACACTTTAAATTATCATTGGTTTGTGTGTACAATGTATGATCACGCTGGGGTTGATTTACTAAAACTGGAGAGTGCAAAATCTGATGCAGCTCTGCATTAAAATCGATGAGCTTCTAGGTTTTTTTTAATCAAAGCTTAATTGAACAAGCTAAAGTTAGAAGCTGATTGGCTACCATTCACAGCTGCACCAGATTTTACACACTCCAGTTGTAGTCAAAGTGATACTAAAGTCTTGTTGGTATTTTTAAAGGGGGGAAAAAAAAGTCATACTTGCCTGCTCTGTGTAGTGGTTTTGCACAGAGCAGCTCAGATTCTCCTCTTCTCGGGTCCCTCTTTGGTGCTCCTGGCCCCTCCCTCCTGCCCCCACTGCAAGCAGCTTGCTATGGGGGCAGCCAAGCCACAGTTGTGTCCATTCAGACTCCGAGCTGCGGTTTGGCCCTGCCCTTTCTCTCCTGATTAGCTAACTGACTTTGACAGCAGCAGGAGCCAATGGTGCGGCTGCTGTATCTCAGCCAATCAGGAGGGAGAGTCCCGGTTGTCAGAGGCACTCGTGCACATTGCTGGATAGAGATGGAGCTCAGGTAAGTATTAGGGGAGCTGCTACATACTGGGTTTTCATTACCTTAAAGTGGATGTAAACCTGATTCATGAAATGTGACCTAGGCACATATATCTGCAGTGTTTACTTATCTTTCTCCAAAGCCCTACGTCCCCTATCTTTCTGCTGATCCATCCTGTTATCAGCATGATGACTTCTGACAACCGAGATAAAACCACCCTGAAATTTGTGTCAGGGTGGGTGTTATAAATAGATTGGCAGAGAGCTGATCTATTCACGGCACAGCTCTGCAGATTCCTTACTCTGCCTATGTGTAGTGGGGGTGTGTGCGCCTTTCCTCCAATCAGCTGTCACATTGTGTATGCCAAGACTACACTCCCAATGCTGAACAGGAAGAAAAAAAAAATCTAACACAATGTGCAGTTTCTAAAGAATATATAAAGCTGAAGACAGCAGATATACATGTAAAACTTATGTAGGGAGATTTGTTTCATCGCTGTGTATCATCTGAGGCTGTTCACTTCACTGGATATAGGAGAGGGTTTACATCCACTTTAATAAATTAGGATAAAAAAACTGCCTTTACAACCACTTTACCTCCAGTGTGTCACTGATAGAGCTGTGGGTCATCTATAAAGTACCCTGCACCCTCTCCAGTGCAGATCCCATCATCCCCTGCACCCTCTCCAGTGCAGATCCCATCATCCACTGCACCCTCTCCAGTGCAGATCCCATCATCCACTGCACCCTCTCCAGTGCAGATCCCATCATCCACTGCACCCTCTCCAGTGCAGATCCCATCATCCACTGCACCCTCTCCAGTGCAGATCCCATCATCCACTGCACCCTCTCCAGTGCCGATCCCATCATCCACTGCACCCTCTTCAGTGCTGATACCACCACCCGCAAGCACCCTCACTGACACATCTGGTCGCCGCTTCACCAGTCCGGGGCTTAGAAATCCATGCAGCTTAATCCTCAAAGTGTACCTCATCAGGAGGTACATTTAGGAGCATTCTAATTGGTCGGCGCCGTCACATGGGCGGTGCCGACCAATCAGAACCCGCATAGCCCGTTTTGTCACCGCAGTCAAAGAGAGGAGAGAGCCACTGGGATTTCAAATGCCCGGACCGGTATAGCGGCGATACGAGCTGTCAGTGCGAGTGAGCACCGAACTCCAGGTTAGCAGGACCCGGGGGGGTGGGGAGGGGTCCAGTGTAAGTACCTTACAGATTTTCTGCAAAGGTGAACTTGCACTTTAACCACTTCAATACAGGGCACATATACACCTTCCTGTCCAGACCAATTTTCAGCTTTCAGCGCTGTCCCATTTTGAATGACAATTGTGCAGTCATGCTACACTGTACCCAAACTAAATTTTTATCATTTTGTTACCACAAATAGAGCTTTCTTTTGGTGGTATTTGATCGCCTCTGGGATTTTTATTTCCTGCTAAACAAATAAAAAAAAGACCGAAAATTTTGAAAAAAACATTTTTTTTTTTTTTGTTTCATTTACAAAACTTTGTAAATAAGTAAGTTTTCTCCTTCACTGATGGGGCTGCACTGATGGGCACTAATATGCGGCACGGATGTACTGTAATGTATGTCACTGATGGATGCCAATCAGTGCCAAACAATGCCTGCCAATCAGTGATGCCCATTGTGGGCACTGATTGGCATCCCTGGTGGTCTAGGGTGGCATCCCTGGTAGTCCAGTGTGGGCATCCTCGATTAGCACAGACCCCCCATCAGAGGAGCAGCCGATCGGCTCTTCTCTACTCGCGTCTGACAGATGCGAGTGAGGAAAAGTCGATCACCGGCTCTTCCTGTTTACACAGTGATCAGCCATGATTGGATACGGCTGATCACATGGTAAAGAGTCTCCATCAGAGACTCTTTACCTAGATCGGTGTTGCGGGGTGTCAGACTGACTCACAACAACGATCGCCGCGATGCGCACCCCCGGGGGCACGCAGCGGCTATATCCCGAAGACGTCATATGACGTCTGGTCAGGTTATTGAAACCACTTTGCCGCCGTCATTTTGCTATATGGCGGGCGGCAAGTGGTTAAACTTTAAAATCTACCTAACTATCCCCTGTAAAAAAAACTTTGCTAAATGTATTCTGCTACATGTTTTTGATACAAAAAAAATCCCAATAAGTGTATATTGATTGTTTTGCTTGAAAGTTATAGCGCCTACAGACTATGGGATAGGTACAGGAATTTGTATTTGTTTTATTCTACAAATAAAGATAAAGGACTTATAGTGGAACTGTGATGTGACACGAACTGTCACTGGGTGAACTGACTAATTGCCACTGACATCACCAGTGACACTAATACAGTGATCAGTGCAAAAAAATGACACTGGTTGGGAAGGAGTTAACATCTAAGGCGATGAAGGGGTTAAATATGTTCCTTAACTAGGTGTAATGTGTGCACAGTGTTCTGCTTTATACTAATGATCTCTGACAGGTCACTCCCTCTGTACAGAGCTCTGTGTTGAATTGTGATTGGACACAGCCGATCAGCTGGTCCCAGGTGTGAATCTTTGGCCAGGAAGCTGTGTACAATCATAGCGGGAGCCAGGTGGGGCTGAACATGTGTGCCCCCTAAACTTGGGAGTAGGCAGTGACGTACCAGCACATCGCTTTGCCTACAGCGCCCCCCCCCCCCCCCCCTTTCCCAGTACATATATGATTAATGCTGCCATACCTTTGAACCATAGAATATTTTTTGCGTGGAGATCCATGTGTGTCTTAATCTTAGCCCTGTTAGTTGGCATGAAGGTGGGCAAAAAAAGACAATGAGATTGTGCTTAGAGACATGGATTGTATTCTTCTTCCAACATGAACTTCCATCACCACCAAAAATGTACATTGGTAAATGTTAAACAATTGCTTTTACAAACAAATCCAGTTTACAAAGTTACCTTAACCACTTGCTGCCCACCCACCGTCAAATCACAGCTGGTCACATGTAAACACAGAGATGCCGGTAATCAGCTCTCCTCGCCTCACATTGACAGAGTGTGAGGAGAGGAGAGCCGATCAGCGGCATCTCCTCACAGAGGACATCTAGGCATGTAATCGAGCCCTGTTTATAATAATGCACCCACAGTGCCAGAAGTGAGTGCCCACCAGTGCCAGCAAACATTGCCCACAAGTGCCAGCAATCTGTACCAATTAGTGATGCCAGGCTATCACTGCTGCCCATCAATGCCCACCAGTGCCACATATCAGTGCCCATAAGTGCGGCATATTTGCGCCTCCTCATCAGTGCGACCTAATCAGTGCCCACAAGTGCCGCCTCATCAGTGCTTATAAGTGCAGCCTATCAGTGAAGGAGACAACTTACTTATTTACAAAATTTACTGACAGAAACTAAGAAAAACTTTTTTTTAATCAAAATTATTGGTCTTTTTTTCTTTTTAGGAAAACATAAAAAACCCAGCAGTGATTAAATACCACCAAAAGAAAGCTCTATTTGTGTGAAGAAACTGATAAAATTTTCACATGGTTACAGTGTAACATGACCGCGCAATTGTCATTCAAAGTGTGAGAGCGCTGAAAGATGAAAAATGGCCCGGGCAGGAAGGGGGTGTAAGTGCCCTGTATTGAGGTAGTTAAGGACAGAACTTTAACAGAAAGTACAAAACCTCCCAAAATATCTTGCATTTCAGCAAATCCCAGGCTTAACTTCCTGTAGTATGGTCTATTTGTTGTTTGTTACATTAAAGTTCATTTAAAATTTTAAAAGGTGGAGTTGTGGAGGACACATGTTTCATGTGACAGTGGAGCTCCAGCTGCAGAGATTCACAATAAAGTTCAGTCAAAAAAAAGAAGTGGAGTGGAGGACACGTGCTTCCTGTCATCCGTGGAGCTCCACTCTGCAGCCAGGCCTCCTTGTGGGAACCAGTACACAAGTAGGGAATTCCTGCGTGTTACGTTGACGCAAAACGTAGCATCGGCTAACCTCATTGGTTACGAGTTATTGAAGCGGATACGTCATCTAAGGGCGACGTAAAACGTAATGGGTCACTTCTGCCTTGTGATTGGCCCGCTTGCTCCGTCGTACGGTCTCAGGTAACCACGGTAACGTTGGTGCACCATGGAAGCTCCGGAGGCTGAGATTATTATACCGTGCCGCAGCAGTTCCCCCAGCCCAGTGATAACCCCAACACGGGAGGAAGGCGGGGGCGGCCCCGGGGTGTGTTCACTGTGCCTCTCCGGGCCCGGGAAATACACGTGTCCGCGCTGCAATGCCCCTTACTGCAGCCTGGGCTGTTACAAGGGGCCCCGGCACACGGCCTGCTCCGAGCTCTTCTACAGGGACTGTGTGCTGCAGACTCTGAGGGAGGACAAGGCTGGGGGTCAGGGGAGGCAACAGATGGAGGAGATGCTACTGAGACTGAGAGAGGAGGAGGAGAAGGAGGAGGCAGCTGGTGGGGAGATGAATGGAGAGGAGGCTGAGCTGTGGAATATTCTCAGTGCCCAGGAGAAGGCTCAGTTCACCAGGCTTGTAGAGAGCGGGGACATCGGGGCCTTAGTCCCTCAGTGGAAGCCTTGGTGGGATCCCGAGGGGATCAGACGTGAGAAGATCCTGGAGCTCCCGGAGGAGGACAAGTCCAGGGGAGAAATATCCGATAAAGCCCCTGACACCAACAGCCCTGAAGACTCTCCTAAGGTCCAGCCAATCCCTGCAAATACCAAGGAATCTGCGGGCCTGAGTGCCCATGAGCAGACCTCCACCGTACCCCCAATACTGAGCTCCATCCCACCCCTGTGTTCCCTCAGCCGTAATCCCTCCCCTCTAGTCAAGTACAGCGTGGTCAGTGTCCTTTACGGCTACGCCTTTTCCCTTCTACGGCACAATGGCGATGTGAGCGACCCGGATATCTTATTACATTTCACAGAGACCTTGTTTTCCGTTTCTCCTGCTCTCAGTACCAATGCTGTGTACAACTCCACGGCTCATGCCTTAAAGAGCGCCATCCGCGCCGCCTCTGACCCACAGCTAGGAGGCGATAGAAGCCTAGCCTGTAATGCCATGGAGGCCACATCTCAGATTCTGCATAGTGATGAGACCAAAACCTACTCTCTGGCTGCTCTCTCCCACTTGTTCCGTTTGCTGGGAAGAGTACGTAAAGAGGCAGCTGGTGATAAAGACATTCGGAAAGGTGCCTTCAATGCCAAGAAGAAATGCTTGTTCCTGGCTGCATGGGTGAAGGAGAATGAGGACTGCTTGGTGGTGTTGTCTAAGGAGATCATGGCAGAGTACAGACAGTATATGGATGAACTCAGTGGGGTGGCAGAAATTTCTAGAGGACTACAGAAAGCCTGGGGTGGGAAAAGGCCACGAGAGAAGAAGAAACTCATACAAGAAGTTGATCCACCAACAGATGAACTCTGAGCGTTCACAAATGAAATCTAAATGGCAGCTTTTCAAAATAGAACTGCCATTTGTGCTGCCATTGACTGTTTTACAAAGGTGCAAGCTCTGGACCCATCATCCTTGCTTTAATTCATTGGGGGGGAGATTTACTAAAACTGGTGCACACAGAATTTAGTGCAGCTGTGCATAGTTACCAATCAGCTTCTAACTTCCGCTTGTTCAATTAAGCTTTAAGAATAAGCCCTCATTCACACCAGGCCGATTTGACATGCCAAATTGGAGCCTATTGCAGGTGTCCTGTCAAGAACTGTCCCCCATCAGATAGTATCCGCCCTGTATTGCGCAGGCGCATCGCTTGCGCAATACGGAGGACAAGGGAGACACCGAAAGTCTCCGAACATGAACAGCTGTTCATGAGCTGTACACGGCGCATGCGCAATTAACACTACCTTGTGCCACACACTCCCGATGCTCGTACAACTCTGCAAGGGGCGGATGAATACAGAAGATGGCATCCCACTCCTTTGAGAAATCAAACACCATCGTATGAGCTCTGGCCATTATCTGTATGCATCCGCCCCTCGCAGAGTTGCACAAGCATCGGAAGCATGTGGCAGAATGTAGAGTTAATTGCGCATGCGCCGTGTACAGCTCATGAACAGTTGTTGATGTTCGGAGACTTTTGGCGTCTCCTTTGTCCTCCGTGCTGCGCCTGCGCAGCACAGGGCGGACACTATCCGATAGGGGGACCTTTCTTGTCAGAACACCTGCAATCGCACTGTCTGAATGGGTACGACGCTCGTCTTTGCGGCGCTGTACCGATTCCCAAAAGTAGATCCTGCACTACTTTTGGCGACTTCAGGGGCAATTTCAATAGACATCTGTGCATGAACCCGTACAGATGTCTCTCAAATCGCCCCCGAAGTCGGACTAAAATGCCGGTTTGAAATCATGCCAGTTCAGTGGAACTTTCTCATTTGGGCGGAGTTCCACTTTATGTTCTTTCAGGGTCACTCGCCTGAAACAAGCAAGCAGATCAGTATACTGACTTCACTTTGATATCCACTTGCTGCATTCTTGTGCCATGCAATTGACTGAAAGTGCTGAAGCTAGAGAATTTCAGGCAGCCTGCAGTCTGTGACCAGAAATAACACCTCCTGTATTTATCTCCTGTTAAGTTTCATTTAAAGCTGAACTGCAGCAAAAATGATGTTCCCTTGCAGTGGGGCGGTGCCTGCAAAGAGGGATAGCCTTCCTTTTTGCTCTAGCTGTAATCTTGCTTGTCTCTTTCCAGTTAATACTGAAATGAAAGTGCTGGGAGCACTTCAACTGCTGTAAGACAGGCCCTAACATGATTTTATTTCAATTCCAAATATATTCCAAAATATATTTTTATACATAAAACTTACTTTTTTCATACATTAAATATAAATTGTGTGTGTGTGTGTGTGTGTATGTGTATATATATATATATATATATATATATATATATATATTACAGTTGTGCTCATAAGTTTACATACCCTAGAAGAGTTTATGATTTCTTGGCCATTTTTCAGAGAATATGAATAACACAAACACTTTTTCTTTCACTCATGGTTAGTGTTTGGCTGAAGCCATTTATTATCAATCAACTGTGTTTACTCTTTTTAAATCATAATCACAACAGAAACTACCCAAATGACCCTGATCAAAAGTTTGCATACCCCAGTTCTTAATACCGTGCATTGCCCCGTTTAACATCAATGACAGCTTGAAGTCTTTTGTGGTATTTGTGGATGAGGCTCTTTATTTGCTCAGATGGTAAAGCTGCCCATTCCTCTTGGCAAAAAGCCTCCAGTTCCTGTAAATTCTTGGGCTGTCTTGCATGAACTGCACATTTGAGATCTCCCCAGAGTGGCTCCATGATATTGAGGTCAGGAGACTGAGATGGCCACTCCAGAACCTTCACTTTATTCTGCTGTAGCCAATGACAGGTCGACTTGGCCTTGTGTTTTGGATCATTGTCATGTTGGAATGTCCAAGTACGCCCAATGCGCAGCTTCCTGGCTGATGAATGCAAAAATTCCTCCAGTATTTTTTGATAACATACTGCATACATCTTGCCAACAATTTTGACCAAGTTTCCTGTTCCTTTGTAGCTCACACTTCCCCAAAACATCAGCGATCCACCCCTGTACCTTTTTATCATAGGCTCCTCTCCAAATGAAGCATTTATGGTTGTGGCCAAAAAGCTACATTTTGGTCTCATCACTCCAAATGACTTTATGCCAGAAAGTTTGAGGCTTGTCTCGGTGCTGTTTGGCATATTGTAAGCGGTATACTTTGTGGCATTTGCATAGTATAGGCTTTCTTCTGGCGACTCGACCATACAGCCCATCTTTCTTTATGTGCCTTCTTATGCCCCGTACACACCATCGGATTTTCCAACAGAAAGTTTGTTGTCAGAAATTCCGACCGTGTGTAGGCTCCATCGAACATTTTCCATCGGAATTTCCGTCGCACAAAATTTGAGATCTGGATCTCAAAATTTCCGACAACAAAATCCGTTGTTACGTCATAAATTCAGATCGTGTGTACACAATTCCGACGCACAAAGTTCCACGCATGCTCGGAATCGAGCAGAAGAGCCGCACTGGCTATTGAACTTAATTTTTCTCGGCTCGTTGTACATCACCGCGTTCTTGACGTTCAGAATTTTCGTCAAGTTTTGTGTGACCGTGTCTATGCAAGACAAGTTTGAGCCAACATCCATCGGAAAAAATCCATAGATTTTGTTGTCGGAATGTCCGATCGTGTGTACAGGGCATTATTGTGCATCTTGAAACAGCCACGCCACATGTTTTTAGAGTCCTGCATTTCACCTGAAGTTATTTGTGGTTTTTTCTTTGCATCCTGAACAATTTTCCTGGCAGTTGTGGCTGATATTTCAGTTGGTCTACCTAACCGTGGTTTGGTTTCAACAGAACCCCTCATTTTCCACTTCTGACTTCCACTGATTAGAGTTTGAACACTGCTGATTGGCATTCTTAATTCCTTGGATATCTTTTTATATCCCTTTCCTGTCTTATACAGTTCAACTACCTTTTCCCGCAGATTCTTTGACAATTCTTTTGCTTTCGTCATGACTCAGAATCCAGAAACGTCACTGCAGCACTGGATGAAAGATGCAAGGGTCTGTCAGGTGTCCAGAAACATTTACACACACACTAATTACAAGCAAACAGATTACAGATTACCTTTTTGATAGCCATTCAAACCCCTTTGTGTAAACTTGTGTCCATGTTATCAGGCCAAAATCACCAGGGTATGTAAACTTTTGATCAGGGTCAATTGGGTGGTTTCTGTTCGCATTATAATTTAAAGAGTAAACACAGTTGATTGCTAATAAATGGCTTCAGCCAAACACCAACCATGAGTGAAAGAAATGTTTTTGTGTTATCATTCATATTCTCTGAAAAATGGCCAAGAAATCATAAATTCTGCCAGGGTATGTAAACTTATGAGCACAAGGGTTAAAGGTTCATGATTATGTAATTTAAAAGGCATAGGCCTTGTCTATGAAAGTATCCTACAAAAAAAAGTTTTTGTTGCCAACCAAATTGTCCAATAAAATTCTGTCATATTGTATCGGAAAGTTAAAATACAAGTGTTGAGCAGCTGCTTTGTGCAACAAGAAATATTTTCATGCATGAATATCAATAGAACGTGTACAACTCTCTGCAGACAGTTTGAGACAAATACATTTATTTGCATCAAGTAGCTTCCCTGGGGTTTGTAACTAATGCCCTTGATGTGGCTTTAGAACTATTCCTTCTATGTAGCCAATCAGCTTCCTCCTTTTACTGTTGCTAAGACGAGCACATTTTAGGGGTTGGCAAAAATTTGTGGCCCTGTGAAGGTTCTGGATAAGTAATGCACCTGGAAAAATTCTCGTTACTCCCCTACCTAACATGAGAAAATTTGTTCTTCTAATTTGTAAAACCTATCCACATTTAACCAGGTTTCTGAAAAAAAAAGTTTAAATCCAAATGTTGGTAGCCCATAGCAACTCTCCAAAAACAGAAGCCAGCTATCACTAGAATTAGGTTAATATTAACCGTCAATTCCTGGGGAGGAGGCGGTGGTGTGGGAAGTGTAAGTAAAGAAAAAGGAGTACAAATTTCCATACTTATTTTAAAATAAAAACCTAGACAGTGAGAGGAACAGCTACCGCCAGTCTCTCTCTAATTTGAGCAATAAAAGAGTACAGACAGTGGGGTTAATATACTGAAACATGAGAGTGTAAAATCTGGTGCATCGCTGCATAGGAACCAATCCCCTTCCAGGCTTTTTTGTCAAAGGTTAATTGAACAAGCTGAAGTTAGAAGCTGATTGGCTACCATGCACAGCTGCACCAGATTTTACGCTTTCCAGTTTTAGTAAATCAACCCCAGTGGGTCTTAATTTTTATTTATTTTTTGCCACTAAATGGCAGCCAAAAGCCACAAGTGTTCGTCCCAGACATGTGCAGTTGAAAGTTTCTGCAGCAATGCCAATTTTCAACTACAGTTGTTTATAAGAAGTGTGTGCTTCCATACGTTGCTTCAGACAATAATAATGTTAAGATCCAGTGATCGGTTATTCGGTCCAGCTGAGCGTAATTAAAGGTTCTAGTGAAGCCAGGACATCACACAAGACTGAGCAGAAGAAACAATGAGGAAACGGAATTTTAACGGTGCAAGTAATTGGAACAGAATATCAAATATAGTATAAAAATTCTTTCATTTTGATAAACAAAATAAGAATTTATTTTTTAACACCAAAATACAGAAAAAATAGAGATACAGTATCGGCTGGTATGATCATTTATGTGCAACAGTACAGCAATGGTGGATTCCCAACATGTTTCGCCCATGAGACGGGCTTCTTCAGGGGATGCTGGTCATGTGCAACGTGCAGAGCTTTCTAACAGAAAAACACATAGTTTAGATATAATATAAGGGTATTTTAATAGAAGAACCACAATAATAATCAAGGATCAAGTAAAAAAACAACACAGAACAAAAATAATAATTTTTATATATATAAATATGTGCAGCTGCGTCTAACATGTCAGGATATCATCGCTTACCTATATCTTCTATACAACAAAGGGGAAAATCACTCTCTTCTTTTGTTAAAGATACAATTGATCTTCTTAGATTGATTGAAGGCATCTCAGTCCCTGAAGACGCATGGATTGTCACTTTTGATGTGGAGAGCCTCTACAACACAATTCCACATGACCTGGGCCTTGGGGTCATAGCTGACATCTAAAGGAATGTGGACACACAGCAAACCTATACAATGAGTTCATTCTTGAGTTGTTGAAATTCATTCTGACAAGGAATGTCTTCATGTTTGGTTCCTCCCACTACCTCCAGGTGCAGGGAGTTGCGATGGGGACTTGTTGTGCCCCATCGTATGCTAACCTGTACCTGGGAGAGACCCCTCTTCGCCAGAGATGACATTCAGAGATATCTCAACTGTGTGGTGACCTTCTGTCGCTACATAGATGATATACTGTTGATATGGTCTGGCTCTAGGGAAGAACTTATGGAATTTATGATCATTATCAATGAGAATACATATAACCTCAAGTTTACCATGTCTTGTGACCAAAATACAGTGAACTTTCTCGATACAAAAATATTTGTGGAATCTGATGGCTCCCTGGGTACGAGCCTATACAGGAAGCCATCAGCAGGCAATGCATTATTACATGCATCTAGTTCTCATCCGAGGCCACTAATCAACAGTATTCCATATAGTCAGTACCTAAGACTGCGACACAATTGCAGTAGGGATACTGACTTCCAGAATGAAGCCAACCTCCTATATGGTCGTTTGCGAGAAAGAGGATACACCCACAGTATCCTCAAGAAGGCTTTCAATAGAGCTAAAACCCACGTCAGAGAGACTCAAATACACCAGAAAAAAGCTAAAGCTACCTCACAAACAGAATGATTACGTCGTACACTAAACAACATAAACAAGTAAGACATATTTTTGAAAAATATTGGCCACTTTTACTTGCTGACCCAATAGCGAACAAATATGTAGATAAATACCCACAAATGACATATAGACGAGCCAAATCCCTAAAAGATCGTTTGACCCAAAGCCATCATAATACTCCTCTACCTACCTGTCCATTTCCTAGTACATTTTCATGTAATAAATGTGACAAATGTCGTTTTTTGCCCAATCACAATGAACAAATATTACCTAATGGTCTTATCCATAAGATCAAGTATAGAGTGACTTGTCAGACTACAGGCATTGTGTATCTTATGCAATGCACATGCAAGTGCCTTTATATAGGCAAAACTAAACAACCTTTTCACAAGAGAATCAATGATCATGTCTCCCTTATAAAAAAAACGTAGAATGGAAACGCCAATAAGCAGACATGTGGGACTTTTTCATGGCTTTAGTCTAAATACTATTCAATTTATAGCCCTTGAGCATATTCCGCCTGATGTTAGAGGTGGTAGCAATGATCAAAAATTACTACAATCAGAGGCACGCTGGATTCAGTCTTTGAAAGCTACAATATATCCAGGGCTAAATGAAATATTGAGCTATAAACCTTTTTTGTAATATTGAACTTCCAATCCTGTCCCATTCTACTCCTTTGTTGTATTCTTTCCTTATCCCCCTTCCCCCCCCTCCCTTTCCTCCTCCCCCTAGGACTCTCTCCCCTGGCCTTAGACCCTAGACAGCCTAATAAATTAGTTGATTGATTAATTGATTTTTATTGTGCTATAAACAATATATTGTTAAATCTCACAATTTATGTTGGGTGAGCACATTTACTCTCCTGATTATGAGAACTCACTTCTTCCCAAGAAATGTTATACATTACTGGTAAATTACATTGTTTTTCTAAAAAATACATGCACTGTATGATTTCATTTTTTTTCTCTAACTGTCATTATAAAAATCACCAAAAATCTTGTAATGTGCATCTG
Organism: Lithobates clamitans; assembly: GCA_037952925.1. Lineage (NCBI taxonomy): Eukaryota > Metazoa > Chordata > Amphibia > Anura > Ranidae > Lithobates > Lithobates clamitans. The sequence continues at coordinate 4,197,543 of JBBGZY010000427.1, forward strand.
CATCCATGCCATTTGTCACCTACCATGCCTATAAGTATTTACTATCTACTGACCATTCTGCCCTGTACTGATGTACTGCCTGCTTGGGTTGCCCTGCGCTTTCGGGTGACCGTATGGATGCCCAGGGTGTCCTTAATCTTTATTTGACACCCGTTTTGCTGTATTCCACATGCTTGTATCTCTGCTGGCATTGGTAGTTCTCCCCCTGTCTCTCCAGTGGTAGTCCTCCCCCTTTTCCACCACTAGAGGAAGCTCTACATCCACTTGTCCATTCGACAGTAGGACCCGGCGGACTGTGGTCGAACGTGCCACGGCAGCGTGATCTGCGCATGCGTGACGCAGCCTTTATGTCCACATTCGGTGTTTTCACACCGGATGGATGGTATATAAAGCCGCCGTCAGCGGCAGGCAGACGCGGTGGGAACCAGGGAACTTTTTTGACATCTACTCTGTTAAATTCAGGTAACTTGAGACACTCTTAATTGGCGGCCCTTTACCTTCTTATCAGTGGCCATATCCCCTTTATTGAAGATACTATATCTCTTTCTGCTGACAGTTCACAGCAGTCTTTTTAAACTAGCTTATAATGAATGAATCAGATTTACCATTCTGACCATGTGAAGCTGAATGGTCCCTGATATTAGTCAGCTACTGACATCTCCGCTGTAAGTTAATGTCTAACCAACCCTCTGCCTCTTTTTCACTATGGGCATTTTCATCTCTCCCATGACACAGTGGTCATTACTGTTTTTTATTTTTGCCTCTTTTAGTTGGTCTTTATCTACCATCTACGGCCACTTTAGTGCACAGCTGCCTGTAGCGGTCAGTCATCCCGGCAGTTATTGGTTTCCCCTTTGTTGTATAGAAGATATAGGTAAGCAGTGATATCCTGACATGTTAGACGCAGCTGCACATATTATACATAAAAATTATTATTTTTGTTCTGTGTTGTTTTTTACTTGATCCTTGATTATTATTGTGGTTCTTCTATTAAAATACCCTTATATTATATCTTAACTATGTGTTTTTCTGTTAGAAGGCTCTGTACGTTGCACATGACCAGCATTCTCTGAGGAAGCCCGTCTCATGGGCGAAACGTGTTGGGAATCCACCATTGCTGTACTGTTGCACATAAATGATCATACCAACCGATACTGTATCTCTACTTTTTCTGTATTTTTTTTTTAAATATAAATTCTTATTTTGTTTATCAAAATGAAATAATTTTTTATACTATATTTGATATTCTGTTCCAATTACTTGCACGTTAAAATTCAGTTTCCTCATTGTTTCTTCTGCTCAGTCTTGTGTGATGTCCTGGCTTCACTAGAACCTTTAGACTTCTTCAGAGTCTTGTCCCCCCCCCTCCACTGTGGTCGTTGCAGAGTTATTTTACATGCTGTATACTTTTTATTTTTTATATTTCGCTTGGCATGTTCATCATTGTTAAGTAATGGTTAAGTACAGCGCTGCGCTAAAGGGAGTGAACAGCAGCCAACACACCTGTAGACTCAGGGTTAAACTAACATTCAAAATTCGAAAAGTGTAGCGCTATAAACTCCATACATAAAAATGTTCATCATTGTCACTGCCTGTATACACGGAACGTCTACACCTGCGGGTCATTTGCAACATAGGCTGTACACCTTACAGCTGTAAGGTAAGCGGCTTGCAAACACGGAGGTGTCCTCACTGAAGATCCCCCTTCCCTTCACGATTGGACTTGTTTTGTGTTTCTCATCACAAGTTTTTGTTTTTGTCCTAGGGATTTGTCACTTGTAGTTCACCAGGATCTGGCACGTTTTTGCTAATGGGCACTAGCCCACATATATTTTTCTTGCATTATATATTTTTTTTTGCATTGTGTCATTATTCATCCTATTTGTGTTAGTATATGCATTTTTGTTTTGCTATATTCAAGCAGTCACTGTTTCACAATTACCTTTATATATTAGGCTTTGTCTGCCCGCAACATTATAGTCATGTTGATCAGCTACATTGCACTGCACTACATCCCCACCATGTTCTTTTAGCATGTAGGATCCATTCATGCATTGGCCCATTTCTGCTTTTTTAGTTCACTTTGCCACTTTAGTCATCTTTGTAGCTTCCCCCCCCCCCCCCCCCTTCATCACAGCGCAACTACCATCTTCCACCACTTTTGTCTCATTTGTCCTGCCTTGGATCAGTACTTAGGTGTTGCAGCAGTGTCCTTTTAGCGTAGCCCCCCCGACAGCGCAGGAGTTTCCACTTTCACATTTTAAAGCTGTGCTGCAATCGGCCTATAGGTAGAGAACCTGTGGGAAGTCGAGGAGCAACGAAATATCACCTCTTCCTGGTTGTTCTCCCAAACCCTAAGCTTCTTATTGGCCATCTGTAGTGTCTGGAGGCTAATCAGAGGATATACAGGAAAAAAAAGGTCCCTGTATCTAGTGACAGGGAAGAAAAGAGGCTATACCTTTAACAAAGAATTGAACATATTGGGTACAAATTAATACATATTAGTATCAAACCGTATCTGACCAGGAAATACACAGTACCACTTGGAAATTGCATGTCTCACATGCTTGCATGAACACCAAAACCGGTACAACATGAAACAAAAATGCACAAATGTCCGGACACAAAATGTTCTGACACATAGGGTACTACCACAGCTAAGCCCAGTGTGAGGATTGCCAACAAGATCTGTTAAAGGTAGTGCTCCTGTGTGTGAACCTCTTGGCAGCTGGAGCTGGAGGGAAGGGTGATGTCACTGACTACACTGGATGCATGTCCTTCATTGAGGATCTCCTATTGAATACTTGATGGGATTGTGATAGTCCCTGCACAATGTGGGTTTTCACTGGAGGTTCCTACAGTCACATATGAACATGAAGGGAGAGGTATGCCGCTGATATCATGTGCAGTGGAAAGTTCCTGGATACTTAAAGCAGACTTTCAGTAATTTTTTTAATCTTTCCATCTATTAAATTTTCTGCCCTTGTTTTAACTTTGGATAGTAAAACATTTTTTTGTGCCAGTAAATACCTTATACAGCCCTCGTCCTGTTTCTGGTAAAAAGCCTAGGCTTATGACATCATGTACAGCTCTCTCTCTCTCTCTCTCTCTCTCTAGAGAGAGAGAGAGGGAGATTGCTAGGAGGGGATGGGGGGAAATGAGTCATAAGAGGGGCAATGGAAGCTGCAGAGCTGGAGGTGTGCCTCTGTAAATCCAGGAAGTGAACAGGCAGTAGCTTCAGCTGCCCACAGTTAAAATGGTTGCAGCCAGACTCAGTGGAGGGAGATTTCTGCAGCATATTTGGCAAGTACAGAATCGCAGTATATATAAAATAGAATTCAAATTGGTTGGAGGGAAGCTTCAGAATGGCAAAGATGTTTTTATTATAAATTATGTGAGCAGACTGCAGTTCCTCTTTAACCGCTTGATGCCCGCCGGCTGTCATATAACAGCCAGGCGGCGCGGCTCTCGTTCTGGGCGCCTCGTGACTGGGGACTCGATGCGCGTGGCCGCGATGTCCGTCGGGCACCCGCGATTGCCTGGTAACAGAGCAGGACCTTGGATCTGTGTGTTTCCTGTCAGGTGAGAGGAGACCAATGGTGTGTTCTCATTACAGAGGAACACCGATCAGTCTCCTCTCCTTGTGAGTCCCCTCCCCTACAGTTAGAATCACTCCCTAGGTAACATATTTAACCCCTTGATTGCCCCCTAGTGTTAACTCCTTCCCGGACAGTCACATTTATACAGTAATCAATGCATATTTATAGCACGGATCGCTGTATAAATGTGAATGGTCCCAAAAAAATGTGTCAAAAGTGTCTGATATGTCCGTCGCAATATCGCAGTCACGATAAAAATTGCAGATCGCCGCCATTACTAGTAAAAAAAATAATAAAAATGCTATAAATCTATCCCCTATTTTGTAGACGCTATAAATCTATCCCACTTTTGTGCAAACCAATCAATTTACGCTTATTGCAAATTTTTTTTTTTTTACCAAAAATATGTAGAAGAATACATATCGGCCTAAACTGAGGAAAAAATTTGTTTTAAAAAAAATAATAAATTTGGATATTTATTATACCAAAAATAAAAAAATATTGTGTTTTTCTCAAACTTGTCTCTTCTTTTGTTTATAGCGCAAGACATAGAAACCGCAGAGATGATCAAATACCACCAAAAAGAAAGCTCTATTTGTGGAGAAAAAATGATAAAAATTTCATTTGGGTGCAGTGTTGCATGACCGCGCAATAGTCATTCAAAGTGTGACAGCGCTGAAAGCTGAAAAATGGTTTGGGCAGGAAGGGGGTGAAAGTGCCCTGTATTGAGGTGGTTAAGAAGGTATCTGTGGTTGTAAACAGCTATTAATTGGGCAGAGGGCCCTGTCGGCCAGGTCCCTCAATGCTGGGTCTCAGGTATCCAGATAAATCATCTGTTGCTGGTAGTATTGGGGATGTGTGAAAATGGGGGGCTGTACACTATAGCTCTGCAGGTTGACAGGATTTTTCAGTAACTCACACCTAACCCAGTGATTGTGGCCACTTGGCAATCCTTACAGCCATGCAGTGCATGTGGACTTGGTTGTCCCTCTATGCTGGCTGTACAGCTCATGAGCCGGCAGGAAAAGTATTCAAAAGGAGATCCTCAATGAAGGACATGCATCCAGTCAGTGACATCACCCTTCCCTCCAGCTCCAGCTCCCAAGAGGTTCACACATAGGAGCACTACCTTTAACAGATTTTGTTGGCAATCCTCACACCGCGCTTAGCTGTGGTAGCACCCTGTGTATCAGAACATTTTGTGTCCGGATGTTTGTGTATTTTTGTTTTATGTTCTACCTTTTTGTTGTGTTCATGTAAGCAAGTGAGACATGCAATTTCCAAGTGGTACTGTGTATTTCCCAGTCAGGGGAGCTTGAAGCCTCGTTATACACTTTTTTAAAATATATTCGTTTTTGTACCCAATGTGTTCAATTTTTTGTTACAGGTATAGCCTCTTTTCTTCCCTGTCACTAGATCCAGGGACCATTTTTTTCTGTATGCATAGTTAGGCTATAGGTGAATAGGTGAGTGCAATATTGGGAGTACTACCCTTGATTTAAGGCCCCACTTCTTTCTGTTTTTCATAATCAGAGGGTATGAAGAGGTATCCCAGATGTATGATAGCAAGCTGTGGGAATTGTTTGTGTCTTTTGGGATTCCAGGACACAGTGTAAAGCATTTAATGGTAGAATTCATGGAGGTGCGTGCTGTAAGGATCAAGAACTGCTTTGGGTGTTAAGAACTTCCCACGTTTCATCGTCACACAAAAATAAAACATTTTCGGTTTGCTTAAAAAAGATTTATTGCAGTGTGTATATACACTGGTATTATACAAATCAAGTCAGTAAAATGTTTAAACAAAAATTAAAATTTTGAGGTATCCATGAAATCACTCACATTAATGCCAGCATATACATTGCCTGTTTTATGTGTTGCTATGTTATAAAAAAACAGAAATCTCCCAGTCATTGAAGTTATGTACAGATGTTGTAAAAGCAGTTTCAGGTGTAGTGACATTTTAGCCTCACACAGAGTTCTAGATCTATGCTGACATTTATGGAGAGGCAGCAAAATCGGGTAGAGAGGTGGGTCTATTCTGCAATTCACAACTGAAATGTCACTATTTTAGGAGAAGGTTGCAAATGTTCCATAAAAATGTTAAAATGTCAGAACTGCAGCCCTTGATCATATGTGTAAATTGCAAGCCTCTATACAACATGGCAGGCACTGATCTGTTCAGGTTTAATGAGCATTAAAATGTACAAAACGGATAAAAACACTTCAGGAACAAAATAAAATTACCTGTTTGTAATTAGTTACACACCAAAATATACAGCTTGTATTACACTACCCAATGAAAGCACTTTTTCCAACGTCGTAAGAACAATTTTTGATGAGCTTCTCTAGCAATTAAATAATTACGTTTTTTTTAGAGGGTCCCCCCCCCCCCCCCATCTAAAAAAAAAAAAAATAATTATCATACATCGGATTACAGCTTCCTACTGGAAGGCAGTTTATTTTTGGAATACTTTATGGTTAACTCCAAATTAATAAATATATGGAAATATCCTGTAGGGGACCCTTCTGCAATATTCCTGCCAGGCCAGTCCATATTTCTTCAAGCACTGGTGTTCATCCCTTGCTTCACGGTGAATCAAAAGGCCAGTGAAGTAAATTACGTAGAAGTACGGTAGGATGTGAGAGACACCTGAGACAACAAACGTTAAATAATTACATACCTATATTAATGTTTTCATCGAATGTGGTATCTTCATTACTGGGTCTTGTCCTTGAAGAATATACATTTCCATATATCTGGACTTGGAGCTCTAAACAAGCATGCTACCTCAGCAGGTACATTTGAAAAAACTAAGCCCACCCATTTTGTAATTCACAAAGCAAAAAATCCCAGACACTATCAAAAGCAGACACTTCCTTTGACTACACATCATTACAGATACTCACCACAAGGCAAGGACCAGGCTAGAGCCATAATTAAGTCTCCTAAGTAATTGGGATGGCGGACAAGACCCCACCAACCAGATACCAGCAGCCGTTTTCCAGTCGCTGTTGGGATGGTTTCAAGCCCTAAATTAAGGAAACAAATATACCAGTAGATGTAAAACAGGCATATCAACATCAATTACTGTATAGTGTGCCAACAGCAATAAAAAAAACAAAAAAAAAAAAACCGACTGGGGTTTTAATACTACTCCACTCATTTAAAAACTAAGGATGGAAGAACCCTATATACTGTAGGTTTTTCATAGCCAAAGAGGAAAGAATAGTGGAATAACTTTATTTCATCTGGGTAGGTAAACCAGGGTAGGCAAGCTTGGCATTCCAGCTGTTGTGGAACTACAAGTCCCATGAGTCATTGCAAGAATGACAGCCACAGGCTCGACTTCCTAGAGGTAGAGGCATAATATGATTTAAAGTTTAATCACAGCTGGAGTGCCAAGGTTACCTACTCTTACAGGTAACCACTCAAATATTTTGCAACCTGTCATCAAACATGTAGTGAATATCTGTCATCTTTTGACAGATGGGGGAGGTTTCCTAAAACTGGTGCACACAGAATCTGGTGCTGCAGTGCATAGTTATCAGATTTTAGGTTTTATTTTCAAAGCTTAAAGCAATATTAAAGACTTGTTTTTTTTTTCATTTAAAAATAACAAACATGTCATACGTACCTGCCCTGTGCAGTGGATTTGCACAGAGCGGCCCAAAACCTGAAAACCTGAGCTGGAGCTAAATGGCTTGCCAAAAGCTCTGCAAATGTTTTGTAAAAGCTTGCTGTACACACTGCTCTTATGTAAGCTGAATCCCATGTGAACAAGACCAAAGGCAGCTTAAACATACATATCAGTGGTAAACATTGGGTCCAACAGCCCTATGACCTGGGTGTCATGATGTCACCTGGATCCAGGATGTTGGGGCACTGTTTAGCAACAGCTTAGCATTATATGCACTAACACCAGCATTCATTTTAAATAATTTCTCTATTGACATGAGTGCCCCAACTCACTACTTCAGACCACATGACAATTACTCTTCAATGGACCGAGGAATACATACTGTAGGAAGGTACAGCCTTTAGAAGACTTCTATTTCTTACCAGCTACACTTGGGTCTGAGGGATTTCTTCGGAAAGCATTTTTCTGTGAATTTGAGCCTCTGAAAATAATATATCCTAAAGCTGGTAGAAATAAAAAAAAATAAAAAAAATTCTTAGGAATGTATGTATATATTCATTAGTCCAATTATACAATATCAAGTGAACACAAGCCAAAAATATAACCATATATTCTTTTTTCTTTTGTTTTAGATAGTATAGGGAAGCAGAGGTGCACCAAATGGAAATTTTGATTCTGAAAATCCAGAATGCACTTGGCCGAAAATAACAGTTTTTTTAAAAAAAAGATATATATTTTTATATGTAATTGTGTTATATTCGACTTTTTAATACCATGAATTTAAATGAATATGAATTTTTTGTTGGCCATTATCGGCAAATTTTGAGCAAGAAAAGCTCAAGAAAAATGCATCCCTTTAAAATTCTATTTATGTCTTTACACTGGTCAGTTGCGCTTTTGTTGTAGTGTTAAAAATCTTGCTTGCTGCATTTTTGGTCAGTTAGAAAAACTGCACCAAAAATGCACCTCTCCATTGAAATGCAATGAAACCGGAGCAAGAATGCATCAATAACACACCTGTGTTAGGTTTTTGATGCCGTTTTTGAGTCACATGACCTATGAAAAACACGCTATAAGCACAGCAAAATCACGTGCGTTTTCAGCGCCATTATCGGCTTTTTTTCTCCATCGGAAAAATGTCAAAAACACAATTTTTGGCCAATCTGTTTAGGCCGCTGAAATTTCGGTGCTTAGGGAAGGATTGGAATCTCTGGCAGGTTTTACTACTATCCTAGGCTACGTTATCAAGGTTTCCCTACCAATTTTGTGCTCGGCAGACAGGAAGCGAGGGAAAATCTGCAACACGGAAGCAAACAATAAAAAAAACTGACAGGGATACTGGCCTTCCTCTACCTAACTTGCTAAAACATTTTTACTTCCATCTGTGTTGTTGTTGGCAACTCTCCTTAACTTTCTGTTGTCTCCTGGGACAGGAAGAAAGGAGAAATGTATTTAATGGAGTAACAGACAGTAGTAAAACCTGACAGAGGTCCTAAAGTTTTTGGTATAGATACACATTAATGTAAAACTAGCTTTTAAAATAAAGCAACCTTCCCTTTAAAACTATCCAAAAAGTGCTAAGGAGGTAGATGAAAAAGGGGGGTAAATTAATTTGACAATTAGAGTGGCTATAAAGGCTTATATTTTTTTGCATTATCTGCATTAACCACTTAAGGACTGAGCCGCTTTCTGAGATTTGTTGTTTACAAGTTAAAAACAGGTTTTTTTGCTAGAAAATTACTTAGAACCCCCAAACATTATACATTTTTTTTCTAACACCCTAGAGAATAAAATGTCAGTCGTTGCAATACTTTCTGTCACAACGAATTTGCGCAGCACACTTTTTTTGGAAAAAAGACTTTTTGAATAAAAAAAATAAAACAGTAAAGTTAGCTTAATTTTTTGTGAAAGATAATGTTACGACAAGTAAATTGATACCCAACATGTCAGGCTTTAAAACTACAAACTTTTACCCTTAAAAATCTCCACAGGCGACGTTTAAAACATTCTACAGGTTGCATGTTTTGAGATACAGAGGAGGTCTAGGGCTAGAATTATTTGTATAAGGACCCTTGAAAAGGGACACAAGTACCCTAGAATAGGCTAAAATTATTGCTATCGCTCTACCGATCGTGGCGATACCTCACGTGTGGTTTGAACACAGTTTTCATATGCGGGCGCTACTCATGTATGCATTAGCTTCTTCACACAAGCTCATCGGGAAGGGGAGCGTTTAAAAAAATTTTTTTTTTCTTATTTATTTTACCTTTTATTTTTACACTGTTTAAAAAAAAAAAAAAAAAAAAATATGTGTCACTTTTATTCCTGTTACAAGGAATGTAAACATCCGTTGTAATAGAAAAAAAAGCATGACAGGACCTTTTAAATATGAGCTCTGGGGTCAAAAAGGCCTCAGATCTCATATTTACACTAAAATGCATTTAAAAAAAAAAAAGGCTCTTTAAGAGCTATGGGTGGAAGTGACGGGTGGGGGCCATCCTCCCTTCACTCATCTCCATGTCAGGCTAGGGAAAACATCCGATCGCCTCCGCCGCTGTCGACGGCTCCGGTAAGTGGCAGGGGGCACCAGAGCGCGGCGGGAGGGGGCCCTCCCGACGCCGATTAAAAGTGATCTTGCGGCGAATTCACTGCAGAGACCACTTTTATCTGAAAATGGACCGCCCACTGAAGAAGAGGATACCGGGGTTATGGCAGCTAGCTGCTGCCATAACGATGTTCCTCTTCAAAGTACCAACGTATAACGACGGTGGGCAGTCCGTAAGTGGTTAAGATTAAGAAAAGCTTTTGTTATTAGGAGCCCCCCCCCCCCATACTTACCTGAGCCCAAACTTAATCCAATGCTGTGCCCAAGAGCTGCGTCTCTTCCTGCTCTCTCCTCACAGGACAGAGAGGCAGCCATCCTGCTGCTGTCAGTCAAATCCTGTAACTTTGCATTTCTCTCTCCCCTCAGTGACCACTTTCTAATCAAAGAGAAGAAAAATTAAGAAGCGATAGCAAACTGCATCGCTCCCTGCAAAGTGACAGTGTTGGGTGTGTGCTGTCACTGTGCAAAAAGAGCCTAATAAACAGAGGTCCCTGAAGGACTTCTCTTTACTAGAGGCACTGTTGGTACATTTATGCACACAAATATACAAGGCGTAGTGCAGGGCATGTATAGTATATCTGACCAAATTAGTTATAGCACATGAAGTTCTCAATGCTTACAATACTTTAACTTACTTTGTCTATAGTAAACACAAAAGTGCAGCAACTGAGTGTTTTTAAATGAAACCACAATGATAGAAATATGGGAGATGTCACTGCTGTATTATTTTATCTAGACCATCATGGTTTTCTTTTATTTCAAACCTCATTGAATGCATATTTGTTTCTGATCAGTGACTTGTTGAGTAGTGAAACCAAGATCAGCTTGACAACCCAGAGCCTGCAGAGCAAGTCTGCAATGGCAATTACAATATTTACATGATCACATCACTTTTAATCTTAAAATACATAGCCTATAAATGACCCAAATCTGATAAGGTTGATTAGGTAATCATACCATCTATGAGGATTATAACCACTGCGACTACAGTGCTTAGCTCCTGTGGGTGACTGACAAGGAAATACGCCTGCAGGGAATAGGTAAATGGAACCCAGCACAAATCACCAAAAGCCAACATGAAACCAAATCCATCATGCACGATATCCATTGTAGTAAGGATCGCTTCCTGCAGAGGAAAAATGAAAATGTGTGAGGCTACATGGTAAAAACTGTTGCGAATGACCAAAAAACTTGGCAGCATTCTCTAAAGAAATTGTATAACATTATCCAAGTTAAAAATGAACAGAGAGATGAAGATAGGAGGTTAGGCTATTAGAACTTACGATTCAGAAAGAATGGATCATATAAAGGGGTTCAAATAACTGCTGAACCCCAATATCTAATCAACAATAGATATCTAATGGTTGGGATGTGCGGTCCAGAGACACTGATATATGTGCTCATCACATACTATATGTAGTTACTGAACCATTTCATTAGAGACGTCTGTTTTGTGATCATATACACTGTATTAACCTTTATGCTTTTGCTATGTTTATATGTTCTGATAGCCACCACGCATCTTGTATCGCTCCTGAAGAAGCGTAATCTTACGCGAAACATGTCGAGTATCCAAGATTTATATGATCTGAACTGATTATAGACCCGCTATCAAGTCACCATTTCGGACTGATCTTGTTGTGGAAACTATACCCAGACGTCCGAATAATACATTATAGATGGTGCTGTATAGCGAGCATTTTTAAGTACATACACATGTTGTGGTGTGTTTTTTAGACAATATGTTTTCTGTATGTTATGTATTTTTCTAAGTAAATAAAACTATATATTTTTTAATCAGTTTGTTAGACTTGTGCCTAAAAAGTCCATAAAAGTCCCTCTTGTTCTGTTCTCTATACTGAACCATTTCTGATTCCCTGTGCAAGAAGAGTATTTGACCAAATCTTATAAAGATCCAATCAGACAGCACATGGTCCACGATAGAGCACCATGATTGGCTGAGCATTGGTGCTACAATTTTTTTTGTATGAAAGACACAGAATTCCCCATTCCAAACAAACACTGACTGGATCAGCTTTACTTGTATATAGAAATGTTTGGAAGGAGCCAATATTGCCCCAACCTATCATTTTTTACTCTGCACACATGTTAAATCAGAACTCCAGCTAAAATAAAATATCTCTTTAAAAATATAAAATAAAAAAAATCAAGACCCTCCCTTGAATTGAGGGCTGTCCTCTGTAACAATTCGTATCTATCACTAGATGTTCTCAGTATTCCAGACAGAATGATAATCATTATCATTCGATCCATGTTCTCTGAGCTCAGGCTATCATGGACCCGCTCCCTGGGGCATCATTATTACCCAGCTTGGGCTCAGAATGTTGATGTACTGAATGTAATAACATAAGCACTGTTCTATGCAGAAGCAAGGGCAGCTCCTCAGTGCAGGAGAAGAGGAAGGAGCCATGATGTCAGAGCAGAAAGTAGTATGTATGTTTTTTTTATTTTAAATTTTAAGTGTATAGGGAAGGGGGCTTTAAAAACAAATGCAAATGTGATTAAATAGTTGGATAAGCTAAGGTGGTAGACAATAAAATTGTTGCTCTAATCATCATTATGTATAATGTGGAAAAAAAGAAAAGGTCATATCTTGTTATAATCTGATAAACAAAAAAGGGAATACAAAATACAGACTAACCTCATGCCAAAGGGCATCCGTAACATAAAGTGCTTGAAATCCACACACCAAGATCATAGAAAGGGAAGGGGAGCCTCGGAGCTCAATCTCTTTCATCAGGAAGCACAGGTTGATCAAACACTGGAGAGTAACATTGCACATGTCAGAAAGTATGCACAGAGAATAGAAGCAAAGTTTTCCACAGTCATTAGCTCCATCCTTGAATCAGTCATGTTCAGTGCCTCATTCTATTTAAATCTTGAAGAATAAAATTTAAGCTTGGATAGCGAAAAAATAAATAAATCTGTAATGCTCACCCAGCCAATGAGTCCAGGACGAAGTTCACAGAAATACTTCAGATCAAAGGAGCCAATACGAGGGTTCAACTCATGTCCAATGAAAAAGTCATATACAGGATTACCTTAATCAAAGGGCAAAAAATGGGCATATACATAGATAAAACAAGTGCAAGCGTACCCTAAGTAAAAAAAAATGCTAGTTAGTTAGTTGCTCTTTTTTTCTTAATTTGCTCTGGAAATTGACAGCTGGATGCTAGAAGCAGCAAACACAATCTATACATGCATCCTGACAATTATACTACTGACATAAAAATACTACTCTGATTAACAGACATGGTAACTAGACAGTACAGGAAGGCTGTGTTGTACCTGAGTTTCCACCTGGTGCCAGTGCAGATTGGGATGCGGTCAATGATTTCATGTAGAGGAAAATGCTTAGAGCCAGAGACAACAGTGCTGAGGCCACAGCAAACTGAAGGAAGTGATCATACACGTAAGAGAGAGGAAGCTGGAGCACCACCGCCACTCCTGCCATTATGGCGGTCACCAAGAAGGCCTGAAATGCTGTAAACAGCAAAGGAACATTTCACAATCAAAAAGTGGTACACATTATACCAATAGAAAGAACTTTGCAGGGCACTATTTGCATCTAAACTACTCGCATAACAATAAGGAACCAAATATTACTACTTTTTCTAAGAATACCTGTGAGACACATGTCTGAACCAGGAAAAAAAAAAAAAAAAAAACCCACACAACATATAAAATACAACCCTGTTACATGACACAGTTTTGGTGTTACCTTTTTGCAGAGTACTCCTATAGTATTATCAGCGCTTAAAAGGATAAGTTCACTTTAAAAAAAATAAAATAAATGCAAATTTTTTGCATTGCACCAGTGATCAGCAGATTGCTGATGCCATGCAGGTCTCCTCCACACTGTCAGTGTATCTGCTTGTTCCTACATCCCATCATTCATACACACAGCTCTGTGAGTCTGAATGAACTACAAATCCCGATATCCTTAGCTTCTGTCGGCTTGTAGTTCTCAATGAACTACCACAGGGCTGTGGAGTGCTGTGGTAGTTCATTGAATTTTCCTGTCAGGGAGTATCAGCTTACCCACAGCCCCGTGGTAGTTCATTGGGAACTACAAGCAGAGAGACGCTAAGGATATCGGGGCCTGTAGTTCATTCAGACACACAGAGCTGTGTGTCTGAATGATGCAACTGTGTGGGCGGAGCCCCATGCGCGGCTGCACGATTTTCAAACAGTGACAGCTAGTACAGGGAACTTCTCCCCATGCCGCTGCCATGGGGGGGGGGGGGGGGCTACAGCACTGGGAACATGTTCCCAAAGGTGAACTTATCCTTTAAGCAGATGTCAGCTTGGTAAAAGGTTTAAAAGGTGAAGCACAGACATCCCCATGGATGGTAGTTATTCTGGTAAGACACCCATTGTCCATACAGTCTAAGAAAATAGACAGTGGCTTCCTTTCAGTCATAAACAGGTTTCAGTTAGGCACAAGGCCCACAATAAAATTTCCTACAAATCCCCTTTGTTTAAGGGGAACTCCCGCAAAATACATGTTTTCATTTTTATTTTTTTCACTTTTGGATAGAGTGAAGAGTTCATCAATCAGGTTTTTATTGCATTCTGTGATACTGTTAGGAGGATCAGCCATCACCATTTGGCAGAAAGTGAGGGGAAATCTAAAAATTTTACAACTGTAACCAAACCACTGTAAAGAGTATATACCCTAAAGGGAAAAAACAGTCAGCCCTTCAAAACCACTGAAGAAATGGGCAGCACACCAAAAATGAACCTCAAAAATCCATGTGAACTTCAATAAACCTTTTCAATTTTGAGATTCATTTTTGGTGCATTGGTCACTTTTGATTGAGCTATAATACAGTATCATGGTTTGCAGTACACTTCTTTTGAAAGCAGTAGAGGGCTTGGTGCTGGATGGATTGAACTGCAGCAATAAAACCAGACAGAGTTTCTAATGCAGCGTACACACAAGCGGACTTTATGGCAGACTTTGCCTGGCGGACGGGATTTCGTCGGACAATTCGATCATGTGTGGGCTCCAGCGGACTTTGTTTTCTCAAAAGTTGGACGGACTTAGATTTGAAACATGTTTTAAATCAATCCGTCGAAATCGAGTCCGGTCGAAAAGTCGCTCGTCTGTATGCTAGTTCGATGGACATAAAGCCACACTAGGGAGCTATTGGCTACTGGCTATAAACTTCCTTGTTTTAGTCCGGTCGTACGTCATCACGTACGAATTCGACGGACTTTGGTGGATTGTGTGTAGGCAAGTCCGTTCATTCAGAAAGTCCGTTGAAAAGTCCGCCGGGCAAAGTCTGCCGTAAAGTCTGCTCGTGTGTACGCGGCATAACTCTTTCCAGTTGGAGAGAGCAGCGGGTGGTCACGTGAGGTATAAAACAGCATTTTTTTTTTTGTAAAGCACATAATGTTATTTAACACTGGGGATTGTTTTAAAATAACCAAGTTATTTTAGCAGCAGGCAGGGAGGGAGGGGGGGGGGGGGAAGAGGACGGAGGAGAGACGGCAGATGACAGAGGTACAAAAACGGACCACGGTATCAGAGACTCAGCAGCCATGATAAACGTGGTCAGTTTACAGAGCAGCACCAGGCAGGATCAGCCAGGTATTTTAGATGATGCAAAGAGACAAATTACACGGTACAAGCACTGTGCTGTTATTTATGCTTTAACCACTTCAAGAACCTATTTTTGACACTTGTTTACAAGTTAAAATCAGTATTTTTTTTCTATTAAATTACTTAGAACCCCCAAACATTATTTATTAATTTTAGCAAAGACCCTAGAGAATAACATGGCGGTCATTGCAATATTTTATGTCGCACAGTATTTGCACAGCGGTCTTTTAAACACATTTTTTTTTTAAACAAAATACACAAAAAAAAAAAAAAAAAAAAAGAAAACAGTAAAGTTATTCCAATTTGTTTGCATATTGTGAAAGATGATGTTATGCTGAGTAAATAGATACCCAACATATCATGCTTTAAAAATGCACGCACTCGTGGAATGGCGACAAACTACGGTACTTAAAAATCTCCATAGGCGACGTTTACAATTTTTTAACGGTTACCAGTTTAGAGTTACAGAGGAGGTCTTCTTATTGCTCTCACTCCAATGATTGCGGCGAAACCTCACATGTGTGATTTGAGCACTGTCTACATTTGCGGGTGCGACTTAGGTATGCGTTTTCTTTGGTGTGTGAGCACGCTTTGAAACATTTTTTTTTTCTTATTCATTTTATTTTATTTATTTAACATTATCCCTTTAAAAAAAAAAAAATCACTTTTATTTCTGTCACAGGGAACGTAAACATCCCTTGTGTCAGTAATAGGCAGTGACAGGTATTGGACAGGACCCCAAATCCCCCCTTCGCACTTCAAAGTATTCAAAACGTCAAAAATCGGCGCAGTTTGAAGCCAAGTAAACCGGAAGTGACATTGTAATGCTGCTTCCGGATTACTACATCGGAGACCCGATCGAAGCCGATTTTGGCTTTGTTTGGGACTCCGGCCAGCCAGCGGACGTGCCGGCTGGTGGCTTGGGTCTCCTGGTAGGACGGCGGCGGAGTGTAATAACAGCCCAGCGGCTCATTAGCCACATCTGTTGTTAGCACTTGAAAGCCGACCACCAGCTCTAAAAAAAAAGTATCAGGATGATGCCTCTGTCATTCCCCCGGTACAGCCACTTCAACAAAATGACGTGCAGGTACATGATTTGGTGTGAAATGGTTAAAGAAACAGGATCCATTTTTTTTTTTTTGGTTAACAACCGCTTTAAGGGGTTAACTTACCATTTATTTTGTATTTTAAGCGTGTGTTGTCCCTCAAAGTAATTCCCTCAGCAATCTGTTTAAAAAGGAATAAAATGAACACACTTTAAAAATAAGGCAATGTACACGTGACAATAGTAAAAGAACACCTTCCCAACAGACAAAAAATTATAATTATTATTATGTAGGACAGGGGCCAGCAACCTTTTTCCACTTAGGGTCGGATTCAATGTACGTGAATGCATGGAGGTCCGCATTCACCTGCTAATAAATGAAGATAATAACAACAGTACAGGTTTACCTCACTTTAAGGTGCTTCACTAATACAAAGCCAGTTCACCCTGAGGGAGCATGCAGGTCCACTCCCTCGAGGCTCTGCAGGGTCTCCCACCCACCCCTTTCCCTACAGCGATTAGTTTGTTCAACTTATACTCACCCTCCCCATTGCTCTCATGCAGCTCCAGCATGTCTCTCAGCAGGGAGCAGAAAGCTGAATGAGAACACGGGAGAGACACACAGCAGCGCTGATAAGACAGCGGGAGCTTCCGGAGTTAATTTTTCATATTAACAAGCTGGTGATTGGTTGCCAGAACCACCTAGCAACCAATCACCTGGAAAGTTAACTCCGGAAGCTCCCGCTTTATCAGCACTGCTGTGTCTCCCGTGTTCTCATTCAGCTTCCCGCTCCCTGCTCCACTCCGCTCTGACTTAAATTGTCCGCGGGCCGGGTGCACGTGATTTCATCACGTGGACTGACAGGTCGGACATGTAGCGGTGGCAGGCCCGAGTGCGGCCCGTAGGTTGCCAACCCCTGATGTAGGAGGTATGATCAGTGGGTTGTATACATAGGTGTCTCTTGCCCATGACATCCATTACACATCTAATAATGAAATGAGAGGGGAGATGAAGGAGAGACTAGGACATACAGTAAGAAAAATCATTGTGCACTGTCCAGGCCACTGTTTGCCATTGCAAATAGAGAAAGTAGAAGCCAGCTCTAGGGATGCACCAATATATCGGCCGATGAAAATTATCGTCTGAAAAAAGGGTTAAAAAGGAGCTTTGCCGATAGAAAAAAAAAAAAAAGGTGCCAATAGTGGCAAAACCACGTCCCATTGATTTCAGTGCAAAAACGCCAGCCACAGTAATTCAATTGATTTTTTTTTTTTTTCTTAAAATTGTCCATTACGGTTTTCTGCCAAGTGCATCCTGAATTTTCGGTTTTCGGCACACCATGGGTCAGCTCTATATATTCACTGTACAAGTGTACTGCATTTTTTTGGCCATATTTTAGGAATTTTCCTGTACTGGAGTCGGTCCGATAGAAGCCAGCTGTTTGGCCCGCTTCTGCCGAAGGAGCATGACCAAAAAAGGTCTGCCGATAGGCTCCCGCTCAGCTCTCTCAGCCAAAAGGCTTAACATTGACATTTATCTATGGATCACAGAAGTGCACTTCGTTTTGCACTCCTGTAACCCGCTGAAGTCTGCTCTCTGCTGACATCACAGAGGCAGTCCAGGCTCGGGCGTCATCACTACCATAGAGTCAGATCCCTGGATCGGCACCCGGCTCAGCCTCTCACCGAGCCCCTGAGACAGACACTCCGCCCCCTACACAGCCCAGCGCTCCAGTGAGCAAGGAGGGAGAAGAGCAGAGAGCTGTGACTGACAGTCTGAAGCTCTATACTCGGGGAGCTTTGAGGACCAAACCATTGGTGTTCTATGGCTCAGGTTCTCAGTGCAGAGGTGTCGGGGGACGGATGCAGCATCCACCTAGGTAAGTATGAATTGAAAAAGACCCCCCAGAAACCCATACTTCTCTTTTAATGCACCTTTGGGAGGTGAAGGAAATCCTGAAAACATGACCTGTTTGGGGTACTTGAGGACTGAGGTTGGGAACCTCTATTCTACAGACATTAGAGATCTATAACTGCCCTATTTAGATATCTCATAATTTCATGTACTTTTGAGTTTTGTAAAATGGTAGTTTTCTTCTGCTCACTGAAGCTGCTTTATGTAATATGTATGTTTAAAAAATTGTTATTTCATTTAAAGTGTTACTAAACCCAGGACCCTGCATTCACTATATCTGGTTCCCCACAGAACATGGAAATTAAATGATTTTAGTAAATATAAATTGCTAAATACCTTTACTCATCAGCAGTATATAGCAGTCTTGTGACTTCTATGAGTGTCTGGTTAAAGCTTGTAGGAGGAGCTTTCATTCTCCCACAATTGTCATATGAGAATGCAGGACTCCTGACCCTCTGTCTGGACAGTGCTAATTGGCTCTGTGCTGATCACATGCACTCTCCCAAGAAAAAAAAAAACTCTCTAGCAATACACACCAACCTGAGAATGTGCAGCCTGTCCCCTGGCTCTGTAAATATAAGGGAAATATATTGGGGCAGTGGAAAAAGGGGGGGGGAGGACCAGAGAAGACAGGATCAAACAGCCTTTTTACACAATGCATAGGATTAACCCTTTAGGTTCCACAGTGAGTATAACAAGCATGCTTTACTGCATACACAGACCGATTTTACTGTTAGTGGTGGTGGTTAGTGGTGAGAATGGTGATAAATAGTTGAAGTACCTTTCCCATAGGCAGCATGTACAGTAGGGCTTGTAGAGCCACCCAGCCCAGTAAAACCATCAGAGCAAATGGATTCCATAATGATTCCAGGGAAGGCAGAGGCCCGGGCAAACGCAACAGGCTGGCATCACCGGTGTTACACGTCAACAGAAGGTACAGCACAGTTCCAGGCAACAGAAAAAGAAGTGCTGAGGCACCTGGACATAGAAAGAGCTGTGAGAATGAAAACTGGAGAATCCTCCCAATACCTCTTTATAGCCCTAAAGACAAATCTTACCGAGAAACCCTCCGAATTCCATTTCTTTCGTCCTTGGAGTTTTAATCTTGTCCGCCATGTTTATCTAGGTCACTAGATTTCCAATGATAGACAATCTGGAGTTTAGGAAAAACAAACATATTACCATCAATTGTTAATACAGGGCCTTGAAAAAGTATTCACACCCCTTGACAATTTCCATAATTTATCATGTTACAACCAAAAACGTACATATATTTTATTGGGATTTTATGTGATAAACCAACACAACGTGGCACATAATTGTAAAGTGGAAGGAAAATGATAAATGATTTTCAATTGTTTTTACAAATAAATATGTGAAAAGTGTGGGGTGCATTTACTCCGATACCCCTAACTAAAATCTAGTGGAGCCAATGGCCTTCAGAAGTCACCCAATTAGTAAATAGAGTCCACCTGTGTGTCATTTAATCTCAGTATCAATACAGCTGTTCTGTGAAGCCCTCGGAGGTTTGTTAGAGAACCTTAGTAAACCAGGAACCTGGCTTGACAGCAGCGTCACCCCCCAACCCCCGGACACTGGACAGGGATCATTTTTTCAAGTAAATTGGGCATCACCACATCCCTGTGCAGCATCATGGTGGTGAGAGCTTTTAGGGGTTAAAAAAAGGCAGTGAAGAGGCAACATAATGCCTCCTTACCACTTGTCAAATGACTGCAGAAAAGCGATCCATAGTGGATCACTCTTCAGAGGGTAAACTAAAAGGCAATGAACATTATGAGAAGCAGGCCTGACAGGATCACTTTACTTGTCTTCTACACTTCACTGTCACCCTACAGAAGCCTGGATAATCACCATCACCCACCTGGCACCTCACATGGCACCTTTGTATAGGATGGGACATACTAAAAGGAATGACAGAAAGTAATGCCCATAGACTTGACCAGGGAGATGGAATGCCCATAGAGAATAATGGAACAAATGGGCATTCCTTTCTGTCATTCCTTTTAGTATGTCCCTCCAGCATACTCCCCCTCAGTGTTATGAGGTGTCCTCTACTCATACCTATAGTACAGGGAGTTCATCTGTCATATCAGGGGACACTTCCTGAAACCAGGCCCCCCCATATATCACACGGGACAATACAATATACAGTCACAGCTCCCTCTACACATACCTGGATGGGGGCGTCTGCACTGTCACGTCGCTGTCTCTTTAAATCTAGATCTGCTCATATCAACTCTTCCTATAGTGTTAGTAGTAGATGCAGCCAATCACGGGACAGATTGTAAGACCACGCCCCCATCCAGCCAATAGGAAGCTGATGACTCTCGGGCCATGCGTGGGCTCAGAGGAGGATTGGCTGTAGTGATAGCTATAGCAACCACAGCTTCCGCCCATTGGATTCCGTCGTGTTAAACATTGTACTGACAAATCAATAAGAAGCACATGCAAGGGGGCGGTTCCGCTTCCAGTCAGTGTGTCAGGGATGACAGCCGAAGGTAGAACTCTATGAGTGATCTCTATTGCTAAACTCGTTGGTCCAGCTTGGCACAATTTAACCACCTCAATACTGGGCACTTACACCCCCTTCCTGCCCAGAACATTTTTCAGCTTTCAGCGCTCTCACGCTTTGAATGACAATTGCGCGGTCATCCTGCACTGTACCCATGTGAAATGTTTATCATTTTCTTCACTCAAATAGAGCTTTCTTTTGGTGGTATTTAATCACTCCTGGGTTTTTTTATGTTTTTTTCCTAAAAAAAAAAAGTCCAAAAATTTTGAAAAAAGTTTTTCTTCGTTTCTGTCAGTAAATTTTGTAAATAATTAATTTTTCTCCTTCACTGATGGGCGCTAATGAGGCAGCACTGATAGGCTGGAGTGATGGGCACTGATTCGGTGGCACTGATGAGGAAGCACAAATATGCCAAACTTATAGGCACTGATAGGTGGCACTGGTGGGTGACATTGATGTGCAGCAGTGATGAGCATTGATGGGCAGCACTGATAGCCAGCACTGACTGGCATCACTAATGGCCACTGATTGTGGGCACAGATTGGTGGCAATTGTGGGCACTGATTGCTGGCACTGGGGGGCATTTAATTGTAAACAGGGCACTGATGATCAGTGCCCTGATTATATCCCTAGATGTCCTCTGTGAGGAGATGCCGCTGATCGGCTCTCCTCACACTCTGTCAGTGTGAGGCGAGGAGCGCCGATTACTGGCATCTCCATGTTTACATGTGACCGGCTGTGATTGGACACAGCTGATCACATGGTTAAAGAACCGTTGCGCTTTACACAGATCTGGGCGATCGCGGCCGCGCCGTGTTGCATGCTGCCGGGGACGCACGAGAGCGGTCGTTCTGGGGGGCCGTCATATGACGTCCACCCAGAACGAGAGCCACACAGCCCAGCCGTCATTTGATGGTGGGTGGGCGGCAAGTGGTTAAAGGGAACTAAACCTAATGCTGGCCATACACTAGTATACGAAAAATTGTCCAAACCCATTTTGAAAATAACGGATATTCGGCCGCGGGAGCAAACGATAGTGCCATCATGTAATGACCGATAAATCGTTCAGTAGACATAAATCCATTTTTTTGTTTGTTTTTTTACATATACCTAGTGCAAACAGTTCTGACGGGAAACACATTAACCTTTCAATTTATCGCTCGTTTGGCAGAAAGTTTCCAAACTTGTCCTTCGTTTTTTCGGCTCAAAAACATCCCAATTTCCAGCACTGCCTTAACCCCCTTGGGCATGGAGTTCACCAGAACTTCTCAGAATGCCACTGGAGTCCTCTTCCACTCCTCCATGACGACATTACGGAGCTGGTGGATGTTAGAGACTTTGCGCTCCTCCACTGTCCGTTTGAGGATGCCCCACAGATGCTCAATAGGGTTTAGGTCTAGAGACATACTTGGCCAGTCCATCATCTTTACCCTCAGCTTCCTTAGCAAGGCAGTGGTCATCTTGGAGGTGTGTTTGGGGTCGTTATCATGCTGGAATACTGCCCTGCGGCCCAGTCTCCGAAGGGAGGGGATCATGCTCTGCTTCAGTATGTCACAGTACATGTTGGCATTCATGGTTCCCTCAATGAACTGTAGCTCCCCAGTACCAGCAGCACTCATGCAGCCCCAGACCATGACACTTCCACCACCAAGCTTGACTGTAGGCAAGACACATTTGTCTTTGTACTCCTCACCTGGTTGCCGCCACACACGCTTGACACCATCTAAACCAAATAAGTTTATCTTGATCTCATCACACCACAGGACATGGTTCCAGTAATCCATGTCCTTAGTCTGCTTGTCTTCAGCAAACTGTTTGCGGGCTTTCTTGTACATCATCTTTAGAAGAGGCTTCCTTCTGGGAAGACAGCCATGCAGACCAATTTGATGCAGTGTGTGGCGTATGGTTTGAGCACTGATAGGCTGACCCCCCACCCCTTCAACCTCTGCAGCAATACTGGCAGCCCTTATACGTCTATTTCCCAAAGACAATCTCTGGATATGATGCTGAGCACGTGCACTAAACTTCTTTGGTCGACCATGGTGAGGCCTGTTCTGAGTGGAACCTGTCCTGTTAAACCTCTGTATGGTCTTGGATACCGTGCTGCAGCTCAGTTTCAGTGTCTTGGCAATCTTCTTATTGTCTAGGCCATCTTTATGAAGAGCAACAATTCTTTTTTTCAGATCCTCAGAGAGTTCTTTGCCATGAGGTGCCATGTTGAACTTCCAGTGAGAGAGTGAGAGCGATAACACCAACTTTAACACACCTGCTCCCGATTCACACCTGAGACCTTGTAACACCTTGTAATGAGTTACATGACACCGGGGAGGGAAAATGGCTAATTGGCCCAATTTGTACTCACTTTTGTTGCCAGCGGTTTAGACATTAATGGCTGTGTTGAGTTATTTTGAGGGGACAACAAATTTTTACTGTTATACAAGCTGTACACTCACTACTTTACATTGTAGAAAAGTGTCATTTCTTCATTGATGTCACATGAAAAGATATAATAAAATATTTACAAAAATGTCAGGGGTGTACTCAGTTTTGTGGGATACTGTATATTTTTTTACTTCATGCTATAAAACATATCCAATAACATTTTTTTAAAAAGAATCTAATTTCTTCATCAATTTAGGCCAATATGTGTTCTGCTACATATTTTTGGTAAAAAATATACCAATGCATATATTGATTGGTTTGCGCAAAAGTTATAGCATCTACAAAATAGTGATAGATTTATGGAATTTTTATTTATTTTTTTACTAGTAATGGCGGCGATCAGAAATTTAGAGCGGGACCGTGATATTGTGGCTACAGGACAAATCAGGACACTCAGGACCCTTTCACACTGGTGCGACATGACAGTCATATGACTGTGGACCCGACTTTGCCCTGCGACTTGAAGTCTGACATCCGACTTCATTAATCAGGGATCTGACTTTGATCCCTGACAATACCAGGCACTGTCGTGTATGAATCTTTAGGGGGAACTCCACGCACAAGTGTAAAAAATAAAACCGACATGGGTTCCCCCTCCAAGAGCATTCCAGGCCCTTTGGTCGGGTATGGATTTTGGGGGGGACCCCCACGCAGTTTTTTCGGCATGGGGGTTCCTCTTAAAATCCATACCAAACCGAAAGGGCCTGGTATGCTCTTGGAGGGGGAACCCATGTCTGTTTTTTTTAAAGTTTGGCGTGGAGTTCTCCTTCAAGATCATCAGAGCACAAGTCGCATGCCAAAGTCAAGTCAGTCAAGATGGCGACCTGACTTTGATCCGACTTCAGTGATATTCAGTGGGCTGAAGTAGGATCAAAGACGGACCAAAGTAGTGCAGGGACTACTTTGAAGTCGGCACGACTTGAAGTCGTACTAATATAAATGGTAGTCGTTGAAAATCATGGGGAACGACTTGTCATGCGACTTTGCAGTCCCAAATCATAGGACAAGTCATACAAGTGTGAAAGGGGCCTAACTGACACTGTTTAGGGACACTAATACAGTGATCAGTGCTAAAAATGTGCACTGTTACTGTACAATGACACTGACTGAGAAGGGGTTAACATCAAGGGCGATCAAAGGGTTAAAAGTGTGCCTAACATGTTACTGTGTGCTGTTTCTGCTAAGCAATGTGCTTTGCAGGAAGAAAAAAACAGCACATTGCTGCTGTCAGAAGAGAGCCCTGTGTCTGTTTACCTACACAGGGCTCTCTTCTGGAATGTTCGGAGCCGATCAGCAGGTGCCAGCAACCAATCAGCAGCCGGCACCTGCTAAACGGTTGGTGCTGCAGCCAATGGCAGCATAGCCAGGGTACACAGGCGTGCTTCCTACACCAGCACGCAAATCGCGTACAGGTATGTGATTTTGCACAGAGTGGCCGTCCTACCACAGTATATGTACAGTGGGTGGTCATAAAGCTGTTAAAGCGGTAGTAAAGCCGGCTTTGTGATTTTAACTATAATTAGGCTTACCTGTAGGTAAAATTAATATCTCCTAAACGTGCACCATTTAGGAGATATTCACCCTGGATGCAGCCACTAATGTCACCGGTGCCTGCGCTCTAAAGGACCCCCGCATACCGTGCCAGACCTTCAGAGCTTGCGATGCATACTAGCACATTATGCCATTGTCTTACAGGTGTTTTGTTTTTTTTTTGTTTTTTTTTAAATTCTGCAGCGGTTTACTACCGCTTTAACTGACAATTGTGCGGTCATGCAACGCTGTACCCAAACAAAATTGATGTCCTTTTTTCCCACAAATAGAGCTTTCTTTTGGTGGCATTTGATCACCTTTGCGGTTTTTATTTTTTGCACTATAACCAAAAAAAGACTGACAATTTTGAATAAAACTAACAAACAAGTTTTTACTTTCTGCTATAAAACATATCCCAATTTTTTTTTTAATCGAATTTTTTCATCAGTTTAGGCCAATGTGGGGGTCATTTACTATAGCTCCGAAAAATGATTCTGCAGTCCCAGAAAATAGCGGCCAATTAAGACTTCAACTCTGAGAAACTGGGCGGTAATGCTAATGGAAAGCAGCGCTTTTGCCAGCAAACATGCCTGTCAGATCACATATGCGGGAATAGTGGAAGTCAATGGGGCTTGAACCTGCAAAATCCAAAGTTCTCACTGAAGGCTTATATGCAAGTTCTTTGCTATTAAAAGTGTATGGGGACCTGGGTTCTGCGCCAGGGGACATGTATCAATTGGTAAAAATGTTTTTTAAATGGCTGTTTCTTCAGGAGCAGTGATTTTAATAATGCTTAAATTGAAACAATAAAAATGAAAAATTCCTCTAAAAATCGTGCCTGGGGGGTGTCTATAGTATGCCTGTAAAGTAGCGAACCTTTCCCGTGTTTATTACTGTACCGCAGCAAATTGACATTTCTAAAGGAAAAAATGTCATTTAAAATTGCTCACAGCTGTAATAAATTGCTGGTAAAAATAAAATAAAAAAACAGCATAGGTTCCCCCCGCCAGTCCATACCAGGTCCTTCGAGTCTGGTATAGATATTAAAGGGAACTCCACGGCAATTTTTTTTTTAAAATGGCGTAGGGGTCCCCCCAAAATCCATACTAGACCCTTATCTGAGCAAGCAGCCTGGCAGGTCAGGAAAGGGAGGGGATAAGCGAGTGCCCCCCCTCCTGAACCATACCATGCCACATGCCCTCACCATGGGGAGGGTGCTTTGGGGTCTCCAAAGCACCTTGTCTCCATGTTGATGGGGACAAGGGTCTCAGCCCCACAACCCTTGCCCGGTGGTTGTGTGGGTCTGCAGTCCGGGGGATTATCGGAATCTGGAAGCCTCCTTAACAAAGGGGTATCGGGTTTAATTTTACCCCTACACAATCACCAAAAAAAGCAGTGAAATGTGACAAAAGACAAGCCAGTTTTTTGTGACAATTCCGTTATTAAAAATGTCTTCTACTTTCCCCCACTTCTTCCTGCCGCTCCCGCTGAACATTCAAAAAACAAACTTCCTCTGATGCTGCGATGGGGCAGATGACGTCACTCTGAGACCCCACCCCTTGTGACTTCACCGCCCGAGGCATGATGGGTCAATGATGTCACAAGGGGGTGGTATATATAGTATCATATATAGTTATATATGATATGTGAGCTATGGAAGCAGACAGATCGGCTGGCTGCAGGGTCGGAGGAGGTTCATGGGTTTTCAAGTCCAGCAGGTCGGTGGCGGGAGCGGTGGAGGAGAAAGACCGGAGGATTAAACGGGGAAGAAGAAGCCGGAGGAAGAAGCGGAGGAAGATGGAGGAAGAAGTGGGGGAAAGAAGAAGTCATTTTTAATAAAGGAATTGTCAAAAACCGGCTACATGTGTGTGCTCTCATGCACAGGATCGCGGCCGCCGGCCACTCGTATGGGTTCCCCGTCATGCAGTGGGCACGCGCAAGCCTACTATCGTCTTTAAAGGTACAGACATACCCATACAACGATTCGCGGGAACGAACCACTTTGCTGATGTATATCGGCGTGAGCCGGTCGGCAAGTGGTTAAAGTCCTAGACCTTTGTATCCTTCTGCTAGTTTTCAGTTACAGTGCCTTTAAAAAGTTTTCATACCCCTTGAAATTTTCCACATTTTGTCACGTTAAAACCAAAAATGTAAATGTATTTTATTGGGATCAACACAAAGTGGCACATAATTGTGAAGTTGAAGGAAAATGATAAATGGTCTTCAATACTTTGTAGAACCACCGTTCACTGCAATTACATTTTGGAGATGTCTCTACCAGCTTTGCACATCTAGAGAGTGACATTTTTACCCATTCTTCTTTGCAAAATAGCTCAAGCTCTGTCAGATTAGATGGAGAGCGTCTGTGAACAGCAATTTTCAAATCTTGCCTTGGATTCTCAATTTGATATAGGTCTGGACCTTGACTGGGCCATTCTAACACATGAATATGCTTTGATCTAAACCATTCCATTGTAGCTCTGGCTGTATATTTAGAGTCATTGTCCTGCTGGAAGGTGAACCTTCACCCCATTCTCAAGTCTTTTGCAGACTTGCAGGACAAGGCTGTCCTGTTTTTGGCTCCATCCATCTTCCCATCAACTCTGACCAGCTTCCCTATCCCTGCTGAAGAAAAGCATCTCCACTAGGGATGAACCGAACACCCCTCAGTTCAGTTCGCACCAGAACATGCGAACAGGCAAAAACTTTGAGGGAACATGCGAGTCTATGTCTATGGGAAAAAAAAAAAGTTTTTAAAACTACCGTTTTTTTCAGGAGCAGTGATTTTAATAATGCTTAAAGTAAAACAATAAAAATGAAATATTCCTTTAAATATCGTGCCTGGGGGTGTCCCCTTAGTCTGCCTGTAAAGTGGCGCATCCGTGCAATGTGTAGTGCACAGTGCCGCAGCAAAATAAAAAATTTGCGTGGGTCCCCCCCAGTCTATACCATGCCCTTTGGGTCTGGTATGGATTTTAAGGGGAACTCCACGACAATTAAAAAAAAAAACAGCATGCGGTCCCCCTGAAAATCGATACCAGGCCCTTTGGGTCTGTCATAGATTTTAAGGGGAACTCCATGCCAAAATGTAAAAAAAAAATGGCGTGGGGGTCCCCCCAAAATCCATACCAGACCCTTATCCAAGCAAGCAGCCTGGCAGGCCAGGAAAGGGAGGGACGAGTGAGTGAACCATACCAGGCCGCTTGTCCTCAACATGGGGAGGGTGCTTTGGGGTCCCCCCAAAGCATCTTGTCCCCATGTTGATTGGGACAAGGGCCTCTTCCCGACAACCCTGGCCATTGCTTGTCAGGGTCTGCAGGTGGGGGGTTATCAGAATCTGGAATCCCCCTTTAACAAGGGGGCCCCCAGATCCCAACCTCCCTATGTGAATGGGTTTCGGGTGCATTGTACCCCTACCCATTCACCAAAAAAAAAGTGTGAAAAAAGTAAAAACCACAATAGACAGTTTTTGACAATTCCTTAATTAAAAAAGGAAAAAAAAAGTATCCTGCGATGTACATCCATCGTCAATCACGCTGCCTGACTGACACGAAAAATAGAAAAAACCCAAAAAAACTCTGCCTCCATGGGAGGGCTCCCGCTGACTGCTGTCTTTTCCCTTTGACAGCTCTTATATAGGCAAGGGCGGGGCCAACTGCTGATGTAACGGATGACCCATCCCACTCTGACGTCACATGATGTCAGAAGGGGGCGGGGTCACTTGATTACGTCACCGGGTGGCCCTGTCCTTGCCTATATCACAGCTGTCACAGCCAAGAGACAGCAGTCGCCAGGAGGCCTCCCATCGAGGCAGAGCTTTATTTTCTTTTCTATTTTTTGAGTCCGTCGTGAGTGATGATGGATGAACATCACAGGACGCTTTTTTTTTTCTTTTTTAATAAAGGAATTGTCAAAATATGTCTATTGTGGGTTTTACTTTTTGATACTTTTTTCGTGAATGGGTAGGAGTACAATGCACCCAATACCCATTCACATGGGGGGGCGGGATCTAGGGGCTCCCTTGTTGAAGGGGGCTTCCAGATTCCGATAAGCCCCCCGCCTGCAGACTCCGACAAGGCCAGGGTTGTCGGAAGGGGGCCCAAAGCATCCTCCCAATGTTGAAGGCAAGCAGCCTGGTATGGTTCAGGAGTGGGGCCGCTCACTCATCCCCACCTTTCCTGGTCTGCCAGGCTGCTTGCTCGGATAAGGGTCTGGTATGGATTTTGGGGGGACCCCACGCCAATTTCTTTTTACATTTTGGCATGAAGTTCCCCTTAAAATCTATGCCAGACCCAAAGGGCCTGGTATAGATTTTGGGGGGGACCCCACGCTGTTTTTTCAAAAATTTTGTCGTGGAGTTCCCCTTAAAATCAATACCAAACCCGAAGGGCCTGGTATGGATTTTGGTGGGCCCCATACTGGTTTTTAATTCTATCATAGGGTTCCCCTTAACCACTTCAATGCACTGTATTATATACTCTGCACTGACTGCACTCTAATATATTTATGGTCGTGGCCCTATGACCGAGAGAGATGTGGATCACATAAATATGCGACAAGACTTACAACATAAATAGACTTGAAGTGCGCCTTGGTGGTCTGGTCGGTATGCCAAGAAAAGGGGGCATATCCAAGGTAAGTAATGGGTAGTATATGAAGAAGTATGTGCTAAGACGTGCCCTGAAAAAGGGAAGGGCGGGAGGGTATCGCGCACTGAACCGACAAAGAGCATGGGCTGCTTAAATACCCTCCGGGCTCCTTCCATAAATTCAGGCCACCATACTGGCCTTATTATTTATGGCCCTATGACCGAGAGAGATGTGAATCACATAAACACGCAACAAGATTTACAACATAAATAGACCTGAAGTGTGTCTTGGTGGTTTGGTCGGTATGCCAAGAAAAGGGGGCAAAAGACTCAGATAGGGGAATAACTCTTTATTGATTCTTGTGGTTATTGAGCCAGCTTGGTGAAGGCCTGTGCCATTTCTTCCTGAGGATTTGGGATGTATGTGGCAAAACAAGTGGACTTCCATCGGACAAACAGGTTGATGTCAACCCCAGGGCCGGTTTGTTGCGTTTTGCAGACTGTGAGATGAAGGGTGTAATGGCTTGAAAGCGAGTCAGGTGGCAGCAGAGCAGTGTCTGACTGCCCTAGGCCGCTGACGGTAAATTTACCAGGTCATAGGAAACCGTAAAAGGCCTGGTAGATGGCCGCTTGGATGACTAGGCTGGGCAAAGCTCCAAATGGAGAACAAGTAAGGATTTCAGACATGTCTCTGAAGAGGGCACTCGTGATAGGTAGGCGTTTGCCACTGACTACGGATTGGTGCTTCAGTATGCCCCGTAGGAGGGACATGACTGCATGGGCCGAGAATACTGACGGTTTACTGGGGAACTGTAAGGACAGAAAATACTGGATGACGGCTAGGAATAGCCTGATAGTATTGTGAGAAAGGGCCAGCTGCGTTGTGGCAATACGATGTAAAGGCTAGGACATGTCTAACGTCACCTATCGCTGCTCCGGGGAAAGAGGCCAAAAACTTGCGGTAAGTGTTCCAAACAGCGCAATAGGCCTTCAGCGTGTTGCATGCCAAGGAGTGGTTAACAAGCTGGGTTGCAATGGCGAGATGCGACTTCAGTCCATCGACAGCAACGACCAGGGTGGGACAGGAGTAGTTTTTGGGTCAGCTCCAGGCTCCTGCTGGAAAAACAAAGTGAGGCTGAAACGGGACAGCACATCAGCCCTTTTATATATACAGTATATACTAAACTACCTGCATGCCAATAACTAACCTGCCTAATCTAGCTTAAGTTCTCTCAATCACCTCCACTCCAACACACTACATATGGCCACCATGTAAGCAGCCTTATATAGTGTGGGGTCTCTCAGTGCATTATAGGGGGCTCCGCAACGCTGGAATTTGCAGCAAACGGCCCATATGTTCGGTTAATTTGCGAACAAATGAACACTCGATGTTCGAGTCAAACTTATATCCGATTTGTACATCGGGACCATCCCCAATCCCCACAACATGATGCTGCCACCACCATGTTTCACGGTGGAGATGGTGTGTTCAGAGTGATGTGCAGTGTTAGTTTTCCACCACACATAGCATTTTGCTTATAGGCCAAAAAGTTAGATTTTGGTCTCATCTGACCAAAGCACCTTCTTCCACATGTTTGCTGTGTCCCTTACACGGTTTCTCGCAAACTGCAAACAGGACTTCTTATGGCTCTCTTACAACAATGGTTTTCTTCTTGCCACTAAGGCCAGATTTGTGGAGTGCACAACTAATAGTTTTCCTGTGGACAGATTCTCCCCCCTGAGCTGTGGATCTCTGCAACTCCTCCAGAGTTACCATGGGCCTCTTCGTTGCTTCTTTGAATAATGCTCTCCTTACCCCGCCTGTTAGTTCAGGTGGACAGCCATGTCTTGGTAGGTTTGCACTTGTGTGGAGCAGCATTCCTTGATGTCACCACGCATCAGCCAGCTGGTTAAAGCCACGGCTATTTGAAAGTCTAAGTTTTCCACCGTCTTCTTAGATGTTAGGCCGCATGCCCACAGACGTTTTTACAGCCGCTTTTATGAGCGTTTTTTGCAGCTTAAAAACGCCTCTCCATGTTATGGCCTCATGCCCACCGAGGCGTTTTTGGTGTTTTTTTGAGGCGTTTTTGAGAACCCCGACAAAATTTTGCATGAGGTTCCTCCCAAGATCCATACCAGACCCTTATCCGAGCACGCAGCCCGGCAGGTCAGGAAAGAGGGGGGGATGAGCAAGCGCCCCCCCCTGGACCATTCCAGGCCACATACCCTCAACATGGGGGGGTTGGTGCTTTGGGGCAGAGGGGGCCCCTGCGCCCCCCCACCCCAAAGCAGCTTGTTCCCATGTTGATGAGGACAAGAGCCTCTTCCCCACAACCCTTATCATCATCTAGAAGTCCTCTTTAACAAGGGGCCCCCCAGATCACGGCCCCTTACCCTAGGTGAATGAGTATGGGGTACATCGTACCCCTACCCATTCACCTTAATAAAAAAGTGTCAAAAATAAACACACTACACAGGTTTTATAAAATATTTTATTAAGGCAGGTCTGGCTCTTCTCCCTCTTATGGCGACATGTTCTCTCCTCTCTCCGGTTCTTCTCCTCTCTGCGCAGTCCTCTCTCTCTGCTGCTCTTTTGCTGGGTCTTCTCCCTCTGTTCTTCTTCTGATGTTGACGCGACGCGATCTCCTAGTGTAATGCTGGGTCCGCTGTGTGCAATGACTTATATTGGCATGGGACAGGGCCACCCGATGACGTAAGTTAGAGGCCACGCCCCTTGTGATGTCATCACCCCATCATGCCCTGGGATCTGGTAAGTGGCGCAGATTTTATCATTTTTTGACACAAGAGCCCCAGATGAATACATTGTTTCACTTTGCACGCTTTGGAATTCATATGGACTTTGTGTTTGTACTTATATGAACTTTAACATCCTTTGAAGTTTTTATTCATCATTCATTCATAGGTTTCCAGTTTACACTTTCCTGACAGACTCCATGGCAGTCTACGTATGGGTTAATCCCGCCTCTCATACCTTATAGGACCCCACTCCCATAAATCTTTGCTTCTAGTCAGAGACTGTGTTCCTTTTTTGTCCTCCTCCTAGGACCAAGGTGTATCTCTTACCTTATGAGGTTTTGTTGATCCAGTCCTGGTGATTCACACGTGTTTGGTGATGGCGGTGTCTTATTGAAGTCCAGCTTCCCCAGCTATTAGCAGGGCGGACATGAGGGGTTCACTTCGATGCCTGGAAGAGCTTATTATACCGGCCATTGGCTGGGAAGCGGCAACTCGGCCAATCGTCCCAGCTATTAGCGGGAGGCCTCCTCTATTAATACCCCGGTCGTGCGGTGAGCGCTCCTCTTTGCTCCCATTCCCAGGATGGATCCCGTCGGGTGCCGTGGTAATGTATGCACTCCTGTTTCTGAAATATGGCAGCCTGTTGTGTGTGTTGTTTTGTTTAAATGCTTGTTTCCTAGTGGCCATGGCGGCTGGGACGCATCTGCGTTCCAGTCCGCCGCTTCACCGCTCCGACTGCGCAGCTGCGAAGTCTCGATTGAGATCAAGGCTTGGTTCGCGCCTGCGCAGTCCGGGTGTGATGGCGGCGATTGCGCATGCGCGCGAGCGCCGTGGAGCGGCGTCGGTCACAGCGTAGGGACGCTGTGGCCGCGATGACGTCATCACAGGCGGCAGATTCAAATAGCTGTCAGATACAGCTATTATTTGGGTTGCTCTCTCGCTCAGGCAGCGGCTTCCCTGTGTCCATTATTCTGGCTTCCGAGGTAAGAAGCTTTTGCTATACCTTCCTGTATCTAGGTCTCTTTCTCCAAATATGGGAAAGAGAAAGAGAAAGTATATATTTATTTATTGGTTTTCTTATTGAATTTGTTTGCAGTCCTTTGTTTCTGTCGCCATGGATGTGTCACCGCCCCCTAGTGGCCAACCCTTACACCGCAGGTAGGATGAAGTATTTTTATTTTCATTCTGCCTGTATTGTTTGGGGTATTATTTAGGAACAAAGTATTCTTTTCTCCCCTTCAGCCCTTCTAGGTCTGAACCGCAGCTATCGGCACATAAAAAAAAAGGCCAGTCTAGGTCTCAACATCACCAGTCCACGTCTGGTTCTCTCGTACTAGGTCATCCTTCCGACACCGCAAAGAGGGGTCAAGGTCTAAGTCTAGTCATCATTCCCCCCGCCATTCCAGCCGTTCTGAGAGAAAAGCCTGCTGGGGATGTAAAACTCAGGTCCAAGAGGGTAAATCTCTCTGTGAGTTATGCTATTCGAGAGCCACAAAGGAAAGAGGAGCTGAGGACCAGCAAGTGGAAGCTCTGGTCAGGAAAGTGGTCCAAGAATCTCTTAACAAAACAGATTTTGACCGGGCAGTAATTCCTCCTTCTGTTATAGCTCCAGTTGCTGAAGAAACTGAGCCCGAAGTTCCGGGCCCATCTCATCATAGTCTCTCTTTCAGTGGTTCCTCGGACAGCGAAGCAGAGATAATTGAACCTGGTGCAGGTTTTGACTTCTCCCTGGTTCCCCAGTTGGTCAGAGCGGTTAAAGACGCATTGAGATGGGAGGAACCAGTAGAGGCACCCTCTAAACAGAGGAAATACTTTAAGCACCTTAAGAAGGATCGCCCAAATTTCCCCTTCCTGGGTGAACTGGGTGAAATTATCTCGGATGAATGGGGTAAGGTTGATAGGAAAAACTCTTTAATTTCCAAGATTGCAAAGATGTATCCTTTCAAGAATGATGAAGTAAAACATCTTAAATCAGCCCCCCTTGTCGATGCAGCTCTCATGAGGCTGGTGAGACATGTTACGCTCCCTCTAGGGGATACCGCCTCTTTCAAGGATGGTTTGGAGAGGAAGATTGATACGGACTTAAAACGTATCTATATCACAGCGGGGATGGCTTGTAAACCGGCTCTGGCCCTCGCAGCTTTGTCGAAAGCTATGGAGTCTTGGACGGATGATGTGGGTGCAGCTTTAGGAGGTGTGTCTGAGGACTTATTCAAGAGCTCTCCAGTACATGAGCTGAAGCTGGCTTCGGTCTTCCTGGGAGAAACATCCATCGACATTATTCGTCTTGTGGCACGTGTCATGCTTTCGTCAGTTA
Organism: Lithobates clamitans; assembly: GCA_037952925.1. Classification (NCBI taxonomy): domain Eukaryota; kingdom Metazoa; phylum Chordata; class Amphibia; order Anura; family Ranidae; genus Lithobates; species Lithobates clamitans. The sequence continues at coordinate 4,232,141 of JBBGZY010000427.1, forward strand.
CAGCAAAACGTGCCCTCTGGTTACGCCCATGGCTTGGTGCAGGATTCCTTCTGAAGGCTCCTCACTCTTTGGAAATAAACTGGATTCTGCCATCTCCCGTGCTACTGGGGGCAAGTCAGGATTCTTACCCCAGGACCGTCGTATCCTTAACCAAAGAAGGACTCAACCTAGACAAGAGCCAGAACGCGCTAGAGATGCTCGCCGCTACAGACCTGGTCGAGAGTTTAGGAAAAACTGGAGGAAAGGCCAGCCTTCCGGCCAAAAATCCTCAAAGACAGCCCCGTCAAGTGGACGAGAGACTTCCAAGTCCTTTTGATACGACGCCTGTCCAGGCAGTGCAAGTAGGGGCTCGTTTACTCCGGTATCAGCACGTCTGGGCAGCCTCGATTCAAGATTACTGGACCGTCAAAATGGTCTCCTCAGGTCACACTTGGGTTTTCATCAATCCACCTATTCACCGGTTTGTGCCTACGGCCTATTCAGAAGAGAAAAGACAAATTCTTCTATCTTATACAGATTCACTGATTGCCCAGGGGGCCGCCATTCAAGTTCCATCAGAAGAAAGATTTCTTGGAATTTATTCCCCCCTTTTCATGGTCCTCAAAAAGAATGGCTCTTGGAGACCAGTAATCGACTTGACACATCTAAACTCCTTCATCAAGAAGGAAAAATTCAAGATGGAAACCCTGCTGACAATCCGACAAACAGTACAACCAGGAGATTGGCTGGTCTCCATAGACCTGAAAGACACCTACTTTCATGTGCCGATCGCAAAAGGCTTCCAGAGGTATCTCCGATTTGCAGTAGGCCAGAGGCATCTCCAATTCACATGTCTCCCATTCGGGCTCACAACATCGCCTCGAGTGTTTTCGAAGCTCTTATTAGCTGTGGTAGCTCTAATCCGGGTCAAAGGCATTCGGTTACACCATTATTTAGACGACCTACTCCTACTGTCTCAAGACAGGGAACAGATGTTGTCACATCGGGATCAAGTCATATCTACTCTGACAGAGTTCGGTTGGCTATTGAACAGAGAGAAAAGTCACCTAGTTCTGACACAAGCTCTAGTATTCCTCCGAGCCCTATTCAACACAGTGGAGAGCACCATCTCTCTGCCTCTGGAGAAAATTCCGGTAATTCGAGAGAGAATTCGCCTAGCATTGTCAGCAACTCTCCTCAGAGCCTCTCAGTGTCTCAAAATGATCAGCACTATGGTAGCCACAGCCCCCATGGTGAGGTGGGCGCAATGGAAAATGCGGCCCTTTCAGAAGGGGTTTCTCCAGCAATGGGATCCAGGGTCTCGAGACTATCTTGTGCGGGTAACCACCTCCATGCGGGAGGGCCTCCCCTGGTGGCTGCAACGGAAAAACCTCCTCAACTGTCATTCCATAGCACCTGTCTCCTGGATTACGGTGACAACGGATGCGAGCAACAGAGGTTGGGGCGCTCTCTGTCTGACGGAGATAGCCCAAGGCAGGTGGGACTTCCCATCCCAAGGGATAGTCTCAAATGTCCTGGAGCTTCGAGCTGCCTTCCGTGCCCTTCAAGCTTTTCTCCATCTGATATCAGGAGCCTCAGTCCTCCTGAGACTGGACAACACGACCGCAGTGTCATACATCAAGAGACAGGGGGGCACCCGCAGTCTCTCCTTACTGAGGGAAGTAAGCCCGATCATGTCCTGGGCCCAGACGAACTTAACAAATCTATCCGCTGTTTATCTCCCAGGAATTCAAAATGTCCAAGCGGACTTCCTTTCAAGAGTCACCCTGGACAACAACAAGTGGTCCCTCCACACCGAAGTTTTCAATTGGCTCCTGTCCCTAGGGATGATGCCAGAAGTAGATCTGTTCGCATCCCCATGCAATTTCAAGCTGGGGAAATATTACACGAGGTGTCGTTGTCCCCAAGACTTCGGAGTGGATGCCCTGACGGACCAGTGGAAATTCCACAGGGCTTATGCCTTTCCCCCAGTTCCAGTCATTCTTCGTTTCCTTTCAAGGCTCAGGTGGGAGGATGTCGAGGTGCTGGCAATTGTTCCGTTCTGGCCCAACAGGCCATGGTTTCCTCTCCTGATGCAGCTCAGTTACCGAGAACCGGTCCCTCTCCCGTCCAGACCAGATCTCCTGCTGCAGGGAGCGTCTCTTCACCCTTGCCCATCCCAGCTCCATCTGATGGCTTGGTGGTTGAGAGGAGAAGGTTGGAAGCACTAGGTTGTCCAAGTACAGCTATTGCTACATTGTTGAATGCCAGAAGAGCGGGCACCAACAGAGTTTATCAGAGGATTTGGGCGAAGTTTGCGGAATATGTGATTTCCACCAATGGTTCCTGTAGTAATCCAAGGATTCAGGACATTCTTGGTTTTCTACAAACTGGCCTGGATCTGTCCCTATCGGTGAGTTCCTTGCGGGTCCAGGTTTCTGCAATCTCAGCCTTCACAGGCGTATCATGGGCCAGACACCCCCTTACTAGGCAGTTCTTCAAGGGAGCAATAAGGCTTAGGCTTCAGAAAAGACCAAGATTCTCTAAATGGGATCTTCCTCTCGTCTTGGATTTCTTCTCAGAAAAGGAGATACGGCATATGGATCAATCATCAATTAGGGAGCTTTCTCTCAAAGTGGTCTTTCTAGTGGCCATAACATCGGCCAAGAGGGTTTCCGAAATTGGTTCCCTAGGATGCAAAGAACCTTTCCTTACCTTCTTCCCAGATCGAGTTGTCTTGATCCCCATGTTAGGATCGAATCCAAAAGTAACAACCATCTTCCATGAAAATCAGGAGATTGTCCTCCCTACTTTCAGATCTACTGAGGACTCTAATGTTCACCCTTTAGATGTTGGGCAGATTCTAAAGCAATACCTAGAAGCCACAGCTTCCTTTCGCCAGTCTGATCATCTGTTTTGCATCCTGAGTCGCAGGAAAAACGCATATCCAAAGTACATGAATTGCATTCCATATAGGGCGTACACACGGTCGGACTTTGTTCGGACATTCCGACAACAAAATCCTAGGATTTTTTCCGACGGATGTTGGCTCAAACTTGTCTTGCATACACACGGTCACACAAAGTTGTCGGAAAATCCGATCGTTTTAAACGCGGTGACGTAAAACATGTACGTCGGGACTATAAACGGGGCAGTGGCCAATAGCTTTCATCTCTTTATTTATTCTGAGCATGCGTGGCACTTTGTCCGTCGGATTTGTGTACACACGATCGGAATTTCCGACAACGGATTTTATTGTCGGAAAATTTTATCTCCTGCTCTCCAACTTTGTGTGTCGGAAAATCCAATGGAAAATGTCCGATGGAGCCCACACACGGTCGGAATTTCCGACAACATGCTCCGATCGGACATTTTCCATCGGAAAATCCGACCGTGTGTACGGGGCATTAGTGTGTATAAAAAATATATATATATATATATATATATATATATATATATATATATATATATATAAATAAAAAACACCATCAAAGTTAATTGTGAGTGAATTAGAAAGTCGCTATGCTACAGAGCAAACAGCGACATGTAAGTCAAATACTAATATTGACCATCGCATACATATAAACCAACAATAAAGTTATAAACTGGTGTGTAAAAAAGAAAAAACAAACAAACAAAGGTTATTCCACCCTAGTGCAAAGTCATAAGTGAAAAAGTTCAAAATTGCATCCTGAGTCGCAGGAAAAACGCATATCCAAAGTTCATGAATGGTATTTCTTAGTGTGTATAAAGGAATAAGGGGACGTGAAGGGACCTCCAACCACCAGTGGATCCGAAGGTTGATAATAGATGTATCCTTACCAGACACGTTGGACCTCCTTTTTAGCAAGGTCTTAGAAGCATGCAGATTTAGCCCTCTGCAGGGACAGTAGATGTCAGCTCACCACACAGCTGGAGATGGTTCCGACACTTCCGCATTGATGTAAACACTCCCTCGTTTGGACTCGTAGGTAAAGAAGGGGAGAAAAAAAAAACTCCAATGGTATAGTATGTAAAAAAGGGGAATTTTATTGCCTCAGACAACTAGGCATCTTTAAAACATCCAAAACATATAAAAACAACAACAGAGACGCCCGTGCTAGGTTACATGGGGCTCTATGGCGATCTGGCGTACACAGCGTGTGATCGCCATAGAGCCCCATGTAACCTAGCAAGGGCGTCTCTGTTGTTGTTTTTATATGTTTTGGATGTTTTAAAGATGCCTAGTTGTCTGAGGCAATAAAATTCCCCTTTTTTACATACTATACCATTGGAGTTTTTTCTTTCTCCCCTTCTTTACCTACGAGTCCAAACGAGGGAGTGTTTACATCAATGCAGAAGTGTCGGAACCATCTCCAGCTGTGTGGTGAGCTGACATCTACTGTCCCTGCAGAGGGCTAAATCTGCATGCTTCTAAGACCTTGCTATAAAGGAGGTCCAACGTGTCTGGTAAGGATACATCTATTATCAACCTTCGCATCCACTGGTGGTTGGAGGTCCCTTCACGTCCCCTTATTCCTTTATACACACTAAGGAATACAATTCATGAACTTTGGATATGCGTTTTTCCTGCGACTCAAGATGCAATTTTGAACTTTTTCACTTATGACTTTGCACTTGGGTGGAATAACCTTTGTTTGTGTGTTTTTTCTTTTTTACACACCAGTTTATAACTTTATTGTTGGTTTATATGTATGCAATGGTCAATATTAGTATTTGACTTACATGTCGCTGTTTGCTCTGTAGCATAGCGACTTTCTAATTCACTCACAATTAACTTTGATGGTGTTTTTATATATATATATATATATATATATATATATATATACACACTAAGGAATGCAATTCATGTACCTTGGATATGCGTTTTTCCTGCGACTCAGGATGGAATTTTGACCTTTATGACTTTGCACTTGGGTGGAATAACCTTTTGTTTTTTCTTTTTTGCACACCAGTTTATAACTTTATTGTTGGTTTATATGTATGCAATGGTCAATATTAGTATTTGACTTACATGTGGCTGTTTGCTCTGTAGCATAGCGACTTTCTAATTCACTCACAATTAACTTTGATGGTGTTTTTTATTTATGTTTTTATTTATTTGTTTATCTACTTATGATAATCATGTAGTAATATAGATTTAAATATCTAATGCAAGCGCACAATTTTTTCTTTGTATGTAATTTTTCACCTCATTGATATTTGTGGTTTTGTTGCAGCTGTAGTTATATTAATTTTTTGCTTGATAGCGCAGGTTTTCTCTTTCTTTTTTTGATCATCTGTTTGTTCTCTTTCACGGCAAGAACAAGGGTTCACGGGCTTCTTCTAGAACCATCGCAGCATGGATCGTTCAGGCTATTCAATGGGCTTACAGGTCTAAGGGTTTGGCTCCTCCGGAGGCGGTAACCGCTCATTCTACCAGGAGCGTCTCTACATCGTGGGCAGCATCCCGGCATGTGTCTCCGGATGTAATCTGTAAAGCGGCCTCATGGTCATCAATTAACACTTTTATGACACACTATTGTGTAGAACCGGCTTCTTTAACTTTGGTTTGCACGTATTATCTGTTGATGGTACCAATTAAACCTTTTTTTCTTTATCCAGCAATTTCCCACCCGGGTGTGTATGGCTAGTTATTTCCCATACGTAGGCTGCCATGGAGTCTGTCAGGAAAACGGAAAATTTATATCAAATACTTACCGTAATTTTCCTTTCCTGATGGACTCCATGGCAGCAGGAGTTCCCTCCCATTTGCTGGAGTAGGCTAAGTTACGGAACACAGTCTCTGACTAGAAGCAAAGATTTATGGGAGTGGGGTCCTATGAGGTATGAAAGGCGGGATTAACCCATACGTAGGCTGCCATGGAGTCCATCAGGAAAGGAAAATTACGGTAAGTATTTGATATAAATTTTCCGTTTTATGAAGTGGGTGAATATTCATATACACCTTTTTAGCCCTATGGCATTTACATATATATTCATTTTGTTTGCTCACTAGTGGATGCGCGCTTTTCTTATATATCTAGGTTTGCCGTTATGCCATACTCTTTCCATTTTCGGATGATGGATTGAACAGTGCTCCGTGAGATGTTCAATGCTTGGAATATTTTTTATAACCTAACCATGCTTTAAACTTCTCCACAACTTTATCCACATGGTTTTTGGCAACTGATTCCACTAGATTTTAGTTAGGGGTATCAGAGTAAAGGGGGCTGAATATAAATGCACTCCACACTTTTAAGATATTTATTTGTAAAAGTTTTTGAAAACCATTTATCATTTTCCATTCATCTCACAATTATGTGCCAATTTGCTCTATCACATAAAATCCCAATAAAATACATTTACGTTTTTGTTTGTAACATGACAAAATGTGGAACATTTCAAGAGTATGAATATTTTTTCAAGGCACTGTAATTCGGATGAGGTGCTTATGTTTCATCAACCACACTTAGTTGTGTTTTAAAAAAGTAAGTGCCTATACAGTTTAAAATCTGCACATGCTCAGTTGCTCCCTATTTTTTGGCCCCTGCCAAAGATCTGCTGACAGCCTAAAAATTTACTGCTGCTCAGGACCTCTGGGTTTTAGCAAAAATGGCAGGGGGGGCAAGAAGAAACAGGAGCAATGCTGGAGGCAATTTACAGAACAGGCTGCTCCTTTCTTTTACAGCACGGGATGCCCTATGCTCGACACGCAGAAACACTTGTAAATCACGCTAAAGAAATCACAAGTGGGAACTCGCATTCCCACAATGAGAAATGTGAATGGGGCCCTAATATTGCTTATGTTCAGTTTGATCTTGTACCATGATCACTGCCCCAAGTTTCCTATTTCAGGGTGGCTTCTTTCTCTTACAGTATCTTATGGAGCCACTGAGGAGGAGCTAAGGCTAAACATACATGTTAGAATCTGATTGTGCAACCTCAGAACAATCTGCTTTATGGTGACCATACATGCTTCAATAAATTATCCATTTATTTTCTGATCAATCTCTTCCAATAGGAATAAGCAATCTATTTGCCATACACAGGGAAGGAGTTGGAGACGTGTGATGTGATTGCATGCTGGGACGCAGCAGCCATCTTGCTGGTTATAAACGCTGGATGTTCTATACAGATATGCAAGATTTTTATCCTTATGCCGCGTACACACGATCGGATTTTCCGACGGGAAATGTTGGATGTGAGCTTGTTGGCAGTAAGTCCGACCGTGTGTATGCTCCATCGGACATTTGTTGTCGGACTTTCCGCTAACAAATGTAGGCTAGCATGTTCTCAAATTTTCCGCCAACAAATGTGTGTTGTCGGATTTTCCGATCATGTGTACACAAGTCTGTTGGACAAAAGTCCAAAGTACAAACACGCATGCTCGGAAGTAGAAGCGGTCGGTTTTGTAAGCTAGCATTCATAATGGAGAATTAACATTTGTGACGTGGCAAATTATGAAATCTCGAAATGCAGCGCACAATTCTCTTCTCCTCTAATGGGATAATAATGAAGCTGCTTTGCTGGTGATACTGATGGAGTTATTGTAAATGAATTTTCAAAGGCTTTTTTTTCTAGTGATATCAAGAATAGTATTACAGGTAATATGTTTTTTTTTTTATTTGTGCAAGTTACCACAACACCATTATCCTGTAGTTTTTAAGATCAAAGATACAACTATGTTGGTGTCCCTTGTCAATTTTACATTGTATTTTTTAAAATGTAACTGCCTTCTCCCAAACTGTCATTTGAAGTAAAACACATAGCCAAGTATTATTCTCCACAATTTTTTTTATTGTGCATTAAAAAAATAAAACAAGTAAATTAGACATGCTATCTGCTAATAGAACTTAACCAAAAAGTGTATTCTATGCATCCAAAAATATAGAAAATATACCAAATCAAATAATTATTCAACCAAAAAAATAATGTCAAAGTAATAACGCCAAGGCCAATAATAAATAACACGTTATCTCCTCCAATTCCGCGACATGTCTGGTTGACGAACGGCCGTTCAGAAATGAACTGAAAAGCACGTATCAACACTCACCAAACTTCTACTAACACGAAATTAGCAGAAGGAGCCCAAAGGGTGGCGCTAAAGAGCTGAAATACCACGTAGTACATCTAATACGTCACTACGTTCGTAATTGTTGGCCAACATTTGTGTGACCGTGTGTATGCAAGACAAGTTTGAGCCAACACCCTTCAGACAAAATTCCACCGATTTGTTGTCGGCAAGTCCGATCGTGTGTATGAGGGATAAGAATGTGAGTGTTATTCTTTTTACCTAATAAATTTGTTTGGGGTTTCTACACCATGAGGAGTATTTCTTTTGTCTCTGTATGGGATTCATGAAGCCTTGGTGGATGTCTGAGAGTCCTAGGGGTGGATTAATACTGCTGGAGCTGTCACTGGATTGCTGACCCCTGCGTATTTGACCTTTGTTGTGAAGGTCTATGCTGGAGGGTAAGAAGCAGTGTGATTGGGTGTTGGTGATGATATCTTTACGCTTATGACACTTAGTTGCACCATAGTATCATGACCTCCTCTGGATACTTTATATGGACTCTTGTTGATATGGACTTTTTCTAATAATTTTTAGATAATTTTAATATAGCGCTTTACTATCATTGTCTTTTATATTTATGTTGTAGTTCAGCAGTACTGTGCTAGCAGCTTAATTTTTAGCTATTGTGTAATTTGCTTAGTGCAGCAGATTTGTGTTTTTTCCATACACAGGGAGGTATGGACGCAACTATTTCCACCATGTAATCTCATAATCGCATTGAAATATGATTGTATACATGAACAAAGTATCTCAGTGCTGCCGACTGATGCAAAAAGATCGATAATATTCCGCGCTAGCTAAAATTCAATCAAAATGGAGGCTAAACTGATCAAAGGAAAGTTGTGGCTATTCGATTGTTTGCGGATTTAATAATTTTGATCAAGTTGCACATGGATCAGATAATAAATTAAAGGTTTTTATGGCCACTATGAGCTTTACTTTGATATAAGGGTTTACCTAAAGCATGCATTCAATTTCTATATATCTAGGCCTGTGTGCTACCCAATTGTTGGTAGATCTAAAGAGGATTGTACAATCAGATTGTAACATGTGGCCACCTTAAGGAGGTGCTGGGCTTCAGTGATCTGCGCAGGAGCAAGCTGCAGGTTCATGATACAAAACTCTGGGCAGACCTATTGTTCATACATCTTTCTTTCACTCGTCTCTTTAAAAACTGGAATGTGTATAGATAATAATACAGTGGGCTGTAACAGCTGAAATGATTGTACTTTATTCAGTAGTCATTTTTTGGTATATAATAGGTGACACCACTGTTCTTTAGATTTGTACATATGGCAAATACACAAACTAAGAATGTAAAAGAAATGAATCGATATAATGCATTTTGGGTTGTGGAATGTAAATATTTTTCCCTATATTTGTAATATGTGTCTCTTTAATGATACGTTTGTAACAAAGGTAACAACACAGACATTGCTGGGTGCTGGAGGTTTATCTCAGTTAGATTCTGCCCCCTAGTGGATGCATTGTATTCTGAAACAAGCTACACTCCTATAGTTATAACAGGTATTTACTGTATATTAGAGCTGCATGATTCTGGGCAAAATGAGGACAATTTTTTTGTTTAGGATAAAAAGATCACAATTCTCTCACAATTTTCGCTGCGTAAAATCTTTCACAGTATACAAAAAAATGTGGCTAACTTTACTGGTTCGTTTTTAAAAAAATTCATTTCAGTGTAATTTTTTCCCAAAAAAATAGCATTTTAACGACTGCTGCGCAAATACAGTGTGACATAAAATATTGCAACAACCACCATTTTATTCTTTGGGTTGCAAATATATATATATATATATATATATAGATCTATCTATCTATCTATCTATCTATCTATCTATCTATCTATCTATCTATCTATCTATCTATCTATCTATCTATCTATCTATCTATCTATCTATCTATATATGTGTGTGTGTTTGTGTGTGTGTGTGTGTGTGTGTGTGTGTGTGTGTGTGTGTGTGTGTGTGTGTGTGTGTGTGTTTGGAGGTTCTAGTAATTTTCTAGCAAAAAAAAAAAAAATGATTTTAACTTGAAACCAACAAATGTCAGAAAAAGGTTTAGTGTTTAAGTGGTTAAACTTCCCTCATTTACACACCATAGTGTATTCCTTTGATCTAAAGGACAAATTGTTACAATGTTGTGATTCTTGGCAGACTGCCCATTTTTTTTGTTTTTTTTTTCCTTTCTTTTGATAGCTGTGGCTTCAGCAGAGCAGAGAGAATTCTCTGCATAGAAAGAATCGGGAAATACTTTCTAAAGCTCGCAAGGAGGAAAAAAATTGCGATAACGATTCTTAAAGCGGAGTTCCACCCTAAAGTGGAACTTCCGCTCATCGGATTCCTCCCCCCCTCCAGTGCCTCAATTGGCACCTGAGGGGGCATAGGCGTGCGCAGCCTATGGCGATTACTCATGATGTTCATTCAGAAAGGGAAAGGGCTAGTAAATTACATTTTTACTGGCCCCTTCCCCCACTCATCCTAAAACATCCCGCAGCAACAGCCGGCAGAAGAGGTGGGAAGCTGGCAGTGCTGCGGGGGGAAGGAGGGGGAGCTAGATCAGTAGGGGGAATCTGTTCTGCACAGGGTGATTTGGGTGTGCCTGGGCACACCTGGCACACCCTGTGCGCACACCTATGTGAGGGGGGGGTATCTGCACCCACTTCCGGGCATAGCTAGCCGCAGCTAGCCGCAAATGCCCCCCCCCCCCCGTTGTGTTGTGGGAAACACACAGTTCCCACAACACAATGGGGGCCAGTGTAGACGCGCAGCTCGACTCGCGCATGTGCAGTAGGGAACCGGGCATTGAAGCCGCAACACTTCACTTCCTGATTCCCTGACCGAGGATGGTGGCGGGGGCAGCCGAGAGATGAGCGATCGATCGGCTTCGGCTGCCGACATCGCTGGACCCTGGGACAGGTAAGTGTCCATTTATTAAAAGTCAGCAGCTGCACTATTTGTAGCTGCTGGCTTTTAATATTATTGTTTAAGGTGGAGCTCCGCTTTAACAATTAATCGTGCAGCTCTACTACATATTGTTGTGGAATCTCATATTAGCCAATGTATTTCATATTGTATATATTGATTTGCATATATTTATTGATAATTATTATTATTATTATTATTTATATTATTATATAGTAGTGGTTTTATCAATATTATTATTCAATAAGTAAAGCAACAATTGTTAATCTTTAATAATGTATACTGTGTTTTCCAGATTTAGAAAGTCTTCATTTTTAAGTGTTGAACTTTAAATGACCTCTGCTTTATGACAAGTACTTGTAAACAGGTGTTCTCGAAAATGTATTAAGTCTACTGGATGAAAGTTCATTAGAATAGATTCAAGTTATGAAGAATTTTCTCAGACAGATAAGAAAACAGGTGGTTAATATAATTAGGTGGAATACAGGAAAGTTATGTACAGAACATTAATTAAGTTTGACAGGGTCAAACAAAGGTCTGCTTGTGCCCTCATTAAAAGTGTTAAAATACATGCATATAGTGAAACATATAAAACATCTGGTGGGGTTATTGAAAGTTAATTGTCTCAAAGTTGTAAATCTGCAAATCCTTGAAGCTAGTATCAAGATAAGGAGAGTCTGATAACACAGCTGGGTGCCAGACTGTCTCTATACAGGTGTTTTTAATTGGACAAAACCAGTTATAAATCACTTTAATGAACATATAGGAATTTTGGGAATAATTAAGTTTATCTGGTTGTAGAACAGGTGTCAGATTTATGGTTGGTTACTTTGATGTAGATCTTAGCGACCAATCATATGTAAGAGATAAGTTGAGATAAGACTTGTAAAAGTGTATATAAATGCAAGCTCTGCAATTGTTAGACAGACAAGTCAGATAGGAGCTCATAAGGCTGAACTCTATGTATGCTGCCCTATTGCACGGGTCATAGAGGTCAGAACCAATGGGCAAGTATCTGTCCTAACTTGTCCCCTCAGACAAGTCAGATAGGAGCTCATAAGGCTGAACTCTATGTATGCTGCCCTATTGCACGGGTCATAGAGGTCAGAACCAATGGGCAAGTATCTGTCCTAACTTGTCCCCTCAGACAAGTCAGATAGGAGCTCATAAGGCTGAACTCTATGTATGCTGCCCTATTGCACGGGTCATAGAGGTCAGAACCAATGGGCAAGTATCTGTCCACAACTTGTCTCCTCGTACGAGTCAGAAAAGACTTCTTAACTTGTTCCAGAATGTGGTCTCAGGTGAATTTCCCTCAAGAACTTGGTCGAGCTGGAAAACAGAACTCTGTGAGGGGACCAGACCACCGGCAGATCAGGCTGGTCCCTATCAGGTGAGAGGTTCCCAAGAATTGGCAGTAAAGACCCATTCTGGTTCAAGGTGAGAACACTTCACAATTGTTTCAATTTGGTTAGAGGATAAGAATACTTATATCTAATATGCATGCATTGTAAGAAACTGTATAAATTAGACCTGTATATTGTAATATTTAGAACATGAACCTGTATGTTATCAGCTGTTAATAAACCTGCATTGCTGAAGTTCTGCCTGGTTCGATACTTTACTATTCTACTTCATTTGGTGGCCCGTACGGGGACAGCATAACCTCAACTCCGATCTTGCCTAACTCCATGCTGGTGAGGCACTGAGCTCAACACAATTTTGCGCAATTTATATCAGGTTAGCAGACACCTATTATTAGTTCTGCATTGTGTTGTGCCGTGTTTTGCTAGCGCTAGGAGGGGCAGGTGGTTGTTGTTGGGGTATCGCTGTCCACCAGGCAGATCTTTGTGATGGTAGGTTGGGTTTTCTCAACTGTGAATGCCTTAAAATGTATTGTACAGGATGAAATACCCTGGGTAACAAAACAAAAAAAACAAAAAAAAAAATGGAAAAATTTTTCCAGAGGGGTACCCCTGTAGAAGGCTAGCTACTCTCTGTGTGAACCTACCTTTAACATGCATGTTGGTATCCTAGACTGAATAAATCAGTCTAGAAGAGGTATATTTTGATTGGTATCCTAGACCTACAAGAGGTCTGGACGAGGTTTTGGGGTAAATGTTTTGACCCCTGGAGAACCTACCTTTAACATGCATGTTGGTATCCTAGACTGAGTAAATCAGTCTAGAAGAGGTATATTTTGATTGGTATCCTAGACCTACAAGAGGTCTGGACGAGGTTTTGGGGTAAATGTTTTGACCCCTGGAGAACCTACCTTTAACATGCATGTTGGTATCCTAGACTGAGTAAATCAGTCTAGAAGAGGTATATTTTGATTGGTATCCTAGACCTACAAGAGGTCTGGACGAGGTTTTGGGGTAAATGTTTTGACCCCTGGAGAACCTACCTTTAACATGCATGTTGGTATCCTAGACTGAGTAAATCAGTCTAGAAGAGGTATATTTTGATTGGTATCCTAGACCTACAAGAGGTCTGGATGAGGTTTTGGGGTAAATGTTTTGACCCCTGGAGAACCTACCTTTAACATGCATGTTGGTATCCTAGACTGAGTAAATCAGTCTAGAAGAGGTATATTTTGATTGGTATCCTAGACCTACAAGAGGTCTGGACGAGGTTTTGGGGTAAATGTTTTGACCCCTGGAGAACCTACCTTTAACATGCATGTTGGTATCCTAGACCGAGTAAATCGGTCTAGAAGAGGTTTACTTTCGATTGGTATGCTAGCCCTACAAGAGTTCTGGAAGAATTGGTATCCTAGACTGGTAAGTCCAATTTGGAAGAGGTTCTTGAGTTGCCTAAATTTACATGCATGTTGGTATCCTGGATTGGCAATCAATCAATCTGGAGGAGGCTTTGGGGTTATCAGACCCCTGGAAAGCCTAAGTTAAAAACAAAAACAGTACTGATATGTAGCTACTAGTAGAAAAAGGTACCTTTGTTTTGTATATTATTGAACATAATAATTGTGGTGTAAAATAATACTCATGAGTTTAGAAATGTCAGGAGAGGCAAATCCTGACAGGTAAATAAGGTAAAGGTTTTGGAGCTCCATTTGTTAACAAAGTTAAAAGGTATGTATTGTCTTTGTGCTATAAGTGTATGTGTTTATATGTATCTGTTATAACGGTCTGTGTACTAACTGAGTTAAGATCAGGTTGAGACATTCCTGATCGCCGTGGCAAGCAGGGCTTGGCGGTTTTTCGTGTCTTGAGACAAGCATTTTGGTAAGGAGACGTATGCGCGTACGGTGCCTATTGGCTTTACTCTGAGCACTGCTGTCCATAAGTAATTACTAACTAACCTGTCAGTTTTAATAATTCTGTGAATATTTGTATATTTATATATAGTCAGGAATTTGTGTTCATGTGTATGCATACTTTGCTAGGTGGAGTGACTGTATTGCTATATAGAAAACAGAAGATAATGACATTTTGTTAATGAATGTTCACAAATGTAAGTTAATTCATTTGTAATGTTTGTAGACTGTTAGGGAATATTGTATGTGTGAGGGAGACTGATCATCTCCCATATTAGGTTAGAATAATTCTGTAGTGGTTGTAAAAACGTTGGTGTGAAAAGACCCTGTGTGTTAGTTCTATGAGTAAATTGTAAGAAGTATGTAACTGATGCTGAATTCTGCATAGTGTATGATGAATAGGGAAATGGTATGTATCTTCCATACAAATACAATTAGAACTTTCTGTGTCATATCTTTGATTTTGTGACACTTGTTATTAGTATTTGTTAGGAGGATTTATATTTATATGAGTTAAATGTGTGTGTGTGTGTGTGATTTTTTTTGTATGAGGTGTGAAATGAATCCCTAAGTGAATGATTGTATGTGTCTTTCGTGGAGAGGCTAGGGATTGATACATCTATGGTGACTGATTGACTTTAGCATCAAAGTTCTACATGGTATTGGCAGTGAGTGAGTGTGTGTGTTGAAGGCACGATTCATTATTTTTTTTATATTCTTTAAATATGTACCTCAGCTAGATAGCGCCATGAATGAGCTGAGGGAGTTAGAAGTTATTTAAACTGTAGAAAAAAGAAAGTTGTTTGTTTTAAGTAATTTACGACACAAAGTTCACCCATATTTTTTTTGTATCCAGCATACTGCTTCTGAAAAAAAAAAAAAAAAAAAAAAAATCTGTAGATAAATTCAATGCCGCTAATGTAATTAATGTCATGCTTAACAGATTTTACAGTTGTAGGTTTTACATGTTAGACGAAATACTGTATTTTTGTCACTTTTTGTGACAGCTCATCTCAGTGCTCTGTACCAAGATGAAAGGGGCACGTATAGGTGCCTTTAGACAGAAACTGGATGAGCTGACCAGAAAATAAATAAAATCTCAGAATACGTTCTTATTCTTAAACATTTGTTGATTTTTTTTAGAATATAAACTGTAGGTTATAATAGGTATTCTGTCTTTTATATTATGGACTGCAGTAGTGCAAGGTGAATTTTATTTTTAGTGTATCACTCTTGTAAGTATGGTGCTTATTCTCCCTTGTAGCTTTTGTTGTTTATTTTGTCATGTCCCTATCTTATTGTACAGTATTATGTATACTGTCATCTTTATATATTTGCCTACTTAGTAGTAATCACAAAGATAGTAATGGGATTTATTTATTTGGTACAAGGGAACTCCAAATTTATTTTTGTTTCTTATTTTCTAAAAAGAATAGTGAAGAGTGATGCATGGTAACAACAGTGCTACCATCTTATTATATGTGCTATATTTAGCACATACAGGGGGGTGAATTAGATAATTACAGTCTTAATTTTTAATCTTAGCTTGTAAGCTCTGGTGAGCAAGGTCCCTTATTGGTATTGGCTAGAACTTATTTTGTCCTACCTGATTACAATATTTAGTAATCCTCAGGCTGCTTATTAGTTTGCCTAAATAAATAATTTGTTTCTTTATTCCAGGAGCAGCCAGCACGTTTTCATATGTAAAGTTATACTTTGTAAAATTTCACTCCTTTTGATTTTTTTATTATTCAAGTTCCTAGTTATGCTACTACAGGTGGCAAAGTCAGTTTTTTGGATTAGGGTCACTCTGCATTAATATGATCTAATTAACAATAACATTTGTATATAATTATTCTTAAGGAAGGGACATAGTAATGCACATTTTCTTAACCTCTTTAGATTTAACAGACTGTGCAAGTGACCATGTAATTTTATTTTGATTTCTTTTTAATTATGAACAATCACAATGTAATTTTATTTTGATTTCCTTTTAATTATAATCAATCACAATGTAGTTTCACAAAATGTAGTTCTTCAAAGTCTATTTTGTGTGCCTGTATATAGACTTTATTGCAATGAAAGAACAAAGCTGTAGATATAGATATACTTTAATAAATGTCTGCTCCTTTTTAAAGTAAATCACAGTTTTTCATATGGTCATGCAAATGTACGAGACAACAGCTAAGTGTCTGATGTGGGAAATTTTTCCCAGGATTGGAGTGTATACAGCACTGATATCAGATAATTGTACCCATTTTTATTGAAAATCAGTTCCATTTTGCTCTATGCTTGGCATAGACGATAGAACCTTGTGTCCACACTCATATTCATTGGTGAATAGGTTGTATGGGCTGTTGTAGACCAAATTAAATACAATTTGCTGGGCCATATGAAACTTTGGATAGATTTGTCACTAAGTTTAGGAGTTCTAGAGGCAAATGATAGTTGCTTAGACTTCATGCTGTACAGTGGGAAATAAAATGGTCATGTGTTTAAAATAATTAACCAAATTGGTGTAGTTTTGTTTCTAAACAGATCCTTGTTTTAGATGTGATCTCTTGTTCCAGTCAAAGCCACTAAAGGAATGTATGTCAGTAACTCTTGATGACTGCAAGTACTCTAAAGATCATAAAAGGAAGTGGAAGAATTCACAATTCAAGTGTCCATTTAAATCCACATTTGTGACAGTGACATTTTCCATTTCTATAGTAGTCAAAGTCTGACTGAGATTACCAAGAGTGTTATTCACATAAGTGCAAGTGGAATACATACAAGAGACTGTTGCAGACAAAGACATTGGAAGTATTTCAGTAACGGACAATTCAAATTAATTATATGTGATACTTTGTATGTAGAGACTTACTGTTGTTTTGTTTGTTATATATGTTATAAGTATTATTATTGTGAACACCTTAAAATGGAACTTTGGTCAGAAACTTAATTCCTGCTGGATCACTTGAGGCTGACCCCTTTTGCAGGTGTAGCTATGACACACAGTAAAAAAACACAAGTGCCTATACTGTTTAAAATCCACTGTTCCACCCTGCTTTACACAGGCTCAGTTGTGCTCTATTTTTGCACTGATTAAAATCTAGAGGACAGTCTGCTGGCAGCCTGAAATTCTACTGCTGCTCAAAGGTTCTGGGCTTCAGTAGAATGGTAGCATAATAATTAATGTGGAATGTATTTTTCTTGCTAAATGAACCTTATTTTATCACATTTTGTGAGTAGAGTTCCACTTTGAGTAAATGTTCAATCATTATAAACAAATAGTTTTATAATTTTTTGCTTAAAAAAAAAAAAAAAAGTGGAGAGGTGTAATGTAATGGGTATGACATTATCGCTAAAGACTGTATGCTATTAATGCTTTATAGGATATGTTATGATATTTGTCTTTATATTGTTTTATAATTCATGTTTTAAGACATAGGAGAGGTAGGCTACTGACTTAGACAGTATAGCAGTGACTGACAGAAGAGACCCATGCTGACTGTTATTGTATAATATTCTGCAGTATAGTATGTGCAGAAATGGACAAAAAGTGAAATGGTTTTGGGTTTAGCAAACTTTGTGGGAAGACTACAAAATTAAAACTAATGAAATTTCTGTACTGACTATATTGACAGTATGACATGACCAGGGTAATAGTGACTGATAGTTGGAGTGAAGGTTAAGAAATGATAAAAATTTTACAATTATTGTATGGGAAATAGTATAGGTTGGGAAATGTAAAAAGAATAGTCTATATAAAATACTTTGTAGTGAAAACATGTACTTCAAAGGATTTATAATAATAAATATTATTAATATTGTAAGAGTATTGTATTATGATAAAACTATATAGATACATGTATATTATTTTAGCGGATGTTGTAGAAGTAAAAGGAAGCCACTAAATTAAGTTATTAGATAAGATGAGAGTGTAGGAGCCATTGCTTTGTAGGTTGCCCTGAAATGCTTGCCAGAGTCCTATTGTATCCTGACACTGACTTTATTTTTATTTTTAATAACTATATTTTTGAAGTGTATTTTATATCCAGACAAATATCGGGTGATCGCAGAAGACATGATGCAACTTGTTACAAATGTTAATTGCTACAAAGGAAGGATTTCATGCATAAAAGGAGGAACTGGAAAATCTGAGACTTGTATCCTTGCAGAACAGGTATGCACTGAACTTGTGTCTTACAGCATCCAAAGCAGCTTGTGCTATGATACTGGACCAGCAAATGATGATGAAGGAGATCTCTCCAGACACATCAAGCACTTGGCTAAGCTGAAAAGACCTATGCAGGAAAAGGCAGAGCCTTATGGGACTGAGTCTGCTGAATGCTCCTTGGAACCACATACTTGGCTTTCATTCACTAACTGAACGGATTGTTCCTCTTCCCTGTTATCCTTGATGTGATGTTGCTGAGTAACTGTTGCCTGTTGCAAGTAGTTTGTGGCAAGAATGATCACAATGGCACTGAGACTGACAACTATGTTTTCCGTGCCACATATGGAGAAGGACTTTGCAGCTACAGAAGAAGATGCAGTGTTTTTGATTGGACTGATTTATTTATTTATTGCAGCTACAGAAGAAGATGCAGTGTGTTTTTGATTGGACTGATTTATTTATTTTTTATTTTTTGGACTGATTTATTTTTATTTTTTTGGACAATTTATGTGATCAGTGTTGGGTGCATGGGGTCTCTGAGGAGCATGGTGGGTGATCTGTTGTGTGAAGCCTCAACAGGGGGGAAATGTTGTGGAATCTCATATTAGCAAATGTATTTCATATTGTATATATTGATTTGCATATATTTATTGATAATTATTATTATTATTATTATTTATATTATTATATAGTAGTGGTTTTATCAATATTATTATTCAATAAGTAAAGCAACAATTGTTAATCTTTAATAATGTATACTGTGTTTTCCAGATTTAGAAAGTCTTCATTTTTAAGTGTTGAACTTTAAATGACCTCTGCTTTATGACAAGTACTTGTAAACAGGTGTTCTCGAAAATGTATTAAGTCTACTGGATGAAAGTTCATTAGAATAGATTCAAGTTATGAAGAATTTTCTCAGACAGATAAGAAAACAGGTGGTTAATATAATTAGGTGGAATACAGGAAAGTTATGTACAGAACATTAATTAAGTTTGACAGGGTCAAACAAAGGTCTGCTTGTGCCCTCATTAAAAGTGTTAAAATACATGCATATAGTGAAACATATAAAACATCTGGTGGGGTTATTGAAAGTTAATTGTCTCAAAGTTGTAAATCTGCAAATCCTTGAAGCTAGTATCAAGATAAGGAGAGTCTGATAACACAGCTGGGTGCCAGACTGTCTCTATACAGGTGTTTTTAATTGGACAAAACCAGTTATAAATCACTTTAATGAACATATAGGAATTTTGGGAATAATTAAGTTTATCTGGTTGTAGAACAGGTGTCAGATTTATGGTTGGTTACTTTGATGTAGATCTTAGCGACCAATCATATGTAAGAGATAAGTTGAGATAAGACTTGTAAAAGTGTATATAAATGCAAGCTCTGCAATTGTTAGACAGACAAGTCAGATAGGAGCTCATAAGGCTGAACTCTATGTATGCTGCCCTATTGCACGGGTCATAGAGGTCAGAACCAATGGGCAAGTATCTGTCCTAACTTGTCCCCTCAGACAAGTCAGATAGGAGCTCATAAGGCTGAACTCTATGTATGCTGCCCTATTGCACGGGTCATAGAGGTCAGAACCAATGGGCAAGTATCTGTCCTAACTTGTCCCCTCAGACAAGTCAGATAGGAGCTCATAAGGCTGAACTCTATGTATGCTGCCCTATTGCACGGGTCATAGAGGTCAGAACCAATGGGCAAGTATCTGTCCACAACTTGTCTCCTCGTACGAGTCAGAAAAGACTTCTTAACTTGTTCCAGAATGTGGTCTCAGGTGAATTTCCCTCAAGAACTTGGTCGAGCTGGAACCCAGAACTCTGTGAGGGGACCAGACCACCGGCAGATCAGGCTGGTCCCTATCAGGTGAGAGGTTCCCAAGAATTGGCAGTAAAGACCCATTCTGGTTCAAGGTGAGAACACTTCACAATTGTTTCAATTTGGTTAGAGGATAAGAATACTTATATCTAATATGCATGCATTGTAAGAAACTGTATAAATTAGACCTGTATATTGTAATATTTAGAACATGAACCTGTATGTTATCAGCTGTTAATAAACCTGCATTGCTGAAGTTCTGCCTGGTTCGATACTTTACTATTCTACTTCAATATAGAGCTGACAGTTCAGGCAGCACTTTCCATATTGATCATTCACATCAGTCCCTTCTCTCAAGGAACTTAAAATTGAAGGCCTCTACTCCACATCCATTCATATGCATACAAGGGTTAGTTAAGTCAGGAGCCAGTTACCCTACAAGCATTTCTTTGGAATGTGGGAGGAAACCAGATTACCTGGAGGAAATCCACACAAGCATAGGAGGACATACAAATTCCACACGGGTAGTGCCCTGGTTAGGATTTGAAAAAGAAACCTAGTGCTGCAAGGCAGGAGTGCCAACCACTCAGCCACTGTGTAGTTAAGACCTAGCTCAATGCAGATACTGTACCTTCTTATAAAGAAGGATATACCGTGCTTCGCACTGTTTTAGTGAAGGTCTGTTTGGTCCATTTAAGTACACCTAACCATAATCTGTTTGGGGATAATTTTAGATTAATTCCCAAACCGTGCTCCATAGAAGCCATACATTGCACGGACGATCACCAAACAAGCCCGGAACAGCTGAAGACAGTTTGGAATAAATGGTTCTGGATACACTGTTGACCCAGGAGGAGCTAAAAGGAATTTGCTGGCCCCACCAAGTATCTTAAAATGACTTAAATCATCTATCTGCACTTAATTTCAGGAACTAGGATATAAAATCTTCACACCAACCCCAACACTGCTGCACCATATTTACCAGTGTAAATCCTATGGGAGATTGTGGTGCTGAGGGAGGGGACATGTTACATCTATTTTTGTCCTGTCGGGTTCTCAGTACTTTTTCGAATGGAGTACATGCAATCATGCCAAAATTTAGTGACAGGACACTACCATTCACATCGGCCTTTTACCTACTGCACCATGAGATATCATTGTCTCTGTATAAAAAAAAACGGTGACGAGACACCTAGTTAATGCTGCCCAGGCATGTATTCCTCCTTTATGGAAGTCGGTACACCTGCCTACTTTACAGCAATGGATCCTTATGCCGCGTACACACGGTCGGACTTTCTAGGAAGCTAGGTCCGACGTACTTGCCGTCAGACTTTCGGCGGACTACCGCCGGACTTTCTGAACGGACGGACTTGCCTACACACGACTGGACTTTCCAGAATCCGGTCTTCCCGCCAGACTTCCGCCGGACTTTCAGAATGAACGGACTTTCCCACACACGGACAAGTCAGTTCATTTTGAACGTGACTTGGGTACGACGGGACTAGTAAAGGAAGTCAATCTCGCTGCTTCTATCGGCGAGATTGAAACCTTGCGAGCCCCGTCGCAGGCATCCCAGGCCCTTGGGTCTGGTATGGAACTGTAAGGGGAACCCCCTACGCCGAAAAACTGGCGTGGGGGTCCCCCCAAAATCCATACCAGACCCCGATCCGAGCACGCAGCCCGGACGGTCAGGAAAGGGGGTGGGGACGAGCGAGCCCGGCCCCCCACCCTATATGAATGAGTATGGGGTACATGGTACCCCTACCCATTAACCTAGGGAAAAAGTTTCAATAATAAAACACACTACACAGGTTTTTAAAATAATTTATTGAACAGCTCCGGGGGGATCTTCCTCCGGCTTCGGGGGTCCCTCCGGTTCCTCTTCTCCCGGCGTCCGGTTGGTTCTTCTCCACTCTCTCCGGCCTCTTCTCCCGGTGTTCCAGTTCTTCGGCCGGCTCCTCCGCTGTCTTCAGGCCGCTCTCTTGCCAGCGGAGGCCTGGACTTCTGGGCTTCTTCCCTCTTCCCTTCTCCAGATGTTGACACGACGCTCTCTCTGGCTGGACTGCTCTCTGAGGGCTCTGTTGTGATTTATATAGGCGGAGACCCCGCCCCCTTATGATGTCACAGTCCCTGGGCATGCTGGGACTGTGACATCATAAGGGGGCGGGGTCTCCGCCTATATAAGTCACAACGGAGCCCTCAGAGAGCAGTCCAGCCGGAGAGAGCGTCGTGTCAACATCTGGAGAAGAGAAGAGGGAAGAAGCCCAGAAGTCCAGACCTCCGCTGGCAAGAGAGCGGCCTGAAGAACTGGAACACCGGGAGAAGAGGCGGGAGAGAGCGGAGAAGAACCAACCGGACACCGGGAGAAGAGGAACTGGAGGGACCCCCGAAGCCGGAGGAAGACCCCACCCAAGGAGCTGTTTAATAAAATATTTTAAAAACCTGTGTAGTGTGTTTTATTATTGACACTTTTTCCCTAGGTGAATGGGTAGGGGTACCATGTACCCCATACTCATTCACATAAGGTGGGGGGCCGGGATCTGGGGGCCCTCTTATTAAAGGGGGCTCCCGGATTCCGATAAGCCCCCCGCCCGCAGACCCCGACAACCAACGGCCAGGGTTGTCGGGAAGAGGCCCTTGTCCTCATCAACATGGGGACAAGGTGCTTTGTGGTGGTGGGGCCCCGCAGGGCGCCCCCTCCCCCAAAGCACCCCCAATGTTGAGGGCATGTGGCCTGGTATGGTTCAGGAGGGGGGGCGCTCGTTCGTCCCCACCCCCTTTCCTGACCGTCCGGGCTGCATGCTCGGATCGGGGTCTGGTATGGATTTTGGGGGGACCCCAACGCCGGTTTTTCAGCGTAGAGGGTTCCCCTTAAAGTTCC
Organism: Lithobates clamitans; assembly: GCA_037952925.1. Lineage (NCBI taxonomy): Eukaryota > Metazoa > Chordata > Amphibia > Anura > Ranidae > Lithobates > Lithobates clamitans. The sequence continues at coordinate 4,255,259 of JBBGZY010000427.1, forward strand.
ATACCAGACCTAAGGGCCTGGGATGCCCCCCCGCGCTCGCCGCAATAGGAAAATTTGTTTTTCCTATTGCAGCGAGCGCGAGATGCAGTACCCTGCTCCTCCGTCGTATCTGGTCCGTTGGACCAGCATACAGACGAATGGGCTTTCCGTCAGGAACTGAGTCCGGCGGGGTTATGACGTAAAGATTTGAAGCAAGTTTCAAATCTAAAGTACGTCGGATTTCTGACCGAAACGGTCCGTCGGAAGTCCGATGGAGACCACACACGGTCGGATTGACTGCCGGATTTGGTCCGGCGGCGTCCGTCAGACTTTTGTAGCCGAAAAGTCCGACAGTGTGTACGCGGCATTACAGTTGAGGACATTAAGAGAATGGAGGGTCTAACCAGCTCCTTTAAAGACACAACTTGAATCTTCCAGGAGAACTTAAAACAATTCTGGTGGGATGAATCTCATAAACTGTCAAACTCTCTTTTCTCCATCGACCCTCAACATCCTTGTACCCAACAACTCTGCCGGGTGTAATTACTTCAGATGATAGGTGTATTCTTGTTACCCCTTCCATTGGTGCCCCACCTGCCCCATTCCCTTTTTTTTCTCTCTTCTCTTCTTTTTTTTTATGCCTAAACTTCTCTTATCATGTGGTCCGTCCTGTATGCCTTTCCACCCTGTGTCAGGTTTCATGGCGGCTTATCGCTCGACAAAATATCTAGTTTCTTGAAGTTTGCTGGGCTATAATTTTGGCCCAAGATGGGTTTATGTCGCTCCTATGTTGAGTACTCTAGACCTTGACTCATATCTTAATGGTACCCTTGTGGACGGTTTTGTTTATGTATTTTGTTTATTTCTATGTTTTTCTGCTTTTTGTAAAAGCTGCCTATAAATAAAGAATGCAAAAAAATAAATAAAAAAGGAGTACCCTATATTGTTAAAAGAATTGGGGTGTCTGCCTTTACACGCACATGATTTTTAATGGCATCCCAGTCTTAGTCTGTAGGGTTCAATATTGAGTTGGCCCACCCTTTACAGCTAAAACAGCTTCAGCTCTTCTGGGAAGGCTGATCACAAGGTTTAGGAGCGTCTATGGAAATGTTTGACCATTCTTCCACAAGCACATTTGTGAGGTCAGGCACTGATGTTGGATGAGAAGGACTGGCTCGCAGTTTCTGCTCTACTTCATCCCAAAGGTGTTCTGTTGGCTTGAGGGCAGGACTCTGTGCAGGCCAGTCGAGTTCCTCTACCCCAAACTTGCTTTTCCATGTCTTTATGGACCTTGCTTTGTGCACTGGTGTGCAGTCATGTTGGAACAGGAAGGGGTCATCCCCAAACTGTTCCCACAAAGTTGGGAGCATGAAATTGTCCAAAATGTCTTGGTATGCTGATGCCTTAAGATTTCCCTTCACTGGAACTAAGGGGCCAAACCCAATCTCTGAAAAACAACCCTACACCATAATCCCCCCTCCACCAAATGATTGCGCACCAGTGCACAAAGCAAGGTCCATAAAGACATGGATGAGTGAGTTTGGATTGGAGGAACTTGACTGGCCTGCACAGAGTCCTGACCTCAAGCGATAGATCACCTTTGGGATAAATTTGAGTGGAGACTGTGAGCCAGGCGTTCTCGTCCACATCAGTGCCTGACCTCACAAATGCGCTTCTGGAAGAATGGTCAAACATTCCCATAGACACACTCCTAAACCTTGTGGACAGCCTTCCCAGAACATTTGAAGCTGTTATAGCTGCAAAGGGTGGAGCAACTCAATATTGAACCCTATGGACTAAGACTGGGATGCCATTAGCAAGTTCATTTGCGTGTAAAGGCAGGTGTCACAATACTTTTGACAATATAGTGTATATCCTCTTTGCTTCACAATGGTTCAATGGAGAAATTTAAAACTTCTTTATTGTCAAATCACTATAACCCTTCTGGTTGTACGTTCAAGCTGGAACCTACATATTGTTATGTACACCATTTTTTTCAAATTAAAATTCTATTTGGTGTATATTTCAGTATAGTTTTTACTTGCTGGCACTGAGTTCATTATTAATTTTAAGGTATTATGAATAAAGGGCACATGTGTATGGCCAAGATAGCAGACATGCTGTGACTAGCTCTGCACTACTCTGGCTGTACAGCCTTTTTAACTGCTACCCAAAACTTCTGAACTCATAGGGTTCTTTCACATGGCATTCCGCCTGACAGACTTCGATCAGGTCCGCCTGAAAAACTGACAGGCGGACCTGATCGAAAAGCCCGTGTGAAAAGAGGCCTTACTGCTACTATCTTACCAAAAGACAGCTCCAAGTTACCAACTTCAAGAACAGCCAAGACTACCTAAACAAGTAGCCGTCATAGCTTTATATCCAACCTTTTCTCCAGAGCAGACAACCCTTGAACCTTCTGAACCTGTGACATGATATAAATAGAACATATGAGCAGTGGCGTAGCGTGGGGGGTGCGGAGGGGGCCGTTGCCCCGGGCGCAACATTTAGGGGGGCGCAATGCTGGCTGCCTCCTCCTAAATTCACTGTCCTGTGTCCCCACGCTCTGGCCGCCATGTTCAGTCTCCGGCGCCCTGTGATTGGCCATATGGGGTCATGTGTGGCGGCGCGGCTGGCCTGTCCATGATCGCGGTACATCCTGGAGTCCCACCTCTGCACATGTTCAGTCTCTGGCACCCTGTGATTGGGTAAATGGGGTCATGTGCGGAGGCGGGACTCCAGGAGCAAGCGCGATCGTTAACAGGCCAGCCCTGCCGCCGCACATGACCCCATACACCCAATCACAAGGCGCCGGAGACTGAACATGGCGGAGCGCGGGGGACACAAAAATTCAAGATTGCGAGCTGCCGCTGTCTCCTCCTCCGGACCGATGGAAAACAAAGAAGAAAAGGTGAGACTCCCTCGTAATGAGAGTCGTGTTGCTGGCCCCGGGGGGGGGGACACAGTCTGGGAAGAGGGAGCAGCCAGCCAGAGAGAGAGTGAGAGTAGAAGAGCAGCTAGAGTCATGCAGTGTAGTGGTCAGTATAGAAATACTGTAGGTAGGATAGTGTAGTGGACAGTAAAGTAGTCAGTGCAGTATAGTGGACAGTATAGTATAGTGGGCAGTATAGTGTAGTGGTCAGTATAGTATAGTGGATAGTATAGTATAGTGGTCAGTATAGTATAGTGGACAGTATAGTATAGTGGACCATATAGTGGTCAGTATAGTGGACAATGTAGTGGTCAGTATAGTGGATAGTATAGTGTAGTGGACAGTATAGCGGTCAGTGTAGTGGGCAGTATAGTGTAGTGGACAGTATAGTGGTCAGTATAGTGTAGTGGGCAGCATAGTGTAGTGGGCAGTATAGTGTAGTGGACAGTATAGTGGTCAGTATAGTGTAGTGGGCAGTATAGTGGACAGTATAGTGTAGTGGGCAGTATAGTGTAGTGGACAGTATAGTGGACAGTATAGTGTAGTGGACAGTATAGCGGTCAGTGTAGTGGGCAGTATAGTGTAGTGGACAGTATAGTGGGCAGTATAGTGTAGTGGGCAGTATAGTGTAGTGGACAGTATAGTGGTCAGTATAGTGTAGTGGTCAGTATAGTGTAGTGGGCAGTGTAGTGGACAGTATAGTGTAGTGGACAGTATAGTGGACAGTATAGCGGTCAGTGTAGTGGGCAGTATAGTGTAGTGGACAGTATAGTGTAGTGGACAGTATAGTGGTCAGTATAGTGTAGTGGGCAGTATAGTATAGTGGACAGTATAGTGTAGTGGACAGTATAGTGGACAGTATAGTGTAGTGGACAGTATAGCGGTCAGTGTAGTGGGCAGTATAGTGTAGTGGGCAGTATAGTGTAGTGGGCAGTGTAGTGGACAGTATAGTGGTCAGTATAGAGTAGTGGAAAGTATAGTGTAGTGGGCAGTGTAGTGGACAGTGTAGTGGACAGTATAGTGTAGTGGACAGTATAGTGGACAGTATAGCGGTCAGTGTAGTGGGCAGTATAGTGTAGTGGACAGTATAGTGGTCAGTATAGTGTAGTGGACAGTATAGTGTAGTGGTAAGTATAGCGGACAGTATAGTATAGTGGACAGTATAGTGTAGTGGTAAGTATAGCGGACAGTATAGTATAGTGGACAGTATTGTATAGTGGACAATATAGTGGTCAGTGTAGTGGACAGTATAGTGGACAGTGTAGTGGTCAGTATAGTGGATAGTGTAGTGGACAGTATAGAGGTCAGTATAGAGGTCAGTATAGTGGACAGTATAGTGTAGTGGGTAGTGTAGTGGACAGTATAGTGGTCCGTTTAGTGGACAGTATAGCGGGCAGTATAGTGTAGTGGACAGTATAGCGGTCAGTGTAGTGGGCAGTATAGTGTAGTGGACAGTATAGCAGTCAGTATAGTGGTCAGTATAGTGTAGTGGGCAGTATAGTGTAGTGGACAGTATAGCGGTCAGTGTAGTATAGTGGTCAGTGTAGTGGACAGTATAGGAATCAGGTTGGTTAGTACTATTGAAGGAAAGGAAGGGACAGGACTCGGGGAGTGCTAAAAGTCCGCAGGTTAGGGGGCAGGTTAGGGGGCGCAAATTACTTGCCTTGCCCCGGGCGCTGACAACCCACGCTACGCCACTGCGTATGAGTGTACTGGATGCCATAAAATCATGAGATACGGCTCCAACTCTTTCCCACACTTCCCAAAACTAAAACTAAAACTTGAGCATAACACTGACATAACACCTGTGCTGAAATAAAGAAATATGGAGGCTGCCATTGCTAACCTCTTCTTAATTTTTGCTAGTTGCGTGGCTGTTATGGTGGTTCAATGGCTTCAATACTCTGAATCAGAAAACAAGAACAAGTGTATAATGCATAGTTCTCATTTCACTCTGATATGCTTATCTAGGTTTGTGACTTAAGGTTCTGAAACCAGGGACAGTCAACCAACCTGCAGTATTTTTTAGAAGGAAGTCAGTAGTTGCAGACAGTTTTCATCCTTTTATATTCACAAATTTCCTTTAATGCTAAAAAGTAACATTGTTGCTCCCCCAGCTGATGAAGATTATAGTGCTCATTCTTCTAGTGAATGATCTAATATAGAGGGATACTTATCTTACGCCACAGTCCTCTGGCAGCGTTGGTCAGATTGGTTTTCAGTGGTCTGGTTGTCACAATCTGAATCTTCAGGGAAGAACACTGTTGGAACATAAATGTAACTGTCTCCTATCTAAATTGGCCCTAATTCGTGTATGTATGCATGTGAGGTAGGGACCTTAGATTGTAAGCTCTGAGGACATGGACTCAAGGAGCTATATAATTACCTATAATACAAAATATAACCTTTAAATTAGGTAATTTTATTCCTGTGAATTACATCATCCTCTAAACCAGGGGTCTCAAACTGGTGGCCCTCCAGCTGTTGCAGAACTACAATTCCCATGAGGCATTGCAAGGCTGACAGTTAGTTATAAGCATGACTCCCATAGGCAGAGGCATGATGGGACTTGTAGTTCCGCAACAGCTGGAGGGCCACCAGTTTGAGACCCCTGCTCTAAACAAACTATATTCTTATTCAGCTTCAGAAGAGAGTAGGGAGTACAGTTTGAATATGTTTTTTTATTTACAGAGTTATATACAGTAAATACATATCACTAACATTCATTAAAATAGGCCACCAATGGCATCTCCTGGCTAGGTGATGATAACCTAAAACATGTTACCTCTCCACTTTGGCTGACATTCACTGTGACATTAGTTGACTCCATCCAGTTCGAAAAGTCAATGAGACCACAGTTACATGCAAGTGTCATTGGTGACAGATCAAGGGTCTGCAAGGAAGCCAGAGATTTAAAACTGGAAGATGAGAGGGTAATAAGATTGTTGCTCCCCATGTTTAGGGTTTTCAGTGCTTTAAGGCCAGTGAAGAGTTGTTCTGGGATGAGTCTAAGGTTATTTCTGGACAGATCTAAAAAACGAAGGCTCTTTAAATCACTGAATAAATCTTCGGGGAAGGAGTAGATGTAATTCTTTGAAAGGTTAAGAATTTCAAGTAATTCCAGATTCGTAAAGATGTCTGAACATTGTCCAGAGTTCCAAATCTGTCCCAAATCGTTATCAGACAGATCCAAATAATGCAACTCAGACTTGATTATGGGTTTGCTAGCAGAGTAACAATGGGAGAGTTTATTACTGCTCAATAGCAGTTTATTCAGAGATTTCAGCTGCAGAATATCCCACAAGGACCTAAGGTCAGTTAGTCGATTGCTTGAAAGATCCAGGAAAGTGCAGTTAGGGCAGAAAGACGCTAAGCCATAAGTGTCTGAGATGCGGTTTTGTTTTAACAGTACCAGAGTTAAAGCTGGGAGTTTAACTTGAGGTATATGCTTCAGAGCATTGTCCCTTAAGTTCAGTGATGACAGCAGAACAAGACCATCCATTGCTCCAAACTGGATGGCTCCAATATTATTTACACTAAGATCCAAGCTTTTAAGAGGGGAAGCCCACAGGCTTTCAAAACTTTTGATTGTAATATCTCCAAGGAGATTTCCAGAAATATTTAGGCTCACCAGTTCTGTTAGACCTGCAAATACTCCTTTGTTAATGTTACTGATTTTGCTGGAAGACAGATCAAGGGACACTAGCTTGGTAAAAGCAGAAAAGAAACCAGGGGTAAGCTGTGAAACAAAACTATGGGACAAATCAAGATAAGAAACATTACTTGAGCTGAGACCTGCAAAAGTATTTTCGTCTGGGTTTTTCAGATTACTGAATCCAAATCCACTTCCCAACACTGGACTATGACTCATCTTAATATGCTTCACCTGGGTACCTGAAATAGTCCTGAAATATTGTCCAAATGTGTCTGCATTCCAGGCCATGAATGATATATCTAGGGTGCCCAAGGTTATGTTCACAAAAGGATTAGCACACCGGGATGTATTAGACACTTGTAGTGGATTATATGAGAGATCAAGGAGCTCCAGCCTTCTTCCTCTCCAGTATTTAAGATCATTTTCACACAAGTGGCTGATTTTGTTGGATTTTAAACTAATGGTAGAAAATGACTTCAGCCTTAGAAAACTAGGATCAGGTTGTAGCCTGTGTATGTTGTTATAAGAAAGATCAAGCTTCCTCAGAGAGAACAGTTCACCAAACAAACTGGATTCCAAAACAGATTCATCAAGTCCATTAGAGTCTAGAATAAGAACTTCAAGTTTAAAAAGACCCTTGAAGGCCTCTGGGTGTAGGTTGAGGTTACGGTTGCCTCCAAGGTCAAGGAATGTAAGGCTAGGCAGGTTGTGGAAAGCACCTTTTCCTATGTGAAAAGGCCCTTTTATGCTCTGGCCACCCAACAATAGGCTTTGTAGCTTTGGGAGGGTCGGGAAAGAGTCATTTGAAATGGATGAGATACGGTTAAAATTAAGCAAAAGTACTTGAATGTCCGGAGGAGCAGAGGGAACTGTTAACAAGCCTTGGGCCTGGCAGGAATAAATAGAGCGAGACAGGGCCATAAACATGTTACACTCTGAAGAATAAGACATCAAAACTGTACAAGAAAGCGTTGCAAGCAGCAGGAAGACTGATGGAAGGAACATGTTACCTGTAAGATAATAATACAAAAAAGCATATTAAAGACTTGTGTAAAACAAAGAGTAGAATAAGTAAATACAAAATACTGTGTTAGAGAGTGAAGTGACAGATCTAAGCTTTTTCAACAAAGTGTTCCACGGAGCAGTAATGATGTTGCAAACAGTAGAAATGACACAAAAAGTTTACATCCCGGGTCAATCATCCACAGGTAATTGCTGCAAGTTCAATTACATGTGAACAGTTGCGAATGTGGTCAGCCTCTCATTGTTTTGTATAGGGATTCCCATTCGCAGTTGATCGTACAAACCCCACTGAGTTTCCTGCAAAAATTTGTACTCTTCCCCTAAACACTACTGTCAACAAGGCCTTAATGTGGGTAACAACCTTGTTACTACTTATGATAACAAAGTGATACATATATTGGATTTTGGCACAAACAACGTTTTTTCTGTAGTACTGACTTTTAAGAGTTAATTAAAGAGTATGTATAACTAAAACTTTTGTTGTACTTTAGGCTTGAATTAGTATCCCCTACAGGTTTTTTTTGTGGTCTTTATCCCTGCTAGGTGCATTTACCTATTTTTCCTGGTGACCAATGTCACTGAAACAGGAAGTGATGAGAAATTCAAAATTTTAGAGTTGTCAACAGAATTAGTGGTAAGAGTAAATCTTCCAATGGGTCAAATGTTCCATTGACAACTGTCTAAGAGGACAATTTCTCTCACTTTGTATGGATTTTCTCACATTCTTGAGCATCTCTAAAAAAAGATATAAAAAGTAAATTTCCTTGATGGTATGCATACAAAAATATATTTTTTACATATAAAATACTATATATATATATATATATATTAGGACTGTTACTGATTAAAATTTTGGTGTTTTTTTTAAATCGATTAATCGACTAATTTCAATTAATTATAACGCACATATAGATCCAACTACTTTTAGCTGACATCATGCATAGCTCCTCCCCCGTACACGTTACGTTCAAGCAGAACTTCCTCAGCGGGGAGGGGCTACGGCGTCTCCCTACAGTCTATTTAGATAGCACCGTTGTGCATCAGGGGGACCGATGGAGAGCCAGAGACATCCATCACCTGCTGAGACAGCAAAGTGTCAGCTCTTTGGAAAAAAGTGCCCTCATCATAAATGTTTCTTGATTGCTGGATAACCAATCAATGTCAGTTCATTGTCAAACTGACTTACAGCCAAAAAAGCCCTCAGATATGTTGATTTTCATAGCCAAGTCCAGGATTTACATAGATGTTTATCTGAATACTTTGACCAGTAAGATCAATCAAATCGTTAGGATCTGTCTTCCTCAATTTATGATTTCATGGACATCGATGTCACCGGACTTCTCCCCCCTTCTCTTCGTTAGCAGACGGAGGCACTTGGGGAAGGGGGGGAGTCCGGTGACATGGGACGGGACTCTCTGAAGACCCGGAAGCCGGCGAAGGTGAGTACCGATCAAAAGAATTTTGATCGATCAAAAAAATTAACGGTAAATCGAGGAATTAATCTTTAATTTTCCCAGCTCTAATATATATATATATATAGGTTTGGTTCACCCTTTATGTGAAAAAAACACAGTGAATGATGGGAGCTGACCTACAGGAAGTGATGCAACCAGAAAGAATGTTTTAAAATACAAACAGAAACATGAAATTTCAAACGTTTTGTGGATGAGGTTAGAGATAATATTGGGATTGCTGGGCCAGAAATAATATTACAAAAGGATTCTATTTATTATGAGAAGTGAAATTCCGCCTGAAAAGGTGAACTTCGCCTTTAAACTTCTAAAGTCTAAAAAGTTGGATATAAAGTTCAAAACAGCGCTAGCAGCCTATATCAAACAATATACATTCTCTGCAGCCTATAGTATGACATTTCTGGTGAGTGGGTTCACCAAAGGGGGAGCCACCTTACTTGTTTAAAGTTTTGGAGCACCATTGCACTTTTTACAGAAGCCAAGCAGTGCCATCTTAAGAGCATTATAGGCCCCCGGGCATTACAGTGCACTGGGGCCCTGTCTACACAATCATGCACGATTGTGCAAAGATTGCACATTTTCTCTTTTTCCTCTGCAGCCTTTTTCCTCTTCTGTGCTCCACTCAAAACATTACATTTCATTTCTGCTCTAAAGGTTATTTTCACCAACACGTAATAAAGTTTCTTTTTCCTCACCTTTCTTACACTTCCTCGAACTAGTGGCAACCCGAAGATTGATATATAAGGGGGACACATAAGATATTACAGTCAAAACTTGGGGGGGCCCGGGCACTAATAACTTTCACCACTAAATCATAAAACTAAAAAATAAATAAATAAATAAATATATATATATATATATATATATGTACACACTCACACTCTGGTGCTGCTGGTCCTGCCTGTTTGGAATAATGCTGGCGTGGATACTGCTGCCTGGCTCCTCTGAGACGCAGAAGTGTGACAGGAAGCTGCAGCATGCAGCTGCAGTAGAGAGCAGAGCCGATGCTTCCTGTATCTGTCACAGGCGGAGTGCATTTTATATCACTCCGCCTGTGAAGAGCCGGAACTACACAGAAAGCATCGGCTCCGTTCTTTACAATGACAGCTGACTCACACTGCACACTGCCCGCCGCTAAGTCGCTGACTGGTATCGGGACTGATTGTGCGGCACTCTGTCTCTGTGAGGGAGCCGCACCGCACAGCACTGGCACAACGCGGCAGCGAACTTTGTGACATCTGAAAGATGCTTGGCTGGGGTCACTGGGCAGGTGGGGCCCCCCAGGCAAGTGGGGCCCCCGGGCAACTGCCCAACTTGCCCATGCGAAAAGACGGCCCTGGCACCAAGGTGCTTGAAGATACCCACATCACAACATATAAATTTCAAAAATATGAATTTTTTAAATTCATATCATTTACAAAGCAATAGTTTAAAAAAAATATTAGGACACAGTATGGGGGGGGGGGGGGCAGCAGTCTAGAGAACAGTAGTTATTTCCTCCACATGCAGAGCAGCGCAGGAGAGGAGGTCCAGGGGCCATCACTACAAGACACCTAAGGTAGCTGCTTCCCTGCACTGCTCTGAATGTGGGGAGAAGCATTGTGGAGTGTCGGCTAGGTGGGGACACAATATGTCCATGACCTGCCTGCCATCGCTAGGTAGGTCACGGGGGGACCACCTGGGGACTTTTCTGGGAACCCCAATTGAGAAGACCCATTTTTTACACAAACCAGTTGCAGGGAACAATATATATTTGGGTGTTATTGAAGAATATTTTACATTTGATACATTTGATGACATTTGATACATTTGATGACCCTTCAGGATATATGATAACACCATCGCAAAGGGTCATTGTTATGTTAACCCCTTGCTCTTCTGCTCTCTTCACCATCTACTGTATATTGCACTTGCATTTTAAAGGGGGTAAGCATTTATTGTTATGCATGTGCACAGTATGTATAGTATGTTTTTTTATAAAAAGAAAAGGATCTTCTTTATATGTATTAGTCCAATTCACCCTCCCTTAGGGCTATATGGGTAACAATTTAACTCATTTGTCTTGTGTGAGGTAATCGTATTGTAGTACAAATACAAGACATATTTGGCGGTACACTGCTACTGTGGTATAAAGTTATCTAGGAGGTTGTTTCTGGTCTAGGATCTTAAGGCAATATTAAACCCAAAACCAAAAATATATTTTGCAGCTTACCAATTATTAGATGGTAGCTGCATTTGTTTTCTTCTTTAGTGCCCGTTCATACCAGATGCAGTTCTGTGTGCTTTTTTTCTGCACTAAAAATGCATGCACCGTGTGTTCTATGTATTCCAATGGCTTTAGTTCACACCAGTGCAGTCAGTTCCAGTCAGTTTCTGCACCGGAATCTGAAATTGACTGCATTGGCATGAACTAGAAAAAAAAATGGCCCTTAGGCTTTTTCCCCCTCTGTTTTCACTTGGTGATCTGACAAGTAATACACCTCCTATATTAGAGTGCCATGAAAGAGCAACAGGGGTGCTTTTGGACAGCAGTATTGTCGGTCCAGGGGAAGGGGAATGTTACATATACTAGCAGATTTAGATACACTAAACACAGTTACAGAAACTGTTTTTTTTTTTCTTTTGGGCTAAAGGTGTTACATAAGGGCAAGTTCACATCGGATGCACTTCAGTACGCTTTTTTTCTGCATAAAATGCAGTGTTTTCCATGTTTTTCCAATGGCTCTAGTTCACACAATGCCGTGAGTTTCCAGTCAGTTTCTGCACCAGAAACTGGCTGCATGGTTGCTGATTTTTTTTTGCAGGTGGAACTCCGCTTTAAGTGTCAGTGCATTTGTTGATCCTTTGGATAGATTTGGTTTGGTGGTCGGTCCTCTCTGCTGAGTAACTTCCCATTGTTTATGCACCCCTGCACTCGCCCGGGATGGGCTTTTACATTGACGAGATCCTGGTATGGTCTTATGCAGTGGCAGCCGGTGGTCAAAATTTTAGGGGGGGTGCAAAACAGACCGAGACCTGCCCCCCTCAATCGCATCCCCCCCAAGGAAGGCTCTTGCACTACATAGTAGTTGGCAGATCTATAGGAGATTGCACAGACTGTATTGTGTATGGTCTGGTGAAAACGGGGATTGGACAGAGTATGGTCAGTTTTAGGACAATACCAAGAAATAAACTGCTTTCATATAGGAAAGAGGAGGGATGGCCAGGATATACACAACCAGCAGGAAGGGATGTGCAGGGATGGATAAACAGGTAGGGGAGTAGGTGGGTGGGTGGATGGATGAATGGATGGGTGGATGGATGGATGGATGGGTGGATGGATGGGTGGATGGATAGGTGGGTGGATGGATGGATGGATGGATGGATGGGTGGATTAATGGATAGGTGGATGGATGGATCGGTGGGTAGGTGGATGGATGGGTGGGTGGGTGGATGGATGGATGGGTAGGTGTGTGAATGGATAGGTGGGTAGATGGATGGGTAGATGGATAGGTGGATGGATGGATAGGTGGGTGGATGTATGTATGGATGGATGAGTGGGTGGGTGGATAGGTGGGTGGATGGATAGGTGGGTGGGTGGGTAGATGGATGGGTGGATGGATAGGTGGATGGGTGGGTGGATGGATAGGTGGATGGGTGGGTAGGTGGGTGGATGGATAGGTGGGTAGGTGGATGGATGGATAGGTGGGTGGATGGATGTATGGATGGATGAGTGGGTGGGTGGGTGGATAGGTGGGTAGATGGATGGGTGGGTAGGTGGGTGGATGGATAGGTGGGTGGGTGGATGGATAGGTGGATGGATGGATAGGTGGGTGGGTGGGTGGATGGATGGATAGGTGGGTGGGTGGGTGGATGGATAGGTGGGTGGGTGGATGGATAGGTGGATGGATAGGTGGATGGGTGGGTAGGTGGGTGGATGGATAGGTGGATGGGTGGGTGGATGGATAGGTGGGTGGGTGGGTGGATGGATAGGTGGGTGGGTGGGTGGATAGGTGGGTGGGTGGGTGGATAGGTGGGTGGGTGGATGGGTGGGTAGATGGATGGGTGGATGAATAGGTGGGTAGATGGATGGGTGGCTAGTTGGGTGGATGGATAGGTGGATGGGTGGGTAGGTGGGTGGCTGGATAGGTGGGTGGATGGGTGGATGGGTGGATGGATAGGTGGATGGGTGGATGGATAGGTGGGTAGATGGATAGGTGGGTAGATGGATGGGTGGATGGATAGGTGGATGGGTGGGTGGATGGATAGATGAATGGGTGGGTAGGTGGGTGGATGGATAGGTGGGTGGGTGGATGGATGGATAGGTGAGTGTGTGTGTGGATAGGTGGGTAGATGGATGGGTGGATGGATAGGTAGATGGGTGGGTAGGTGGATGGATAGGTGGTTGGATGGATGGATGGGCGGGTGAATGAATGGGTGGATGGGTGCAGCGAGGAAGGAGATATTTAATGATCAGGAGATGGTAGATCTGCCTGTCAGTGCTCTGATCCATCACAGATCAGTGTACAGTGAAGGAAGCTTGTCTTCCCCTCCTGCTGTCATCTCCTGTCCTCCCAGCACAATTTCACTATGCCATCCAGTATGATCACATCCCCCCTGCCAGGGAGAAGCTCTGGTCTCTGCTCTCAGACTGGGAGTAAATCCAGCTGGGTGAGAGGAGAGGAGAGGACAGCCCGAACAACTAGCATAACATTACCTACTGCGTGCCTGGCTGCCCCTCCCCCTACCTGCCACACATTTAACACTAGCAACCCCATCCAGATGTACTGTCTTGGGAATGCACTAAAAGCTTCTCAACCCTTCACTGCCTCTGCACTCCCCCCTCCTCCTCCCCAGATCCACTACACAGGCAGCTGCTGTGATCACAATGCAAGACTGAGAGCACAACACAAGTGTGCTCTGCTTAATCTTACCTCCTAGCAGCTTCTTCTTTGCGCTTCATGGGCAGTCTAAATGCCAGCTGATAGATTTGCTTGCCCACAATCACATGATTGCAATGACATAATGCTTCCCATAGTACCTCTGTGTCCGGCCCCCCCCCCCCCCCTACACTTAAAAGGGACATTTAAAAAAAAAATTTGGGGGGGGGGGCTATCCCCCTATGGATAGGCCACTGGTATGATAACCAGGATGTAATGACTTGTTCTTATGATGATTTCAATTTAAAGGCTATATATAACTATACAAAACTGGTTCCTAATTGTAGATTTCTCATGCTATATTCATTTGTCATAGAATTAGCCCGTAGTAAACTCCTAAAGAAGCGGAACATTTCTGAGAAACGCGGTGAGTAATCCCCATGTATTCAGCATATATTAGCAGAAATATATATGGACTAAGTCACTAGTACTATAATGATGTTGTATGGTTGTGATAGCTCAGAGGTGATGAATGGGGATTGTACAAGTATGGGGGTTTATTATTGGAAAAATGTACTGCTGATCTAACTATTGCTTTTATAAATGATATTAATAGAAGATTTATATTTTTGTAACTTATATATTGATATTGTGATGTAGATATGGTGGATGATGCTGGAAAGATTGGGTTATACCCTAACAGCAAAGTCCATAAGTAAAAGGTTCATAAACAATTATTCCATAAAGACCATGTAAAATAATATGTAAAGCTATGCAACATCAGCAGTAGCACCCCATAGATCTAAGCAATCTAAGGATGAGCTCAGGCGTGTTCGCAAACAGCACGTGCAGAGCCCGCCAGTCGGCACTGCGGAGCGCTAATCACAAGCAGTGAGACATTTCCTGAGCTCTGCAGCTGCGCATCAGGACAATGTCTCACTGCTTATGATTAGTGCTCCGCAGTGCCGACTTCCTGGCAGGCTCTGCATGTGCTGTTTGCGAACACGCCTGAGCTCATCCTTAGGAATAACTATGCAAGATAACAAAAGGGAACACACGGGGGTGCCAGACTAAGTGTAGCATGTGAAACTGAATGGATTTATCTAAAAGCCAATTGGCAACTTTCATATATAAAAAGCAAGTGGGCATATCTGTACATTTGGGGCAACATTTCAAAAGGATCTGTGGGGCTCGATGCTTCTATAGCTTGATGTGCCTGATGGAAGACAGAGGATCGCTGGCCAGGGGCAGAGGTAAGCAGGGTGGAACGCAGAAGGAGCCAAACTGGATGTGACATTAACGGTAAACTGGAAATGTCACAGATGGACTGGGTAACGCATTTCAAAGCATCTGCTTCCTTGTCAAACCTGATTCATGAATCCTTTTGAGTTGACCTCAGGACACCTTTAAACATCTTGCCCCAATTGTACAGATATGACTTCTTGCTTTTTATATATGTAAGCTGCCATTTGGCTTTTAAATAAATCCATTAGGTTTCACATGCTACACCTAGTCTGGCGTCCCTGTGTGTCCCCTTTTATATATTGTTACGCGAGTCCCCTAAATGTAACAATTCAAGGGCCAGGGCCACCATTGTTCAAATGTGAGCACTCATCTGAGCGGTTATATGCGAATAGAGCCTCCAGCTGACTCCGGACAGGCAGTTTGCATCCAGGGTCTGCATTTTTTTAAGAGTTTTGGCCGCACACATACAAACTGGCCACAGCCAATTGGCCAGTTTGTATGCGCCCATCCAGTGGTGGCATTTAGCCCACTTTTGAACGCAGCAGACTATCTGCAGATATGCGTCTGTGTGATTGTAGCCTTTTGCCCCGTACACACGTGCGGAATTTCCTTCGGAAAAAACATCCAAGATTTTTCCGACGGAATTCCGCTCAAGCTTGCCTTGCATACACACGGTCACACAAAAGTTCTCTGAACTTTCGACCATCAAGAACGCGGTGACGTACAACACTACGACGAGCCGAGAAAATGAAGTTCAATGCTTCCGCGCATGTGTCGAATTGTTTCCGAGCATGCGATTTTTTTTACGGAATTTCCGATAGGAACTTTTTCCGGGGGAAATGTTGAGAACCAGCTCTCAATCTTTTGCTGGTGGAAATTCCGCCAGCAAAAGTCCGATGGAGCATACACATGGTTGGAATTTCCGACCAAAAGCTCACATCGGACTTTTGCTGGCCGAATTTCTGATCGTGTGTACGGGGCATAAGAATTCTGCTCTCCAAAGCAATGAAGTAGTGGCATTTCATCTATGCAACTAATGATTTTATACATTTTCTGATGTCAGAATGAAAAATTCCGCTAAGCAGGTCAATTTCTGCGCTGCCTGTGTAACACTATTGGGTTTACTTAAACAATACAAGTGCTATGTACACTGGATGCTTAACCACTTCAATACCGGCGTATAGTCATATGACGTCCTGGGATGGGATCTCCCATCCTGGGTGGACGTCATATGACGTCCTGGGATTCCCGGCCACCTAGGGGGCGCGCGCCCGCCCACCGCGTTGCTCGGGACCCGGTGCGTGTGCCCGGCGGCCGCGATGTCCGCCGGGCACCCGCGATTGCCCGTTAACCGGGCCGGACTGTGGATGTGTGTGTGTAAACACACACATCCACGTCCTGTCAGCTCAGAGGAGAGCGATCTGTGTTCCCAGAACGGAGGAACACTGATCGGTCCCCTCCCCCTACAGTTAGAAGCATTCCCTAGGAAACATATTAACCCCTCCCCGCCCCCTAGTGGTTAACCCCTTCACTGCCTGTCACATTTACACAGTAATCAATGCAATTTTATAGCATTGATGTACTGTATAAATGTGAATGGTCCCAAAAATGTGTCAAAAATGTCCGATGTGTCCGCCATAATGTCGCAGTCGCAGTCGCTTATTGCGATTTTTTTTTACCAAAAATATGTAGAAGAATACGTATCGGCCGAAACTGAGGAAAAAATAAGTTTTTTTTAAAAAAAATTGGGATATTTATTATAGCAAAAAGTAAAAAATATTGTGTTTTTTTCAAAGTTGTCGCTCTTCTTTTGTTTATAGCGCAAAAAATAAAAAACGCAGAGGCGATCAAATACTACCAAAAGAAAGCTCTATTTGTGGGGTAAAAAGGACGTCAATTTTTTTTGGGTACAACGTTGCACGACAGCGCAATTGACGTTTAAATTGCGACAGCGCTGAAAACTAAAAATTGGCCTGGGAAGGAAGGGGGTGAAATTGCCCTGTATTGAACCGGTTAAGAAGTGCATTAACCCACAGCAACCAATGAGAATTTATCTGTGGCTATGGTCCTCACCTAATAAACTGTCCATATTGAAAATTGTATTTTCTGCTTTGCTGCCAGTACATAGGACCAAATCTGCCCTGGAAAAGATCAGTTAAACCTGAATCTAATCTGACCAGTCCCATGGTTGCTAACACTGCCCACTCTTTGGTACATGAGCAACTTTATGGCAAGAACTGGGAAAGTAAAACAGATTTGTACTTACTGATGTCTCAACCACAGGACTCAGAAACTGGTGAAGTCTCCACCAACCCGATCTTCCAGTGCTGAAATGCTTAAGTCTCTGCTTATCCTCTATTTATATATTTGGCAGATACAACTTCTCAATGAGGAAACAAATTGCTGACGTCAGAGAATCACAGTTATGTTTGGCAACAGAGAGTAGGAAATTCCCACGTCCTGACCGCTCACCATTTACTACTACTACTCAACAAAATACTACTACTACTACTACTACTACTGCTCAACAAAATACTACTACTACTACTACTACTACTACTCAACAAAATACTACTACTACTACTACTACTGCTACTACTACTACTCAACAAATATCATTAGGGGTTTCTCTCTAATGAACATGGAGACAGAAAACTTCCACACCCTGCTGCTAATTAATTCCAAGAATACAAGTGTTGTTGCACACACCGTACCCAGAGCTGCCAGCTCTCCTTTATTTCCATGTAGGGTCCCAGTTTTATTTTCCGGAAATTTCTTTGTTCTATAATTCTGACCAAATTCTTGTCAAGTCTCACTTTCTAATTGATCTCTGTGCTGAAATACCATAAATATTAATGTGGGTTGTAGGTTTAAGAATGTTCATTTAAAGACGCAGTAATAATTTTGAAATGATTCTGTGTTTGTACTGGGGCCTCTAAAAATGTAAGTTACTGGCCTGCAAAGCAGATCAGAAATGATAGTTTTCTTGTGCATAAATGTATACTGTGTATTTCTGTATATTAGTGGGTTTGTATGTTTGGATGACTCAACACGGGGCCTGCTTTATCTTCTTTTTACTATTTTGCTCTCATACTGAGCTTGGGGGGTTCAGTCACACATTTAGGCTGGGTTCACACATATGCGAATACACTGCATCCAATTCGCAGAACATTTGAAAATATGTTCTTTTCAATGGGTCTGGTTCACATATGTGTGTTGCATCCGCACTCCGCATTGCACAAAAAAGTGTGCGTTTTCTAGGCAGTGTGGTGCGAATTGCAGGCAAATAATCTTCAATGGGAACGCAACTGATTCGCAGATATGTTCCTTTCTGAACACAAATTCTCTCCCCCTCGTCACTACACCTCCCCCTCTCCCTGATCAGCTGATCCGCAGCTACAACAGAGAGGAACCGCTCAATGAATCATTTTTGTCTTTTCAGGGAAACCGGAGCTGCAATTTGCACCAGACTAGTGTGAACCCAGCCTCAAATGCCGCGTACACACGACTGTTTTTTCCGTCGGAATAAACTCTGAAGGTTTTTTCTGACGGAGTTACGATGAAACTGTCTTGCCTACACACGATCACACCAAAGTCTGACCGTCTAGTACGCGGTGACATACAATACGTACGACGGGACTAGAAAAAGGAAGTTCAATAGCTAGTAGACAATAGCTGCCGTCTCATACTTGCTTCAGAGCATGTGTCGTTTTTGGTCCGTCGGAACAGCATATAGACGAACGGGTTTCCCGATAGGAACTAATTCTGTCGGAAAGATTTAAAACATGTTCTATTTCTAGGTCCGTCAGAATTTTCGAAAAAGAAAGTCACACACACGATCGGAATGTCCGATGAAAAGATTTCGTCAGACTTTTTCTGCCGGAAAGTCCGACCGTGTGTACGCGGCAAAAGTGTTACTAAACCCACAACAGTAAAATTAGTCTGTATTTGCAGTAAGCTAAAAAATTAGAACAATCAGCGCAAACTGTAATATATATAAGATAAGTGCAAGCTGAACACTTTAGGTTATCACCATTCACCAAGCCCATAATTCAAACTAAAAAAACTAAATTTAAGTGCAGCGCAAAAAATAATAAATAAATAAAGTCCATATATTAAAAGGGTGATCCTACACTGCCTCTTCAGTGCGGCAGTGTAACAGGCGAGCTTCCAGTGCAATTCAGAATGCAGCAATCACCCAAAGAAAAAAGAGGAAAAAACCTAAGAGCGGTCCGTTTGGTATAGCCATATAGGCAATTTATTGAAAAAGTATAAAACCACTGTTTAAAACACGCGCTGGTTCAGCGCAAAAGAAAGGATGTATGTACAAGGCTGAAAAACTGTTTGCGACTGTTTGCGTCCGAACAGCTGTGAGATGGCAGCGGGTGACGTCGGAGCACAAACTCCGCCCCCGGGGGAGGGCGAATTACAATGGTAAAAAATGTAAACAAATCTGAAATAACAAAACAAAATTTCGTCTGAAATAACGAATTATCGGAATTAGAAACACATTTGAAAACTAAATTTAAAGAAGTATGGGAATTCGTTTTTTTTTTCAATTTATACTTACCTAGAAGTTGATGCATCATCGGTCCTTCTGCACGTCTACACTTTCTGCCGATCGTTCGGTGTTTACAGCTCCCCGAGCAAAGAGCTGGAAACTGTCAGTCACTGGCTCTCTGCCCCTCCTCGCTCACTGGAGCGCTGGGCTGTGGAGGGGGCGGGGGCGGCCGGCTCAGGCTATCAGCAGCTCGCTGAGAGGCTGAGCCACGTGTTGGTCTAGGGATCTGGCGAATCCAGACTCCGTGGTTGTGATGACGTGGAGCCTGGACCGACTTCTGTGACGTCAGCAGTGAGCTTTGGCTATACTTCTCCTTTTAAATTTGAAAATAAATTTTAAATGCTGACTATTGGTGATTTCCTTTAAAGATTGTGTATATTAAAATATAGCCGTCTTCCGCAATTCGAATTTCAAAAAGAATTGAATAGAATAAAACAGAGTACAACAGAATAGAGAATAAAAGAATAGGATAGAAACTAAAAGGGTAGAATAGAGTAGAAAAGAATAGAATAGAAATAAATAGAATAGATTGGACTAGAATAGAATAAAATGGAAAGAAAAGAGCCGTCTTCTGAAATTTGAATTTCAAATAGAATAGAATAAAATAAAAAGAATTTAGCCATCTTTCAAATTTCGAATAGGATAGAACCAGCTATTCTTCACAATGAATTTGGATCGATTCAATATTTTCGATTTGAATTTGATTCTAATACTTGGAATCCACTGGAAAAATCCGGTCAAAAACGAATAAATGAAAATAAACTAAACTAATTTTGTTAGGAATGCAACTAAGCGAAATTGGTAACTTAACTAAACGTTCCGAAACTAAACTAATATTTTCATTCTGCACATGTCTAATTATTTGGTCAAGGGTGGCATTGCACTAAGATTTACACTGTGTACAAAAACGTAAACAGGGCACCTATTAAAACATCAGTTGTAAAAAAAAATTGCGTCACATATCAAACGTAAACTTGCTCATCTAAAACAGCTGCTGGGAGTACCATCATATGCACTGATACTCATACTTCAGTGACCAATCCTGACTTATTTATAATATTCCACCACTATTGTATCATATTATCACAATTTTCATTTTTGTGTACTGTATGTTATTTATTTAGGAATGCTTTTTTTGGGGGGGGGGGGGGGGCGTGGCCTGACGCAGCATGTGAGCAGACATCTTTCTCAGCAGCTCTCTGATCCCTTTGCACAATCCTCTGTAATCCTGCTCACCTGCCACACACACTCGGCTAAAATTTCTCCTGTACGCTTGGGGAAGACTTTGTAACATTCGTGGGGGATTCTGGTGGTTGGGAAAACGAAGGAAACAGCCCCCGGCAAGGATGAGTATTACCACACGTTCTGGTCAAGATGGCCGCCGCTCCACTATCCCACACTCGACCTGGCATCCACGCCGGATCTTTTTGATGAGGAGCCAGATCCTTTGCTACCACCTTCTCCAGGGACCTCAGCTCCCCCGGCGCTATCGGTCATCCCTCCCCACAGTGATGATGGCCTTGAGGACGGTCCACAACCGGAACCCACCCTGCTGGATGTCCTCAAACTGATCAAGGTAAATCACTCTGATATCATGGGGAAAGTGGAGGAACATAAACTGGACATAACAATTATGCGTCAGGACATGCATAAAATGAGGGACCGGGTTTCTGAGACTGAACGCCGTATTAGCGATTTGGAGGATGCTGTCGGCCCGTTCCAAGCTACTCAAAAAACGCATGGCACTAAAATCCTCTCTCTGGAGGACAAGGTCGACGATTTGGAGAACCGTCTCTGCAGAAACAACCTGCGTCTAGTGGGCCTCCCCGAGCGGGTTGAGGGCGCTGACCCGGTCTCCTTCCTGGAAAGTTGGTTTACCCAAGAATTTGGTAAAGACTGCCTTTCCCCATGTTTTGTCCTGGAGCGTGCACATAGAGTGCCTGGCAGGCCGCTTCCTGCAGGCAACCCTCCACGCACTATGGTAAGCCGTCTCCTCAATTATCGTGATAGGGACGCTATCCTGCAAGCTGCCCGCATAAAAGGGAGCGTAAAGATCAACAACGCATCTGTGTCATTGTTTCCTGATTATTCCCCAGCGGTCCGTGCCTCAAGAGCCAAGTACCAACACATTAAGCTGAAATTGAGGGAGAAGACCATCCAGTATTCTATGCTGTTTCCTGCCACGCTGCAAGTCGTGCACCAGGGTCAGGTGCATTTTTTCCAAACCCCTGCAAATGCTCTTTCCTGGTTTGAGTCCTTGCATCAACCGGGTCGAATGTCTGGCCGGGCCCTGGACACCTGAACTGGTTACTATCCTGGAAAATGTTAAATTTCTCCTTCCCTTTTCTTTTTCCCCGGCCTGTGTGCCTTTATCTGTGGCAGGTGATTCAAGATACCTGTTTTCACATGAGGACAAGAACTCAATCTGGGACCTATGCTGCTAATTGTATGCATATTTGGTTGACATCTGATTTTCTTTAAGTTTTGTTGCTGATGTGGAAAAATTGGAAAAAAACTGCGCTAAAAACCAAGTGAATAATTAGATCATTTGAAAAGCTGCAAATCCGACAATAAACATTAATTGTGAATAAAACAGAAAAAATAAGGAGTTGCGCTAATACCTATATAACATACCATAAAAATGTACAGTGAAAGAAGATAATGATGATAAGTATATAAAAAAAAGGTGAATCTAAAAAGCGTGTGATTATAATCAAAAAAAGTCCCATTGAGTGAAATTTCAGTAAAATATCCTAGTGGCTGCAAATCACCAGCATAAATATAAAAAAACAAGTCCACGTGATAATAAGTGTTAATCTGTGACAGCAAGGGAGGGTCCACCACCGGGAATGGAAGGGGTTACTCCTTACCAGATGGCGCTGACGTCACCCCCAAGCTAATTGTATTCCAGTAGGACGGGTTTGTCCGCGCTCCTGTGGCCAAGGAACCGGACTTAAGGCTTTTTTATCTACTACGCTTTGTAAGTGTGCATTTTGTGGTTTTTAAACTTTGAATAAATTTGTCGGTTTTACACTATGTGAGTTCCCTTCATATATTTTATGGTACCCTTGCCCTGGGTTTCGCTGGTGTGGCTGACGATGAGATGACCTCTAGTGGACGCCGCTAACAGTTTCCATTCTCTGGCTCACAAGGTTATCTGCTTGCTGTGATCCTCTGTAGTGGGGGGTCATGGCCATCTGGTAAGGAGTAACCCCTTCCATTCCCGGTGGTGGACCCTCCCTTGCTGTCACGGATTAACACTTATTATCACGTGGACTTGTTTTTTTATATTTATGCTGATGATTTGCAGCCACTAGGATATTTTACTGAAATTTCACTCAATGGGACTTTTTTTGATTATAATCACACGCTTTTTAGATTCACCTTTTTTTTTTTATACGTATCATCATTATCTTCTTTCACCATAGATTTTTATGGTATGTTATATAGGTATTAGCGCAACTCCTTATTTTTTCTTTGTTGCTGATGTGCCTGTATTGGCCATGTTTCTAGTATGTACTAGCAGTTTGGGATCTAAGCCTGCTCCTGTTTTTTCTTTTTGGGGTAAGGGAGGGGTTAACTATGTGCTACTGCCAGTTTTCACTGTGTTGTTACTGATCACAGGAATGTTGTGTGAATGGATGATTGTGGTGTGTAAGTATGTGTGCGATTTTTGTCCTGCCTTGTCCTCCCTCTGGAATTGCAGCCATGATGATACCCTTGATCTGCTGATTTTCACTAACTTCATATGTCTTTAGTCAAATGTATCTCCTGGAATGTCCGGGGTTTAAATTCCAAATTTAAAAGGGCTTCCCTGTTTGAATTTCTCAAGGCTCATAAGCCTCATATACTGTGCCTGCAGGAGACACACCTTATGGGGTCTAAAGTGCTTGCTTTAAAAAAACACTGGGTCATGCATGGATATCATTCCACATTTTCTAATTACGCCAGAGGTGTGTCTGTCCTCATAAGGAAGGGCCTCCCCTTTTCATGTGATAGAGTGATTTTATACCCTAATGGGCGGTATATTTTCCTCCAATGTAAGATACATGCCACCCCATTACTTCTGGTGGTTGTGTATGCTCCCCCACTGTCACGGCTGCACTCTTTACAGATCTGTGCACAAGGCTCTCGGATCTGCCTACATTAGCCACCCTTATTGTGGGAGATTTTAACTCTGTTATGGACCCTAATTTGGATAGACTGAAACCCATTCAGTATGAATCTAAGCTGTTTTGTCAGTGGTGTGCTTCCTTTGGATACATTGACCTATGGCGACAACAAAACCCATTGGCTAGGGAATACTCTTGTCAGTCCCGGTCTTATCGTACTCTTTCCAGGCTGGACTACGCCCTTGGGACTTCTGACCTGACCTCATATACCCGGACAATATACTATATATCGCAGACAATTTCTGACCACTCCGCCCTGTGTGTTGAATTAATACTTGGTCAAAGACCCTCTTTTCAGGTGTGGAGGCTCAGTCCCCTCTGGGTCTCTACCCCTGAATTTGAAGAGCCGGTTAGGCAGGACATGTCCCTATATTGGGGGGACAACGCTGGATCGGCTTCTCTTGGCCCCACATGGGACGCCTCTAAGGCGTCTGTACGGGGCTCATATATCTCAAACATTGCTAAACATAGGAGGTCCTCCCGTGCTGCTCTTCTGGCCTTGGAGTCCTCTCTGGAGGCTGCTAGGGCCCAGTACTCTGCGCTCCCCACCCCGGATTCTCATGGAGTCTTGGTGGGGGCGCGCCGGGCCCTGGATCTCCATAGGATGGACGCAACGCGGACTCAGCAGTTATATCTGGCTGCCAGACTACATGAATATAGTGGGAAGAATAGTAAAATGTTAGCCTTTCTTTTTCGCACAGAATACATTGACAGGACCATATCGCAGATTCAATTGCCTGACGGCTCAATCACCTCAGACCCATCGACCATAAATCGGACGTTCAAGTCCTTCTATGAGACCCTATATGAAGCCCCCCACCCCCCGGATGAATTGGAGACATTGGGGTTTTTTGACTCCCTTCATTTTCCTGTATTGGACGACTCCCACAGCTCCATCTTAGACACTCCCTTGACAATCGAAGAGATCAGTGAGGCTATTTGCTCTTTACCCCCCAATAAAACCCCTGGGTTGGACGGTTTGCCCACAGAATGGTACAAAACCTATGCTGTTGAATTGGCACAGAAACTTTTATCTCTCTTTAATCGGGCAATGGAGGAGGGAGAACTTCCCCCCTCCATGAATGAAGTTCTCATTATAGTGCTACCCAAGCCTGACAAAAACAAACTTCTGTGTGGGTCATACCATCCAATCTCGCTACTAAACAGCGATGTTAAAGTACTAGCGAAGGTCCTAGCCTTGAGATTACAAAAGGTCATTCTTCACCTTATTCACAGGGACCAGACAGGGTTCATGCCTGGTAAGAGTATATATGACAACATTCGTCGCCTTTATATACATATTCACAGGGCTGCCACGGACAGAAGAAGCAGACTGGTACTATCACTTGACATGATGAAAGCATTTGATATGGTTAGCTGGTCCTTCCTTTGGGAAACTATGCATCATATGGGTTTCAGCGTCCAATTTATTAAATGGGTCAGGTTGCTTTATACTAACCCCAGGGCAAGAATATGTACCAACAAAGATGTATCGGATATGTTTAGTTTGCAGAGGGGAACCAGGCAGGGCTGTCCGCTTTCTCCACTTTTGTTCGCACTAGCCATTGAGCCACTTGCTCTGGCAGTGCGTCAAACAGAGACAGTGGGAGGCATCTGCTATGGTGAACTGTCTGAGAGGATCTCTCTATATGCGGATGACGCCTTGATTTACTTAGACAGCTCGGAACAGGCCTTTGTCTCTTTGATGGAGGTTGTGGACGAGTTTGGGAGGGCTTCCGGACTGAGAGTTGGCTGGGAAAAGTCTGTTGCATTCCCAATAGGCCCTGACAGGGATTATGCTTACCTAGCCCAGTCCAAGCTGACTATACATCATACATTTAAATATCTAGGAATACATATTCATAATAACCTATCTAGTTTCCAGACCCTTAATATCATCCTGATCATAACTCAAATGGAGACCAGGTTACGCTCCTGGGCCTCATTGCCACTAAATTTGATTGGACGCGTGAATATTTTCAAAATGATATTTTTACCTAAATTTCTCTATGTTTTTCGGGCTTCCCCAATATTTTTATTTAAGAAACTTTTTATAAAAATTAACTCACTCGTATCCTCCTTCCTTTGGCAGGGCTTGAACCCGAGAATCGCTAGGGCCTCACTCCAGGCTGCTAAACTGGATGGAGGTTTGGCCTGCCCTAATTTAAGGCACTATTTTATAGCATCACAGCTTGCCTATGTCTTTGACTGGTTTCTGGAGGCCTCCTCTTCCTGCTCCACCGCTCTATTGAACGCTCTTAACGGCCCCAGGGCCTCACTAGTGGACACATTACACAGGTCCATGCCTCGACGTTGTTCTAGGGGCTCGCCGATTGAGGTGGGCTGGCTGGCCTGGCATGAGGGTAATAAAGTAATCATTAACCAGATAGGGGTGTCCCCCAATGCTCCTCTATGGCATAATCCTAATTTTCCTGAGCTCCTGGGCCATCCAGTTAAACCCTTTCAGAATGCTCAGCGGAAATGGGAAAAGGAAATTCCCGGGTTGTCAGAGGAGGGGTGGGAGGAGGCCTCAGAGGTGTGCTTTCTGGACCTTATTGGATCAAATGACCAATATGTACAATATAAATGTATACATCAGATGCATGACATTCCTGCTAGGCTGGCCCGTATGGGATATGACTCTGCAGCCTCCTGTGTTAGATGTGGATACATGCATATGTTTTGGTCCTGCCCTGTCCTGTCCACCTTTTGGAGGGACTTATTTTCCTTTTTTGAAAACACACTACAAATAAAGGTGCCCTGCAACCCGGAGGTTGGACTATTGGGTGTGCTGAACGATTTCATACACAGGACTCATACTCAAACTCTTGTCCGTATAATACTGTTTTATGCCAGAAAATAAATTTTGATGCAATGGAAGAATGCAACTGCCCCAGATATTCAAGTTTTGTACCGTATGATGAATAAAGTTATACCAATTTTTAAACTGGTTTATAAGGGTAGGGCCTGCCCAAAAAAAATTGCTAAGATCTGGCAGCCCTGGCTTGATATAGCAGACTCCTTTTGGAAGGACACTCCGCTCTCACAACAATAACTATATCCCGCCTCCCCTTGATGTTTTTTTTTTTTTTTTTTGACGTCTAGGGGAGGCTGTAACCTTTGGATGGTGGGTCGTTTGTGTACCTGGAGGGACGGTGTGGTGGAGGAGGGGTGGGACAAGGTTTGCCTTTTTGTGTGAATGAGTATAGATGGGTGCATGTATGGTGTGGATGTTGTGTTCATGGAAATATCCCTGCTGTATATAGCATTGTGCTTTTAGGTTGTGGTGCCCTACGAGTTCCACACTCATTACCCTTATGTGACCAGTGGTATACTTCATTCCTCCGTTGAGGAATTTGGTAAATATGATGTATAACTATAACAGTTGGCCCCCGTTGGGCTATTGCACTTTCTTTTATATTTTGTAAAAGAGATTTGTTTATGGATGCATTTGTACTATCTGAACCTGTAAACTACTTTCTATCAAAACAAATAAAAAAACAATTTTGTAAAGGAATGCTTTTTTTCTCACTAGGAGGTTGACACCACTATTGCGTCACAAAAATTTAGCATTATTGTTTATTTGCATTAATTTTTATTTTATATGATCCGTGCATCAAAGGTCACTGGAGTATTATAAATAAGTCATGATTGGTCACTGAAGTATTAGTATACCCCGGGGGGGGGGGGGGGGGGGGGATACGGTTAGTATAGCAATCTCCCCTGCTGAGCTGTTGTGTTCTGACAGGGGGACAGCCGCCCGCCAGAACACTCCAATCAGTGCTCTCTGCCATTGGCTGATAGCACTGATCAGGAGTCGGTCAGCTGCTCGTTTTTAGCATGCATGTCTGAAAGTAGGCAGGGTGACATATACATGCAGGGCCGGACTTACCATTGGGCTTGACTGGGCTCAAGCCCATGGGCCCCGGCCAATAGGGGGCCCCGCCCGTTTCGAAAGCCGCCAACAGCGGCGGAAAGCTGCCGAAAGCCGCCGAGATACACAGGACTACAGGCTCTGAATCTCGGCGGGGCCATTTTTAAACTGAAAGGCTGCAATGACAAGGCAGTAATGACACTGTAACAAGGCTACACTGACACTGACAAGGCTGCAATGACACTGACAAGGCTACACTGACACTGACAAAGCTGCAAAGACACTGACAAGGCTACACTGACACTAACAAGGCTGCAATGACACTGACAAGGCTGCAATGACACTGACACGGCTACACTGACACGGACATGGCTGCAATGACACTGACAAGGCTACACTGACACTGACAAGCCTGCAATGGCACGGACAAGCCTGCAATGGCACTGACAAAGCTGCACTGACACTGACAAGGCTGCAATGACACTGACAAGGCTGCAATGACACTGACAAGGCTACACTGACACTGACAAGGCTGCAATGACACTGACAAGGCTACACTGACACTGACAAGGCTGCAATGACACTGACAAGGCTGCACTGTCACTGACAAGGCTGCAATGACACTGACAAGGCTGCAATGACACTGACACGGCTACACTGACACGGACATGGCTGCAATGACACTGACAAGGCTACACTGACACTGACAAGCCTGCAATGGCACGGACAAGCCTGCAATGGCACTGACAAAGCTGCACTGACACTGACAAGGCTGCAATGACACTGACAAGGCTGCAATGACACTGACAAGGCTACACTGACACTGACAAGGCTGCAATGACACTGACAAGGCTACACTGACACTGACAAGGCTGCAATGACACTGACAAGGCTGCACTGACACTGACAAGGCTGCAATGACACTGACAAGGCTGCAATGACACTGACAAGGCTACACTGAGACTGACAAGGCTGCAATGACACTGACAAGGCTGCACTGACACTGACAAGGCTGCAATGACACTGACAAGGCTGCAATGACACTGACAAGGCTACACTGACACTGACAAGGCTGCAATGACAATGACAAGGCTACACTGACACTGACAAGGCTGCAATGACACTGACAAGGCTGCAATGACACTGACAAGGCTACACTGACACTGACAAGGCTGCACTGACAAGGCTGCAATGACACTGACAAGGCTGCACTGACACTGACAAGGCTGCAATGACACTGACAATGTGACACTGACAAGGCTGCAATGATACTGACAAGGCTACACTGACACTGACAAGGCTGCAATGATACTGACAAGGCTACACTGACACTGACAAGGCTGCAATGACACTGACAAGGCTACACTGACACTGACAAGGCTGCAATGTCACTGACAAGGCTACACTGACACTGACAAGGCTGCAATGACACTGACAAGGCTGCAATGACACTGACAAGGCTGCAATGACACTGACAAGGCTGCAATGTCACTGACAAGGCTACACTGACAAGGCTACACTGACACTGACAAGGCGACACTGACAAGGCTGCAATGACACTGAAAAGGCGACACTGACACTGACAAGGCTGCAATGACACTGACAAGGCTGCAATGTCACTGACAAGGCTACACTGACACTGAAAAGGCGACACTGACAAGGCTGCAATGACACTGACAAGGCTACACTGACACTGACAAGGCTGCAATGACACTGACAAGGCTACACTGACACTGACAAGGCTGCAATGACACTGACAAGGCTGCACTGACACTGACAAGGCTGCAATGACACTGACAAGGCTACACAGACACTGACAAGGCTGCAGATGGACACAGATAAGGCTGCATTGATGGGCATTTAAATGTAATTTTTTTCCTTAAAATTCCCTCCTAAACTCGGGGTGCATGTTTTACGCCGATAAATACGGTAATTATCATTTTATTCATTTTTATTGCTTTTATTAATCGTGGACCCAGGACGAATACCAGTACAGTATCCCCCACTTATATGCTTATATATTTTTTACTTTTGTGAGTAGCCATTTGGCGGTTTTGTGTTGTCCAATTAAACAGAAGTTCTTTAATGCAGCACTGAGTCTGGCGCACCTTGTCCTTTTCTATTTCTGTTTTATAGAGCTGTGCATATGTATAGAAGGGAGGGCCCGAAAGTGACTCAAGCCCAGGGGCCCCCACCACCCTAAGTCCTGCTCTGTATACATGGGCCAAATGTCAGTCATTTTTTTCTTTTTAACCGGCTGATGTCTCTCAACATTTGCCCCATGTCTAAGAGGCTTTACTTTGCTCATGAATATAATCATTTTTTCTTGATTAGAATTAGATAATGAGATTATACTGTGAAAATAGAGATGCAGTTGATAACTTATGACAGGGGTGCCCATCTGCTGTGGCCCATGACCTCCTGCTCTGGGATGACGGGTCAGCAAGCCCAGATCGTAGGTTACTGACCCGCCATCCCCGAGCATCAATATTGAGAATGGAACCGGCACTAGAGGAAGCATGCAGTTGCAGTAGAAAGCAGAGCTGATGCTTCCTGTATAGTACCAGCTCCTGTCACAGGCGGAGTGATACAAAATGTCCCGCCTCCTGAGACAGCAACAGCCGGCGATACCTGTGGGATTCCTGAAGTGAAGATTGAGGTCAGTTTTTAATTAAAATCAAATAGCAATGGGCATACCTGTTCTCTGCACTTGTTACTCTGGGCTGTTTTCAAACTGATCCACAGGTCCAATGCAGTGCACCTGCGGGTTGCCTGCACTGAGCCATAGACTTCTGCTATTACCTGCAGGCTTGGTGCACTTTCTGAAAGCGTACTAAGATTCCTGAATGCAGTCTATGGCAAAATGCAGCTAACCTGCAAGAAAGCCACAGGTGCACTGCGCAGCATCCGCCATGCGGGTGAACTGCAGCGCATCAGTGTGAAAGCAGCCTCTGGCACCTTTCACACGATTGGTCCAATCGGGTGCGTCTGTCTGTTTTTCAGGTGGACCCACTCGTACCCTCCATTCACCTCTATGGAGCGGCAGATGTAAATGAACTTGTGTCTGTTTACACTTGTCTATCTCCAATCCGATCCGCTAAAAAATACGATGAGATCTGTCCCCTTCCGTCTCGGCAGATCAGACTGGAGGACCCATAGAGTAGAGCCAGCTGTGTTGTGGACTATAGATTCATTATTCCTAGAGGAACAGATTGATCAGAAAATAAACTGTCTGTTTATCAAAGCATGTATGGCCGGTATAACCTGCTACACACCTAGTACAGGTGCACTCACAGTTCTGCCAACACCAGGTCAATACTTGAACTCTTTATTTCCTCCCAAACACATCATTTCAGTGTGGATCTCAGTCTCCAAGTTTCCTTGTACACTAATGTGATACTTTATAATATCCCAATATTGATGACAGCGGTCCCCCAGTGTAGTGTGTGCCATGATGGTAGAGTTTTGTATGCTGGTGAGATGCCAACATATTTCTTCTAACACCTGTAGACTGTGTCAGGGTCCCGGCCTCTAACTAGCAGATGAGTTTCTATCCTTGAAAAGTTTAGATATTTCTTTAGTACATGTGATAGGGCTGCCCTGCTATCATTACAAGTCCATAGATTTGCTAGTCTAGTTACATATAGGCTTACTATTGTATTTGTATTTCCCCCAAAAAATACCTTTAAAGCAACAATGAGAGAGCTTTTGATTTTGAGGCCTTTACCATCAACCTTCCTGACCCAGGCAGTACAGAAGAGCTGTAAAAATATTGGGGGTGATTACTGGCCAGACCATCTGCTAAGATAAAAGCAATGTACGTACGCAATACCATAACATGGGAAGTGGTTGAACGTCCTGTCCTATCGGCAATGATGTCATACCGGTGTTTACATAATGGTTTCCTTTATTTAAGTACAGGCGAGGTTCAAGCAGGATGTCTGCAGAAGGAATTACTGTTATAGCTGGGTGGGTCCAATATATGTACTAAAGTAACAGACCTTATGGAAATAAAAGGAGTACCAGGCCATTATATGACATGTAAGGCATCACCAGTGTGAGTCTATCTACTACATGCCAAAGGTAATAACCAAAGTTTATGTCTGATCAGACTAAAATAAACATATTTACTACACATCAGCAATACATTAATGCTTCCCCATGTTTTGTCTCTTCAAAAATACTGCCAGTAGAGAAAAAATAGCCATTGATCCTGCCAGAAATCACCCTAACTTCCTTCAGGGAACTATGCTGCCTCTATGCTGCACTGGAATCTCAAACAGTGTTGGCAGCAGTGCCTGAAGTTTCCCATGTCAGACTACAGAGCATCTCCCTGGTATAGTCTAGAGCAGGGATCTTCAAACTGCGTCCCTCCAGCTGTTGCAGAACTACACATCCCATGAGGCATTGTAAGACTCTGACATTCACACACATGACTGGACATGATGGGAATTGTAGTTCCTGAACAACTGGAGGGCCGTAGTTTGAAGACCCCTGGTCTAGAGAATGACAAAAGGGGAGGTGTTCTTTAGTCCAGCAGGGGAGAACTCAGAGAGGACTGCCAACTCTGCTTGGGATTTCAGGATAGTTTTTAATTTTGCACATCAATGCTAGTAATGCTAGGATACTGATGAAGTATGAAAGGTGGGAGGGGCATTTTTTAGAGCCATGGCAAACACTCAAGTGTGTACGTTTAGGTTTTAATTTGATTGGACTTACCTGGCAGGTGATGTATCCTCTTGCTCATGGATTCTACAACAGTCCAGGCAACAGATATCAGAAAAGAAAACTGTGTAGTTATCAGACCGGTGGTTGACAGCCAAAGAAAACACAGTTTGTAATATTATTGGGTTTTTGCCTACGGTCCCATATGAAAACCCAGCAGTTTTCAGCTTCAAATTTTTCTGAACTACTGACCCATATTATGTATACAGCAGGTGCAATCAGAATTCAAGGCTCAGGATTCAGTAGTCTGCACAGTTGTTCCAGGATACTGACTCAGAATGTATTGAATCCATTGGATAGGCTGACAGCTAACATTTTCATGGCATCACAGGAACAGCATTATTCATTTACCGTATAGAGGAACTTCACTGGTTTTCTAAAAAATTAGGTCAGTAGCTGCAAATACTGTAGCTAATCCTTCCTCATGCTATCCAAAAAATAAATAAATAAGGGTTTTGGCTTACACTTTGTTGCATACTTCATCAAAGATAACAGCAACCCAACTAGGATTTTCAGAGGGAGGGCAGCAATGGTTTCCCCGTATTTTTTTATTGACAGGTTAACTTTTAGGAGTAAAGCCGGCCATAGACAGAGCGATGTTCTTTCCTGCAACCTGAAAATCGCTGTTTCCCCATCAACACAGTGCTAATGGGGGAATCACTCCAGCGGAGCATTGTGTACTCCCGGCAGGGGAAGCCGTCCCCGCCAAGAGAACACAGAGCTTATTCTTAGTGGGTACAACCACTTAAGGCCCATACACGGTACGAAAATTGCAAGTAAAATTTTGTCCGGCGAACGATCTGCTGATTTTCGGATCATTAGTATGGCGCTTTCGACAGCCGATTCCCATTTTTGGTACGACAAAAGCTGGATGTGCAGACTATAAAATTTTTGTCGGATGTGAACACAACGTCCGATTTTCATCTAATTAGTACAGTTTTCATCCGAAAAGAAAAATTGTGAGCACAAGACTAAGCATGCTCAGAAACGAAATAATACATACAAAACTATTCAACACATGACATCACTTCTGAAGTTGAATTCTGTCATACGAGAATTTTCGTGTGGTGAGTAACCTCTTAATTTTCGACATGAGACTAGCATGTAACAAAAAATGGATGACTGTTCGTCCAAAAATCTGATTGTGTGTACGAGGCTTTAATCACACGTAAAATCCAACAGGCTGGTTTTACCCAAGTTAATTGATCGATCAAATTGGTATATTCAGCCTGCCCATACATGGTTCGACTCTCAGCTGGTTCCTGCTGAACCGGCTGAGATTCCAACCTCTCTAGCCGGCTTTAGTGAAGATATTGTGCAGTGATTACAAAGGTTTTATTGAGTATTAGCTGCAGAGCACAGATAAGCTGTGTAGATATTGGGTTGTGAAAGGAAGCTGCAGGCAATACATGTTCTAATTGTATGTATTTAGTTACTTTGTTCCAAAACAAACAGCTTGAAATTTAATCCGATTATGAAGCGGAACTCAGTTGCCATCCTGTACAGATGGGTCAAATCAGGTAACAATTTAAATTGGATGTAAACCGGCAATGTTCAAAAAAAAAAAAAAAAAAAGACCTGCAAGGCAATGGCATAATGTGCTAGTATGCATCACATACTAGCACATTATGAAATACTCACCTTGGAACAAAGCCATCCAGCGCTGTAAAGTCACCGCTGAGAAGGCTGACATGTTCTCCCTGTCGGTCTTCCGGGTTTGCAAGCTCCAGCTATGTGATTGGCGGGAGCCGCGATGGCGTCACTCCCATACATGCGCAAGGGAGCTGCCGTTTCTGACACAGGCGCATGCGCTCTGAAGGTCTGGCTTACATGTGCCGATGAGGTTATCCGCTGCATGCACTCTGAATATTTTTTAGGAGATATTCACAGTGCAGCCAGTTACTTTAAAGCCTATCTACAGTCAAAACATTTTTTTCACGGTGAAGAAGGATTTAAACTTTTATCCTATATGGAGGTTTTTCATCCATGCCTGTTCTATCTTTCCCCTGTCACCTGGACAGGAAGTGAGATGATATCTCCATCATGAGGACAATAAAATGTTAAATTGGAACTAAAGCCTCCTATCTTTTATAGCCAAGGAAGCGGCCATCTTAGCCTCTGTTTGATCTGCAGTAGCCATGACGCTGCACATGATCAGTTATGACACCAGTCACTTGATGGCTTTACAACCAAGCAGCTGTGACTGTTCTCATTTACAGCATGCCTTGAATTTGAAAACAGTTCAATTGATGAGTTTAGGTCCTAGATGTTCTATAACTTACTCACTCTACTAGTACATTTGTTTTATGGATGGTTTTTGCCAATTTAGGAAAGGGGGGCAGGGAGCGGGTCATCTCACTACCTGATCCGTTCTACACCTATCCAAGAAACAGGAAGTGATAAGACAGTCGTTTCTTTGCTGGGATACACCCATGGAGAACAATAAGACCTAGTAACCTACAAATTATTGCAAAACCCTATTGGCCCAAATTGTAATAAATGTTTACCCCTGCCTATCACCTGTAATGTACACTGTCCCAGTGCGCTTGTGCGGGAGTGATGTCATCGCAGATCCGCCATTCAAGCAGCTGCCGAGAGCAAACCATGAAGGAAGGCCAGGCGAAGACAGGAGCACATGGGACACTAGCCCATTATGGCATAAACCACCTGGGGGGCCATTTAGTAATAATAATAAAAACAATTTTAAAATTGCATTAAAGCGGTGTTCCAGCCGCAAATTTTTTTTTTTTTAAAAGTCAGCAGCTACAAAGACTGTAGCTGCTGACTTTTAATAAGGACACTTACCTGTCCAGGGAGCCCGCGATGTCAGCACCCCAAGGCCGATCTGTCCATCGGCTCAGTTGCTGGTGCCGCCATTGTAACTAAGGGAAACCATGAGTGGAGCCTGCAGGCTTCATCACCGGTTTCCTACTGCGCATGTGTGAGGCGCACGGCGCTTTCTAAATGGCCCGTCGTCTTCTGGGACACACACAGTTCCCAGAAGGCAGCGGGGTGAAGGAGGAAATGACACCGTGGGCCGCAGCTGAGGTAGGAAGGAAGTACACTTAGTTCTTCACATAAGGTAAGTAAAAATAAACAAAATAATTATCCAAAAACAAGTGGTGGTCATTCCTTTAAGAACAAGTTGTAAAATAGGGTGGAACTCCGCTTTAAGTGTCTAAATATGCCTGTGAATGATCTTCAACTGTCTCACCACACTTTTTCCTAATCAATGTTGTGGGGGGCACTTGGCAAGTGCTGAGCATGCCCGACACGCACACCCTTTTAGCACTCATGTCACGTTAAATTTGCCTGTTTCCCAGCAGCTCACAAGTTTGCATTGGCAATCTCACTGTAAGAAGACTTAGTCTGGCAGATGTGCTTACGTATGTCACTTTGTTAATGTGGCTTTGTGCAATGGCATTGCAACACAAAGACTCAATATTAGTACGGTAATCCTGTGTTATTAATTTGTCCATGGATATCATGTAGCAATAGCTGGTGATCATAATAGTTATGCCAACCATTCAAAAGGAAGTTAAAAATATGCAGATGTACACAAGAGAGTCACGTTCAGCAAATAGTAATTGTCTTGTGTCAAGGCTGCACACAATATTTCATTTATCGGACAACTGGTAATATTGGTTGCACAAGTGTTTTAGAGATTTTGGGAATTATACAAAAAAAAAAACTTTTACAAAAAGCAATGGGCCAAACCTAAAAGTAAAAAACCCAACAGATTCGTCCATTCACACAACTGTGGTGGATGCAGCAAATTCTCCTGCTGTTACATTGTATTCTGACAGCAGCACCTGCCACTGCCGGCATGAACTGATCAGCAGATGGTGCTTGAGAAAAACTTTCCAACATGTCCCTTGGACAGAAGTCCATCAAGTGATCAACTTCTGTCTGTCTAGTGGGGATGGCCAAACTCTAATCAAAATTCACCCAGTCCCTGCTGAACCAGCTGAATTTCGATCAGTAAATGGCCCGTTTAGGTTAGGCATAGAAGGGACAATTTTAGGATAATTCATTGCATACAGCGGGTAATATAAGTTTTAAACACGTCACCATTTTTTAGATAAATATATTTCCAAAGGTGCTATTGACATGAAATTTTCACCACGTCAGTAACAACCCATACATACAAAGAAACCAAAACAAATTTATGTTCAGAAATTAAGTTATGTGTAATAAAATGGAATGACACAGGGAAAAGGTATTAAACACATGAAGAAAGGGAGGTGCAAAAAGGCATAGAAAGCCAAGACACCAGCTGAAATCTATCAGTAATTATAAAGCAATCCTGTCCCTTGTCAGTGAAAATTAATATCAGCTGGTTCAGTCTCTACTGATGGCCTATAAAAAGGTGTCTCATTACCAAGGTGTCACACAAGAAGAAACGCCTCATGATGGGCAAAAGCAAAGAGCTCTCTCAAGAACTTCGCAACCTTTGTCATTCCATTTTATTACACATAAATTCATTTCTGAACTTATTTGTTTTGGTTTCTTTGTATGTATGAATTGCATAGGTTGCTACTGACACGTGGGGAAAATGTCATGGTAATAGCACCTTTATAAATATATTTACCTAGAAAAATGGTGACTTGTTCAATACATATTTTACCCGCTGTATTTATATATTTAAGATGCATAATACTGCTGCATTCCTGTACAAATACAGTCAGAGTCAAAATCAGAGATAGTGTATATGAAAAATCATTCTCTGCAGATGGATTTTGGAGAAAGTTCAGTAGATACAAATAAAATGTAAAACTCAGGACAATTAAAGCATAAAAGATATCTGTGTAAACAAAAAGTAAAAAAAAAACATGAAATAACTGCAATGTATATAATCTATGGAGTTGCTTAAACTGATTGAAAAAAATATGATTATGGAGATTAGAAAATGATTTGTACCTTTCCACAGTACACCAAGCATGTACGTCCTTATAGTTTGGTTATATCCAGTAAGTAGCACAGAATACTAACTAATAAGACTGGATAAAGTAAAATATTACTTTTTATGCAAAAAGCCCGTTGCATTGATTTCACTTAAAGGATAAGTTCACCTTTGGGAACATGTCTTATGTTCCTCCCGTTTTTAGGGTGGAACATGCAGCCTCTCTCCAATCCCCCTTCTAATTGTGATAGCAGCCCGGGGATCTTCTCCCAGCACCCACAGTCACAATTTGAAATTCCCACACGACATTTACTCAGTTCTGTGAATGAACTACAAGTACAGACAACTTTGCGACTGACGGCTTTTATTTCTCAATGAACTACCAGGGTGCTGGCGAGCGCTCTGGTAGTTCATGGATTCTTCCTGCTATTCAGTAACCGCCTGCCCGTACGGGTTATAGGCAGACAGCTACACAGTCTGCAGGAGTCTGAGATTGCACCTGCGATCTTCTTGATCGCAGTTGCAATGCTTTACAATGGGAGTCAGCAACCCGTGGATCGCAATCTACCAGTAGATTGCGGACAGCTGACTGGTAGATCGCGGTCTGGGCTTGCTGACCCACCATCCCAGAGCATCAAACAGAGTGCACTACTAGGGAACAAGAGTCGATGGCTCCTGTGAAGTGCTGGCTACTGTCCCATGCAGAGGGTCCCCATTTACTTGAATGCACCAAAAACAGGGGGCTTAATTCCTGCTGCAGTTTGTGTACACCTTTGGCTGCTGACTCAGCAGCTAAAAGGGGTAGACACTGGAGGCAGTAAAACCGCAACTCAACCACAGGCTTTTACGTGTAAAAGAGTCCTAAAAGTGCAGCTGCCAAATGCAACCAAAAGCTCATTCACAAGTGCAGCAGGCACGGCTGCTCCTAAAAAAAGTGATCCGAGTGTGTTTAACAGGTGGTGAGATGATGTGTTGCCTCCTCAACAATTGATTTAAACCCATGATTGCCATGAATTGCACGTAATTGTGACACGGTTGTAAGCAAATAAAGGTTTATAATTGGTGTGAGGAGACGACACTGTGCCCGGTGATCTTTGACTTCCCCCATGTTGTTCAGGTAGATCTCCACCTCTTTAAAGGTTGCCTACCCCTGCTTTACAGGTTCCTAAAACAAAAACTGCTAAAAGATGTGCATTTTTTTTTTAAAAAGGTCAACTTATCCTTTAATACATCCTGGTACAATATTGAAATTTTGCTTTGCTCTTTTCTCTGCTTCACATTGTTATTGAAGATTGAAAATAAAGTGAAGGCCTCACAGAACATCCCAATTGCACTGCAACAATGTCGTCTTCTGCCCTCCTGACCATCTCAGATGCCTGCCAAACTGATTTGTGTTTTATTATGTTATGGAATTGAATTGAGCCATTTATTTATTTTGAAAAGTAGAATGACCAAAGGCTAATTTCACTTTTCAACCTGTGGTTGGAGAATAGTCTGCAGGAGCCCAAGCATTGTACCTCCAATGCACTGATTGTAGTTGCAAAGGATCCAATGCAAACAATCTATACATGCACATTTTTTCTTTTTGCATTACGAGTTACTTTATTATTATTTTTTTTGCAAAGGATAGGATATGCCTTTAAAAACATTCTGCCTTTGGGTATGTTCTTGCCTATTTGTCTGCAATACAGGTCATATGAATAATCACTTTAGATCCACTTTAGGACCAGTTATTGCGAGCATGCAATAATGAACAGTATGTTTTTTTTTCCTGTTTCGCTTGTATTAAAGCACATTTCTTTTTCTGGTTTTCTTATTTAAAGTGGTTGTAAACCCTTGCATATACCCACTGAAGTGACTAGCTTCAGGTTACACACAGAGATTAAACAAATCCTCCTACATTAAGTTGTCCTTTTTTATCTGGAGCCCTCTAAAGCACACAATTGACACAGCATTTCTGAGTTCCAGAAGGCTTAGATCTGATCAGAGAGTGGAGTAAAATGTGAGGCCTGATGAAAGGAAATGGATACACCCTCCTTTATACAGTCTCATAGGCAAACATGCACAAAGGAGGCTGTCAAATCACCTTCCCAGACAGTTCCCAGGGATTCTGTGGTGTCCACATAACCCGTCAGAAGTGATTAATGCAGATAGCAGGAGAAGAAAGCAGACAGGAACGAACCACACCGGGGGCTTTGGTCAGACAAGTGCACACTATAGAGCAGGGGTCTTCAAACTATCACCCTCCAGTTGTTCAGGAACTACAATTCCCATCATGCCTAGTCAGGTCTGCGAATGTCAGAGTTTTACAATGCCTAATTGGATGTGTAGTTTGGGAACAGCTGGAGGGCCGTAGTTCGGAGATGCCTGCTATAGAGGGATATGCTTTTTCATTTTTAAATTTTAGAGGTTTACACCAACTTTAAAAATCGTAATACAAATTTTGGTTTAACTAGGATTTAATGTTGTAGTGCTGCTCCGAATTACATATGCAATACTCTTTAGGCAGCCTGATTGCATCCCAATAATAAACAAAACAAAAAAAAACCCCCATGGGCTCCATTGGGCTTTAATAAGTGTACATAATTATATGTTCTCAGTTACTATTTATTTCTACTGTACCATGTGTTACTGCAGAAAAAAATCATAAATGTATTATTTTACACTGCTTTATAGCACAATGATCTGAACTCCACAAGTAGGCAAATTGTTTTTCACCCTCTTTACATTATCCTGCTTCACAGCTAGTATAATCTGTAGGAGCAATTATTATTTTTTTTTAATATGTAAATTGATTTAAACAACATAAAGAAACTGCTGTACATCCACTGCTGGTACCGATACACAGTTTTCACAATGTATTATTCAGCCATGCATAATATGCATCATGTAATTGTGCTATATTTACACAGTACCAACATTTCTATATGTTACTATATTCACACTGCCACTCTTGCATTTTGCCTTTCTAAATGCAAGAGAAGTGATCCGGGAAGTTTAAAACAAAATTTTATGCCTTCCAGATCACTATATCCTGCATTAAGATGTTCCTGCTTTAGCAGCGTTTAGGTGCATTTAGAGTACATACTCGGACCCTGGATGCACAGGAAACTATTTTTTGCAAAGGTAGTTAAACTGACCAAACCTAAACACTTTGTGTGAATGTCACGATTGTAGAATCATTACATGCACTTTGAAATTTCCTCTGAACACAAATAAATGCAGACTTGACAAAGTCAGTGTGAATGAGGCCTAAACCTTATCAGGATTACTCAAGCATTCGATGATATACACATTCTACCATTTTATTTGTTACATTGGTTTATTCCATGCTTGTATATACAGATCACACAAATGTGTATATATGTACAGTACATTACACAAATCTTCAGTCCATAACTTAGCCTCTCTCACATATGACCTCTATTACACTTTGCTCCATGGGCGCAGGATCCAGGCACCGATGGGCTGCACTGCACACCACTTCATCTAAGAGGCAATGGACTAGATTTTCATCGCTGACAAATCGCCACAAGTACAACTGCAGGTAGTGACAATCAACTTGTATTTGCTGAAGACCAAATCGGCCAAATGTGCGGAGGCGGACACACTCCAGGAATGTCTTAAGGCTGATTTTTATAATACCGGTAAGTATAGAAACCTGTAAGAAGACAAACAGAACAGAACAAGACGTTCACTTGGCAATCGCACATTTTTTTTTTTTAGAGCACAAACCAATGTTAAGAGAGACACAAACCATAAAAATGAACACTTCCCAGTGCCTTTAACTAGACATGTGACAAGATTATAAAAAGTAGCATACAGTTCCTGCACAAACTGCCCCGTAACCCCCCCCCCCCCCCTTATTAAAAGGTACGGTTATCTACAAAATTTAAAACAGATAAGAAATAACCAGTGATACTAGTGACCTGGAATTTTCTAGATAAGAGTATAAATCTTTTGCAATGATAAGAGGGTAACTTCACTTTCGTGGAAAAAAAATATTATAAAAAAACATATACAATTGCTATACAAAATATATTGTAATTGACTGCTATTAAAAATAATACCTTTTTTAATCTCCAGCGCTATAATTGTCTGTAAAATGCAATTCAATATGGCAACCATTTTGTACATAGATGGTGTAAAGAACCCCTTAAAAAAAAAATCTAATTTCCTGCTTGTGCGAATGGCTTACTGACTTTCCCAGAAGTCTGCACTAAGATACAAGTCAGATTTCCGGCATCCCCTGCATTTGTGGTGGGATAATCCCAAAGGGGAAATCACATCTAAAGGGATGCAGAACCTGACACTTTCCTCATTAGAAGCCTGCAAGTACAGCAGCTGATTGATTACAAAGTCAGCTTTAGCCCGCCAACACAGGGAAAGTGTATGTTAGATGAGGAAGGCAAGGGGCACACTATAGAGAAAGGCAAACTCACAAAAATATTGACAACACAAATCGTTTTACCTTGTTAAACTGCACAGTGCTGAATATGTCTATTCTCTCAGAGAATAACTTCTGGATATTACTCAGAAGGCTGGTGTCCAGGGGAGCACTAAGTGAAGTGAAATAAGCATATTAATATTTTAATTTACAAAGTATCAATATATTCAATCAAATACAACTACACAATGTAATTACAACATGGATAGAAAACAAATGGAAAAATGGCTTTGCTTGAACAGCTTAAAGCGGAGGTCTGCTGAAAAAAATAAATAAAAAAGCCAGCAGCTACAAATACTGCAGCTGCTGACTTTTAATATATGGACACTTACCTGTCCAGGGAGCCCGCGATGTCGGCACCCGAAGCCGATCTGTCCTTCGGCTCTTGGCTGCTGCCGCCACCATCCTCGGTAAGGGAATAAGCGGCTTCACTTCCTGGTTCCCTACTGCGCATGCGCGAGTCGCGCTGCGCCTCCTCTCTGGTCCCTGCTGTGTTCTGTGTCTCACAGAATAGAGCGGTGGAGGAGAGTGTAGGCGCTGGAAGTGGCGTAGGTCACCGCAAGCGCCGCGGTGATCTATGCCAGGAAGTGGGAGCAAATACCTGTATTAGACAGGTATCTGCTCCCTCCTCCCCCCTGAAAGGTGCCAAATGTGACACCGGAGGGGGGGGGGGGGATCCAAAAAGTGGAAGTTCCATTTTTGGGTGGAACGCCACATTAATAATACCACCTAATAAGTGCAGACTGAAAGACCATGTGGAGGCAATTGCTGGGTTTTAAATAAAGTACTCTGATCACAGCTTCAAAGTTGTTTTCCTGCAGTACTTATGGCCGTTGTTTTGACTGTAACCTCCCTGGTAGGAATTTCCCTATAGACTTGAATGGATCTGATGTACAGAAGCCAATGTGGACTCAGTAGGCAGAAGTGCACCAGAACAAAGATTTTGAAGAGTACATTTTATTTTTTGCACTTCTCGATAATTATCTATTAAGGAATGGGAGAAGTTTACTGTAACGAGCGGCTTGCTCGCTCGGTTCCACTCTCCCGACACTCCTCTGCTGCTATAGAATCAGATTGCAGATCGCAACGTCTGATGGTTTGGTCATCCGATGCTCCGGAACTAGAACTACAGCTATGTGCCATTCTAATCCAGTTGTGTAGCTCAGAACAAACACCAGGCAGGCTGTATGTAGGTTCAACCAGGAATCTCTCTTTATTGACAGGAATACAGTCTCTTTTATACAGTAAAAGAGGAGGTGCAGACCTCCTGCTCATATTACTCTAACAATACAGCTGTAACCTAATTAACATGAGCTAATTAACTAATCCCCTTAGACAGCCTAGATGACTCAGACATGACCTTTAGGCCAGACTGGCCGTCTTGTAGCTCAGAAAACCCAATCAACATTATCACAATAGCAGAGTTAATTAACACAAACAACAATGGGGATCTAATGACTCTTAGATCCCATGCTAGAGACTTATTTACAATACACATTCTAGCAGGCAACAGACAGACAGGTGTCTGGAATTGACATCAGCATCTCCTAACAGTATTTGTCCCAGCATTATGAATCAGCCACTATTTCTAATATGGCAAATCCAGGGTCCCCAGTCTCTGTGTGTCTTGGGGGACCAGTGCCCAAATCCACAGTAATACAACCTCAAGGGTCCCCAGGCATACAGCTCACAAAGAGCACCGTTCCCCCAAATGCCAGGGCCTACGATCGATCTGCAAGAGGCTAGCATTCAGTCCTCTCCAAAAGTCTCTCTCCCGGCTAGGTCTGTCACATTTAGCAAAACTGTAAAGTTAATTTGATGGAGTATATAAACAGCTATGCCAGCAACAAATGCTTTATATTGTTAAGTATTATAAAGTAGTATGATTTTTTTGGCACACTAGCCACAACAATAGAAGAATGAAGAAAATGCTATAAATTCCATAAATTCTCAAAGAAGATATATTTTTGGGAAATGCCTTAAAAGTAAACACTGGTGAATGTTACAGTAAAAAGTATTTCAGATAAAAAAAATACAAGACAAGAGACCAAGATAATTTGTCGGCTGCTCCTCTGACGGGGGGGGGGGGTCTGTGCTGATTGATTATCAGCGCCGCCCCCCAGAGGATGCCCACACTGGACCACCAGGACCACCAGGGATGCCCACCACTAGTCACCACCAGGTATGCCACCCATGGCCACCAGGGATAACAATCAGTGCCCATAATGGATCCAAGTGCCCACAATTGAAGCCAATTAGTTTCCACAATGGTTGCC
Organism: Lithobates clamitans; assembly: GCA_037952925.1. NCBI lineage: Eukaryota > Metazoa > Chordata > Amphibia > Anura > Ranidae > Lithobates > Lithobates clamitans. The sequence continues at coordinate 4,299,382 of JBBGZY010000427.1, forward strand.
TGCCAATCAGTGATGCCCTTCAGTGCCACCTATGGGTACCCATCCGTGCTGCATATCAGTGCCCCATCAGTGCCCATCATCACTTGGAGCTTACACAGGGCTGGGAACTCTTTCCACCCCCATGTGACGGTGCTGGGTGCTTAAATAGCCCCTCAGCAAGCACTATGGCTGTCAAGTGGGAGGGAGGAGAGTGACTCACAATCCACTACCTGGAAACACCATTTTTTCTTATTCGGTCCTGGATAAAAAAAGGACAGGGAGAATGTGTTGCTGGTGGAGCCAATATTAAAGTGAACCTTGGAAGAGAGAATCAGTGGCCTTGAAGAAAGTGGACGTGACCATAACACCATCTTGAATTGCCAAAGTTAGGTCTAGGAAGTGAATTTGCGACTGGCTCGCCTCAAAATTCAAATGTATACCCCGATCATTACAATTTAAAGAGGACATAAATTCCTGCAGTTCAGGGCCATCACCATCCCATAGGAGGAGGATGTCATCTATGTACCTGGCCTACAGGACCAACTGGGTTCTCCTCTGGGCATAGATGACATCCTCCTCCCACCTGGCCATAAATAAATTGGCCAGACTGGGGCCATATTTAGCCCCCATAGCTACTCCACACCATTGGATAAGGTATTTGAGGTGTTTCCCACACTTAAAATGGCGTTTTGTGGCTCCTTCCGCGGGACTCAGAACGAGGCCTGGTGTATTTATATGGTGGTGGTTCAGCACGCACCCGATCCCCATTGACAACATCAACCTGTGACGAAACGTGCCTGGAGGATACGTGCTGACACCACCACACTGTTGTCCTGGGAGGACGGGTATTTCTATTGTAGCCGGCCGGCTCTGTTTTTAGCGCGAGTTCTCTGCAATTCAAATGTAAGTGCAATACTTTTTTATATTAAACCTTGTGAAAGCGAGATTACGCTATGGTTGCTTCTCTTTTATACCCCGATTACCCTGCTAATTGCTGAGGTCTATGGGCTATCCACGCCGTATAGGAATTGGAGCACACATTCAAGCCAGTGACTACCCCTGTTTGGACGTCCCTGCCGGTTTAACAAAAGGCCTTGGCTGGGTTTTAGCCATCCGCTCCTCCTTGCTTACTATCTGGTAAGCGAGTCTTTTATTAGGTGGTGGCACTGTTAAGGAATAGTTCACCCGGGTGTCATACGTTTGAACTGCACTTCAGTGTTTTGGAATACACAACGCATTGCTGATCTGCATTTATATATAGCGCAGCTTCTCTCTTCCAATTATTACGTGCAACTTTTGCTATATGCTGCTGCTTTGTTTTGGGACTTTTTATATTTATGATTAATATCAATAATCTTTAACATTTCAATAAGATTGCTGTATGTATCTTAGCGCGTTTTTTTTTCCCTATATATTAAAGTGAACCTGTCTTTCTATGCTGCATTTTAACCTGTTCCCACCAGCCTTACACATTTATGCGTCATCGCAGAAGCAGGCCTTCTTCTGAGGCTCTGCATATACAGTGGGAACGGAAAGTATTCAGACCCCCCTTAAATTTATCACTCTTTGTTATATTGCAGTGATTTGCTAAAATCATTTAAGTTAATTTTTTTCCTCATTAATGTACACACAGCACCCCATATTGACAGAAAAACACAGAATTGTTGACATTTTTGCAGATTTATTAAAAAAGAAAAACTGAAATATCACATGGTCCTAAGTATTCAGACCCTTTGCTCAGTATTTAGTAGAAGCACCCTTTTGATCTAATACAGCCATGAGTCTTTTTGGGAAAGATGCAACAAGTTTTTCACACGTGGATTTGGGGATCCTCTGCCATTCCTCCTTGCAGATCCTCTCCAGTTCTGTCAGGTTGGATGGTAAACGTTGGTGGACAGCCATTTTTAGGTCTCTCCAGAGATGCTCAATTGGGTTTAAGTCAGGGCTCTGGCTGGGCCATTCAAGAACAGTCACAGAGTTGTCGTGAAGCCACTCCTTTGTTATTTTAGCTGTGTGCTTAGGGTCATTGTCTTGTTGGAAGGTAAACCTTCGGCTCAGTCTGAGGTCCTGAGCACTCTGGAGAAGGTTTTCGTCCAGGATATCCCTGTACTTGGCTGCATTCATCTTTCCCTTGATTGCAACCAGTCGTCCTGTCCCTGCAGCTGAAAAACACCCCCACAGCATGATGCTGCCACCACCATGCTTCACTGTTGGGACTGTATTGGACAGGTGATGAGCAGTGCCTGGTTTTCTCCACACATACCGCTTAGAATTAAGGATAAAAAGTTCTATCTTGGTCTCATCAGACCAGAGAATCTTATTTCTCACCATCTTGGAGTCCTTCAGGCGTTTTTTTTAGCAAACTCCATGCAGGCTTTCATGTGCCTTGCACTGAGATGCTTCCGTCGGGCCACTCTGCCACAAAGCCCCGACTGGTGGAGGGCTGCAGTGATGGTTGACTTTCTACAACTCTCTCCCATCTCCTGACTGCATCTCTGGAGCTCAGCCACAGTGATCTTTGGGTTCTTCTTTACCTCTCTCACCAAGGCTCTTCTCCCCCGATAGCTCAGTTTGGCCGGACAACCAGCTCTAGGAAGGGTTCTGGTCGTCCCAAACGTCTTCCATTTAAGGATTATAGAGGCCACTGTGCTCTTAGGAACCTTAAGTGCAGCAGATTTTTTTTGTAACCTTAGCCAGATCTGTGCCTTGCCACAATTCTGTCTCTGAGCTCTTCAGGCAGTTCCTTTGACCTCATGATTCTCATTTGCTCTGACATGCACTGTGAGCTGTTAGGTCTTATATAGGCAGGTGTGTGGCTTTCCTAATCAAGTCCAATCAGTATAATCAAACACAGCTGGACTCAAATGAAGGTGTATAACCATCTCAAAGATGATCAGAAGAAATGGACAGCACCTGGGATACATATATGAGTGTCACAGCAAAGGGTCTGAATACATAGGCCATGTGATATTTCAGTTTTTCTTTTTTAATAAATCTGCAAAAATGTCAAGAATTCTGTGTTTTTCTGTCAATATGGGGTGCTGTGTGTACATTAATGAGGAAAAAATAAACTTAAATGATTTTAGCAAATGGCTGCAATATAACAAAGTGTGAAACATTTAAGGGGGTTTGAATACTTTCCATCCCCACTGTATGTGCACCTGTGTTTGTGCTGGAAATGCACATTATAGTATGGTCCCAGCATGAAAACCAAGCTGTCACCGACAGCTGCTGGTCTCATACTAACAATTGAGCACCAGAAGAAACGGCTGCCAAACACAATTGTGGTGATAGCCTGTGATTGGCTATCACAGAGACCACTATGTCTGTAAAACCTGCCCCTGTAAGTTTTCTCCTCTTGAATGGAGAAAAATATACATTGGATGCAAGCCTGCACCACTCTTCTAAACCTAAAAAATGAAGCAGATGCAAGCCCCTTTGCTAATCAGTATTCTGTTCTGCCATATTTGTGAAAGAACAGAGAACAGAAAGCTCAAGCTGCATGCTCCGATCTTTCTACCATCACCACCCCTCGTTAATTCCTTAAATCGTATCCTTCTCCTCGCTAGAAGAAAAAAATAAATAAAAAAGTCTGTCGCACCTGACTCGCAGGCAGTTCACACTGCCATATGCGACCCGCTGGGAATGGCAATATAAAGATAATGACACCCCCAGATCGTTTCCCATATCGCAGTGTGAACTGTCAATTCGGACAGGAATCGTAACACATGGGTGTTTTGTGGACCAAAAAAAAAAGGGTCCTGTGCGAGTTTGGTCCAAATGCGATGCAAATTCAGCCATACAATCTGTATGGCTGAATTTGCATCTCACAGCAGTCACATGTGATTTGCAAAGCAGTGCGAATCACATGCAATGTCTGACATCGCACCAATGTGACCCCAGCCTTAAAGTTTTAGTGTCAACATGTTTAGGTAGGATAAAAAAAACAAACAAAAAAAACAAAATGTGCACTATTATTTCTTGGCCCTACTACTATGATCATCAAATAATGTGCAAATATGTAATACCGCTGTGAAGGTGAGGAGTAGGATAATTTATTTTGAGGGGTTTTTTTGGTGGTGGGTCATAAAAACGGCAGGAGATACAAAGCTAAATTTTACTATTTTGGGCTTGTTTACCTTTGATAATAATAATTAAAAAAAATAACTCAAGAGATATCCATTACCATTTACCAACAAATAAAGGCCCCATTCTGAAAAAACAAGGTATAATTCACCTGTATACAATAGAGGCAAAGGCCTGGCTAACAAGAAGCATACCCTTCGCAGAGGTCAAATCTTGCATGCATTGGACCATGATCAATGAAAAACTAAGGGCACGTCTTTCTCTCCCTTTGTGACTCCTACTAAAAGTTTGCTACTAATCGCTCCGAGTGGGTTTTGGAGCTTTTATAGGCATATTACTATGCCCGTATGCCGGGGGTATTTCATATGTCACCTTGGTTATAATGAGCTCCAAGAATTTATATCTTGTTTCGATCCATCATTGGTTGTTTATATAATACAACTTGTAAAATTTGTCTTCTTTTGGCAACGGAGTGTATTGTATTATAATTAGGTACGTGCTTTCCTTACGCCTGTACACTGATGTGTTACCTTTAATAAAATTTTTGAACAAGAAAACCTAACAACGCGTCTTCAAGAGTCCATGTCTAAAATTCGTAAAAAATCTGGGACTCCTGGATCAAGGCATTCCTCCTAAAGTCTTTGATCATCACGAATTAGACCTTTAATAGTAGTCACAGTTAAAGTTTGTCTTTTATCCTGCCCCTTCTACCTCCTATCGCTCGCTTTTCCCCTCCTCCACTAACATTACTGTTCTTTCTCATTAATTTTATGAGCATTCCCATAGGCCTTCTGATACGGATTCTAATGTATTCTATATACACACCTGCCCTAACCTCAGTACAGTGGATTCATGTGCTTTAATGTATCCTTGCTGAAAATTGCTCTTAATGTCTCAATCATTTGTAATCTCATTTGTCTGTACAATATTCTTCTTTTAGGCCCCTTTCACACTGGAGCGGTTTTCAGGCGGTATTGTGCTAAAAATACCGCCTGAAAACCGCCCCTAAACAGCCTCCGCTGTTTGTTCAGTGTGAAAGCCCGAGGGCTTTCACACTGAAGCGGTGCGCAGGCAGGGCGGTGAAAAAAGTCCTGCAAACCGCTTTTTTGGAGTGGGGAAGGAGCGGTGTATTCACCGCTCCTGCCCATTGAAATCAATGGGACAGCGCGGCTATACCGCGGCAATACCGCGGCTATAGCCACGCTGTACGAGGGATTTTAACCCTTTTTCGTCCGCCAGCGGGGGTAAAACCGCACCGCTAGCGGCCGAATACCGCTGCAAGAACGACGGTACAGCAGCGCTAAAAATAGCGCTGTTGTACCGCCGACGCCCCCACCGCCCCAGTGTGAAAGGGGCCTTATTGTTGGTTATGAATATTTTGCACTATTTCCTTTGAGACCTAATAAAAATGATTGAACAAGAAAGATATGTACAGTTTTACATGTCAAATTTGTAATACTGGGTTCAAGCATTAATGTTGGTTTTACCTTCCATTATGAAGGGGTTAAAGAAGGTACTTGTACAAGGTACATAGTTCTTTTTTTTCTGCTCATATATTCACCTGGGAGTGTAGCTCTGTGCATATCTTCCCTGCAGACGTGAGCTGCTATACACAGAGAAGGTGCGTTTACTGGAATCACTACTATGTGCTTTCCGCACTCCTTCCTCATACAGTAAACCAACCTGTGCAGATCAATAAAGTAATATAAGTAAAAACATGGGCATTTAAAGATGAAAACATTTATGTGTATTAGTGTTGTCTTGAGATGATAGCACAGCACTAGAGGGTCATTACAGCAGAACAATATCATAATTTCTGGGCAACAAAAGCTGACTCACCTGTACATCGACACTGGTAATATCTTCCACTACTCTCTTCATAACTGCTCGGACATTCCGTGGTTCGATGGTCGTCACCCAGTCGCGAGTCTCAACACTCTTGCGCAGCATCTGAGAAACAACTAGACCCTGAGACTTCACATACTGGTTGAGCAGGGTCTGAGCAGTGGAGCGAGCGATTAAGCACAGCGTACTGACGGGAGTGACTGGAGAGTGGTCCTAACAAAACAAATGACATCTATAACAATAGGAACAGCAAAAAAAAAAGACTCTGGAAACTATACAAAAGATGCATGTCACTAGTGTTTAATGTAAATAGCATCTAAAAGGAAAAACATCCTCCCTATACCAAAAAATTGCAAGTTCTGACACATTTAATTACTCCATATGAATAAATATTTACCAGAAGTGCCCATTTCTTGTCTTATATGGCTAATTAGGAGTAAATACTACTGCTCCAGAAAGCTTGTCCATGGTGCTGAACAGTTACATGTTAAAATAATTGTGTGTGTTGTGGACATAATCTAGCTATTGCTTGCAATGGGGAAAGAACAGAGCCCTCTGCCACAAAAGATAAGTGATGTATAAAACTACAGATACAGAGCTAACAGTGCAGGTGCTGCTTTACTCATAATGGAAAGGAAAATCTCCCACATTTTATTAACTACTTCCTACCCTCAATCCATAAATTAACTTCCCCTGGCATTATGCCCAGTGCCGAGGGAACATTAAAGTGGTTGTAAAGGCACAAGGTTTTTTTTACCTTCATGCATTCTATGCATGAAGGTAAAAAACATTATGGGAGCAGCCCCCCCAATACTTACCTGAGACCCCTCCCGATCCAGCGATATCCATGATAGCCTTACCTCTCTGGGGATTCGCACTCCCCATTGTCTTTTGGCAGAAGCGGGAGCCGTTGTCTCCCGCTGCTGTCAATCACAGCCAGTGAGTCAATCAGGAGACAGAGGGGACAGGGAGGAGCCGTAGCTCCGTGTGTGAATGGACACACAGAGCTGCAGCTTGGGAGCATGCCTGCTTGGCTGCCCCCACAGCAAACTGCTTGAGGTAGGAGCCAGGAGCGCCAGCGGGGGACCCGAGAAAAGGAGGATCCAGGCTGCTCTGTGCAAACCATTGAACAGAGCAGGTAAGTATAACATGTTTGTTATTTAGAAAACAAACAAAAAAAAAACCCACAAGGCTTTAATATCACTTTAATTTATGTTACTCTGCTACGGTACTTTTAGTTTTCAGTAAAGGTTACCCCAGTGTTTCTCAACTCCAGTCCTCAAGGCACCCCAACCGGTCATGTTTTCAGGATTTCCCTCGGATGATACGGCTGTGGTAATTACTAAGGCAGTGAAACGGTTCAAATCACATGTGCAAAAAATGGAGAGCCTGAAAACATGACCTGTTGGGGCGTCTTGAGGACTGGAGTTACCCTGTTAACAGCTAAGGATTTCACTGGCTGCTCTAAAAAGGGACAGAATCAAAGGGGTTCCTGATCATGTGATCACTGCACCTTGAAGATGTTAACTATTAGACACAATTAAAATATATATGTAGTTTTACATTGTTCTCTATTTGGCAGCTTATACAGTAATGAAAGAAACAGATTTTTTTTTTAATTAAAACATTGTACCAAATAAAATGCATTTTAGGTGAAAAAGTTATTTTCACGTAAATGATGCATTAGCACATAGTCAAATTTACCAACAAATACTGACTAAATTTGGCTTGGGCATCTAGGGATCAATGACCCTGGGCACAAAAGACCAGCAAGATGAATAGGGATGAGCTTGGGCATGTTCGAGTTCGAGTATAATTCCAGTCAAATCCTAACTATAATTAAACCTTCTCCCACACCCATTCTAAGCCTATTCTAACTACCCTGTAAAAGGAAAGATGTCTATACTTGCCTATTCTGAGGGTGCTACTTTCCGGTTGGCATGTCCCTGCATGTTCCTTGCTGGCATCCTCTTCTGTGTACTGGTTTTTGGCCATCTTCATTGGCTGGTGTGATATCACAACTCCTGCGCATGCATAAGAGGCCGTCATGCAGGCAAACAGGGATCGGGCCGGCCGTTGCAAGCAGAGCATGGGCAGCTCAGTTTACATGTCAGTGGACGATGCAAACAGACAAGTAAATGTGTTTTATTGTAGAATAGACACTGCATGTCTCCCCTGTAATAAAAACCTACCTGCCTGCAGTGAACAGCAGTGTAACTTTAGTTTGCGTTACTCAATCCCGCCAGGAAACTGTCATCTGTACTGTGGAAAATCATAAGCAATCAAGGAATTCCCTGCCCACAGATGCACATATACAAGTTGAGTGTATATGTGCGACTGCAGGGCAGGAAACGCTTCAGCTTATTATGATTGGCCCAGTGCAGTGACCGCTACCTCGTGGGATCGTTTAGGCTGGTTTGGACTAGGATCTGAACATGCCTGAGCCCATCTATATTTATTAACCATTTTTATGCTAACTGGAGGTCACATTCAGCAAAAAGACAATAGAATGCAGCAGTTGTTTTACCTGGCCCAGAAACTGTTCATCTGTCAAGGTCAGTATGTAGCTGATTGTTGAGGTCTCATAGTCCAAGCAGAGCCGAGAGAGAAGCAACAAGAGCAGTGGTGGTGTATTGGCACTCTTCTCCCCTGGAGAGTCACAGAACTGCCGCGCTGTCTGGCACACAGACTTGATGAAAGCTACAATCAGTCCTTCCCGGACACCCTGACTACAGAACTCCCCCTAGCAAGAGAAAAGTGAAAGAACTGCAAGACAGGGAGAAGCTGCAAAAAGAGGAGTAACACAATATGATGGATATATTTAAATACTGGAGCTCCAGAACAAAATGTTATTTTAGTGTTGACCTGAGGAAGAAACAGAAGCTCTGCTGAGTTTTCACTGCAGGCTTTATCTCTCTATGTCCCAGTGATACCAATCACCAAAATGAGAAGTAAGGGGAAATTTTCAAAACGGATATAAATGCCATTGAGAACCCAGCATAGGTTCTAGCCTTTCTCTACTCATTTAAATACTAAAACAATCCTTGAGTTTTGTCATACCATTTGGAATGCAGTTCTGTCTTTAAACTTTGGTGTCCTTTACTTTATTTGTAAATTGTTTGGACTACTAAATATTCTGTCACTAGAAATATGCCTTTTAGGGATCTCCCCCAATCGTCATATCACAAAAGGTTTTTTACGTATTCTGTAAATTTTAGGATAAACAAAGTGTATCCTGCTCATTCGGAACGCCTCTTGCTCTCAATCAATTTCTATGTGGCCATGCCAGATTGACTCTGTTCTCCCCCTCTACAAGTTATTATAAGCAGGTAAAGGCCACCTGGCTCTTTTTGAACAATATGAGAATTATGGACCTCCTCTCCTCACAATAGAGCGGTCTCTCCTTCATAACCTATCTCAGTATAACCTGATTGATCGTATTTTATGCTCTTGGTTTTCATGGTAATCTTATCCCATAAGATCCCCTCTGTGCCAACAATTCTATATTCTTTACACTGTCGATCCCTCTATATTTCTTGTATAGTTGACATGAGTCCTATTTTACTTTGATGACCAGGTCTGCTTTTTTTTTTTTTACCCCATTGTTGTTAGGGGAGCATTGTCACCCTGTATTTATCTCATGTAAACTCAATATTAAAAAAAAAGCATCTTAAAATAAAATACCTGTGGGCTGAAGTTCCGTTTAAAATGCTGATTGTGCTTACCTTAAAGTATGGTTTGTCTGAGAAAGCGACATCTTTAGCTGTGAATAGGTGCACTGAGGCCAAAACAGATTTAATCTGGTTTAAAACAGACCCAGAGAGCATGGCTAGTAGTTCACCCAATGCTGGAGCCTCTTTCCCAGGAACTCTTGGAGCTGCGAGTGCTTGTCGAACATCCGTTATACAACCCTGGAAGAATTCTTTTAAAGCCTGTAAGTATTGAGCCAGCCGCTCCTGTGCTGCTTTAACCACAATCTCCGTACCTCTCCGATTAAAACTGCACCCCGGTACCAATTTGGATGGTGCCTGGAGCCGTCTATGGAATCTGTCCAGTGCCCGGACTAAGAGCGAGTTGTCTCCTGGACTCTTTTCCTCTCGCAACCGCTTCTCAACTATCTCAAAGTAGCCTTCGCTGAGCTCATCCAGGAATGTGGTAAGCTTCCGCTCAGCCATCTGTGCTGTGCTTCCCGCTTCTTTACAGAACAGACTCTGGTAAGAAGCTGCTAGGAGACAGGTGTCACTAATAAAACCACCACAGCCCCGGTCAACAAATTCCAGAATGTCACTGGCCCCTTCCAGATCAGAGAGGTGAGCAGCCAAGCGTCCACGGCCATGAGCTAGAAACTCATCACAAAGCAGGTGAGCTGGCTCCTCCAGACTCAAGAGAAGTTCAATACATTCAGATAGGTCCTGGGGGGAAGAAGAAGGATCCCTGCAGGAGAGGGTCATGATATTAGAAAGCGATACAGATGATATGTCATAAGTACAGTCAACAATAAAATAAAAATCAATGATCATCAAGATAGGGACCTTGTCCGTGCCAAAATTAGTAATTAAGACACCTGATATTATATTGTATTGTACAAGTCGCTACACTTTCAAAGTGATTGTAAACATCAAAAACACGAAATATGAACAAAGCATATTTCTTTATAGTGTGTACTTGTCTCAATTAAGAGCATTGAGTGCCATTTTTGTCTGTTGCTTTGTTCCTCGGTTACCAGCATAAGTCACTTCTGACACCAAGGGAAAAAAGGTGACAGAGGAGGGACCTCCAGCAGATTGACAACCTGCTGGAGGTGTTGCAAAGTGTTATGTCAGCTCTCCCCCTTTTTTTTTTTTGAACGTTCAGAAAGCTGTATAAAGTTCTGGACTTTCAACAGATGTAGAGAAGGCCGAGGATAAACAGGTACAACATATGTAGGATGATTAGTTTAATCTCTGTGTACCATCTAAGGCTGGTCAATTCACTGGTATACGTAAGGGTTTACAACCACTTTAAGTATATATGGCTTACTGGTCATATTTAAAAAAAAAAAAAAAAAAAGATAATGTATATCTAGCGTGAAATTCTAGTAGCCAATACACTGTAAGGCAGCACCACTAGAACATGTTTAAGAAACATAATTGATATTAGCAATTTTTAACCTCTTGGTAATCATGTAACGCATATGTGCGGCAACAGGGACTGGTGCTCCCAGCATAGTAACCGAGCTATCACAGACAGCTAGCTCCCAGTCTTTATTTATGATTGTGAGTCACGGGGCAGGCTCTCAATCATGTGACAGCTAACCACAGTGATCACATGATCAGGAAATCTGTCCCTTCTCTTGCTGTTATTACAGTTTTAGGGGCTACTGTGGAGGGGGTCAAAAAGGACTCTGCTAGGATACAGTGACCCTAAACATAGTGCTTCTTTGAAATACATACATTATCCTTATCAGGATGGCCTCTGTTAAAAGGTACCTTCATGCTATTCCAGACTTACAGATCCATATAGCTGATCAATATGGCATTTAGAATTTTGTTTTTTATCTGAAGCCTCAGTCATGTAATGTTTAGTTCCCAAGCTCTCTCTCTCCTTTGTTTACATCAGGTGGGTCCTTCTTCCGGGTGTCCACATCACTGCCTGTCTGATGTGGACACACGTTCTGGTGGTGGGGGTTCTATTGCAGAGGCTTCAGAAGCAGCAGAACTTCAAGAAGCAGCAATGGGACTGGTCCCTAAGAGAAGTGGCTAAAACATTCCAGTCCCAGGGGAAGGAAAAAAGATTTCCACAGCAAGGAAGAGGTGAGCACTTTTTATGTGCCTAGACATGATGTTTACACCTTCCAGTCAGGAGAAAGGCAAGTCATAATACATTGAAGGATTTAGTTCCTATCCTTCCTGTAACTGTATGGGCTTGTTTATACATGTATCCCCCTCGGAAGAATGATCCACAATGAATAGCATTCCAGAGTGTCCATAAAGACATGGATAAGAGAGTTTGGGGTGGAGGAACCTGACTGCCTGCACAGAGTCCTGACCTCAACCCGACAGAACACCTTTGGGATTAATTAGAGCGGAGACTTAGAGCCAGGCCTTCTTGTCCACATCAGTGCCTGATCTCACAAATATGCTTCTGGAAGAATGGTCCAACATTCCCATAGACACACTCCTAAACCTTGTGGACAGCCTTCCCAGAAGAGTTGAAGCTGTTATAGCTGCAAAGGGTGGGCCAACTCAATATTGAACCCTACGGACTAAGACTGGGATGCCATTAAAGTTTATGGCAGGTGTCCCAATACTTTTGCTAATATAGTGAAATTATCTATACGTCCATCCTTACACAAATGCTTTGCCTTTCAGTTCATTTCTATTTTAAACTGAATACCTTATATACTAGAGTATAAGCCGAGGCACCTAATTTTACCACGAAAAACTGGGAAAACTTAATGACTCGAGTATAAGCCTAGGGTGGGAAATGCAGCAGCTACTGGGTAAACAATGCCCATCTGCAGCCTTACTGTGCCCATCTGTACCTTTGATAACCAAAACAGTGGGTGTCTCACGCTGTGTTATGCAGTCTTAACTGTTCGGCGGCTGTCCACTGTAACAAAGCCCGCTTCCTCCTCGTTCATGATAGACGGAACACTGATTTAGTTTCCCAGCATTGTATCAGTGTTCCCGTCTATCACGGATGAGGAGGCGGGGCTTTGTTACAGCGGATGGCCGACGAACAGTTAAGACTGCATGACACAGTGGGAGACCCTCACTCGAGTATAAGCCGAGGGGGACTTTTTCAGCTTAAAAAATGTGCTGAAAAAAGTCGGCTTATTCTCGAGTATATACGGTAGGTTGTTTTACAAGGTAAGAGATTACATATACTTTAAGCTAAAAAATGCCCCACTAATTGTTTTACCCACCCCTAATCTTAAATACTTAGGGCTAATTTACACATAGTGCGGTGACAAGCTTATTACTGCATTTTAAAATGCCTGTCCCTGCAACAAAACTAAAAAAAAAAAATAATTGTTTTCTGTGTGTGCTGTTCACACTGCAAGGCAGCCTGGAGCTGTGCTGCAACATGCTGCATTTTATCTTAGCGCACTGTACAGAACTGCATGGCACTGTACAATAGCGCAGTGCATCACCCTGCTGTATGTGAATGAAGTGCAGTATCCGCGGTGATCTACGCCACGTCCGGGCCCACCTCCCCCCCCCCTCCGTCTTCTGGGATACACACAGGTCCCAGAAGACAGCAGGGACCACTCAGAATGGGCAGCGCGACTCGCACATGTGCAGTAGGGAACCAGGCCGTGAAGCTGCAAGGCCTCACATCCTGATTCCCTTACTAGCAATGCCGGCGCCTCCACCAAGAGCCGAGGGACAGGTCGGTTCGGGTGAGGACATCGCAGGCTCCCTTGACAGGTGAGTGTCCTTATTTTAAAAGTCAGCAACTGCAGTATTTGTAGTGGCTGACTTTTATTTTATTTTTAGGCGCAACTCCGCTTTAATAACGTTTGTAGAAAAAAAGAAAAAGGGAGCTATTTGACGTGCTGACTCACACTTCCCACTACAGCTGTCAGGAACAGCTATCAGAGGGGTAGGGGGCTCCAGCAGCTGTCTGTTCCTGTGCGATTACAGCCTTACCTGACTCCAGTGCAGTCTTAGCTGCAGAATCACTCCTCTCACTTCCTGGTTCCAAAGAACACACTGAGAGCAGTTGGAGCTATGGGCTCCTGCTACTCTCACTCAAACTCCAGTGAGGAGGAAAACAGGGGCATTGTTTCCTGGCGCGGTTTATGTTTATGAACACACACAGCCCAGCTTGAGATGAGGGCAGGGGTGCCCCCCATAGCATCTGGCTTGCTAAAGAGGCACATATAGCAGGGTAAAGTGGACAGAGGCGGTGGGGGACTTCCAGAAGAGGCGGTAAAGAGCTGCTCTGTGCAATATCACTGTACAGAACAAGTATAACATCTTTTTTATTTTAAAGAAAAAAAAATAGGATTTTTTTTTAAAAGCTTACCTGTAAAATCCTTTTCTTGGAGTACACCACGGGACACAGAGCCTTGTTAATTACTTAATGGGTTGTATAGCTCACCAATAGGGGATTGGACACTGGCACACCCAATGAAGACAAGTCCCCCTCTATATATCCCCTCCAATAAGGAGAGTACCTCAGTTTTTGTAGCAAAGCAATAAGGATCCCATAAGAAGGGGGGGTCTCTGTGTCCCGTGGTGTACTCCAAGAAAAGGACTCTACAGGTAAGCTGTTATTAAAAATCCTATTTTCTTTTTCGTACAACACGGGACACAGAGCCTTGCTAATTACTTAATGGGACGTGCCAGAGCAATGCTCAACTTGAGGGGAGGGAGACACAAATTAAGCAGACCACCATCGGGCGTGAGGACCTACATTGCTGCCTGCAGCACACTGCGCCTGAAGGCGGTATCCTATAGCCCTCTTACATCCACTTGATACAATTTGGTAAATGTATGGACTGAAGACCAGGTTGCAGCCTTGCAGATCTGAGCCATGGAGGCCTGGTGATGCACCGCCCAAGAAGCACTTACTGCTCTGGTCGAGGAGGAAAAGGAGGAATTTTTTGTTTCAAACCATAAGCTTGAATAATAATCTGCCGAATCCACTTAGAGAGATAGTAGATTTCGATGCTGCCTGGCCCTTTCTAGGACCTTCCGGCACAATAAACAAAACATCAGTCTTCAGTATCTGAGCAGTTGCTTTCAGATAGACCTTTATTGCTCTCACTACATCTAGAGAATGCAATAATTTTTCCTCCGCAGACTGCGGGCCTGGAAAAAAGGAAGGTAAGACAACATCTTGATTTAGATGAAAACCCGACACCACCTTAGGGAGAAAGGTGGGGTGGGGACGCAACACAACCTTGTCCTTGTGGACAATTAAAAAAGGCTCTTTACAAGAGAAAGCTGCCAGTTCAGATACTCTCCTAGCAGAGGAGATAGCGACTAGAAGGGCCAATTTCCTACTCAAAAGGAGCAACGGAATATGGCAAATAGGTTCAAAGGGCTGTTTCTGTAAAACAGACAAGACTTTGAAAGAACACTGATAGGGCCGAGATCTGACCCTTGATGGTGCTCAGGGCTAGTTTTATCTCTACCCCCAATTGAAGAAAAGCAAGAATCCTACCAATGACATACTTTTGAAGATGCAATGCTTTGGATTCGCACCAGGAAACATATGCCTTCCAGATTCTGTAATAGATGAGCCTGGAGGCCGGCTTCCTAGCATTAACCAGAGTGGAGAGAACTGGACCCGAAAGTCCATGTTTCTTCAAAATGTAGGTTTCAACAGCCAAACCGTCAAATTTAGACTTTGTAAGGAAGGATGGAATACTGGTCCCTGTGAGAGCAGGTCTGGGCGGAGTGGAAGAACCCAAGGTCCTTGCGATCTCTGTGTACCAGGATCTTCTGGGCCAAGCTGGAGCCACCAGGAATACTGGTTTCCCTTCTTTCCTGATCCTGCAAAGCAGTCTCGGTAAGAGCGGAATCAGAGGGAACGCATAGATCAGAGAAAACTGATCCCAAGGAATCACTAGCGCATCTGCTCCGTATGCTAGGGGATGCCTTGTCCTCGATACAAAGTTGTCCAACTTCCTGTTGAACCTGGAGGCTAGTAAATCTACATCCGGGGTACCCCATTTCTAGCATATGGCCCGAAATATCTCGGGGTGCAGAGACCATTCTTCTGGTAACAGGTGCTGGCGGCTCAGATAGTCCGCTTGCCAATTCTCTACACCCGGAATGAAGACTGCAGAAAGACAGGGAACATGCTTTTCTGCCCAAACCAGTACTTGGTTCACCTCCTTCTGGGCATCCCGACTCCGGGTGCCCCCTTGATGATTGATATAGGCCACAGCAGTAGCATTGTCGGACTGTATCCGGACAGGATAACCCTGCAACCTCCACGTCCAGGCTTGGAGGGCTAAATGCACTGCCCGGATATCCAAAATATTGATGGGCAGGCTCCTTTCGGCCTTGGACCATTTCCCTTGGACCAAAGCCTCTTCCAGAACTGCCCCCAGCCCATAAGGCTGGCATCTGTTGATACCACCTTCCAGGTGACTGGGGTGAAAGATCTTCCCCTTCTCAAATTTTTGGTTTTAACCATCAACTGGGGCTTTGTCTTACCTCTGATGACAGGCACATTGGCAAGTCCAAGGCTTGGACTCTCCTGTTCCAGGCAGATAGGATGCTTTTTTGCAGCAGTCTCGAATGAAACTGGGCGTAAGGAACGGCCTTGAAAGAGGCCACCATCTTTCCTAACAACCTCATGCAAAGACGAATAGATGGTTCCTTCCTCGCCTTGACCATCTGGATCAATTCTCTTATAGACTTGATCTTTGACTCGGTTAAGAATACCCTGTTTTGGGCAGTGTCTATGATCATGCCCAAATACTCCACCCTCTTTAAGGGCTGCAAGGATGATTTTTCCAGGTTGAGGACCCAACCTAAGTGCTCCAAGTATTTTTTTTTTTTTTATCCAGAAAAATATTTTATTGAGAAAAACATGTAAAAACATACACATACCGACTTCACATTTACATTTTGGAATGCTTATATCTGTCAGACATTCTACATTTGTGTGTCTTACTGGCTGCGTTATTAAACTAACCTGTACCAAAACACTACCCGCTCCACTAAATATCATTTTATTCATCACATACATCTGCATAATAAAAACCATTTGTCCATCCCTATCCTAAACAAAAGGAGTAATTGAACCACATACGGTATTATGCCTTTGTAAGATAGCCATAGTTAGCCAATACTTAGGGTCTCATGTCCCAAATCCCAACAATCTACCCACGACCAAATCCACCGGGGCAAGCCCCGGAACATTCAGCCATGGTCCCCAGAGTTTCTCGAACTTCTGTGGGCAGCCTCTGTGTTGGTATATCACCTTGTCTTTTCTTAACATTTCCCCCACAGCGTTAACCCATTCTTTAAGAGCAGGGGGCTCTTCAGAAATCCAGTGTTTCATAATTAGTTTCCTTGCCAGGAATACAGCTTTGGTAATTGCCACTTTAGTACATTCCTCCCATCCCAATTCATCTATCACATTGAGCAAGCAGTGCTTGGGATTCGTAGGCAAAGTGACCTGAAATACCCTATTGACAGTGTCCACCACCCCTTTCCAATAGGGGTGAAGCTTTGGGCACCTCCATAGTAGGTGGATCAGGTCCCCATGTTCTCTTTTGCATCTAGTGCATAAAGGGGTGGGTCTAAGGCCCATAGCATATAACCTATGAGGGGTATAATAAACTCTTAATATGATGTACAATTGTGTCAGCCTGTGTGCAACATTCAGAGAGCATGTGGGTACGGCCTGTAGCACCTCTTCCCACTGATCTCCATCCAACGGGCCGACATCTCTCTCCCACTTAGCAAGCATTCCCAAAGGATGTTTATTTAAAAGGCTTTGCAGTAACATACTATAACACTGTGAAATAAACCCTTTGGTATTATTGGCTCCTGCAATCACATTAAACACAGGTGTGTGTGAAGAAACCCAATCCGCAGATTTACTCTGTGCCTCTACTGCATGTTTTAATTGCAAGTAATAGAACCTCATAGACTGTGGCAGAGCAAATAACCTCTGTAAGGTCTCAAATGGGTGTAGTTTCCCATTTTGGAAAATCTGCCTAATATACAACACCCCATATTTTCTCCATATCGCCCCATTCTGCATCTTAGCTAATTCTGGGTATGTGTCATTAAACCATATTGGGCTGTAGTCTGTGAATCCTGTTACCCCCTGCATATATTTAGTTTTAGACCATATTTTTTGTATTAAGTCATAGGTCGGGTACTTCTTATTGGATTTCCCAAAGTTCATGGCCTCCAAGGCCGTCGGGACCGAGTCTTTTTTAACTGTATGGAGCATTACCATTTCTGAGGAGCTGCTTGTGGGTCTCTCTTTTTCTGCGCCAGTGTACATTGTGCCTATCAGATGCTGCAGCTGCGCAGCTATATAATAGAGCCATGGATTAGGGAGGGCTAGCCCTCCCTCGTCCTTAGGGCGTTGGAGGTGCTCGAGTTTAATCCTTGGAGAGCGCCCTCTCCAAATTAGTAGTCTGAACAAGGAGTTAATAATCCGGAAAGTTTTAAGGGTTATTACCATGGGTGTATTATGAAGTACATAAAGCAGTTGGGGCATAAGAATCATTTTAATCAAATTCACCCTGCCTGCGACCGACAGAGTGAATTCCATGTTCTAATCCTTTCTCTGAATCTTTGCGCTCTAAGTATTTTACTGTGCTGTGCACATTGTGGTTTAACTGTGCTAACGACTGCTCTACCAGTAGCAGGTCGTCTAGATATGTCATCACGGCTATGCCCTATGCCCTTAGATTTGCTAGAAGCAGGGCTAGAATCTTTGTAAATACCCAGGGTGCAGTAGCCAGACCAAAGGGTAGGGCCACAAATTGGAAGTGGTGCTCTTCTACTGCGAACCTTAGAAATCTTTGGTGAGCGGGACAGATAGGCACATGTAGATATGCGTCTTTGAGGTCTATTGACGCCATGAATTCTCCCCCTAATAGGGTAGAGACCACAGAGCGGATTGACTGCATGCGAAAGGGGCGAATGTTCAGGAATTGATTCAGGCCCTTTAGATCTAGAATAGGTCTGACATCCCCATTTGGTTTTGGAACCAAAAAGAGGTTTGAATAAAACCCCGACCCTTGCTCCTTTAGGGGAACTTCTATGATTACCCCTTGGGATAGCAAGTGATCCAATGCCTGGAAGAGGGGCTTTCTTTTTACTGGATCTTTGGAGATGTTTGACCTTAGAAAACGGTAAGGCGGGAATTCTTGGAACTCCAGCTTGTAACCCAGGGACACAGTGGAAATTACCCACCTGCCCCAGATTTCCGCCTGCCAAGCCCCTGAAAATCGCAGAAGTCACCCCCCCACTCGGCTGAGCAGGGGCGCCCCCTCTTAAGGAGGCTTTGGGGATCTGCTTAGCAGATTTCTGACCCCAAGGTTTCTTTTGTCCTCAGACGAGAAGGCCGTCGCCACTTCCTGGAGGCTGTGGCCCCATGAATAGGGGAGAGAGAACGTTTAAAGAAGGACATTTACTCTTTTTCTTAGCTGGTAAAAGGGTAGTCTTACCACTAGAAATCTTCTGGATGTATTTATCCAAGTCATCCCCAAACAGCCGTTCCCCATGAAAGGGGAAACCGGTTAAAAGCTTTTTGCATGGAGCTTCAGCTGACCAATGCTTTAGCCACAGAATCCTGCGCATGTGTACCAGCAGGAGGTTAGGGCAGGATGCCTGCTGAATAGAATCTTTATTAGCATCTACCGCAATTTAGTACCTGACACATGCCAATCGCTGCCACAGCAGGTTGGGTTACAGCGTCAGCCATACTAAAGGAGGATCTGAGTAAAGATTCCAGCTTTTTCTCAGTTGGCTGCTTAAACACCTGAACATTGTCTACAGGACAAGTCAGATTTTTGTTCACACAAGAAATAGCCGCATCTATTGCCGGCAAGCTCCATTTCTTGACAAATTTTTCCTCCATTGGGTAAAGGAAAGTAAATTTCTTAGGAGGAGACACAGCTTGTCTGGATGTTCCCAGTCAGCATAAAAACGTTTTTCGAATAAAGGATGGACCGGGAAAGTATATGCAGCCTGTGGGGATTTTAATGATCCCAAGGAAGAAACAGGGACTCGGTTAACTCAGCAGAGCGCAATTTGTACGTAGCACGGCTTCTGCATAGCATTGCACCTGCAATTTGAGAACCTGAGAGGCAGAAAAAGCCTCCTCTGATTCCCCCGATTCATCCCACTGATCCTGATCCTTCTCCCCTGATGGAGTAGTATCATCATCATCATCATCATCTGATGGGGGATTTAGAGCAGCAGAAGGGGACATACCCTGCTTTCTGTTCTTCTGCGAGGACGCTGCGATTAAAGTAGAGATTTTTTCCTCTGAACCATTTAATGCTGCTGCTAAAATGTCCTCAGTGACATATGCAGGAGTTGCCATATTAGGAGAAGATGCAAAGCCTGACAGGGGCAATGGCTCATCCTGTGCGGCTGCATCAGGTCAAGCAGGGGAGGATGGAACCAGGCAGGCATGACTAGGACCCCCCCATCCGGATGGCGACACCTTAGTGCCCCTCTTCCCTGCCCCTGAACTCCTTCTATGGAAAGGCATAGTCCTAAGCTAGAAAAAAAGCAGAGGTACTAGCACAGGTGCATCAACTGCTGAGCTAGTCTAGCAATACAAACAATATGCTGATGATGAGTAGGCATCTTGGTGTGCCTGCATCCAACACAGATGGAATTGCTTACGTGCCCCAAGCTGCTGTGTCCCTCTTGTATGCAGAGCTTTGACGTCTGGGGGTTTATTAAAAAAAATTCCGCCCTATGCCTGCGCTGTGGCTGGCGTGCATGCAGCACGTGCACGCCCGCAGCAACCACACACACATACCCCCCGCTTCCCTGCCAAACTGGCTTCAAAAGCGCGACCCCTGTGTGCGCTCGTCGAGTAATGGCGGGAGCAAGAAGGGGGGAGAGAGAGGTCCCCCCAACGAGCGCTGTGGACCCCGGACCAAGAGGGACCCCCCCTACAGAGTTTGCAGCAGAGGAAGTGAGCTGCTCAACAGACCGGCTGACACCGAGATTTCGTTTCCTGGAGAGCATGGTAAGTAGAACACCAGGTATGCCTCTTTACTCCCTCCAGTGGCGGAAACAGGTACGACATGCAGCTACTCGTAGGAGAAAGTCCTTAAGGTTTTTTTCTTAGGATCTTCTCACTTACCTTATCCCCGCCGCAGGAACTGCTGAAGACCAGACAGATCCAATCTTCACCCATCACGGTGGGTAGTGTTGTGCCAACCTTCAGGGCTCTGGGTTCCTATTTAAAGGAGGCCTCTTCCCTGGACCTGTAGAAGACTCTGCCAGAGTATTTTGCGCATTTTTTAATACGTGCCCAAAGTACTGGATCCCAGAGACCAGTCCTACAAGAGAGAGACATTACAGGCAAAACCTCGCTCTTCCGCGAGGCTCGGGTACTATCCAATTTAGCGTTTTCTTGGCTTTTTTGGATGGATCCGGTTGCATAGCTCCTTGACCCCCGGAGGGGTCTTTCAGTAAAGCTTTCTTCTTAGCACATCTTTAACCATGACCAACACCTTAGATACTGGCGAAAAAACTGAAGTACTCTCCTTATAGCAGGGGGTTATATAAAGGGGGACTTGTCCTCATTGGGTGTGCCAGTGTCCAATCACCTATTGGTGAGCTATACAACCCATTAAGTAATTAACAAGGCTCTGTGTCCCATGGTGTACAAAAAAAAGAAATAACCATTATGATCACTTTAACACAGTTGAGGCGCAGCCACATTCAGTCGGGCAGCTACTGTTATTAGACATAGAACACTGAGCTCTGTTTTACCCTCTTCTAACTTTATACTAGTCCTTTAAAGTGATGTGTAACCTTACTGAGCAGATTAGAGGGAGGGGGAATTTTAGTGATAAAGCTCAGCACTGCCTTTTTGGTTATTTACTGCCTCTGTCTAATCCTTACAGTTCTGAACTAAGAAGTATGCCCCTGCACAGACCCATTTAGGTGTAAGTCATGACTAGACCTGAATAGCAGGAGACCAAATTACACAGGATTAAGCATGACCAATTCACCAAAAAAAAAAAAAACAACTCACCCAAAGCAAGAAGAGGATATCGACACGAACATCACAAAACCACCAGATCTCTCTTTAACAGCAATCTCCACTGACACGACTAGAAACATCATGAGAAGTCTTCGAGACAGCACATCTCCAAATGACACAATTCCCACTAAACTCCTGAAAGAGTGTTCCGACATTCTGGCCCCTACTATAACACACCTCTTAAATCAGTAATTCAAAGAGGGCATTGTGCCAACCACTCTCAAGCAAGGTATCATCAAACCCCTACTAAAGAAACCCAATCTCGACCCTAAGGACCCCAACTACCGCAGACCAATAACAAGCCTCAACACCATCTCCAAGATTATGGAGAAAGCGGTAGTACAACAGCTACAGCGCCACCTGGACACACACCAACTCCTGGATCCTCTGCAATCAGGCTTTCGCCCAGGACATGGCACAGAAACAGCACTTCTCAAAATATGGGATGATGCCCTCGAAGCAGCAGATGATGGTGAATCATGTTTCCTGGTACTATTAGACCTCAGTGCAGCATTTGACACAGTGGACCACAACACTCTACTCGCCCGCCTCACAGAAGTAGCAGGAGTCACAGACTCTGGTCTAAAATGGTTTGCATCCCTCTTAGAGAATCGCTCTCAGATAGTGAAACTTGGAGCATTCACCTCTGAAACCCACAAATCTCCTGTGGAGTCCCGCAGGGTTCACCCTTATCACCAATCCTATTCAACATCTACATCCGCCCACTCCTCAGAATCATCAGAAAATCTGACCTCTCCTTCCACTCATATGCTGATGACACCCAACTGTACCTTCGCATCACCGGACAAAAAGACCACCATCAACAACTAGAAAAATGCCTCACTATGATAGATGACTGGATGACCATTAGCTCCCTCAAACTCAACGGTTCAAAAACAGAACTTCTTCTCCTACACGCTAACCAAAATGCCAAAAACAAGACTCCATGGACACCTCCCACCATCTTAGGACAGACCATCTCTCCGAGCACCAAAGTCAAGAGTCTCGGAGTCATCTTTGACTCAGAAATGACAACGGATGCACAAATAGGATCGGTAGTCAGTGGATCCCACCATCTCCCCCGCCTGTTACGTAGACTTATCCCCTTCATCCCAGAGGAGGACAAAGCAGCAGTAGTTGGAACAATCATCAATTCCCGACTCGATTACGCTAACTCGCTCTATATAGGATTACCCCAATATCAGCTTGCGCGCTTACAACTCATCCAAAATACGGCGGCAAGACTGTTAACAGGAAAAAAACCCTGGGAGTCCATCTCCCCATCCCTGAGGAGCCTACACTGGCTAACCGTAAAGAATCGTATCACATTCAAGACCCTCTGCTTCACCCACAAATGCATACAAGGAAACGCGCCTCAATACCTTCGAGAGAAAATAAAACACTACACACCGAATTGCAATCTTCGATCATCTAACCAAAACCTCCTTCTCATTCCCAAATACTGCTACAAAGCAGAGAAAGAACGAAGATTCGCAGTCCAAGGACCTCGACCATGGAACGCACTTCCGCCCCACATCCGCATGGAAGAAAACCATCTGGCTTTCAGGAAAAAACTCAAGACCTTCCTCTTCTAGAAGCTGACAACACCAACGCATTAGCGCCTTGAGGCGATTCAGTTCGCATTTGCAGTGCTCTATAAATTTTTCATTCATTCATTCATTCATGAGCTCAGGCGTGTTCGCACACCCCACGTGCAGAGCCCGCCAAGAAGTCAGCACTGCGCTGCGCTAATTACAGGCAGTGAGACATTGCAGCTGCGCATCGGGACAATGTCTCACGGCCTGTAATAGGCGCAGCGCAGTACCGACTTCCTGGCGGGCTCTGCACGTGGGGTGTGCGAACACGTCTGAGCTCATCCTTACACAGGATACTCGAAGCATAGTAGTGTATCACTAGATAGAAGAAAAACCTGCAGCTGTAACCCCTGGTGCACTAAAAGATTGCTGTGAGTGGCATATATAAAATATACATATAATAATTAAAGTTTACCTGAGTACATGGTAAAAAATGCATTTCCTAGTCCAGCACATTGTACATAAATTTTTTACAAAACATTATATATTCTATATAAATGGAAACCTGTACAGAGAGAAATACAGAGTTTGGCACTGCATGACATTTTCCTACAATATTTTAAGTTACTGAGAAGGAACAAACATGGATTTGAGGAATGTCGGAGCTCCATACTTGAGGTCAGAAATGGCACTCTCCAAATTTCCTTAGCACACATTTCCTTTATTAGCCCCATTACAATAAACCAAGCAGAAATATGTCTTAGTAGAATAGCTTAACAGGAAAAATCAATACCTGAATCTTTGGCGCAGTGTATGTGCCAAGCCCGCCATGATGGCCTGGCAATCAGTTTGGATGCCATGGAAGGAAGGCATGTGCTGGTATTGCTGGAGCACACTTTTAGCTTTAGTATGATATGACACAGCCTGTGCAAAGGCACCCATTTCAATGCACTTCTTCAGTCGAGCAGGGAGTTCAAACAGGAACTGCAGTTTACGCAGGAGAGTGTGCACACCTGGATATCAGAATAAAGACACATGTGAACCACAAGCAGAATGAAATAGTTTAACAACTGTTCATTATCATTATTTTTAAAATATGGTTCTAAAGTAATCAGCAGGGAAAATGCTTTTCTTCAAGTCTCACTAGATTTTAACACAGCTCTGTATCTGGACACTGCAAATACTTACTCAAATCCTCCATGATCAAAACAAAATCAACATCCATTTGGACACCCAAAGACTAGTTGGAAATGTGACTATATAACTATTGGACTTCTGCATGTCCTTGCTTTTCATTTTATTTTATTACAGGCATTTATATAAAGCTGACAGTTTATGCAATGCTTTACATACTGTGCATTCACACTGGTCCATGCCCTGACAGAGCTACATAAACATACTAGAGCCAATTAACCTACCAGAATATCTTTGGAGTGTGGGAAGAAACAGGAGGACCAGGAGGTAACCCATGCACACACAGAGAGACCTCGAACCAAGGACTATAGTGCTGCAGGGCTAACGACCAACTAAGCCACTGTGTTGTATTTCCCTTTGGCATCCCTGCTTAAAGCCCAATTCTATCGAAAAATGAAAAAACAAGGTTTTGGTTGGAGTGGAGAAGGACTAAATCTATTCTCAGATTTTTACCGCTTTCTGTTGTTGTCGGGGAGATTTTTTTGCACCTTCTGCCCTCCAGGAAGTGAGGTGAAATCTCTCCATCAGAGACACAAACAGCAATAAAAGCATATTTTAATACTATAGGGAAAAGTCAGAACTTCAGTCCAAGTTTTCACTGCTGTCTGGATCCACGATGGGGAGATCTTAAGGATGAGTGAAAGCTGGTTCAAACGTCTATGAAATCAAAGGCAGATTGTGACAAGATACACTATTGTGTTAACCTCCTGATAATCATACATTTCCTCTTGGTCTACTGATACACAGCAAGGATAAAATATCATTGACATCACTCACCACTAAGCTTGGTAATATGTTGGTGTCTCTCCTGCAAGGTACTGCTGATGCTGGCACTAAATTCGGTGATTACTGCCATGTTAGCTGCCAGTCCATCCATCTCATCCTCCATCTTTTTAAAATCATTTTTCATTTTACGAATGGTATCTGAAGGATTGGATGATGACATCTGTTCAGCAAATCTTAGGAATCTTTGTTATGCAAATCAATTAGAGAACCAAAGGCTAGCCAAATCAGTAAAGTCAGAAATATAAAAACACAACCTGCAATCCATGTATGCCATCCTATCATTTACCTGTAGCTGATATGAACTTATTATAGTTCTCGTACACCAAGGTCTGCATGTCACTGTCCAAAGCGCGTATCTGGCGAACCATATCAGCTTCAATATCCATCAACTCTGCCAGAGAACTTTCTTTTCTTAACTGCAGACACAAAAATGGAAATGGAAATTAAATACATTTCTATATAACTGACCTAACAAATATAATTACAAAAATATTAAAAACATCAGAGTAAATGTATTGTAGAGACATTCCACTCTATACAACAGATCAAGGCAGATACTAGAAAATAGAATGCTTATTTATTACAGTACTCATATAGCGCCATCAATTTACGCAGCGCTTTACATATATAGTCCATTCACATCAGTCCTTGCCCTCAAGAAGCTTACAATCTAAGGCCCCTAATTCACACATTCATATACTAGGGCCAAATTAGACAGGAGCTTATGGTGTTACATTGAGCCTTAGACCTATGTAACCATGTACTGTATCTACCATACCTGTGGGATCCCTCTAGCTTGAAATCATTGTAGTAGACGCCTCTACTCCACTAGCTTCTGGATCCAGTGCTGAGCGGCTGCCCTGTTGCATTGTGAACACTGGAGATCGGCCACTCAGCACAGGCACCATTTAGAGCCCTGGTGCCCAACCAGCAGTCCACAGTCCCTGACCATCTTTTGAATCATGCCCACAGACTTTGGCTATATCGTGTTGTGTGCCTGCTGTCTGACACTGAATATTCACTGGATTTTATGTGCAGCCCGGGGGGGGGGCGCATGCGAGGCCCTTGATATCAAGAAAGTTGACCACAACCGCTTTAGAGAATGCTTTACTTTTTTTAAAGGGGTTTTTAGCCTTATCATATACTTAAGCTTTCTACTTTCCTGAATAGACACCCTACTGAAATCTCTTAGTTATCTCTTGTGTATCTGAAGCCAATTTTGTTTTTTACTTTCAGATTGTTGAGGGGTTAGAACCCTGGTCAGTTTTTTTTTCTTTGGGCTGGATTCCCCATTTGTCCCGATGGCCACTGAATTGGCACCAGAACAGGAACAGAACAGAAATCTTCCATTGAGGACACTTGTTCTGGTGACAACTGTCTAATGGTGTCCATGCAATCTGATTGTATATTTTGATTAAAGTTACCAGTTCGATGAAATATAGGGACAAACCTATACAATCTCCATCCAATCGCACAGACTCTTACACTCTTACCTGATCGGAAGCCATGACTGAGAACTGTCAGAGACAAGTCGGTCACTGTGCTGGGAGCGCACTCATAGCACAGAACCTCTGGCCACCATGGATATATGTGCAGAGCTAGAAGTTAAAGTAGAACTAAAGGCAAAACTTTTTTTTTTCCCATTTTGTATACAGTAAGAGAGGGTTACAACCCCTGTAACATTTTTTTGGCCATCTGTGTCCCATTGGGGAGATTTTCCTTTACTTCTTGTCCCATAGCCAAAACAGGAAGTGAGAGAAACCTCTTCAAAGTGAGGCAGTACCTGGTTGCAGGGTGGATAAAAATCAATTTTTTTTTTTTTTTTTAAATCATTTCTTTTAATTTTTTTAGGAAATTTCTTTTAATGAAATGCTTTTGGAGTAAAAATCTACCTAAAGATGTTTTTTTTAACCCTTTCACGCCTAAGCCTATTTCTGACACTTGTTGCTTACAAGTTAAAATCCGTATTTTTTGCTAGAAATAGAACCCCCAAACATTATATACATTTTTTTAGCAGAGACTCTAGAGCAGTGATGGCGAACCTTGGCACCCCAGATGTTTTGGAACTACATTTCCCATGATACTGATGCACTCTGCAGTGCAGTCGAGCATCATGGGAAATGTAGTTCCAAAACATCTGGGGTGCCAAGGTTCGCCATCACTGCCCTAGAGTATAAAATGGCGATCGTTGCAAAATTTTATGTCACACGGTATAATGTGAAAGATAATGTTATGCCGAGTAAACAGATACCTAACATGTCATGCTTTGAAATTGCGCACACTCGTGGAATGGCGACAAGCTACTGTACCTAAAAATCTCCATAGGCGACGCTTTAAAAAATTTTTTAACGGTTACCAGGTTAGAGTTACAGAGGAGGTCTTTTGCTAGAATTATTGCTCTCACTCTGATGATCGCGGCGATACCTCACATGTGTGATTTGAACACCGTTTACATTTGTGGACGTGACTTGAGTATGCGCTTTCTTTGCTGCGCAAGCAAAAAATTCTGATCACTTTTGTTGCTGTCACAGGGAATGTAAACATCCCTTGTGAAAGTAATAGGTGGTGACAGGTACCCAAATCCCTCCTTTGCACTTAGTATTCAGATCGCCAAAATATTTTTATTTAAATCGGCGCCATTGGCAGACGAGTAAACCGGAAGTGACGTTGCTTACAGAATTTTACATCGAAGACCCAATCAAAGCCGAATTCGGACTTTGTTCAAGTCTCAGCCTAGGGGGCGGACACCTAGATTGGTGGTTCAAGTCTCCTGGTGGAAGGACGTCCCCTCCCGCTCCTTAGGATAACAGCCAAAAAGCCAACTAAAAAGCCAACCGCTGGCTCTAAAAAACGGTACTGGGGTAATGCCTGCAGCTGCAGGCATCATCCCAGGTTTAACCCCTTCAAGCCATGAACGCAAATTTGAGTACGGTCAGCGCAATGGGGTTAAGATACATTAATCATTTCTTTTATTCCGCATGAAATGGAGCTTAGGAATGTAGCATGCGGCTTTATATTCTGCAATATTTACATTTTTGCGAAACTCATTTAGACCCCTTTCACACTGAGGCGCTTTACAGTCGCTACAGCACTAAAAATAGCGCCTGTAAAAGCCTCTTCTGTCTCTCCAGTGAGAAAGCCCGAGTGCTTTCACACTGGAGCGGTGTGCTTGCAGGACGTTAAAAAAACTCCTGCAAGCAGCATCTTTGGAGCGGTGAAGGAGCGGTGTATACACCACTTCTGCCCATTGAACTGAATGGGCACCGCTTCCGAACCGCCGGCAAAGCGCCGCTTTGCGGGTCGTTTTAACATACATTCGCCCACTAGCGGGGGTTAAAACCGCTCCGCTAGCGGGTGAAAACCTTGCAAAAACGTTGGTAAAGCGCCGCTAAAAATAGCGGCGCTTAATCCGCTGACGCCCCAGTGTGAAGGGGCCTATATGAATCTAAGCTCTGCAAGCTGAGATAACATGCACTACATTGATGCATTCACACAGTAACTACAAGATTAGACAAAGTTCAGGAAAATTCCTTAATCCCATTGTTTTGCAAATCGATGTACACTACAAACTGTATAATTGAATCGGTTCTGATTTCGCTGTTTTACTAACCTGACAGCTTATTATTCTGTATAGGAAACCTTCATTTTGTTTGCAAATATTAAAGATTCTAACTACCAGCAAGAATGAGTCCTTACATTTAAAGAGCACCTGTCATTTCATGGCAGTGCCTGTTAGTGGGCATCCACTCAAATGCTGCCGCCACGTCCCTCCCCTTGTTGTGTCACTGCCGCATCACCAGCCGTCCCATTAAAGTGAATGGGACAGTCGGTGAGACAACAGCGGGTCAGAGGAGGAGCCACTGCAGGACAGAGATGAGAGTTGCTCTTTAAAAAATTATGATTTAAATTGAGTTGATTTAAATCAAATCCACCCTGCCCAGTTGTCCGCAAGGTCACCAGAACTAGTGTCTTCACTCCCTCTATTACTGTTCTGGGGACAACCCAAAATGTGGGATTTACTTTCTCTTTCAGTGAAAATGGTAAACAGGACAATTAAGCCTCATGTACACTGCTGCTGGTAAACGGACGTTTAGGAGTGGTTGGGCATTTTTTGTCAGCTGCCCCTGAACTCTCCTTTGTTATCTTATCTGTCCATGTACACAGGGTCGTTTATAGTCGTTTCTAGGCAGTTGAGTTTAGAAGCATTTTTTGGAACGCAAAAAAATGCATTCACGACGAATGTTCTGAGGCATTTGAAACGCCAAACGCCTGTAACAGCTTGTAAACGCGGTAACTCATGTTTAGCTGCGTTTTGTTTACAGGTGTTTTTCGTTTTTGGCTATTTGAAAAACGTTTTTCTTCATAAACGCTTCTAGGCGCTAAACGCAGCATATAAACGTGGCAAAACGGATGTTTCAAATGTCGGTTACTACCTGCCAAGTTAAATTGTTCAGGGGATGTTGTAAAAACGTCCCGTGTACATGAAGCCTTAGAGAGGATGAATCTCCCTAACAGGGTCACAGACAGCAATAAAGACTGACAGGTGTTCTAATCTCTCTGCACTCCAATTTTTTTTTTAAAGTTTTGCCTTCATTTATGCTTTAGTCGACTTTTCCTGTCACTGCATGTGTGTATCACATGGCCAGCAAGAGTCAGCGCTGTTTAAATCCCAGCAACACGTAGCCAGCATCTGTCGCAATGCAGCCCCGAGGAGGAAAATATGAGATGACTGAGTTATGCCTCCTTCACACAGGTGTACTACAGCGTACTGTGTGTGCCCACGTGGGGATGTATCGGTGTTCCATGCATCCTTGTGCAGGCAGCCCCATTTAATACGGACACAGCCATTGCTCCCAACTAGACCCCTTTCAGGCATTTTAACGCTAGAAATAGCCTCTGAAAACTGCCTCCTATTCACTTTAATGTGTGCTTTTACACTGGGGCGGGACGTTGGAGAAGGTCCTGTAAGCAGCATCTTTGGGGCGGCTTGGGAGCACTATAAAGTATGCTCCCAAATCTCCCCTGCCCATTGAAATGATTGGGTAGGGCTTAAAAACGCTGCAAAGCGGGTCTTTTCTTTTTCCAAGTCATGTTGTAAAGCAAACGTCCCGCTAGAGCCAGAAAATGTGCCGCTAAAGTACCTCAAAAACTACCAGCGCTTTAGCAGTGCTTTAGTGTGAAAGGACTCTTAGGAAAAGGCTCGGGCGTGTTCTGGTTCTTAGTCCCAACCCACATGCCCGATCCTGCCAGGAAGCAGACACTGCTAATCACAGGCAGCGAGACATTTCCTGGTCCTCAGCTCCACAGATCGGGAAATGTCTCACTGCCTGTCATTAGCGGTGTGTAAGGATGAGCTCCGGGGTGTTTGCAAGCTGCACGTGCCGAGCCCGTCAGGAAGTGGGCACTGCGCTGCGCTGATCACAGGCAGTGAGACATTTCCGGATCTCTGCATCCGCACATCGGGAAATGTCTCACTGCCTGTGATTAGCGCTGTGCAGTGCCCACTTCCTGGCGGGCTCAGCACGTGCAGCTTGCAAACACGCCGGAGCTTATCCTGTGTCAGCTCCCTGGCAGGATCGGACATGTGGGTTGGGACTAAGGATGAGCTCCAGCGTGTTCGCACAGCCAACGTGTAGAGCCCGCCAGGAAGTCGGTACTGCGCTAATCACAGTGAGACATTTCCCGATCTCTGCAGCCGCGCATCGGGACAATGTCTCACTGCCTGCGATTAGCGCAGTACCGACTTCCTGGTGGGCTCAGCGAAGACGCCGGAGCTCATCCTTAGTTGGGACTAAGAACCCGAACACACCTGAGCCCGTCTCTACCCCCAATCTGACAGCTGTACGGGCACATGGTCCTGGATGCAGCCAGCGTGTATTCGCGGTCATGCACACACATGGATATCACATTGCCAGCAGCAGCTGTGTCTAGAGTTGCCACCTCATCCCTTTAAACCCGAACACATATTAATAACACAGGTTCTGTGGCTAATTAAGGTTGTAATTAAGCTCACTTAATGCCTTACCTGCATTTAATTAGCCTCAGAACCTGTGTAATTCATATGTGTTCGGGTTTAAAGGGATGAGGTGGCAACTCTAGCCGTGTCCTTGCAGCCACCTCAACCCTATTGGCATGAATAAACTTGCCTGCACAGAACACCTTGTACATTCCCATGGGGGCACACACGGCCCTCACACAGGTGTAGGCTCAGGTTTAGTACATGTGTGTGAGCACTGCCTAAAGGTGCAGAGAGGGAAGTCTTTCATTTGGGACACTTATTCCTTGAACTAATATCTAAGACTTCCTTCCCCTTGGAGAGATCTCTCCTCACTTCCTGCTGTGTCTCTAAACAGGAAGTACAGGAAAATCTCCCCAAAAGCACACTCTCAAAAAGAAACCTGACAGAGATGTCTCCTACTTCCTGTTCTCTCCAACACTAGACCAATTCACAGAGACCATGATCTGTACTGAGTGTGATATACACAGGATGAAGTCTATTCTGTACACTGCACTGTATGCATAACACAGTCTCACACTCAGCCGGATATGACGTCACCTTAGTCAGATACATGTCTGGGTTGAAGTGAACGCCATCAATATCGGTGGGATCCAACAACCTCTCGCCGCTCTTCCCTTCCTCCGTTATACCATAATAAAGCTTCAACATTCCGTGAGCTTTCCGTTTTTTTCCCATATCCTCTTCGTCCATACTGCCGGTAGCAGCCATCTTTCCTATACCACACAGTTCTATGAACTGCGCAAGCGTACCAGCTGCCGATTTCTGCACATGCGCAGAGATGGAAGGAGTAGCAGGAAGTCTCCGTACTGGATGGGAATAGGCCGGCGATGCCGCATGCGCAGTGCGGGCTTCTCAGGACTATGGAATGGTACTGTAAATGAGAAATTATTTTGAAGACTTTACATTTTAATATCAAAACGGTTCCTGAGCTTGGAGGTGGTAATAAGTGTTAGAAAGCTAGTAAATGCCTGAGTTGTAATAATAAAACTTAGCAAGCCTTCTAGTGGGAGGTGTCAGTGCTTATTTATCAGGTTGAAAGTCTTTATAAGTAAAGCTAGCCTTGCTTGTTAAAGTAAAACTGAAGGCAGCATTTTTGTTCATTTTGGCTAGAGTAAGTGAGGGCTTTCATTTTTTTTTACATCTTTGTCCCATCGGGGAGATTTTCCTTCACTTCCTGTCCTATAGCCAAAACAGGAAGTGAGAGGAGATCCCTTTAAAGTGAGGAAATCCCAGGTTGCTACCAGGGTCACCAGGACTAGTGTTCCCATTGGAAGATTTCCCCTTATTTACTGTTCTGGGGACTACCCAAAATTTGGGGTTTCCTTTAACTTTCTGTGATAATGGTAAATATGACAAATGGGAAGGATGACTCTCCCCAACACGGACATAAAACAAACCAAAGATGACAAAAAATAAACACCTGACGGGTTCTAAGTCATCCACATTCTATCCTAAACTTTTAAAAAAAGATTTTCCTTTAATTATTTTATCTCACTCAGCTCTGTCAATCACTCAATTCCCCTTCCATGTTAAACAGTACAGATGGAGGAATCTGCAGTACCAGCCATAATACTGTGACAGCCGGTGCCTGTGGCTGTCTGAATACCTGAACAGAGACTGCATCTGATTGGACACACTCACTGTTCAGTGGATGATTTTCCACCCACCTCCTTTACCAAAAGTCGAAGAATAACCAACATTAGTAATGGGCTCGGGAGTGTTTGGATCGAACCCACCAGGAAGCTGTCACTGCACTCCAACAATCAAAGGCAGTGAGGCATTTCCCGACCAGCAGCGGCACATACACATGCTGCCTATGATTGGCGCTGTGCAGTGCCGGCTTCCTTGTGGGTTCGATCCGAACACACCCGGGCCCATCATTAATCAACATTAGCTGAACTTTACAACCATGGAAAGAATTCTGGATGCTTCAGCAGGAGTCACCCAAAATTTGATCCATGTATGGCCAGCTTAACTAAGGTAATTATGGGAAAGTGATGGCACAGCGCAAGCTTTAGGCCTCATTCACACAGTCATACTTAAGCGTACATCCATGTGAGGGCCCTGTTTTGCCGGCATTAGATGCACACAAGGTATGTGCGCACGTCATCCACACACAGGCATGTCATACCTGCACCCACACAGGTGTCAAATTGGGAGCAGCGGTTGTGTTCATGCAGTTGCTGTGCCCCAATTGAATTTACATTGCCTTGAAAAAGTATTCATACCCCTTGAGATTTTCCACATTTTGTCATGTTACAACCAAAAACATAAATGTATTTTTTTGGGACTTTATGTGATAGACCAACACAAAGTGGCACATATTTGTGAAGTGGAAGGAAAATGATAAATATTTTTCAAATTTTTTTACAAATAAATATCTAAAAAGTGTGGCGTGCATTTGTATTCAGCCCCCTTTACACTGATACCCCTAATTAAAATCTAGTGGGACCAATTGCCTTCAGAAGTCACCTAATTAGTAAATAGAGTCCACCTGTGTGTAATGTAATATCACTATAACTGTAAGGCCCCATGTACACGGGACGCTGTTAAACTCGCGTTCAGAGGCAGTTGGACACTTTTTTCAACTGCCCCTGAACCCATTCAATGTTATCCTGTGTGTCCATGTATTCAGTCTCGTTTTTTGGAGTTTTTAGGCAGTTGTGTTTAACCTCGTTTTTCCAGATGCAAAAAAATGGGTTCAGACGCAGAAGATTTCCACGCTTCAGACGCCAAACGCAGCTAAACACCGGTACCGCATTTAGCCGCGTTTGCGTTTATAAGCGTTTTTAAAGACGCCCTATTTTTTTGACATTAAAAATCTCAAAAATGATGGCAAATGATGAAAAACCATTAAAAAATATTTTAAAAAATTGTAATTGCTTGCAATGATTCATAGACCATTTATATACCCTAATGAGCCCATGATCCAATCCAATACACCACTAGTATTGCTGTTATCCGAAGTATAATTGGAATTTGACCCATATGTTGTTAGATTTGAACAAGCAACTTGTGGCAGGTGACGTGGCAAGTGGACAATCCACAACTTGTGGCAGGTGACGTGGCAAATGACAATCCAACTTGTGGCTGGTGACGTGGCAGGTGATGTGGCAGGTGACGTGGCAAGTGGACAATCCACAACTTGTGGCAGCTGACATGGCATGTGGACAATACACAACTTGTGGCAGGTGACGTGGCAAATGACAATCCAACTTGTGGCAAGTGGACAATCCACAACTTGTGGCAGCTGACGTGGCAAGTGGACAATACACAACTTGTGGCAGGTGACATGGCAAATGACAATCCAACTTGTGGAAGGTGATGTGGCAAGTGGACAATCCACAACTTGTGGCAGCGGATGTGGCAAGTGGACAATACACAACTTGTGGCAGGTGACATGGCAAATGACAATCCAACTTGTGGAAGGTGATATGGCAAGTGGACAATCCACAACTTGTGGCAGCGGATGTGGCAAGTGGACAATACACAACTTGTGGCAGGTGACATGGCAAATGACAATCCAACTTGTGGAAGGTGATGTGGCAAGTGGACAATCCACAACTTGTGGCAGCGGACGTGGCAAGTGGACAATCCACAACTTGTGGCAGATGACGTGGCAAGTGGACAATCCATAACTTGTGGCAGGTGACGTGGCAAATGACAATCCGCAACTTGTGGTAGGTGACGTGGCAAATGACAATCCTCAACTTGTGGCAGGTGACATGCTAAATACATGCTAAATACAAGTACACTGCTGCTTTCTCAGCTGCTGCTGCTACTCACTCACAAAATGGCTGAAAGAGTTAATACTGTTTTTTGAGCTTGGGGAGGGTCTTGATGTTATCTTAACTAAACGCTTCTAGATGCAAACACGGTAAAACGTAGCTAAACGCTGCAAAACAGGTGTTTCTAAACGCGGGTTTCAGCTTTTAAAAACATGCTTTCAGCAGAGTTTGCACCTGCGTCTCGTGTGCATGGGGCCTTGGTCCGTGCACTCCACAAATCTGGCCTTTATGGAAGATTGGCAAGCACAGTACTGTAGTGGTCAGCACTCTCGCCTTGCAGCAAATAGGGTCACTGGTTCGAATCCCAACCACGACACTACCTGCCTGGAGTTTGCCTGTGCCTGTGTGGGTTTCTTCTGGGTACTCCGGTCTCCTCCCACACTCCAAAGACATGATGGTAGGTTTATTGGCTTCTGTCCAAAAATTGGCCCTGGTGTATGGGTGTGAGTTGGGGACCTTGGATTGTAGACCCCTTGGGGGTGTGGGTGTGTGTGGAGCGCTGGGTAGATTGATGGCGCTACATGGGTACATTAAATATACAAAAAAATAGTAATATAGTGGATTGGCATCTTGATGGGACACAATGTGTGGGGATGGGGACATTTATGGGTGCTCACTCAGGTTGAACTGGATGGACTGGTGTCTTTATTCAACCTTACTATGTAACTATGTAGAAAGAAAGGCATTTTTGAAAGAAAGCCATAAGAAGTCCTGTTTGCAGTTTGTGAGAAGTCATGTGGGGGACACAGCAGAGGTGGAAGAAGGTGCTCTGGTCAGATAAGACCAAAATTAACTTTTTGGCTAAAAACAAAACGCTATGTGTGGCGGAAAACGATCACTGCACATTACTCTGAACACACCATCCCCACCTTGAAACATGGTGGTGGCAGCATCATGTTGTGGGGATGCTTTTCTTCAGCAGGGACAAGGAAGCTGGTCAGAATTGATGTGAAGATGAATGAAGCCAAATACAGGGCAGTTTTAGAAGAAAACCTTTTAGGGTCTGCAAAAGACTTGAGATTGGGGCGGAGATTCACCTTCCAGGAGGACAACGACCCTAAACATACAGCCAGAGCTACAATGGAATGGTTTTGATTAAAGCATATTCATGTGTTAGAATGACCCAGTCAAAGTCCAGACTTAAAGCGGAATTCCACCCAAAAATGGAACTTCCGTTTTTCGGAATCCTCCCCCCCTCCGATGTCACATTTGGCACCTTTCAGGGGGGAGGGGGAGCAAATACCTGTTTAATACAGGTATTTTGCTCCCACTTCCGGGCATAGATACCCGCCCCACCCGCAGGTATCTACACCACTCCCCCCCCTCTGTCTTCTGGGAGACACACGGATCCCAGGAGACAGCAGGGGCCAGTGGGAACGCGTAGCGCGAGTCGCACATGCGCAGTAGGGAACCAGGAAGTGAAGCCACAAGGCTTCACTTCCTGATTCCCCTACTGAAGATGGCGGCGGCAGCACCTGAGAGCCGAGGGACAGATTGGCTTCAGGTGCCGACATCGCGGCGCCTTGGACAGGTAAGTATCCTTATTTTAAAAGTCAGCAGCTGCAGTATTTGTAGCTGCTGACTTAAAAAAAAAAAAAAAAACGGCGGAACTCTGCTTTATATCCAATTGAGAATCTGTGGCAAGACTTCAACATTGCTGTTCACAGACGCTCTCCATCCAATCTGACAGAGCTTGAGCTATTTTGCAAAGAAGAATGGACAAACATTTCACTCTCTAGATGTGCAAAGCTGGTAGAGACATCCCCAAAAAGACTTGCAGCTGTAATTGCAGCAAAAGGTTGTTCTACAAAGTATTGACTCAGGGGGGCTGAATACAAATGCACATATTTATTTGTAAAACATTTTGAAAATTATTTATCATTTTACTTCCACTTCACAATTATGTGCCACTTGGTGTTGGTCTATCACATAAAATCCCAATAAAATACATTTACAGTTTTGGTTGTAACATGACTAAATGTGAAAAATTTCAAGGGGTATGTATACTTTTTCAAGGCACTGTACATGAAGGGGACTGCCTGCATGCGGATGCACAGAACACCTGGCAAAACATGGCCTTCACATGGGTGTCTCACAAAAGTCAGTACACCCCTCACATTTTTGTAATTATTTTATTATATCTTTTCATGTGACAGCACTGAAGAAATGACACTTTGCTACAATGTAAAGTAGTGAGTATACAGCTTGTATTATGCCCCGTACACACGGTCGGATTTTCCGATGGAAAATGTCCGATCGGAGCGTGTTGTCGGAAATTCCGACTGTGTGTGGGCTCCATCGGACATTTTCCATCGGATTTTCCGACACACAAAGTTGGAGAGCAGGAGATAAAATTTTCCGACAACAAAATCCGTTGTCGGAAATTCCGATCGTGTGTACACAAATCCGACGGACAAAGTGCCACGCATGCTCAGAATAAATAAAGAGATGAAAGCTATTGGCCACTGCCCCGTTTATAGTCCCGACGTACATGTTTTACGTCACCGCGTTTAGAACGATCGGATTTTCCGACAACTTTGTGCGACCGTGTGTAGACAAAACAAGTTTGAGCCAACATCCGTCGGAAAAAATCCTAGGATTTTGTTGTCGGAATGTCCGAACAAAGTCCGACCGTGTGTACGCCCTATAACAGTGTAAATTTGCTTTCCCCTCAAAATAACTCAACACACAGTCATTAATGTCTAAACCGCTGGCAACAAAAGTGAGTACACCCCTAAGTGAAAATGTCCAAATTGGGCCCAATTAGCCATTTTTCCTCCCCGGTGTCATGTGACTGGTTAGTGTTACAAGATCTCTCGTGTGAATGGGCAGCAGGTGTGTTAAATTTGGTGTTATCGCTCTCACTCTCTCATACTGGTCACTGGAAGTTCAACATGGCACCTCATGGCAAAGAACTCCTGGTGGATCTGAAAAAAAGAATTGTTGCTCTACATAAAGATGGCCTAGGCTATAAGAAGAGTGCCCAGAC
This sequence comes from Lithobates clamitans, assembly GCA_037952925.1. Lineage (NCBI taxonomy): Eukaryota > Metazoa > Chordata > Amphibia > Anura > Ranidae > Lithobates > Lithobates clamitans. Next base: position 4,337,311 of record JBBGZY010000427.1, read on the forward strand.
CCTGAAACTGAGCTGCAGCACGGTGGCCAAAACCATACAGCGGTTTAACAATACAGGTTCCATTCAGAACAGGCCTCGCCATGGTCAACCAAAGAAATTGAGTGCACATGCTCAGCATCATATCCAAAGGTTGCCTTTGGGAAATAGATGTATGAGTGCTGTCAGCATTGCTGCACAGGTTGAAGTGGTGGGGGGTCAGCCTGTTAGTGCTCAGGCCATACGCCGCATACTGCATCAAATTGGTCTGCATGGATGTCCTCCCAGAAGGAAGCCTCTTCTAAAGATGATGCACAAGAAAGCCCACTGCAGACAAGCAGACTAAGGACATGGATTACTGGAACCCATGTCCTGTGATCTGATGAGACCAAGATAAACGTATTTGGTTCAGGCGGTGTCAAGCGTGTGGCGGAAACCAGGTGAGGAGTACAAAGACAAGTGTGTCTTGCCTACAGTCAAGCATGGTGGCAGGAGTGTCATAGTCTGGGGCTGCATAAGAGTTGCCAGCACTGGGGAGCTACAGTTCATTGAGGGAACCATGAATGCCAACATGTACTGTGACATACTGAAGCAGAGCATGATCCCTTCCCTTCGGAGACAGGGCTGCAGGGCAGTATTCCAACATGATAACGACCCCAGACACCTCCAAGATGACCACTGCCTTGCTAAAGAAGCTGAGGGTAAATGTGATGAACTGGCCAAGCATGTCTCCAGACCTAAACCCCTATTGAGCATCTGTGGGATATCCTCAAATGGAAGGTGGGAGAGCGCACAGTCTCTAACATCCACTAGCTCTGTAATGTCATCATAGAGGAGTGGAAGAGAACTCTAGTGGCAACCTGTGAAGCTCTAGTGAGCGCCATGCCCAAAAGGGTTAAGGCAGTGCTGGAAAAAAATGGCGGCCACACAAAATATTGACTCTTTGGGCCCAATTTGAACATTATAACTTAGGGGTGTACTCACTTTTGTTGCCAGCGGTTTAGACATTAACCACTTCAGCCCCAGACCATTTGTCTGGCCAAAGACCAGAGGACTTTTTACAATTTGGCACTGCGCTGTTTTAACTGGTAATTGCAATGTTGTACCCAAACAAAATTTGCGTCCTTTTTTTCCCACAAATAGAGCTTTCTTTTGATGGTATTTGATTTCCTCTGCGATTTTTATTTTTTGCGTTATATACGGAAAAAGACCAAAAATTTTGAAAAAAATGATATTTTCTACTTTTTGTTATAAGAAAAATCCAATAAACTCAATTTTAGTCATACATTTAGGCCAAAATGTATTCAGCCACATGTCTTTGGTAAAAAAAAAATGTCAATAAGTGTATATTTATTGGTTTGCGCAAAAGTTATAGCGTCTACAAACTAGGGTACATTTTCTGGAATTTACGCAGCTTTTAGTTTATGACTGCCTATCTCATTTCTTGAGGTGATAAAATGGCAGGGCAGTACAAAACCCCCCAAATGACCCCATTTTGGAGTAGACACCCTAAGGAAATTGCTAAGAGGCATGTTGAGCCCATTGAATATTTTATTTTTTTGTCCCAAGTGATTGAATAATGACAACAACAAAAAATTTTTACAAAAAGTTGTCACTAAATAATATATTGCTCACACATGACATGTTTATATGTGGAATTGCACCCCAAAATACATTTTTCTGCTTCTCCTGAGTACGGAGATACCACATGTGTGGGACTCTTTGGGAGCCTAGCCACGTATGGGGCCCCCGAAAACCTCACCGCCATCAGGATTTCTAAGGGAGTAAATTTTTGATTTTACTCCTTACTACCTATTACAGTTTCGAAGGCCATAAAATGCCAAGAAAGCACAAACTCCTCCCAAGTGAACCCCATTTTATAAAGTAGACACCCCAAGCTATTTGCTGAGAGGCATGGTGAGTATTTTGCAGCTCTCATTTGTTTTTGAAAATGAAGAAAGAAAAGAAATGTTTTTCTTTCCTTTTTTCAATTTTCAAAATTTTGTGACAAAAAGCGAGATCTGCAAAATACTCACCATACCTCTCAGCAAATAGCTTGGGGTGTCTACTTTCCAAAATGGGGTCGTTTGGGGGGTTTTGTGCCATCTGGGCATTCCATGGCCTCCGAAACTGTGATAGGCAGTGAAGAGTGAAATCAAAAATTTACACCCTTAGAAAGCCTGAAGGCGGTGCTTGGTTTTCAGGGTCCCGTACGCAGCTAGGCTCCAAAAATGTCTCACACATGTGGTGTGAAGGAATGTGATATAGATAATAATAATAGTAATCTGAAAATGTCTATTTTCTTATGTGCATACATATTTTTCTCCTTACTCATTATATAAGTATACAGATTAGCTCTGTTCCTATATTTTCTCAAGATGGCGAGTACCCCCTGCATCCCACACATCAGAAGAACGCGGAACTGAAGATAAGACCAAAGACAGCCAAACCTCGTTATGAAAATTCTCCATCTTCTTTACTATCTTAACCAATGAGATGTACCTATTAGACTAACATAGCAATGACGTATTTGTGTGTATAAAACATTAGCACCGCCTTGAATAAATCAGAAAGTGTAATGAGTAGCAACGCTGAGCGTGTCTCAGAGTGTTTACTTTTATATGCATGCATATCAACACTTTTCAAATTAGAGACAGCAGCAGATAACCTTGGGCTCGATTGGAGCTCTTAATCATTTCCATAACAGATGGTGCCGAAACCCGGGACCTCAGGCTACAGTCGAAGTTATACCGCGACAAGCATTCGGGCGTTAACTGATTAATGAGAGTGGGGTTTGCGCAGCCCTAACAGTACCGGTGAGTTGATTTATATTATTACCACTGTACGACTCTCTTATCTTTCGGTTGACGGCTGGATTCTGTCGGTATGCTGAGACTGTCTTAGAGGCAGGTATTTCCTCGCCTGAGGTTGTTTTAACGAACCTGCTGATGGGTTTCTGCTGACTGTATTTGTTCACTGTCTGCCATTCTTTGGGCTACGAAACTCAGCAGTCTAAGGGTGCTACATGTGTGAATGTGTGTTCTCATCTCCAGACGAGCTGTCGGCCTCTGGAGTGAGATTGTTTCCCTTGTAGCAAACGTTTATGGGACGGGTTACTCTAGGTTCGATGAACCTTTGAGGGTTATCTCAGCTGCTGGCTTTGCAGTCTGAAAGCGTTACAGAAGTCTCACCCCAAGAAGAGTTGTCGGCCTCTTGGTGTAGAGCTGTAGAAAAACGTCTATAAACGGGTTTATTTTTACAGGGTGGTCTGCCCTTGTGGTTATCTTAGCCTGCTGAAATTTTGCAGTTCGAAGAGTGGCAGGTGTAATGTCCTGTCGTGATTGTATTTGTGGTTTATTGTTTGCTATACATGAGAGGGGGTGGGGACTGGTTAAGGTCGGAGGGGGGGCTGCCCGGGGGATCTGTTGGGTCGCGGGCCGTTGCTCCTCACTACCCCTGATGTGTTTGTTCTTGTTCTGAGATTAACCGTACATTAGTCTTATGAGCCCCCACCGAAGGAATTTGCTGATAAGAACGCTGAGAAAAATATTAACTCCTTGGTTGTATGTATTCCCCTCTCAAGCCGTTAGCCGAGAAACAGAAAGTGATATTGTAAAGAAGGAGAGAAGAAGATGTTGAAATAGTTAACAAAGTTGAAAGAAGTGACGAAAGTTATGTTGCAGAAGAAACAGGGAGAAAAATCCTGTGTGATAAAGAAAATTGGATAAAGGAAGTTAAGAAAGATGGCGATTGTATTATGTATGTGTATCACAGAGCTGATGATATGTTGGAACTTGAAACAAAGGAGGGGAGGGACAGCACTGCCCTCCGTCTAACAACCACTCCTTTCTCACCACCCAAGCACAACCCACTGTGACAACTCAGCCCGGCGGCCATCTTAGTGCACCCATGCCTTCACTTTCTACCCAGTCCAGTGCACTTCCTGCCGGCGGCCATCTTGGTACACCCAGTAAGCTTAAACAGCCTGTACCCAGCCCTCCCTGTTTTAAACCAAGATGGTTCATACCACACACCTGTCTTCCCCAATACGGGAGCATCACATTCCCAGGCCGGATATGTTAATGATGAAGAAGCATCTGAGTGGGAAGCCCGACAGCAGGCAGCAAGGCCACCCACTGATTTAACCCCCTATCCGGCTCCAGACTCTCAGTTCCGAGAGGATCTCAAACACATGCTGGCAACCGTAAAGAACAGTGCCTCTTGTCAGCCCCTGCCCCAACAACAGTCTCGGTTACCAGAAGGGGCACCAGTGATGTATGTCGCTTTTACTCTATCACAAACAGCGGCCTTAGTGACAAGTCTGCCTGACCCAGAGAAGCAGCCAATTCCCTTCTACCACAGGATAGTGCAGATACAAGAAACTTACTCAGCTGCCTGGAGAGACTTGATCAGCCTATGCCAAATCAAAGCAGGATATGTCTTTTGGCCAGTCATGCAGATGGCCTTCAATGATGCCTGCCTGACAAGTGCCACTTCCTACACCTCAGGCGTGCAGTTCTGTGCACAACTCCACGACTGGGCAAAGGAGAAGTTGACGGATCAGAAGACCACAATCCAAGATATTACCCAAGATAAAGGGGAGTCTGTGAAGAAGTATCATGCTAGACTCATAAAGGCACACACACACATGTTATCAACTGCTTTTGTTTCAGGGCTCAGAGAGGATATCAGAAAAGGCCTGATGGTGGCCCGCCCTGAATACCATTCAATGAAAATGTCTGATTTGTTCTTGGTGGCCAGAGGTATAGAAAATCAAAAAGTTAAAAACCAACGCCCCTCATGGTAACCCATGATGAAGATCCTGCCTACACTAGTCCACCACCACTGCTCAATACCAGGGAAAGGATCACCTGTTACAACTGTGGGAAACGGGGTCACTTCAGAAAAGAATGCAGAGCCCCAAGATGTCCCAGACGAAAAACCTACCACTTTCCTCATTGACAGGGGTGCAGCCAAAAGTGTGTTGAGGGCGGTGAACCTGCCTAATAATTCTTTCCTTTCCACTTCCTGATTTGCTTGCCAGATTTGTGGTGTCCTCTACATGTCCCTTGAATCTACTAGGAGCTGATGTGTTGTCCGGACTACAGGCCTCAATCAGGACACGCCTGAAGGGGGGGTGAAGTTACATACTCCCCTATCTTTAGAAGACTCATCTGCTTTGTGTTCTCAGCCTCTCCTGATGACACTTAATGAAGCAAAAACTTCAAGTTCAATACTGCAGGAAGTACTTGACAGAATCCCTGCGTGCCTATGGTCCACAGGACCGGAAGACAACGGTCACTTAAAGGTGCCACCAGTTTCAGTCAAGCTAAAAGAGGGCGCTTCATTGCCCCGGAAACCACAATAACCCCAAGAAGAGAATCCTAAAAAGAGAACCAGGTACCTACTGTGGATGCCTTTGACTGCAAAGTACCTCACAGAGGTGGACCTTACAAGCACAGAAGAAGCACCTGGCAAAAGCCCTATACTCCATTCCAGAGGATGCAAATTGATCATTCTCAAGTGCCAAGAAGTGGCAGATTCGAATACGCCCTAGTGGAAGTGGTCATGACTTCCAGGACCACAACTAAGAAATTACTGAGTGAGATAGTATGTAGATTTGGGGTCCCAGAGGTAATATTGAGAGATCAGGGACCAGCCCTAACAACAACCCTTACAAAAGAGATTTGGGCAACACTGGGGGTTCAGTTGGCACTACACATCCCATACCACCCTCAAAGTAGCGGGAAGGTAGAAAGGATGAATGGGACACTAAAAACAGGATGTTAAAGATGGCCCAAGAGACTAACATGAGTTGGCCAGACAGTTAGCCCATTGCCCTGTTCAGTGTCAGACACACCCCCAGGGGAAACATGCCCTATCCCCTTATGAAATTTTGTTTGGTTCAGCTCCCAGACTTGGTTGTTACTTTCTACAACAGTTACAGTTATAGTCTGATGTGTTGACTAATTATTTAACCACATTATCACGAGAATTAACCTGAATGCATGTCCAGGTGTTTTCTTCCATTCCAGATCCTGAATTAGATACAGGAACACACCAACTACTGTCTGGAGATCCTTGAGCCAAGTTATAATGGTCCATTCCAAGTTTTGCTGACCACAGCCACCTCAGTCAAGTTGGCCAGGAAGAACACCTGAATGCACGCTTATCACTGCAGGAGAGAGTGTTTTCGGGTGCTGCATATCCTTTTTCTGTTTGATCTAGGGGGGAGGGGCCCAGGAGGTGGCCATCACAAAAATGAAAATAGAAAGCCCCATATCCTAACCAAAGATACCCCTGATACATACACTGACCCAGCACATAGTCAGAGGAGGAAGCGAGCAGCTCTCTCCGGAAGCTTTGATCCTCATGTATACATACATGTCATAGGGGTTACAAGGGGGGTCCCTGATGAATTTAAAGCCAGGGATCAGGTAAAGCTGGTTTTGAGTCTTTGATCCCCATAACAACTGTCAGCAAGAATGTAGATTGGATTAACTACATGTCATGGTTATGCAATAGAGTTTGTCGATCAGCATACCTGTCTCCATGTGTTCATCTCTAGAGACCAGCTGACCCTCACCTGACTGCTTGTGCACTGCAAGCCAGCAGTGCTGATCAACCACTGTGTGTTGGCCTCTGTGTGTACTTGCTGTGTTTCCTACATCTGATTCCTGTTACCGACCTTGGCTTGTACCTTACTTTCCTTGTTGTTCCAGCCTGCTGCCTCCTTCCTCTTCTCCTGTAGTCTACCGTGAGCGTGAGCTGTGAGACCCTGGGGGCCGCGACCTGGAGCCAGACTGCAGCGCAGTCCATCCTCACCACTAGAGGCTCTGGTGAACACCTGCTGGCTCTTAGACTCCGCGCCCTGGGGAATCTATGCTCTAGCTCCCAGTGGGATCTGTGTCAGTGATCCAGTAGACCTGCTTCCTGAACCTCCCAGGGTACAATCCGCAGCAGTCAGTGCTAGGGTCCACTACCTTGCGGTGCACTCCTGATCCCAACGGTGTACATCTGTCACCCAGCCACTGGGTGACCTGACACTACACATATAACCAACAGAGATTTGTAAATTACTCTAAAGATGCCCTCCAGGGAATTGCTGACCAGTTAGCCCCCACTTCCTACATGACATTCCAGGACCGGATGGTCTTAGACATGGTGCTGGCTGGGAAAGGAGGTGTTTTGTAAAATCATAGGAAAAAACGGGAACCTGTTGTACATACATTCCTGATAATATTGGCCCAAATGGTAAGGTTACTTTAGCTATAAAGAAATTAGAAGATCTGTCACTAGAGTTGAAGAAGAACTCAGGTATTACAGACCCATGGGACCAATATTTTAGCTGGATGAGTGGGTGGCAGAAGGTGCTCGCCCAGATACGGGTAACGGTATTAATAATCCTGGATCTTTTAGCCCTGATTATATGCTGTATTCTACCTTTCGTAAAAAGTTAATGAACAAGGATGTAGGCAATGGCACACCTACATTTCTCCACCAAGAAGAAGAGGATCACCTTGTGATGGAAGATGACAAACCCTTCACTCCTCTACAGTCACTCCCTGTCCATAATCTCACAATCCCATAGGGTTTTAGGGATAGATAGTGCCTGACTGCACCTCTCCAGCTGTATCGAGGAGGGAAGTGAACAGTTGCTGCCCAATTCTATATACAGCCTAAAAGAGTTGCTGAGGAGAAGGGCCAGGCCAAAGTGGGACCTTTAGTATTAGGGACAGAAAAGAGAAAATAGTCATTTTAGGGGGGATTGTGAAGGAATGTGATATAGATAATAATAATAGTAATCTGAAAATGTCTATTTTCTTATGTGCATACATATTTTTCTCCTTACTCATTATATAAGTATACAGATTAGCTCTGTTCCTATATTTTCTCAAGATGGCGAGTACCCCCTGCATCCCACACATCAGAAGAACGCGGAACTGAAGATAAGACCAAAGACAGCCAAACCTCGTTATGAAAATTCTCCATCTTCTTTACTATCTTAACCAATGAGATGTACCTATTAGACTAACATAGCAATGACGTATTTGTGTGTATAAAACATTAGCACCGCCTTGAATAAATCAGAAAGTGTAATGAGTAGCAACGCTGAGCGTGTCTCAGAGTGTTTACTTTTATATGCATGCATATCAACACTTTTCAAATTAGAGACAGCAGCAGATAACCTTTGGCTCGATTGGAGCTCTTAATCATTTCCATAACAGTGGTATCCCCATACTCAGGAGAAGCAACAGAATGTATTTTGGGGTGTAATTTCACATATGCCCATGGCATGTTTGAGCAATATATCATTTAGTGACAACTTTGTGCAAAAAAAAAAAAAAAAGGTCTTTTTCCCGCAAAAAAATTGTCTTTTCCCCGTGTCAAAATATAAAATATTCCATGGACTCGACATGCCTCTCAGCAAATAGCTTGGGGTAATTTGGGGGGGGGGGGTGAACTGTCCTGGCATTTTTTGCACAACATTTAGAAGCTTATATCACACATTACCCACTCTTCTAACCACTTGAAGACAAAGCCCTTTCTGACACTTTTTGGTTTGAAAAAATATTTTTTTGCAAGAAAATTACTTTGAACCCCCAAACATTTTATACTTTTTTAAAGCAAAGGCCCTACAGATTAAAATGGTGGGTGTTTCATTTTTTCTTTTCACACAGTATTTGCGCAGCGATTTTTCAAATGCATTTTTTTTGGAAAAAACACACTTTTTTTAATTTTAATGCACTAAAACACACTATATTGCCCAAATGTTTGATGAAATAAAAAATATGATCTTAGGCCGAGTACATGGATACCAAACACAACATGCTTTAAAATTGCGCACAAACATGCAGCAGTGACAAACTACATACATTTTTAAAAGCCTTTAAACGCCTTTACAGGTCATCACTTTAGAATTACGGAGAAGGTCTACTGCTAAAATGACTGTCCTCGATCTGATCTTCGTGGAGTTACCTCACATGCATGGTGCAATTGCTGTTTACATATGACGCCAGACCGGTGCTTGCGTTCGCCTTTGCGCGAGAGCAGGGGGGGGCAGGGGTGCTTTTTTTTTTTTTCTAATTATTTATTTTGCTTTTTTATTTTATTTTTAAACTGTTCCTTTCATTTATATATTTTTAAATAATTTTTATTGTTATCTCAGGGAATGTAAATATCCCCTATGATAGCAATAGGTAGTGACAGGTACTCTTTTTTGAAAAAATTAGGGTCTATTAGATCCTAGATCTCTCCTCTGTCCTCAAAGCATCTGACCACACCAAGATCGGTGTGATAAAATGCTTTCCCAATTTCCCAATGGCACTGTTTATATCCGATGAAATAGAGAAAGTCATGAAATGCTCGTAGCTTCCAATTTCTTAGGCCATAGAGATGATTGGAGCCATTCTGGTCTCTGATCAGCTCTATGGTCAGCTGGCGGAACCACCGGCTGCATTCTCAGGTTCCCTGTTTAATGATGGGCATACATGCACCATTTATATATGCCGAAGCATGGGGGCATCTGCCCCAAAAGTTAGGAGCAAATCGCTCCTCCACCCCTGCTGCCCCCATGCTTCGGCATATATGCTCTTTTTTTAACTGCGGTGGTGAAATCACCTCCGACAGCGCTGGAGTCACGGCTTTATGTATCGTGGGAGCAAACGCTGTTGCTGTCAAGATGAATAAATCTGCGCTGCAGCCAAATGGCTTACCTGCTAAGCAAATGATGGTTAACAATAAAACATAGTAACATTACAGTATAACAGTAATGCCCCGTACACACGGTCGGACTTTGTTCAGACATTCCGACAACAAAATCCTAGGATTTTTTTCCGACGGATGTTGGCTCAAACTTGTCTTGCATACACACGGTCACACAAAGTTGTCGGAAAATCCGATCGTTCTGAAAGCGGTGACATAAAACACGTATGTCGGGACTATAAACGGGGCAGTGGCTTTCATCTCTTTATTTATTCTGAGCATGCGTGGCACTTTGTGTACACACGATCGGAATTTCCGACAACGGATTTTGTTGTCGGAAAATTTTATATCCTGCTCTCAAACTTTGTGTGTCGGAAAATCCGATGGAAAATGTGTGATGGAGCCTACACACGGTCGGAATTTCCGACAAGGTCCTATCACACATTTTCCGTCGGAAAATCGAAAGCAAATACAAAAAAAAAATTGTAAAAAATAAAACATTTTTTAACGCAACCTGTGCCTAAAAAATATATATGCCGAAGCATGGGGGCATCCGCCCCAAAAGTTAGGAGCAAATCGCTCCTCCACCCCTGCTGCCCCCATGCTTTGGCATATATGCTCTTTTTTTTACTGTGGTGGTGAAATCACCTCTGACAGTGCTGGAGTCATGGCTTTATGTATCGTGGGAGCAAATACTGTTGCTGTCAAGATAAATAAATCCATGCTGCAGCTGAATGGCGTACCTGAAAACAAAACAATTGTTAACAATAAAACACAGTAAACAGTAAAGTATAAAGAAAATTACATACCTGAAAAGCAAACTTGATAAAACATAATAACAATAAAACATTGCAGAATAGAATACAGTAAAAAAAGGAGCAGAACAATAGAGAGAGAGAGAACAATAAAACGACAACTATTTTTGTTTTTTTTATTTTGTATTTTTTTGTGTATTTTTTTTATTTACCCTTTTATTTGTAACTGTAACGGTTCGGTTCCAGGTTCGGGTCTCTTAAAATGCAATGGCATCTTGGGAGACCCTGTGAAAGTGTGCCTAGTCTGTGCAATGCTGTACCCTACGCTGAAACTCAACAAGTGTATGGTAGCGCTCAAAACATTCACCAATGCAAAGACCAGGATTGTCAGGACAGGAGGGATGCCTATATCTGTGCTTTCTACAGACACAACATTTTCTTTGGGGGCTTGTTGGGTACTCGGGAGGACATAAGGAAAATGCCTCTCATGCAGCTGGCTTACCGCATTTGGATTGGGAAGGTGAGGTGGAGCACCGTCTGGAAACAGAAGGGCTCTGACGATCACTTCCTGGAATGTTAGGAAGGATCCAGTCCGTCCTGAAGCTCTGTATAGCACATGAGCGTTCAGCAAAGCCAATTGAAATAAGTATACAAACACTTTTTTTATACCAGCGTCTGGCCTTACGCCAACAACTGGTTTGAAGTTTACCCCTCCCATATTTTGGTTATATTCGTGGACACAGAGGGGTTTCTCCACAACACCAGTTGCCATAGTAAATTGGACCGTCATGTATGCATGAAGGGAAGTAAGAACGAAAAATTCTTATTATCCCTCCACTTCATAGCGAGCAAGTTATTACACTTCAAGCAGGCTCTCCCCCCCCCAGGCCTAGGACGGGAATCTACAAGCCGCTGGGGAAAGCCCCGGCGATTAGATCGCACGGTGCCACATGCTCCAATCTGATGATCAAACAAGTGACTAAAAAGTGGCACGCTTGTGTAATAATTGTCCACGTACAAGTGGTACCCCTTTCCGAATAAGGGTGACACCAAGTCCCACACAGTCTTGCCAGCGCTTCCTATGTAGTCAGGGCAGTTTGTCGGCTCTACGTGACTATATCTTCCTTCGTAAACCAAAAAACGACATGTATAGCCTGTGGCCCTGTCACAGAGCTTATACATCTTGACCTCGTATCTGGAACGCTTGCTGGGAAGATACTGTTTGAATAACAAGCGGTCAGAAAACTTAATCAGGGACTCATCAACACAGACAACTTGATGGGGAGTAAACAAATCTGCAAAACAGTGGTTGAAGTGGTTTACGAGGGGCCGAATTTTGTAGAGCCGATCGTATCCAGGGTCTCCACGATTTCGACAGAGTTCATTGTTGTTGAAGTGCATGAACTGCAAAATCTGCTCGTATCGTGCCCTGGCCATGGAAGCAGAGAACATGGGCATATGGTGAATTGGGTCAGTGGACCAATATGACCGCCACTCACTCTTTTTGGTTATGCCCATGAGGAGGGATAGGCACAGAAAGATCTTAAATTCGGAAACTGTAATTGGTTTCCAATCTCTGGCAAGGGAGGACTGGGGATTAGTGGTGATGTATTGACCAGTATACAAATTGCTTTGGTCCACAATAGATCTATAGAGATGTTCGGTGAAAAATAGCAAATAAAAATCAATATGAATGAAAATCAGTGAGACAAATGACATGCGTATCCCCCCCCCCCCCCCCAGTCCATTACCAGGCCCTTTGGGTCTTGTATGGATATTTAGGGGAACCCCGCACCCAAATTAAAAAAAGGAAAGGTGAGGGGCCCCCAGGCCCTATATACTCTGAACAGCATTATACAGGCAGTGCAAACAAGACAGAGGCTGTAGGTTTGTTGTTAAGTAGAATCTGTTTGTAATTTTGAACTGGTACATTTTTAAAGTGTAGCTCCAGCCAAAAAATCTATTTTTAAGCTTTTTGGAAAACATAGGGAAGGGTTATCTCCCCTGTAACATTTGTTTTGCTGTCTGTGCACCTCTGCAGAAGATTTCACCTCACTTTCTGTCCCAATGACAAATGTTTTTTGAAAATTTGGGGTTTTTAGTGAAACAAGGATTGGAGACTGGAGTGAAGAGGAGATATGTTTTTCCCATATTAATTCTTACAGGGGTAGATTTCATCTCACTTCCTGTTGTCTCCTTCCGCTTGCAAGTAGGAGTTGTTTGTAAGTTGGATGTTTGAAAGTAGGGGCCTGCCCTATATACTCTGCAGAAATTGGGGCCTTAGGTGTTGGTGTTGCCACAACACTGTAAGTCCTCACAGTTACTCTTGGTGGGCGAGGGAACGGGCCGTGCTGTGAAATATTAGATCAAGAATTGTAATTACATGCCATTGTTGAACAGTGGTAGAAAAATTGGGCCTTTGGTGGTGGTGGTGCTGGTGCTGGTGCCACAACACTGTGAATCCTCACAGTTACTCTTGATGGGCGCTGGAACGGCTCTGCTGTGAAATATTATATCAAGAATTGTAATTACATGCACCTGTTGAACAGGAGCAGAAAAATTGGGCCTTTGGTGGTGGTGGTGGTGTTGCCACAACACTGTAAGCCCTCACAGTTACTCTTGGTGGGCGCAGGAATGGGCCCTGCTGTGAAATATTAGATCTAGAATTGTAATTACATGTCCCTGTTAAATAGGGGCAGAAAAAAATGGGCCTTGGTGCCACAACACTGCAACCCCTCACAGATGCTATAGTTGGAGCGCAGGAATGAGCCCTTCTGCAAAGTATTGCATCAAAAATTGTAATTACAGGCCCCTGTTAAACAGGGGCAGAAAAATTGGGCCTTAGCCACTGCTGCCACAACACTGCAACCCCTCACAGATGCTATAGTTGGAGCGCAGGAATGAGCCCTGCTGCAAAGTATTGCATCAAAAATTGTAATTACACACCCCTGTTAAACAGGGGCAGAAAAAATGGGCCTTGGCCACTGGTGGCGGTGCCCAGAACCAAAAATGTTCTTACAAGCTATCAGCATGAAAATTGAGGAGGAAGAGGATTGTCACTCAGCATAACAGGATAGTCACTCAGCATTAGCATAGGCAGTCTTGAAGGGATCTCACATTAAAAAAAAAAAATCAATCGGTTACATCAGCATCAGGTGCTTGGTAGCTGGTGATCCGAGACTGATTCATTTTTATGAAGGTCAGCCGATCGACCGATTCGGTGGACAGCTGCACCCTGTGATCGGTTACAAAGCCTCCAGCAGCACTAAATGTGCATTCCGAAAGAACGCTGGATGCAGGACAGGCCAGTAGCTCAATTGCATACTGTGCAAGCTCTGGCCAGTGATCCATCCTCAAGACCCAGTAACCCAGAGGATATCCTGCTCTCAAACTTTGTGTGTCGGAAAATCCGATGGAAAATGTGTGATGGAGCCTACACACGGTCGGAATTTCCGACAAGGTCCTATCACACATTTTCCGTCGGAAAATCGAAAGCAAATACAAAAAAAAAATTGTAAAAAATAAAACATTTTTTAACGCAACCTGTGCCTAAAAAATATATATGCCGAAGCATGGGGGCATCCGCCCCAAAAGTTAGGAGCAAATCGCTCCTCCACCCCTGCTGCCCCCATGCTTTGGCATATATGCTCTTTTTTTTACTGTGGTGGTGAAATCACCTCTGACAGTGCTGGAGTCATGGCTTTATGTATCGTGGGAGCAAATACTGTTGCTGTCAAGATAAATAAATCCATGCTGCAGCTGAATGGCGTACCTGAAAACAAAACAATTGTTAACAATAAAACACAGTAAACAGTAAAGTATAAAGAAAATTACATACCTGAAAAGCAAACTTGATAAAACATAATAACAATAAAACATTGCAGAATAGAATACAGTAAAAAAAGGAGCAGAACAATAGAGAGAGAGAGAACAATAAAACGACAACTATTTTTGTTTTTTTTATTTTGTATTTTTTTGTGTATTTTTTTTATTTACCCTTTTATTTGTAACTGTAACGGTTCGGTTCCAGGTTCGGGTCTCTTAAAATGCAATGGCATCTTGGGAGACCCTGTGAAAGTGTGCCTAGTCTGTGCAATGCTGTACCCTACGCTGAAACTCAACAAGTGTATGGTAGCGCTCAAAACATTCACCAATGCAAAGACCAGGATTGTCAGGACAGGAGGGATGCCTATATCTGTGCTTTCTACAGACACAACATTTTCTTTGGGGGCTTGTTGGGTACTCGGGAGGACATAAGGAAAATGCCTCTCATGCAGCTGGCTTACCGCATTTGGATTGGGAAGGTGAGGTGGAGCACCGTCTGGAAACAGAAGGGCTCTGACGATCACTTCCTGGAATGTTAGGAAGGATCCAGTCCGTCCTGAAGCTCTGTATAGCACATGAGCGTTCAGCAAAGCCAATTGAAATAAGTATACAAACACTTTTTTTATACCAGCGTCTGGCCTTACGCCAACAACTGGTTTGAAGTTTACCCCTCCCATATTTTGGTTATATTCGTGGACACAGAGGGGTTTCTCCACAACACCAGTTGCCATAGTAAATTGGACCGTCATGTATGCATGAAGGGAAGTAAGAACGAAAAATTCTTATTATCCCTCCACTTCATAGCGAGCAAGTTATTACACTTCAAGCAGGCTCTCCCCCCCCCAGGCCTAGGACGGGAATCTACAAGCCGCTGGGGAAAGCCCCGGCGATTAGATCGCACGGTGCCACATGCTCCAATCTGATGATCAAACAAGTGACTAAAAAGTGGCACGCTTGTGTAATAATTGTCCACGTACAAGTGGTACCCCTTTCCGAATAAGGGTGACACCAAGTCCCACACAGTCTTGCCAGCGCTTCCTATGTAGTCAGGGCAGTTTGTCGGCTCTACGTGACTATATCTTCCTTCGTAAACCAAAAAACGACATGTATAGCCTGTGGCCCTGTCACAGAGCTTATACATCTTGACCTCGTATCTGGAACGCTTGCTGGGAAGATACTGTTTGAATAACAAGCGGTCAGAAAACTTAATCAGGGACTCATCAACACAGACAACTTGATGGGGAGTAAACAAATCTGCAAAACAGTGGTTGAAGTGGTTTACGAGGGGCCGAATTTTGTAGAGCCGATCGTATCCAGGGTCTCCACGATTTCGACAGAGTTCATTGTTGTTGAAGTGCATGAACTGCAAAATCTGCTCGTATCGTGCCCTGGCCATGGAAGCAGAGAACATGGGCATATGGTGAATTGGGTCAGTGGACCAATATGACCGCCACTCACTCTTTTTGGTTATGCCCATGAGGAGGGATAGGCACAGAAAGATCTTAAATTCGGAAACTGTAATTGGTTTCCAATCTCTGGCAAGGGAGGACTGGGGATTAGTGGTGATGTATTGACCAGTATACAAATTGCTTTGGTCCACAATAGATCTATAGAGATGTTCGGTGAAAAATAGCAAATAAAAATCAATATGAATGAAAATCAGTGAGACAAATGACATGCGTATCCCCCCCCCCCCCCCAGTCCATTACCAGGCCCTTTGGGTCTTGTATGGATATTTAGGGGAACCCCGCACCCAAATTAAAAAAAGGAAAGGTGAGGGGCCCCCAGGCCCTATATACTCTGAACAGCATTATACAGGCAGTGCAAACAAGACAGAGGCTGTAGGTTTGTTGTTAAGTAGAATCTGTTTGTAATTTTGAACTGGTACATTTTTAAAGTGTAGCTCCAGCCAAAAAATCTATTTTTAAGCTTTTTGGAAAACATAGGGAAGGGTTATCTCCCCTGTAACATTTGTTTTGCTGTCTGTGCACCTCTGCAGAAGATTTCACCTCACTTTCTGTCCCAATGACAAATGTTTTTTGAAAATTTGGGGTTTTTAGTGAAACAAGGATTGGAGACTGGAGTGAAGAGGAGATATGTTTTTCCCATATTAATTCTTACAGGGGTAGATTTCATCTCACTTCCTGTTGTCTCCTTCCGCTTGCAAGTAGGAGTTGTTTGTAAGTTGGATGTTTGAAAGTAGGGGCCTGCCCTATATACTCTGCAGAAATTGGGGCCTTAGGTGTTGGTGTTGCCACAACACTGTAAGTCCTCACAGTTACTCTTGGTGGGCGAGGGAACGGGCCGTGCTGTGAAATATTAGATCAAGAATTGTAATTACATGCCATTGTTGAACAGTGGTAGAAAAATTGGGCCTTTGGTGGTGGTGGTGCTGGTGCTGGTGCCACAACACTGTGAATCCTCACAGTTACTCTTGATGGGCGCTGGAACGGCTCTGCTGTGAAATATTATATCAAGAATTGTAATTACATGCACCTGTTGAACAGGAGCAGAAAAATTGGGCCTTTGGTGGTGGTGGTGGTGTTGCCACAACACTGTAAGCCCTCACAGTTACTCTTGGTGGGCGCAGGAATGGGCCCTGCTGTGAAATATTAGATCTAGAATTGTAATTACATGTCCCTGTTAAATAGGGGCAGAAAAAAATGGGCCTTGGTGCCACAACACTGCAACCCCTCACAGATGCTATAGTTGGAGCGCAGGAATGAGCCCTTCTGCAAAGTATTGCATCAAAAATTGTAATTACAGGCCCCTGTTAAACAGGGGCAGAAAAATTGGGCCTTAGCCACTGCTGCCACAACACTGCAACCCCTCACAGATGCTATAGTTGGAGCGCAGGAATGAGCCCTGCTGCAAAGTATTGCATCAAAAATTGTAATTACACACCCCTGTTAAACAGGGGCAGAAAAAATGGGCCTTGGCCACTGGTGGCGGTGCCCAGAACCAAAAATGTTCTTACAAGCTATCAGCATGAAAATTGAGGAGGAAGAGGATTGTCACTCAGCATAACAGGATAGTCACTCAGCATTAGCATAGGCAGTCTTGAAGGGATCTCACATTAAAAAAAAAAAATCAATCGGTTACATCAGCATCAGGTGCTTGGTAGCTGGTGATCCGAGACTGATTCATTTTTATGAAGGTCAGCCGATCGACCGATTCGGTGGACAGCTGCACCCTGTGATCGGTTACAAAGCCTCCAGCAGCACTAAATGTGCATTCCGAAAGAACGCTGGATGCAGGACAGGCCAGTAGCTCAATTGCATACTGTGCAAGCTCTGGCCAGTGATCCATCCTCAAGACCCAGTAACCCAGAGGATTTTCGGTGGGAAAGGTGTCCCAAGTCTGATCTTGCCCCTAGGTATTCCTGCACCATGTGAATCAGACGCTGGCGATGGTTGCTGGAACCGATCAGACCTTGGGGTTGCGGACTAAAAAATTGTCTGAACGCATCGGTCAGACGGCCACCTTCTCCACCGCTCCTTCTGTGACTGACGGAAACCTCAGCAACACATTGTCCAAGAGGACCAGGAAATTTTAACCTCCCAGGCTCTGGAAACGCGTTGCACAAACCTTTCTGCAAGGCCTCCCGAAGATGTTTCATCCTCTGTTCCTTCTGCGACGGTAAGATAAGGTCCGCAACCTTACCCTTGTAACGTGGATCAAGGAGAGTTGCCAGCCAGTAATCATCCCTCCCCTTGATACCACGAATACGAAGATCTTTCCGCAGGCTTTGCAGGATCAGGGAGGCCATGCAGCGTAGGTTTGCTGAGGCATTTGAGTCCTCTGGGTCACTAAGGACAACATGATCCGCAGCCAGCTCCTCCCAGCCACGTACAAGTCCATGGGTTTCTTTGAAATGTAAATGATCCCTTGAAGACTGCTGCTGATGCTGAGTGCCAGGCTCCACCTCCATGCTGACACAATCCTCCTCCTCCTCCTCATCCTCTTCCTGTGTGATCAGCTGGCACGCAAGAACAGTCTGGATAAAGGGGGCCTTGAGAGCTAAAGAAGTCCTCCTCTTCCTCCCTCTGTTCTGCCCTGTCCATTGTGCCATGCAGCGTGTGCTCCAACAGGTGGACAAGAGGGACAGTGTCACTGATGCATGCACTGTCACTGCTCACCATCCTTGTGGCCTCCTCAAATTGTGACAGGACAGTGCATGCATCCCTGATCATAGCCTGTCCTGGTGCCTGTCATGAAAGACGTCCTGTTAGTTCAGCCGTCGGCGGAAGATCGGTTAACAGAACTACTGTCAGTAGAGCCGGAGGACGCGTTCGGAGGCGCGTTGACGCGAACGGGCGCATGCGGGTGCGCGCTAATACAAGCGGGTGTACGCGGGTACGCGGTGAGACGAACGGGCACGTACGATCGGTACTCGGGCGTGCACGTGTGCACGCGGCGCCGCGCAGACGTGCAGTGTGACAGATTTTGGCGCCATTAGGCCTATTTAAGGGTGCCTGTCAGCATGCTTCCTTGCTGTCCTGTCTACAGCGTTCCCTGTAACCCTAAGTTTCCAGTATACCTGTTTACCTGATTCCTGTTACCCGGCTTGTTCCTGACTTCTCCTGTTTGCTGCCAGTCCCCGACCTCGGCTTGTGTGACGATTCTCCTGCCTCATCCTTCAGTTATTACCTGCCTGTCTGTTGCCGACCCGGTCCGTGCCCTGACTACTCTCCTGATTCCGTTTTGTACCTGCTCTGCTTGCCTGTGTTTGACCCGGCCTGTCTGACTTTGCTAGTGCTTCCAGTGGTACTACAGAACACCTCCCTGCTGTCTGCTTGTTCGTGGGTGTCTGCTAGCTGCAGTGCTTCTCTATCCAGTCTACAGTTCCAGTGTTCCTGTCAAGAGTTCCGGTTCATCTACCAGTTGTTCCAGTGCTTCAGTTGTACTACAGAACACCTCCCTGTTGCCTGTTGTTCCTGAGTTCCTGCCAGTGGATCCAGTGTTCCTGTCAGTCCTCCTGCTGCTGCACCAGAGGTCCGGATCAACTCTACACCTGCCACTAACCAAGCACTTGTGGCCCCCTGCGCTCTTGAGTCCCTGTCTTCTCTATCAGGGGCTCTCGAACCAGAGGCACACGAGAGGCTACTCCTTGCATTCTGGGCTCCCCCACCAGGTACATGACAGTACCGGACAGCCCACGCAGGGAGCCTCTCCCATGGATGAACTCTGCCGCCATCTTGCTGGACTTACCCAGGCAGTAAAAAGCCTACAAGAAGGCTACACCCAGCTGGAAGGCCGAGTCCAGGCCCTAGCAGCTTCTACACCTCCAGTATCCGGGACTTCTGCTTCACCATCACTGTTGCCGCCTGAACCCAGGGTCCCCACGCCTGAAAGATTTTCGGGTAACCGGAGCAAATTCAGGTCCTTCCGCAACTCGTGTGAGCTCTTTTTTGCCCTTCAACCAAGGTCTTTCTCCCTGGAAGCCACCAAGGTGGGGTTCGTGATCTCGTTGCTGACCGGCGAGCCCCAGTCCTCGGCCCATCGCTTATTAGAAAAGAAAGATACCTCACTTGATACCCTGGATACCTTCTTTCAGGCTATGTCATCACTATATGAAGACCCACAGCTGACCGCCACGGCAGAGGCAGCCTTGCACACCCTACAGCAAGGCCGCAGACCTGTTGAGGACTATGTGTCAGAATTCAGACGCTGGAGTTCCGACACGAACTGGAACAACGCCGCCCTACGGTATCAGTTCCGTATGGGCCTTTCAGAAACCTTGAAGGATGAACTAGCCCGAGTGGGCATTCCTGAGACTTTAGAGTACCTCATAGACCTTTCCATCCAAATAGACAGACGTTTGAGAGAACGACGTACGGAGCGATCTTCTGGTCCTGCTCGTCCTGTCTGGATGCTGCCCCGGGTGCCTAGTTCTCCCCACACCGCTCCTCCAGCTTCTACTACCATGACCTCAGATACACCGGAACCAATGCAGCTGGGATTCTTACGGCCATCCCTCACTCCTGAAGAGCGTCAACACCGTCGGGCTGGTAACCTGTGCCTATATTGCGGGGAACCCGGACACTTTGTACGAACATGCCCAGCCAAGCTTCGTAAGTGCCTCTTTGTCTCTCCTGCTCTTACCCCAGCTGCACTGAATAATATGTCTCACCTGGCTGTTCCGCTTCTTTTACAGCTCCCAGGAGGGAATATATCAACCAGCGCTATCATTGATTCCGGGGCCTGCAGTGGCTTTATAGACTTGTCCTTCGCTTCCAGACATCACATTCCCATCCGGCCCAAGGTGAAAGGACTTTCCGTTTATCTGGCCGATGGTTCTACCCTCAGATCAGGACCAGTAACCCAGGAAGCAGTACCCATGCTCACCACCATTGCTGGCACTCATCAAGAGCTACTTTGTCTGGATGTCATTGAATCTCCTTTATTCCCCATCATATTGGGCATGCCATGGCTCAAGGCCCATAACCCACAAGTTGACTGGGCCTCAGGGAAAATTGAGTTTCCCTCCTCTTATTGCCACCAACACTGTCTACCAGAAGTTACTCAAGCTCCCTCTGCCCTGTTGTGCATGGAAACTGATGCCGAGACCCGTCAAGTTGTACCCGAAGTCTACCATAGCTTTCTGGACGTTTTCAGTCAAAAAGGGGCCGAGACCCTTCCTCCCCACCGGCCATATGACTGTCCGATTGAGCTTCTCCCAGGGGCAGAGATTCCTTTTGGGAGAATATTTCCTTTGTCAGAGTTAGAACTAGGAGTATTAAAAACTTACATTGACGACAATCTAAAGAAAGGCTTCATCAAACCCTCCATGTCCCCGGCAGGAGCAGGAATCTTTTTTGTGGAAAAGAAAGACCATTCATTGCGCCCTTGTGTGGATTATCGGGCACTCAATAAAATCACGATCAAGAACCGTTATCCCTTACCATTAGTGCCAGAACTTTTTCAGAGACTGGGGTCTGCAGTAGTGTTTTCTAAATTAGATCTTCGGGGTGCCTACAACCTTGTCCGCATTCGCAAGGGAGACGAATGGAAGACTGCTTTCCGTACCCGGTTTGGGCACTTCGAATATTTAGTCATGCCTTTCGGACTTTGAAATGCTCCTGCTACATTTCAGCATTTTGTAAATAACATTTTCAGAGACTACCTTGACCTGTTTGTTGTTATTTATCTAGATGACATTCTAATCTTCTCTTCCCTAGTTGAACACCGTGAACATGTCAGAAACGTTTTGACCTGACTTCGCCTGCACGGCCTTTACGCCAAGCCTGAGAAATGTGTCTTCGAGCAGGAGAGTATTCAGTTCCTTGGTCTTATTATCTCTGTGGAAGGCATCAAAATGGATCCTCAGAAGGTCTCTGCCATTCTGGACTGGCCCGCTCCTACTGACAAAAAAGGAATTCAACGTTTCGTGGGATTTGCGAATTTTTATAGAAAATTCATCAAGGGATTCTCCACCATCATTTCTCCCATTACAAAATTAACCCAACAGGGCCTCAAGTTCCACTGGTCTACGGAAGCTCAGATGGCCTTTACTACACTGAAGGATCTGTTTTTCTCAGCCTCAGTTTTAAAACATCCTGATTCCACGTTACCCTACATCCTGGGGGTGGACGCATCGGAGATAGCGGTCGGTGCAGTACTCTCCCAAAGACAGGGGCCTAGGGCTCTTCTGCACCCAGTCGCTTTTTTCCCCGTAAATTATCGGAAGCAGAAAAGAACTATGATGTGGGTGATCAAGAATTGTTAGCGATCAAAGCTGCGCTGGAGGAATGGCGATACCTGTTAGAGGAAGCAGCCCACCCGATTCTTGTTTATACAGATCACAAGAATCTAGAATATTTAAAGACTGCCAAGAGGTTGAAACCACGACAGGCCAGATGGGCACTGTTCTTTACTAGATTTTCTTTCCATATTACCTACCGTCCCGGGTAAAAAAATATCAAGCCTGACGCTCTGTCACGGATGTACAGTGATTCGGAAGCACCTTCTCCGCCAGATACCATCTTGTCCTCAGGGAACTTTCTGTTACTCCAAGGGGATCTACTGTCACAGATCAAGCAAGCCTCCAGGAACGTTTCCACTCCACCTGATACAACCCTACAGGCCAGAGATGATCTTCTGTGGTTTAAGGATAGGATCTTCGTACCTCAGGAGGTGCGAACGGCAGCTCTTAGTTCTTGCCATGACCATATGTTAGCTGGCCATTTCGGAGTACATAAGACATCTGAACTTCTTCAGCGCACGTTCTGGTGGCCATCATTAAGAAAGGACTGCAAGGACTACGTGGAAGCATGTGTCACCTGTATCCAAAATAAAGGTAGTAAGTCTAAAGCCTGGGGCCTGTTAAAACCACTATCTGTCCCGGAGAAGCCATGGAGGATGATCTCCATGCATTTTATTGTCGAGTTGCCACCCTCTGAAAGCTACACTACGATCTTCGTAATAGTGGATAGATTATCCAAGATGGCACATTTCCTACCAATGAAAGGTACCCCTACTGCTGCTGAAACTGCCAGGACATTTATTAAGGAGGTGGTGAGGCTTCATGGCATCCCTGCCAATATTACTTCTGATCGGGGGGTACAATTCACCTCTAGGTTTTGGAGAGCTCTTTGTGAATCCCTGAAAATTGATCTTGCCTTCTCTTCTGCCTATCACCCCCAAACAAATGGCCAGACGGAGAGAACGAATCAGACGCTGGAGCAGTATCTGCGCTGCTTTTCCTCGTTCTCCCAGGATGATTGGGCTCCGCTTCTTCCCCTTGCCGAACTTGCATACAACAACTCTGTTCATTCCGCTAAAAAACAAACACCATTTTTTGCAAATTATGGGTTCCATCCTCTGTTCTTGTCCACTAACATTCCGGAGTGTCCAGTACCAGCTGTTCAAGAAAACCTAAACTTCTACGAATCAAATAATAAGCTTCTGCAAGAGACTATGGCAAGGACCCAGAACTACAACAAAGAGGTGTTTGACAAGAAGAGAAGGGGGGAGCTTGATCTTAAACCTGGAGATTTGGTTTGGCTATCCACTTTGAATCTAAGATTGGCTTGTCCTTCCAAAAAATTGGGTCCCAAGTTCAAGGGTCCTTTTCCAGTGACAAGAAAAATTAATAATGTGGCCTACGAACTAAAGCTACCAGAATCATTCCGGATTCACCCGGTCTTTCATGTTGCCCTACTCAAACCTGCAGTTCCTGATCCTTTTGTCAACCGGAGGGTCGATCCCCCTGAACCCGTGATCATTGACGGAGAAACCGAATATGAGGTTGAGTCCATTCTGGATTGTAGGAAGAGACGTAATTAAGTCCAGTTCTTGGTAAAATGGAAGGGGTATGGGCCTGAGGAAAACTCCTGGGAGCCGGAGTCCAACATCCATGCTAGGAGGTTGATTCTTGCCTTTAAAAGATCTCATCCAAGTAAGATGGCACAGTTGGGCATCCGAAGGCTGCCCCTTGGGGGGGGGCAATGTCATGAAAGACATCCTGTTAGTTCAGCCGTCGGCGGAAGATCGGTTAACAGAACTACTGTCAGTAGAGCCGGAGGACGCGTTCGGAGGCGCATTGACGCGAACGGACGCATGCGGGTGCGCGCTAATACGAGCGGGTGTACGCGGGTACACGGTGAGACGAACGGGCACGTGCGATCGGTACTCGGGCGTGCACGTGTGCACGCGGCGGCGCGCAGACGTGCAGTGTGACAGCTTTTGGCGCCATTAGGCCTATTTAAGGGTGCCTGTCAGCATGCTTCCTTGCTGTCCGGTCTACAGCGTTCCCTGTGACCCTAAGCTTCCAGTATACCTGTTTACCTGATTCCTGTTACCCGGCTTGTTCCTGACTTCTCCTGTTTGCTGCCAGTCCCCGACCTCGGCTTTTCTGACGATTCTCCTGCCTCATCCTTCAGTTATTATCTGCCTGTCTGTTGGCGACCCGGTCTGTGCCCTGACTACTCTCCTGATTCCGTTTTGTACCTGCTCTGCTTGCCTGTGTTTGACCCGGCCTGTCTGACTTTGCTAGTGCTTCCAGTGGTACTACAGAACACCTCCCTGCTGCCTGCTTGTTCGTGGGTGTCTGCTAGCTGCAGTGCTTCTCTATCCAGTCTACAGTTCCAGTGTTCCTGTCAAGAGTTCCGGTTCATCTACCAGTTGTTCCAGTGCTTCAGTTGTACTACAGAACACCTCCCTGTTGCCTGTTGTTCCTGAGTTCCTGCCAGTGGATCCAGTGTTCCTGTCAGTCCTCCTGCTGCTGCACCAGAGGTCCGGATCAACTCTACACCTGCCACTTACCAAGCACTTGTGGCCCCCTGCGCTCTTGAGTCCCTGTCTTCTCTATCAGGGGCTCTTGAACCAGAGGCACACGAGAGGCTACTCCTTGCATTCTGGGCTCCCCCACCAGGTACGTGACAGTGCCATAGTCACATAGGTACTCATTGATGACCCTCTGCTGCGTGTGCAGCCGCTGCAGCATGGCAAACGTTGAGTTCCACCTGGTGGGCATGTCACAGATTAGGCGGTTCTTGGGCAGGTTAAATTCCTTTTGGAGGTCAGCCAGCCGAGTACTGGCATTATATGACCTGCGGAAATGCACACAGACTTTCCTGGCCTGCCTCAGGACATCCTGTAAGCCCGGGTACCTGCCCAAGAACCGCTGCACCACCAAGTTAAGGACGTGAGCCAAACAGGGCACATGGGTCAGTTGTCCCTGTCAGAGGGCGGAGAGGAGGTTGGTGCCATTGTCGCAAACCACCATGCCTGGCTTAAGCTGGCGTGGCGTCAACCATCTCTGAACCTGCAGAGCTGACAGAATATCTGCCCCAGTGTGGCTCCTGTCCCCCAAGCACACCAGCTCAAGAACCACATGGCATCTTTTTGCCTGCGTGCTTGCGTAGCCCCTTTAACGCCTACGGAGCACCGCTGGTTCCGAGGACAAATCAGCACAGGAAGAGGCCATGGAGGAAAAAGAAGAGGAGGGGGTGGAGGAGAGAGGTGTGGCAGAATCACCACTAGTAGAATTTTGGAGGCGTGGTGGCAGAACAACCTCCAACACTACTGCACCCTGTCCTGCATCCTTCCAGCTGCCAGAAGAGTCACCCAGTGCGCGGAAAAAGATAGGTAATGTCCCTGTCTATGCCCGCTGGACCATGAGACAGCGGTAATATGCACCTTACCGCTAAACGCCCTGTCCAATGAGGCCAAGACATTGCCTTCCACATGCCGGTAAAGAGCCGGAATCGACTTCCGTGAAAAAAAGTGGCGTTTGGGAACCTGCCAGTGAGGAACCGCACATTCCACAAACTCACGGAAGGGGGCAGATTCTACCAACTGAAAAGGCAGCAGTTGAAGTGCTAGCAATTTAGCCAAACTAGCATTCAACCGCTGGGCATGTGGATGGCTGTGAGCAAACTTCTTTCGGCTGTGCAGCAGCTGGGGCAGGGAAATTTGCCTGGTACAATCTGACATCGGTGTACCGATAGCAGATTGCCCGTAAGTACTTGGCTGTGACACACCTAATTCTACACCTTCATTCCTCTCAGTGCAGGTTTCAGAGAGGACTGAAGGTATAGTGGGGTTGGAGATCTCAGCTGATGAGGAGCATGGAGAGGTCCGCTTTGTTCTTTGATGTGGGTCTTTTAGGTACAAGAGGGGTAGAGAAGGAAGCGCCACCTGAGTGTAGTATTAACAAATGATGTTTAATGACACCAGGTAAAAACACACTTACAGGATAAAAACATATAAAAGGCTCATCTGTATAGGTATGTGGTCCTCGGTGTTCCCTCTGATCCTGTGGTGGTGACGCTGCAGGGATGCTGGGCTGCAGAAGGTGGATTACCAGCTGGGAGCTCCTTCTGTGGCCATCAGGAAGAGACTAGGGGCCAGCGTGGAGCGCACGTGGAGCGTGCATGACGTCACAGGTCGTCCGTCTGCTTCCGGGTTCAGTATCCAGGGGAGGGATTGTCCAGGGAGGAGGGCTAGCAGGGAGGTTGAGAGAAGGCTACGCGCTCTGAGCCACTGATCCTTCAATAGGCCTCTTGAAGGAGCAGTGGCTCCGAGCGCGTAGCCTTCTCTCAACCTCCCTGCTAGCCCTCCTCCCTGGACGATTCCTCCCCTGGATACCGAACCCGGAAGCAGACGGACGACCTGTGACGTCATGCACGCTCCACGTGCGCTCCACGCCAGCCCCTAGTCTCTAACTGATGGCCAAAGAAGGAGCTCCGGGCTGGTAATCCACCTTCATCCATGCAGCGTCACCACCACAGGATCAGAGGGAACACCGAGGACCACATACCTATACAGATGAGCCTTTTATATATTTTTATCCTGTAAGTGTATTTTTACCTGGTGTCATTAAACATCATTTGTTAATACTACACTCAGGTGGCGCTTCCTTCTCTTCCCCTCTCTCATCCATCACAGAACCAGCTCTCTGAGGACAGCAGCCGCCTAGCCTACCAGCCTACTTTAACCATTACATTACTGGTTACCACTTAACCCTTGAACTTCTAGCCTGTCCCCTATGGACTAAGTTGCTCAGCCCTTTATATCTCCTGTTATATATGGACTTGTGTGTTTGCGCTTACAGTTACCAATACTCTGTGGGTCTTTTAGGTACGCTTGCCAACAAACTGCATGCCAGGTCGACATATGTCTGGTCAAGCATGTGGTGCCCAAGCGGGTGATGTTTTGGCCATGCGAGATACGCTTGAGACATATGTTGCAAATAGCAGCACTGGGATCTGATGCACTCATCTAAAAAAAGGCCCACACCAAAGAACAGAGACAGCAGCGCCCTGCACATGCGGAGATCTGCGGTGTGATGCAGTTGGTGTGCTGCCCTTAAGCTGGCCCCTGGAGGGCATTCTGCCTCGTTGGAGATGTGCCTCCTCCTCCTCTCTCCTATCAGGCACCCACGTGGAGTCAGTGACCTCATCATCCCCTCCCTCCTCCTCACTGGAGCAAAGCTGGCAGTATGCTGCAGCTGGGGGAACATGACTGCCAGATTGCTGTCCTTCTTGGGCACCCCCTCTCTCTGGGCTCACGTTACTGCCTTCCTCTAGCTGGGTACCATCATCGGAGCCTTCAAAACGCCGGGCATCCTCCTGGAGCATGTACCCAACACTGTGGTCAAACAGTTCAGGGGACTCCTCAGGAGGACATGGTGGGGCTAGGGAAGGAGTGACTGATGCCATTGAGCCGAGGGAAGAGGCCGCGTTGGCAGCTGCTTTGCCAGACAAAATACCCTGAGCCTGGGTGAGAGAGGATGAGGAGTAGGAGGACGGCTTGGTCATCTAC
The DNA here is from genome assembly GCA_037952925.1 of Lithobates clamitans. Taxonomy (NCBI): domain Eukaryota; kingdom Metazoa; phylum Chordata; class Amphibia; order Anura; family Ranidae; genus Lithobates; species Lithobates clamitans. The sequence goes on from JBBGZY010000427.1 coordinate 4,364,841, forward strand.
TCTACCAAGTCTTCGGCATGTTGCGGCTCAACGCGGCCAGCTGCCGTAAAAAGGACAAGCGTGTCCCACGGCCACGTGCTGATGAGGATGCACTGTCTCCACGACCAGCACTGTTGCCTCTAGACACAGAGCCTGCTTGCCCTCTTTTATTGGCTTGTGACTGTCTGCCTCTCCTTGTTGGCCTTCCAGACATACTAATGGCCTGCAGTGAGATGTAGCTGCACAAAGCTGGGATGTATATATATACTGATATGGCAGCTAGCAGAATCAACTGCCTGCCTGTAGTATTATTTGTATGAGAACACCAGCAATTGCCTTCAGGTAGCTTTAGGTGCACACGGTGCAGATGACACAGTACACTAACTGTAAATACTGCAGCTGCCTGCCTGTGATATTAATAGGATCAGAACAACAGCAATTGTCTTCAGGTAGCTTTAGGTGCACACTGTGCAGAGGACACAGTACACTAACTGTAAATACTGGAGTTGCCTGACTGTGGTATTAGTAGTATCAGAACAACAGCAATTGTCTTCAGGTAGCTTTAGGTGCACACTGTGCAGAGGACGCAGTACGCTAACTGTAAATACTGCAGCTGCCTGCCTGTGGTATTAATACGATCAGAACAACAGCAATTGTCTTCATGTAGCTTTAGGTGCACACTGTGCAGAGGACAAAGTACACTAACTGTAAATACTGCAGCTGCCTGCCTGTGGTACTAATAGGATCAGAAGAACACCACGAATTGTCTTCAGGTAGCTTTAGGTGCACACTGTGCAGAGGACACAGTACACTAACTGTAAATACTGCAGCTGCCTGCCTGTGGTATTAATAGGATCAGAACAACAGCAATTGTCTTCAGGTAGCTTTAGGTGCACATTGTGCAGAGGACGCACTACACTAACTGTGAATACTGCAGCTGCTTGCCTGTGGTACTAATAGGATCAGAACAACAGCAATTGTCTTCAGGTAGCTGTAGGTGCACACTGTGCAGAGGACACACTACACTAACTGTAAATACTGCAGCTGCTTGCCTGTGGTACTAATAGGATCAGAACAACAGCAATTGTCTTCAGGTAGCTTTAGGTGCACACTGTGCAGAGGACGCACTACACTAACTGTGAATAATGCAGCTGCTTGCTTGTGGTACTAATAGGATCAGAACAACAGCAAATGTCTTCAGGTAGCTGTAGGTGCACACTGTGCAGAGGACGCACTACACTAACTGTAAGTACTGCAGCTGCTTGCCTGTGGTACTAATAGGATCAGAACAACAGCAATTGTCTTCAGGTAGCTTTAGGTGCACACTGTGCAGAGGAAACAGTACACTAACTGTAAATACTGCAGCTGCTTGCCTGTGGCACTAATAGGATCAGAAGAACACCACCAATTTTCTTCAGGTAGCTTTAGGTGCACACTGTGCAGAGGACACAGTACACTAACTGTAAATACTGCAGCTGCCTGCCTGTGGTATTAATAGAATCAGAACAACAGCAATTGTCTTCAGGTAGCTTTAGGTGCACACTGTGCAGAGGACGCACTACACTAACTGTAAATACTGTAGCTGCCTGCCTGTGGTACTAATAGGATCAGAAGAACACCAGCAATTTTCTTCAGTTAGCTGTAAATACTGTAAAAATGCCTGTCTGTCAGTAGGAAGAGAATAACAGGAACGGGTCTAGAACTGAATACAGTGTATATATATATATATATATATATATATATATATATATACACACACAACACCTAGGATGCATATATATACACAATACACTGTAAGTGCAGCTAACTGACTCGCCTGCCTACTCTATCTAACTTTAATCAAATGACACTGTCTCTCAGTCTATCTCTCTCCGCCGCAACACACTACACAAGGCCGCCACGCAAGCGGCGTTACATAGTGTGGGACGTGTACTAAATCCCCTGAGCCATAATCGGCCAAAGCCACCCAGGCTCTGGCCATTAACGGCTCTCTGTACAGACAGCGCTGTGATAGGCCAAGCATGTGGGTCATAGTGCATACTTGGCCAATCGTCAACCAGCAATGCACTGCGATGCCACAGTGAATTATGGGCCGTGACGCATCACATGAATTTGGCGCGAACGGCCCATAACGTTCGCAATTCGACGAACGGTCGAACATGCGATGTTCGAGTCGAACATGGGTTTGACTCTAACTCGAAGCTCATCCCTAGTAGTGAGACTCACAGGTAAAAAAGCTCCTGACTGTCAGCCACTGTATCAAAACGCTACCAAAAAAACTATGAACGCTGCAGTTATGTGTTTAGTGTTTTGTAAGTGACAGTGATCGATCGATACTGCACTTGGGTGGGCTGAGCTGGGCTGGGTGGAGGGGCAAAACACAGGTGCTAGCAGGTATCTGGGCTGATCCTGCTAACACTGCTTTTTGGGAACCCTAAACTGCTGGGGATGCTAGTATAGATCTGATCAGATCAGATCATATATAGATCCGTTCAGGTACTATACCACTAAGGACGGGGGTGCAGGGGGGGTGATCGGGGGGTGATTAGTGTGCCTGCGTGTTCTACTGTAAGTGTAGTGTTGGCGCACTTACTTGGATGTCTTCTCTCCTCGGAAGTCGGAACGAAAAGGCTTCACGAGGAGCGATGACATCACTTCCTCTGCTTCTGCTTCTGTTTACAGTTCAGAAGCAGAGAAAGCATTCTATTCGCCAGGAGCGATCGCGAGGGGGTGGCCATGAATCAGTGGCCTCCCCCTCAGCACGGATTGCTCCTGAAGCTATTCCGACCGCCGCAGGCACCGAGAGGGTCCGATCGGACCCCCCACCCACGGGCAGGCAGGGACGTACAGGTAAGCCCTTATGCCTGCCTGTGCCATTGTGCCGACGTACATCGGTGTGTGGCGGTCGGCAACTGGTTAATGGCTGTGTGTTGAGTTATTTTGAGGGGACAGCAAATTTACACTATTATACAAGCTGTACACGCACTACTTTATATTGTAGCAAAGTGTCATTTCTTCAGTGTTGTCGCATGAAAAGATAAAATAAAATATTTACAAAAATGTGAGGGGTGTACTCACTATTGTGAGTTACTGTATCTGTATATAATTTTTTTAATTACATTTTTTCAGTAGCTTTCTGGTCTACACCAAAATTATCTTATCCATCCCAGGAGACATCATGGCCATTTTTCTTTACTTCTCAGCTAAGCACACCCTCCTGCTTTTATGCCTGAGGGCAAAAGTATTCCAGGAAGTAAATGCTATATGAATTATCCACCCTTACTCAAGAAGGCTGCTGCTAGAAATGCTAGAAGGTGTTTTTCAAAGTCGTTTCCTAACAAATAAAGCATGGAAACAAGGATGGATGGGTGAGTTTGCTTTGAGTATTAAAATGAATGAAATAGTGTTTTCAGTTTGTTGTTCTCAGATACAGTTCCATTTTAAAAGATTGCCAAATGATTTGAAAATGCAGAATTGAATTCAAATACTTACCGTAATTTTCCTTTCCCGACGAGCTCCATGGCAGCACAGCTGGGTATAGGCTCCGACCCCCCATGCCTCCAGGACTTAACTCATATAAACTTGAGCCCACCTACAGCCTCAGCGTTCTGTAACTAGTCCTACCAAGCTGGGTGGGATCTGTGCTGCCATGGAGCTTGTCATGAAAGGAAAATTACGGTAAGTATTTGAATACAATTTTCCATTTTCCTGACTGCTCCATGTCAGCACAGCTGGGAACTAACTAGCCAAAACAGGGGAGGGATAATGCTACACACTCCTCAATTCTGACTAAAAAAACAGAAGCCAGGATGCCTCTGCCAAACTCAACTGTCATTAAGCCATGAATATGAATATTTTGGTGCCCACGTAGCTGCCTTGCAGATAGTTTCAGACACTTGTCCTGCTGCCACTCTCAAGGTCGAGACCCTTCTAGTGAGGGGTGCCGTGATTCTCCTGGCACGGCCAACCCTTTTAACTTGTAGGCCAAGGAGATGAGCTTTACCAACCAAGAGGCAATAATCTTGCTGGAAGCCGTAAAATCATTATGTGTTCCACCTGGAATGACAAACAGATGCTCAGACTTCCTGATGGCAAAAGTCGCCTTGAATTAAACATTTTAAAGCTTGGCCCACATCCAATGGGCTATTTTCTTTCGTACTCCCCAAAATAAACGTAGGAGGACAACCTCTTGTGTGATATGGACTCTGAAGATCAGTTCAGGCACAAAATTTGAGCATTGGCATGAGTACCACCCTGTCTGGGAAGTACGCGAGCATGGGTTCTTTAAACCCCAAGGCCACCAATGCTGACTCTCTTCTGGCTGATGTTATTAATACCAGTAAAGCAGTTTTCAGTGAGAGGTACCACAGGGTGAGTGAAGGCATCTGATGCAATAACTTCCAACAGCAATGGGAGATCCCATTTTGGAAAAAAATTGAGGTTTCAAACAAATTGCATCTTGAAAAACAGTATAATTAAGTGTTGCACACTGTATGCCTGTGGAGGCAGAGATAGCCGAAATATGTGCCTATAGCATACTTACACGTAGACCTAAATCAAGCCACGCCTGCAGGCATTTCAGAACAGACTTCTGAAGACTCCAGCAAAAAAATCTTGATCAGCAATAATACTGGGAATTTATGCCATATTCTACTATAGGCACGGTTAGCGCTGTCCTTTCTTGTTTTCGTAAGAGTATTTACAATCTTCACAGAGCATACTATAGGCACGGTTAGCGCTGTCCTTTCTTGTTTTCGTAAAAGTATTTACAATAGCATACTTACGCGTAGACCTAAATCAAGCCACGCCTGCGGGCATTTCAGAACAGACTTCTGAAGACTCCAGCAAAAAAAATCTTGATCAGCGATAATACTGGGAATTTATGCCATATTCTACTATAGGCACGGTTAGCGCTGTCCTTTCTTGTTTTCGTAAGAGTATTTATAATCTTCACAGAGCATTTAAAATCCATTAGCCTCTGCCTCTCTAGACCCAGGCCATCAGCCTGAGCCTGTTGGATGCTAATGAATGGGACTTTGGAGAAGATTTGATCTTACATACAGAGGGAGTCAATCCTTGACACTTATAAGGATGAGCAAAGGGTACCAAGGCCCCTTCGGCCAATCTGGGATCATCACCTCACCTTCCCCCACCGCAGCCTCAGCTGGAAGCTGAGAATCAGAGGGAGCAGCAGAAAGGCATAAGCTGTCTTGGAGATCCACTCTGCAGTCAGCACCTCCATCCCGATTGCTTGCGCATTCTGGGCCCTGGAATGGAACTTCAGCAACTTGGTGTTGACTGGGGATGTGAGTGGTCTACCTCTGGAAGAAAAATACCAAGCTCTGTTAGTTCTCAAAAGACTCGCAGTAGTCTGGACCATTCATTGTCGTCCAGACTTGTCTTGGACAAATAGTTTTCCTGAAGATTCTTCTGACCAGGCACATAGGCTGCAGATAGCTGCAGAAGATTGACTTTTGCAGATTCTAGAATTAGAGAAACCTCCTTCAGAAGGGAGAGACTTAGCCTTGTTTCCAGATGTAGGCCACAGTCATTACGCTGCCCAATTTTACCAGGACAGGCTTACCCTGGAACATTACAGATGATTTAGTTTCTTCAACCACAAGTTTAGGCCACTGGTCCACAAACCCAAGTTGAATGGGAGCGAGAGTTAAACTGAGCCTACCTGAGCTGCTGGAGTGAGGTGATTTCTATGGCTCAATCTGAGACATGGAGGACGAAAGATCTGAAAATATGGCCTAAAATGCTTGCCTTAATGGACCACGTGTCAATCACCAAAGCCGTATCTATGTCCACAGAGGAGCCACATAGTGCCCTTAAGGCATGTATTTGGGAGGCACAATCCCAAAATAACAGAAAGCATCCTGACCTGGAACTCTTTACTGACTTCTTGGTTTTTGCGTTGGCTTCCCAGTTTTTCCTGGACTCCCAGCCAGAAATGCAGAAGCTAACCTCTCTGGAGTGAGAGTGAGCATGTCACGTATCAGGTGTGACCAGAGCTGTGTGGACTGCAACAGAGTAACCCAAATGTATGTAGGTGAAAAAGTAAGTAATTTATTAAGATAAGTGATCAATATATAAACGCAACCACCTCCGATATCACACAGTGCACGACAAACCAATACCAAACAAGACCCACAAATAATAATAATAATCAGACAACTATATACAGCAAAAGGGAATACCAGAATTGTAATCTTTAGCCAGGCCGGGTTCATAAACGGGAGATCAGCAGATGGGGGGCAAGGAGTAAGACAGACAGGGAGAAGGGGCAGGGATACAGGGATACAGGATAGACAGGAACAGGTACAAATACAGGTTCAGGTTCAGGGTACACGGATCAGGTTCAGGTTCAGGATCAGAGCTTTCAGGTCAGGGCACAAGGACGGCACCAAGGCAAGGTGTGTGTGAGTTTGCCAGGTATTTATACCATTTCCTGCAATCAGGCTCAGGTGATGCCTGACTGCAGGAGGTGATATCGGCTTCATACTGCCAGAAACCACCCACTGGTGGACTCCAGTACTGTGGCCCAAAGATCACATAACACCAGCAGGGGAAAGCTCCCCTGACAGTTCCAAACTGCCAGGAGACACCTGCTGGTGGACATCAGTACTGCGCGCCAGATGTCAGATTGTGTCATCAGAGGGTGGAACCTTTCCTGACAGAGCGTGGAAACTGACTTGAGTTTTTCGGTCTCCTTTAACTCAGCAGACATTCATCTTGAGGCAGGAAGCCAAACTGACCACTATTAAATTTAGGCTTGACCTTCTATGATCAAGAAAAATGCAGTGATAGCGTTTGTCCTTGAAGGCCGCAACATCTTCTGATGGTAAGGACATGTATAAGGACATGTATATGGCCAATCCAACAAGGGACACACACTGACCAGAGGGGTGATCCCAACCCCTGGACATCTTTCAGTTCAAAAGGGCAAAACTTTCACATCCTGCTGTGACAACATACTGCAATCTTGTAGAACGAGCACTTGATATATCCAACATAAGGGAATTGTCAATCTGTCCTCTGGATGTACTTCAAATACTTCCAAAGCTTCACTTCTATTTAAGGGCATTTCACGAACCTTACCAATCTGGACAAAGGTCGTTCTCATCTTCCTGTTCAGAAGAGATTGAAGAGGGTTGATTGGCTTGAGAAGGCCCTGAATAGAAGACTGGACATTGCCAGAATAGATGGCCCTTGCAGAAGATGAATTCAGCAATTCCTTTAGAGCGTCTTGGCCATATGCTACCACTTTCAATGCAGTAAAATAGTTTGCTTAGTGAAAAAAAAAAAAAAAACCCTAAAAGGGGTAACCACTGCTAAAGGGAGATTGAAGCCTCCATCTACAACCCTGATTCACCAGGTGGTTAATGAGCTAAACCTTGCCCTTCCAGGAATCAGGACATAATGAAAAAGTTTGTTCAGAACAGTAACAAAAAGGTAGGAATTTTCAACAGAATTACAATAATATTCTGCAATGTACACAAACCAAGGGAATTGTAAACATCGTAAACATGCTCCCCCCCCCCCTTTTTTTTTTTGGTGAAAAACTAGAGAGCACATAGAAATATAAAAGGATATCCCATTTCCTTTTAGTTTTTCAATCATCTTTTTCTGTCACTTTTTAAATAGCTTTTTTTTTTTCTCTTCTTTGGTTCCTTCAGGCTAGCAATTAAGGGGAGTGGTTAATTGCTCACATGTGCTTGCAGTCTATATAACTGTGTGTAGGACTCATCCTGAGCCTGCTCATTGTGAGGCTGTTGGAACTTAGTCCAAGTGGAACTGGTCTAAGTCAGTGTTTCTCAACTCCAGTCCTCAAGGCGCACCAACAGGTCAGGTTTTCAGGATTTCCACTATTTTGCACAGGTGATTTGATCAGTTTTCACTGCCTTAGTAATTACCACAGCTGTTTCATCTGAGGGAAATCCTGAAAACATGACCTGTTGGTGCGCCTTGAGGACTGGAGTTGAGAAACACTGGTCTAAGTGGTGTGTTAAAACCAGAGTTTAAAACAGGAGGTTATAACAGTGGTCATAGTACCTGTGTAGTGTGAGTACCTGAGTGTTGTCTAAGTAGTGTGTGTGGATCGTTAGTACTTGTGTATTGTGTACTGTATACTTGAGTATTGCGAGTGCACGTAGGTCTGCGACTGTTCTGCGATTGCACGTAGGTCTGTGAGTACCTGTGTATTGTCTTGTTGTGTACCTGTGTATTGTCTTGAGTATTAGTGCCATGAAGCTAGCTGTTAGGTAATTTGGACAGGGTAAAATCCCCAATCATCACTAAATTTAATAGGTACGATGCCCGGCAGGTGTGGAGAGGCAACTCTTTGTACATCTTGCTGCATGTATGCGTTCCTTGATCATCCGATCGAGGGCGAATACTGCTGTGCAAAATGTAAGCACATTGTTTCCCTGGAAGCCCAGGTTCTGAATCTGGGGAAGCAACTGTCAGCACTGAGAAGTCCCTCCATACTAAAGGAGAGCCAGGAACGTACACGGCAGGTGCCAGCAGGGGCCAGCACAGAGGCGGGTGAAGACAAAGAGGTGCAGGCACTAGCAAAGAGTAGATCGGTGACAGTCAGGAGGGGTAGAGGGGGAAGTGCCAGGGAGGCCGATCCAGGACTGGAGCATCCCAATACGTACGCTCCATTGAGTGACATTGGTGAAACCAGTCAGGGACCAGCACTGCTGGAGCTGAGGGACTCTCCTAGCTGCCGGGGGAAGAACTCCTCCAGTGAGAGTGGGGGGGCAGCAAAGGGAAAGGAAAGACAGATTCTGGTGGTAGGGGACTCAATCCTTAGAAGGAACAGAGAGGCCAATCTGTAACCAAGACCTGAAGCGCCGAACATGTTGTCTACCGGGCGCTCGGGACAGATTACTGGGAGGGGCTGGGGAAGACCCGGCTGTCATGGTGCACGTTGGTACCAATGACAAAGTCAGAAGCAGATGGAGTGTCCTAAAGAACGATTTTAGGGACTTAGGAGCTAAATTGAGGAAAAGGACCTCCAAGGTAGTATTCTCAGGAATACTACCGGTACATCGAGCCACACCAGAAAGGCAGAGGGAGATTAGGGAAGTAAACAAGTCATTGAAGAGCTGGTGTAGTAAGGAGGGGTTTGGGTTCCTGGAGGACTGGGCCGACTTCTCAGTCGGTAACCGGTACTATAGAAGGGACGGACTGCACCTAAATGAGGAGGGTGCAGATCTGCTGGGAATGAAAATGGCCAAAAAGTTAGAGGGGTTTTTAAACTAGGCGATGGGGGGGGGGGGGAGGGTCCAGAGGCAGAGATAGCCAGCGTGGAAGATATTCCAGAGGGTAGTATTGGGGGCATTAGTGGTAGGTTAACCAAAGCACAAAAACACAAGGTGAGTATAGTAACAAGTCCTAGCTGCAATCTCAAAACACCTAATACAAGGACAATATGTGACCGGTCTAAACTATGTGGCATGTTCACCAATGCCAGGAGCATGGCGGACAAGATGGGTGAACTAGAGATACTGTTGTACGAGAAGGATTTGGATTTTGTGGGAATTTCAGAGACCTGGTTCAACAGCTCTCATGATTGGCTGGCAAACATTCAAGGGTATACCCTATACCGCAAGGATAGAGAGGGTAAAAAAGGGGGAGGGGTATGCCTATATATCAAGAATAATGTACAAGTGAATGTGAGAGATGACATCACTGAGGGAGCTAGAGAGGAGGTGGAATCCTTATGGGTAGAGCTCCAAAGGGATGAAGCTAAGGGGAAAATAATACTGGGAGTATGCTATAGGCCCCCTAACCTGAGGGAGGAAGTGGAGACAGATCTCCTATCGCAAATTGGATTAGCAGCAAGGATGGGAAGTGTTATCATAATGGGGGATTATAATTATCCAGACATAGACTGGGCGGAGGGAACCACGCATTCATTTAAGGCTCGCCAGTTCCTTAATGTCTTGCAGGACAATTTTATGGGTCAGATGGTAGACGCACCAACTAGAAATAAAACATTACTGGATCTACTGATTACCATCAATACAGACCTGATCACGGATGTGGAAATACGGGGCAATTTAGGTAACAGCGATCACAGGTCAATTAGTTTCAGTATAAATCACACAAAAAGGAAACATAAAGGGAATACAAAGACACTGAATTTTAAAAGAGCCAACTTCCCTACAAACCTTGCTAAAAGGCATAAATTGGGATAAAATATTAGGAACAAAGAATACAGAGGAGAGATGGGTTTGCTTTAAGAGCATATTAAATAAGGGCATTAGCCTATGTATCCCATTGGGTAATAAATTTAAAAGAGCGAACAAAAGTCCTGGATGGCTTAACTCCAATGTAAAAATGCATATAAAAGCAAAGGAGAAGGCCTTCAAAAAATACAAGGATGAGGGATCATCCTTCAGACTTTATAAAGAATGCAACAAGAAATGTAAGGGTGCAATTAGGACAGCTAAGATAGAACATGAAAGACACATAGCGGAGAAGAGCAAAAAAAATCCCAAGAAATAGGAGTGGGGGGTGGGCGACTACATGGCAAATGAGATTCAATGTAGAAAAATGTAAAATAATGCATTTGGGTGGCAAAAATATGAATGCAATCTATACACTGGGGGGAGAACCTCTGGGGGAATCTAGGATGGAAAAGGACCTGGGGGTCCTAGTAGATGATAGGCTCAGCAATGGCATGCAATGCCAAGCTGCTGCTAACAAAGCAAACAGAATATTGGCATGCATTAAAAGGGGGATCAACTCCAGAGATAAAACGATAATTCTCCCACTCTACAAGGCTCTGGTCCGGCCGCACCTGGAGTATGCTGTCCAGTTCTGGGCACCAGAAGGATTGGACCTTGCTATTCTTTATATTTCTAACACAGTTACACTGGCCCAGTTCAAGCAGGAGCTTTTGCTCCCCAGTCTTGAGTCCTTGCAGTGAAGCATTGGTTGCCTTGTGTTTTCTGAACTTGTGCTCTTGAGGGAATCTCATTTGCTGTCCATGATTGGAATGACCATCTTCTTTTCCTCAGACTTATCCTATGTGGATTACTTTATTATGTAAGTAGTCCACACACATGGCTGAACACACATCGTTCGAGTTTTTTTGTATATCTTGCAAATATTATAACGTTCATACTAATCATTGTATACTAATATTCTACTATTTGCACATTTTCTCTGTTATAGAAAATCTGTACCCATCTGAACCAAATTAACCTCTGAAGAAAGACATTTAGTCCGTAACATGTAAGGTGTTTTACATCTGTATTGATCATCACTAGTCTATCCTGCACCAGGACACTGGTCAGCTCATACAATTGTACAAATTGGATATCAGATACTGCTTTTATGTATTGATTTATATGTGTATTAATGTTATATGAAAATAAATGTATACCTTTTATACTAAATTTTTTGGTCTGTCTATAATAGATCTTTAGGGGTTTCTAACCGTGCCTTTGGGCACCAGGTTTTCTTTGTTCTACAGGCTAGACAATGGCACCCTGACTGCCATTAGGTAATCGGAATGAAATCCTTGGGCCCACTGTCAGATGCTACACTGGTGCAGTGGGCCCTGGGTTCCTCCTGGTGAATGACAATGCCCGGCCTTATGTGGCGAGAGTATGCAGCCAGTTCCTGGAGGATGAAGGAGTTGATACCATTGAATAGCCCCCACACTCGCTTGACCTAAATCCAAAAGAACACCTATGAGACATTATGTTTCAGTCCAATCGACATCTCCAGGTTGCACCTCAGTCTGTTCAGGAGCTCAATGATGCCCTGGTCCAGATCTGGGAGGAAATTCCTCAAGACACCATCCGTCATCTCATTAGGAGCATGCCCTGACATTGTAAAGCATGCATACAAGCATGTGGGAGCCACACAAACTACTGAGGACCATTTTGAGTTGCTGCAATGAAATTTCAGCAAAATGGATTAGTCTGCTGCATCATTTTTCACTTTGATTTTCGGGGTGTCTTTGAATTCAGCCCTCTGTAGGTTGCTAATTTTCATTTCCATCAAACGATGTGGCATACTTTCGTTCCTAACACATTACCATATCAGTCCATATCAGTATAGATATCCAGCGTGATATTTTTCCCCCTTGAGATCTGATGTGTTTTTAAAGGGTTCCTTAAATTTTTTTGAGCAGTGTATTAATCTACCACTTAACAAAACAATAGCTTGGTATAGGGATGCACCAATACCATTTTTTTTTTTTACAATGAGTACAAGTACCGATACTTTTTTTTTAGTACTCGCCGATACCAATTACCGATACCTACCGCAACTGTTTTGTTTTAACTTCATCTGTCAGCAATGGTACAAAGCATTGAAAAGTTATTTACAAATTAAATAAATAGATTTTTTTTAATTTAGAGCTTTTTCAATGTGAAATGTGTAAATATGTGTTAATATAGAAGTGTAAAATGAATCACTAACAAAGCAAACAAAAAAAAAGTTTTAATTGTTTATCGTTTATAAAATAGACGTGAACAAAAGAAAAAAAAACAGGAAAATAATTAAATGGAGGAGAATAGGGAGTTAATTAAGGCTGATTAGAGTAAATTAAGGGTTATTAAGGGGTTAAAGAGAGGAACATTTGTTCATCCCTTTGATCTGCAGATGAAAAAAACAGAAATATATAAAAAGAAACAATGTTTCTTTTTATTTTAGTGTTTTGGGGCTGAGCAATGTTGGCAATAAACATTGCCGGCTGCTTTTTTTTTTTTTTGACAGCTCCAATTACTGGACTTCTTTAACACTAGGGAGACCCACTGACAGCTCAAAGAGCCGAGCCCGAAAGTATCGGTTTCATGTATCTGTGCATTTGTACGAGTACCGATACTTGTGCAAATACTCGGTACAGCAGTTATATGACAACGCTGTACTGCACTGGTGACAGTATGTAAAAAATAAAATAAAATTGTGATTTTTTTTTTCAAATCCTTCATTTTCCAAAAGATTACAACATCAAAAAAATTGCCATGCCTCTTACTCAATACCATGGACTGTCTATTTTCCAAAAAGGGGTCATTTGGGGGATATTTGTACTGTCCTGGCATTTTCGGGTACATCAGGATTGATCAACTTTCAGTTATGTACCATCGTTTGTGGACTCTATAATTTTCACACAGACTAAGTAATATACACCGACTTTGGGTTATTATCACCAAAGAAATGTAGACCTAAATTTATGCAGAACAATTGTTTATTTGCTAAATTTTATAACAAAAATGAAGAAGAAACATATTTTTTCAAACTTTTCAGTCTTTTTTCGTTTATTTAGCAAAAAGTAAAAAACACAGTGGTGATTGATTGCCACCAAAAGAAAGCTCTATTTGTGTGAACAAAATGATAAAAATTTAGTTTGTGTACAGTGTTGCATGACCACGCAATTGTCATTCAAAGTGTGACAGCGCTGGAGGGGTGACACCCGTGGGTAGCGGCACCGCTAACACCGCCCGCTGCCCTACACTAAGCCCTTCAGCGGAGTGGACCGAAGCCGCCTCCCCCTCCTCTGTTTACATCCCCACAGGAGTAGCTAGAGAGATACATACCACTGTGTATATCCATCCGCGCTGTTCTGAGGTCTGTACACTTTACTATATGTAGATGGACATGTGAGGGGGGCGCTATGGGAGGGGAGAGGGGGGTCTATACTGATGGGGTTTGTCTGCACTGATGGAGGGTTGTCTATACTGATGGGTGGGTCTGCACTGAGGGGGGTGTCTATACTGATGGGGGGATCTGCACTGAAGGGGGTTCTATACTGATGGAGGGGGGGTCTGCATTAAGGACGGGTGTCTATACTGATAGGGGGGTCTGCACTGAGGGGGGTGTCTATACTGATGGGGGGGTCTGCACTGAGGGGGTGTCTATACTGAGGGAGGGGGGTCTTAACTGATTGATGGGGGGGATCTGCGCTGAAGGGGGGTCTATACTGATGGAGGGGGGTCTGCACCAAGGGAGGGTGTCTATACTGATAGGGGGGTCTGCACTGAGGGGTGTGTCTATACTAATGGGGGGTCTGCACTGAGGGGGTGTCTATACTGAGGGAGGGGGGTCTTAACTGATTTAGGGGGTGTCTATACTGATGGGTGGGATCTGCACTGAAGGGGGGTCTATACTGATGGAGGGGAGTCTGTACTGAGGGAGGGGGTCAGTACTTAGTGGGGGGGTCTATACTGAGAGTGGGGTCTGTACTGAGGTGGGGACTATAGTTGGTGGAGGGGAGGTGACACCAATTTTTCCCACACTGGGTGACACCAAACCTAGTGACACCATTAGCATTGAGGCAGCCAGCTGTAGTAGTCCACAGGGGGCAGGAGAGGCGACTGGGCTAGGAGCTCCGCGACTCAGACCCCGCCCCGATGTATGGTCGGGTGAAGGCCAAGGCTGCAGGTGTAGGGGTTCGGAGTGGGAGCGGCAGCGCTGAGATCCCCGGATCGCTGATTGTATGTGCTGCGAGCTGGCTGGCAGGTAGGTCCTTTGGTTTCTCCCCAATGTGATGCCTGTGTGGATTGTCTGAGGAGGCTGGACACTGATAGGTTGCACTGATGGGCTGCACTGGTGGGCACTGATGAGGTGGCACTGATGGAAACTGATAGGCTTCACTGGTAGGCACTGATGAGGTGTCACTGATAGGTTGCACTGGTGGGCACTGATGAGGTGGCACTGATAGGCTGCACTGGTGGGCACTGATGAGTATATAATTATCCTGCTATAAAATAATGGATGTGGGAGCCTTTTGGTGGGTGTGAATTTTTTTTTGGGGGGGGGGGTTGGACAGCATTTTATTCTTGGACCCAGGCAGCACAATGTCTTGGGCACCATTTCTCACAACCGGACCACACTATCGAGGACCTCAATGTTTTAGTTCTTAAAGGGAATTTCAGAACTATCCAGGAAAGTCAAAACATTTGAACTGATACTTCTATTTGACGCAAAAGATTTGTGTGTGTTTGTTTTTCTTTTTTTTTTTTTTACTTTCCCTCAGAGATTGTGTGTGTGTTTTTTTTTTGTTTCTTTTTTTTAACATTCTGCTAAAACTTTTGTAAAACAGTACTGCTGGGACCTTGAAGAAGGGAACATACCCCAAAAGGTTGTCCTGAAAAATTGTATGTTAGTGCAAATAAAAAAAGTATCACGGACAGTACTCAATTGTTTGTCACAAGTGCACTAATACGGCTACAATCACCTCAAGCATGACCTGTGACATGAAACTCTCTTCCATAACTTAACCTTATGCCGTGTACACACGGGCGGCCTTTTTGACCGGACTGGTCCGACGGAACAAATTCGTCAGACTATCCGACTGTGTTTGTGTGTTTGGGCTTCATCGGACCTTCAGTGGACTTTTTCTGTCGAAAATCAGACGGACTTTAGATTTGGAACATGTTTCAAATCTTTCCGACGGACTCGAGTCCGGTCGTAAAATCCGTTCGCCTGTATGCTAGTCCGATGGACAAAAAAGGACGCAAGGGCAGCTATTGGCTACTGGCTATGAACTTCCTTATTATAGTCCCTTCGTACTTCTTCACGTTCATACCAATGGACTTTCGAACAGACTTTAGTCCGTTCGTGTGTGTACAAGTCCAGTCGTCCGAAAGTCCGTCGTAACTCCGTCGGAAAGACCGTTGGACACTTGAAGCTGAAAAGTCCGCCCGTGTGTACACGGCTTTAGTAGCATATTTTGGCTGTTCCTCGCCCAGTTTTAAGCCTCCTACACAGCGGTTTGTTTCAGTCAATGACTGTTTTTCAATCTAAATATGAAATTGATGATCACTAGCACCTGCTCGGTGTAATGGGTAATAATACACCTGACTATAATCCTACAAAATCTCTGCCTTTGTACATGTGCACAAAGTGTGAATTGATGCTGGTTTGAAACCAAAGGGTAATCACACCGAATATTGATTTTATTTAGCTTTTTCTTCTGTACACTCACTTTGTATTATGTAAATTGATAAAAATAAACAATTGAAATATAGGTTTTTGAAAGCAAAACACCTGCCTAAAACGTTTGCACCAGTACTGTATATGGAGCTGGTACCACAGTTGTAGACAGAGGCAAAGCATCTTGAGGTTTTATAATAGACTGTATAATGAAGTGTACCAAATGCCATGAATTTTAAAATGTTTTAACCACTTGACCTCTGGAAAGTTACACCCCCTTCCTGACCAGGGCATTTTTTGCTATTCAGCACTATACTACTTTAACCACTTGCCGCCCGCCCTATTACCAAATGACGGCGGCAAAGTGGTTTGATATTCCTGACCGGACGTCATATGACGTGATCAGGAATATCAAGCTGCTGCGCGCCCCCGGGGGCGCGCATTGTGGCGGTCATTGTTGCGGGGTGTCAGTCTGCAACACCGATCTAGGTAAAGAGTCTCTGACGGAGACTCTTTACCACATGATCAGCCATGTCCAATCACAATGTAAATAGAAAGAGCCGGTGATCGGCTTTTCCTCACTCGCGTCTGACAGACGCGAGTAGAGGAGAGCCGATCGGCTGCTCTCCTGACAGGGGGGTCTGTGCTGATTGTTTATCAGCACAGCCTCCCCTCGGATCCTACCCAGGACCACCAGGGAAGCCGCCCAGGACCACCAGGGAAGCCATCCACACTGGACCACCAGGTATGCCCCCAGACCCCCAGGGAAATGCCACTATATACCCAGGCAGCTGCCAATCTGTGCCCAGGCAGCTGCCAATCAGTGCCCACTCCAGTGCCTACCACTGCCAGTGCCACCAGGGATGCCCATCAGTGCCTCATATCAGTGCCACATATCAGTGCCCAGCAGTGCCACCTATCAGTGCCCATCAGTGCCCAGCAGTGCCGCCTATCAGTGCCACCCTATCAGTGCCTAGCAGTGCTGCCTTTCAGTGCCCATCAGTGTCGCCTATCAGTGCCACCCAGTGCCACCCATAAGTGCCCATCAGTGCCGCCTATCAATGCCCATCAGTGCTGCATATCAGTGCTGCCTACCAGTGCCCATCAGTGCCGCATATCAGTGCCCATCGTCAGTGCCCGCTCATTGGTGCCACCTCACAAGTGCACTAATACGGCTACAATCACCTCAAGCATGACCTGTGACATGAAACTCTCTTCCATAACTTAACCTTATGCCGTGTACACACGGGCGGCCTTTTTGACCGGACTGGTCCGACGGAACAAATTCGTCAGACTATCCGACTGTGTTTGTGTGTTTGGGCTTCATCGGACCTTCAGTGGACTTTTTCTGTCGAAAATCAGACGAACTTTAGATTTGGAACATGTTTCAAATCTTTCCGACGGACTCGAGTCCGGTCGTAAAATCCGTTCGCCTGTATGCTAGTCCGATGGACAAAAAAGGACGCAAGGGCAGCTATTGGCTACTGGCTATGAACTTCCTTATTATAGTCCCTTCGTACTTCTTCACGTTCATACCAATGGACTTTCGAACAGACTTTAGTCCGTTCGTGTGTGTACAAGTCCAGTCGTCCGAAAGTCCGTCGTAACTCCGTCGGAAAGACCGTTGGACACTTGAAGCTGAAAAGTCCGCCCGTGTGTACACGGCTTTAGTAGCATATTTTGGCTGTTCCTCGCCCAGTTTTAAGCCTCCTACACAGCGGTTTGTTTCAGTCAATGACTGTTTTTCAATCTAAATATGAAATTGATGATCACTAGCACCTGCTCGGTGTAATGGGTAATAATACACCTGACTATAATCCTACAAAATCTCTGCCTTTGTACATGTGCACAAAGTGTGAATTGATGCTGGTTTGAAACCAAAGGGTAATCACACCGAATATTGATTTTATTTAGCTTTTTCTTCTGTACACTCACTTTGTATTATGTAAATTGATAAAAATAAACAATTGAAATATAGGTTTTTGAAAGCAAAACACCTGCCTAAAACGTTTGCACCAGTACTGTATATGGAGCTGGTACCACAGTTGTAGACAGAGGCAAAGCATCTTGAGGTTTTATAATAGACTGTATAATGAAGTGTACCAAATGCCATGAATTTTAAAATGTTTTAACCACTTGACCTCTGGAAAGTTACACCCCCTTCCTGACCAGGGCATTTTTTGCTATTCAGCACTATACTACTTTAACCACTTGCCGCCCGCCCTATTACCAAATGACGGCGGCAAAGTGGTTTGATATTCCTGACCGGACGTCATATGACGTGATCAGGAATATCAAGCTGCTGCGCGCCCCCGGGGGCGCGCATTGTGGCGGTCATTGTTGCGGGGTGTCAGTCTGCAACACCGATCTAGGTAAAGAGTCTCTGACGGAGACTCTTTACCACATGATCAGCCATGTCCAATCACAATGTAAATAGAAAGAGCCGGTGATCGGCTTTTCCTCACTCGCGTCTGACAGACGCGAGTAGAGGAGAGCCGATCGGCTGCTCTCCTGACAGGGGGGTCTGTGCTGATTGTTTATCAGCACAGCCTCCCCTCGGATCCTACCCAGGACCACCAGGGAAGCCGCCCAGGACCACCAGGGAAGCCATCCACACTGGACCACCAGGTATGCCCCCAGACCCCCAGGGAAATGCCACTATATACCCAGGCAGCTGCCAATCTGTGCCCAGGCAGCTGCCAATCAGTGCCCACTCCAGTGCCTACCACTGCCAGTGCCACCAGGGATGCCCATCAGTGCCTCATATCAGTGCCACATATCAGTGCCCAGCAGTGCCACCTATCAGTGCCCATCAGTGCCCAGCAGTGCCGCCTATCAGTGCCACCCTATCAGTGCCTAGCAGTGCTGCCTTTCAGTGCCCATCAGTGTCGCCTATCAGTGCCACCCAGTGCCACCCATAAGTGCCCATCAGTGCCGCCTATCAATGCCCATCAGTGCTGCATATCAGTGCTGCCTACCAGTGCCCATCAGTGCCGCATATCAGTGCCCATCGTCAGTGCCCGCTCATTGGTGCCACCTCACAAGTGCACTAATACGGCTACAATCACCTCAAGCATGACCTGTGACATGAAACTCTCTTCCATAACTTAACCTTATGCCGTGTACACACGGGCGGCCTTTTTGACCGGACTGGTCCGACGGAACAAATTCGTCAGACTATCCGACTGTGTTTGTGTGTTTGGGCTTCATCGGACCTTCAGTGGACTTTTTCTGTCGAAAATCAGACGAACTTTAGATTTGGAACATGTTTCAAATCTTTCCGACGGACTCGAGTCCGGTCGTAAAATCCGTTCGTCTGTATGCTAGTCCGATGGACAAAAAAGGACGCAAGGGCAGCTATTGGCTACTGGCTATGAACTTCCTTATTATAGTCCCTTCGTACTTCTTCACGTTCATACCAATGGACTTTCGAACAGACTTTAGTCCGTTCGTGTGTGTACAAGTCCAGTCGTCCGAAAGTCCGTCGTAACTCCGTCGGAAAGACCGTTGGACACTTGAAGCTGAAAAGTCCGCCCGTGTGTACACGGCTTTAGTAGCATATTTTGGCTGTTCCTCGCCCAGTTTTAAGCCTCCTACACAGCGGTTTGTTTCAGTCAATGACTGTTTTTCAATCTAAATATGAAATTGATGATCACTAGCACCTGCTCGGTGTAATGGGTAATAATACACCTGACTATAATCCTACAAAATCTCTGCCTTTGTACATGTGCACAAAGTGTGAATTGATGCTGGTTTGAAACCAAAGGGTAATCACACCGAATATTGATTTTATTTAGCTTTTTCTTCTGTACACTCACTTTGTATTATGTAAATTGATAAAAATAAACAATTGAAATATAGGTTTTTGAAAGCAAAACACCTGCCTAAAACGTTTGCACCAGTACTGTATATGGAGCTGGTACCACAGTTGTAGACAGAGGCAAAGCATCTTGAGGTTTTATAATAGACTGTATAATGAAGTGTACCAAATGCCATGAATTTTAAAATGTTTTAACCACTTGACCTCTGGAAAGTTACACCCCCTTCCTGACCAGGGCATTTTTTGCTATTCAGCACTATACTACTTTAACCACTTGCCGCCCGCCCTATTACCAAATGACGGCGGCAAAGTGGTTTGATATTCCTGACCGGACGTCATATGACGTGATCAGGAATATCAAGCTGCTGCGCGCCCCCGGGGGCGCGCATTGTGGCGGTCATTGTTGCGGGGTGTCAGTCTGCAACACCGATCTAGGTAAAGAGTCTCTGACGGAGACTCTTTACCACATGATCAGCCATGTCCAATCACAATGTAAATAGAAAGAGCCGGTGATCGGCTTTTCCTCACTCGCGTCTGACAGACGCGAGTAGAGGAGAGCCGATCGGCTGCTCTCCTGACAGGGGGGTCTGTGCTGATTGTTTATCAGCACAGCCTCCCCTCGGATCCTACCCAGGACCACCAGGGAAGCCGCCCAGGACCACCAGGGAAGCCATCCACACTGGACCACCAGGTATGCCCCCAGACCCCCAGGGAAATGCCACTATATACCCAGGCAGCTGCCAATCTGTGCCCAGGCAGCTGCCAATCAGTGCCCACTCCAGTGCCTACCACTGCCAGTGCCACCAGGGATGCCCATCAGTGCCTCATATCAGTGCCACATATCAGTGCCCAGCAGTGCCACCTATCAGTGCCCATCAGTGCCCAGCAGTGCCGCCTATCAGTGCCACCCTATCAGTGCCTAGCAGTGCTGCCTTTCAGTGCCCATCAGTGTC
This sequence comes from Lithobates clamitans, assembly GCA_037952925.1. Taxonomy (NCBI): domain Eukaryota; kingdom Metazoa; phylum Chordata; class Amphibia; order Anura; family Ranidae; genus Lithobates; species Lithobates clamitans. The sequence goes on from JBBGZY010000427.1 coordinate 4,385,499, forward strand.
GCCTATCAGTGCCACCCAGTGCCACCCATAAGTGCCCATCAGTGCCGCCTATCAATGCCCATCAGTGCTGCATATCAGTGCTGCCTACCAGTGCCCATCAGTGCCGCATATCAGTGCCCATCGTCAGTGCCCGCTCATTGGTGCCACCTCACAAGTGCACTAATACGGCTACAATCACCTCAAGCATGACCTGTGACATGAAACTCTCTTCCATAACTTAACCTTATGCCGTGTACACACGGGCGGCCTTTTTGACCGGACTGGTCCGACGGAACAAATTCGTCAGACTATCCGACTGTGTTTGTGTGTTTGGGCTTCATCGGACCTTCAGTGGACTTTTTCTGTCGAAAATCAGACGAACTTTAGATTTGGAACATGTTTCAAATCTTTCCGACGGACTCGAGTCCGGTCGTAAAATCCGTTCGTCTGTATGCTAGTCCGATGGACAAAAAAGGACGCAAGGGCAGCTATTGGCTACTGGCTATGAACTTCCTTATTATAGTCCCTTCGTACTTCTTCACGTTCATACCAATGGACTTTCGAACAGACTTTAGTCCGTTCGTGTGTGTACAAGTCCAGTCGTCCGAAAGTCCGTCGTAACTCCGTCGGAAAGACCGTTGGACACTTGAAGCTGAAAAGTCCGCCCGTGTGTACACGGCTTTAGTAGCATATTTTGGCTGTTCCTCGCCCAGTTTTAAGCCTCCTACACAGCGGTTTGTTTCAGTCAATGACTGTTTTTCAATCTAAATATGAAATTGATGATCACTAGCACCTGCTCGGTGTAATGGGTAATAATACACCTGACTATAATCCTACAAAATCTCTGCCTTTGTACATGTGCACAAAGTGTGAATTGATGCTGGTTTGAAACCAAAGGGTAATCACACCGAATATTGATTTTATTTAGCTTTTTCTTCTGTACACTCACTTTGTATTATGTAAATTGATAAAAATAAACAATTGAAATATAGGTTTTTGAAAGCAAAACACCTGCCTAAAACGTTTGCACCAGTACTGTATATGGAGCTGGTACCACAGTTGTAGACAGAGGCAAAGCATCTTGAGGTTTTATAATAGACTGTATAATGAAGTGTACCAAATGCCATGAATTTTAAAATGTTTTAACCACTTGACCTCTGGAAAGTTACACCCCCTTCCTGACCAGGGCATTTTTTGCTATTCAGCACTATACTACTTTAACCACTTGCCGCCCGCCCTATTACCAAATGACGGCGGCAAAGTGGTTTGATATTCCTGACCGGACGTCATATGACGTGATCAGGAATATCAAGCTGCTGCGCGCCCCCGGGGGCGCGCATTGTGGCGGTCATTGTTGCGGGGTGTCAGTCTGCAACACCGATCTAGGTAAAGAGTCTCTGACGGAGACTCTTTACCACATGATCAGCCATGTCCAATCACAATGTAAATAGAAAGAGCCGGTGATCGGCTTTTCCTCACTCGCGTCTGACAGACGCGAGTAGAGGAGAGCCGATCGGCTGCTCTCCTGACAGGGGGGTCTGTGCTGATTGTTTATCAGCACAGCCTCCCCTCGGATCCTACCCAGGACCACCAGGGAAGCCGCCCAGGACCACCAGGGAAGCCATCCACACTGGACCACCAGGTATGCCCCCAGACCCCCAGGGAAATGCCACTATATACCCAGGCAGCTGCCAATCTGTGCCCAGGCAGCTGCCAATCAGTGCCCACTCCAGTGCCTACCACTGCCAGTGCCACCAGGGATGCCCATCAGTGCCTCATATCAGTGCCACATATCAGTGCCCAGCAGTGCCACCTATCAGTGCCCATCAGTGCCCAGCAGTGCCGCCTATCAGTGCCACCCTATCAGTGCCTAGCAGTGCTGCCTTTCAGTGCCCATCAGTGTCGCCTATCAGTGCCACCCAGTGCCACCCATAAGTGCCCATCAGTGCCGCCTATCAATGCCCATCAGTGCTGCATATCAGTGCTGCCTACCAGTGCCCATCAGTGCCGCATATCAGTGCCCATCGTCAGTGCCCGCTCATTGGTGCCACCTCATCGGTGCCGCCGTATCAGTGCCTGTCAGTGCCGCCTTATCAGTGCCCATCAGTGAAAGAGAAAACTTACTTATTTACAAATTTTTTTAACAGAAACAAAAGTAAAACTTTTATTTTTTAAAAAAATTTTCGGTCTTTTTTTATTTGTTTAGCAAGAAATAAAAATCACAGAGGTGATCAAATACCACCAAAAGAAAGCTCTATTTGTGGGAACAAAACGATAAAAATTTAGTTTGGGTACAGTGATGTATTCAAACTGCGACAGCGCTGAAAGCTGAAAATTGGTCTGGGCAGGAAGGTGTCTAAGTGCCTTGTATTGAAGTGGTTAACATGCAACACTGTACGTAAGTGAAATTTATATCATTTTTTGTTTTCACACAAATTTAGCTTTCTTTTGATCACCACTGGGGTTTTTTTTTTTTATTATATAAATAAAAAAATGCTGAACCTTTATAAAAAAACCAAGCCCTTATATTTTCTACTTTCTGTTATAAATCATTGTAAAGGAAATTTTTAAGTTCTCTATATAATTGTATTCTATTTTGAATGTATTGCACACTGCCCTCGCTGTGCGTGCGGCATGAATAATGTTTTCATTACATGTTTGCATTCTTTCGAGTCCTGATTAGAATTGGCCTGCCTATGTTGCACCCCTAGTTACCACACAAGTACAATTGTGATATTACTGTGATATTTACGTAATCATGTAAAAACCTTCAATTGCATCATAATAAAGCAGAACAGTTATTTGGAAAGATGCGGAGTGTATCTTTTGTGTCTGTTCCCTACTGCAGTAGTTATTATTTTGGAACCACTAATCTATATGAGGATAGGAGTTGCCTATCTATAAAATTCCAGGTCAATCATATACAACAGAAACACATTTCCTCATGAATTTAGGCCAAAATGTTGCTACATGTTGCAATTGCTGGCAGTGGTTGGGCTGATCCGAATACTGCATTTTTGGGTACACTAGTATAGTTCTGATCATGATCAAGATACTGATCCATACAGACACTATACTGGCAATGTCAGTGATAAGCGACTAATCACTGACATTACCAGTATAGTGTCTGTATGGATCAGACACTGGCTGGGAGGTACACTAACTGATGTTGTTGATACTGACGTTGCTAGTGACACTAATACCAGTGGCAGCTGGTGGGGTTTTTTTGGGGGGAGAGGAGGCAAACAACCCCCCCGGGCAGCTGGCAGAGCAGCAATAGCACAACTGCCCCCCCTCGGACAGCACTAACACCTCCAGCAAACTCATAACTCAGTAATTCATGCGCCCGGCATCCCAAAAGGGGCCAGGCGCATTGAAAGGGAGGGCGGTGGCGGTGTTGGGGGGAGGCGGAGGCGGTGGTGTTGGGGGGGCAGTGCCCGTGCACCCACAATGCATGGGCCACCACTGACTAATACAGTTATCAGTGATAATACTGTACACTGTACTAATGACACTGGCTGGGTGACAGGAGTGATCAGTAGGGCAAGCAAGGGGTTAACTTTGTGCAAAATAAGTGTATGTGTGCTGCCTTTACTCACTAATTATCTGGCTGGGTCTCCCATTGTTTTTAGTTCTGAACGGTAAATGAGCAGGGAGAAATTCAGCCAGATCTGTGTGTTGTGTTTACCCTGTGCGGTGATTGGCCACTACCGATCAACATGTATACAGCCAAAATGATTGGCTGTAACCTCCTGACAAACTCATGCCCTGCCCAATCACAGCACGGTTCAGCAGAGGGCATGTGTAGTAAGGTGGGGTTTGGGTTACTGGAGGACTGGGCCGACTTCTCAATCGGTCACCAGCTCTGTAAAAGGGACGGACTGCACCTAAATGAGGAGGGTGCAGATCTGCTGGGAGTAAAGATGGTCAAAAAGTTAGAGGGGTTTTTAAACTAGGCGATGGGGGGTCCAGAGGTAGAGAAAGTCAACGCAGAACATAGTCCAGAGGATAGTATTGGGGGCATTAGTGGTAGGTTGACTAAACCACATAAATCCAAGGTAAGTATAGTAACAAGTCCTAGTTGCAATCTCGAGAACACCCAATATGTGTTCACCAATGTCAGGAGCCTGGCGGACAAGATGAGTGAACTGGAGATACTGTTGTACGAGGAGGATTTGGATTTTGTGGGAATTTCAGAAACCTAGTTCAACAGCTCTCATGATTGGGAGGCAACCATTCAAAGATATACCCTTTATCGCAGGGATAGAGAGGGTAAAAAATGGGGAGGGGTATGCCTATATATCAATAATAATGTTCAAGTGAATGTGAATGATGACATCACTAAGGGAGCTAGGGAGGAGGTGGAATCCTTAAGGGTAGAGCTCCAATGGGATGAAGCTAAGGGGGAAATAATACTGGGAGTATGCTATACGCCCCCTAAACTGAGGGGGGAGGGGGACCTTCTATCACAATTTGGATTAGCAGCAAGGATGGGAAGTGTTATCATAATGGGGGATTTTAATTATCCAGAAATAGACTGGGCAGAGGGAACCATGCATTCATCTAAGGCTCGCCAGTTCCTAAATGTCTTGCAGGACAATTTCATGGGTCAGATGGTAGACTCACCAACTAGAAACAAGGCGTTACTAGATCTACTGATTACCAACAATACAGACCTGATCAGGGATGTGGAAATACGGGGCAATTTAGGAAACATTGATCACAGGTCAATTGGTTTCAGTATAAATCACACAAATGGGAGTATGCTATACGCCCCCTAAACTGAGGGGGGAGGGGGACCTCCTATCACAATTTGGATTAACAGCAATGATGGGAAGTGTTATCATAATGGGGGATTTTAATTATCCAGAAATAGACTGGGCAGAGGGAACCATGCATTCATCTAAGGCTCGCCAGTTCCTAAATGTCTTGCAGGACAATTTCATGGGCCAGATGATAGACTCACCAACTAGAAACAAGGCATTACTAGTTCTACTGATTACCAACAATACAGACCTGATCACGGATGTGGAAATACAGGGCAATTTAGGAAACATCGATCACAGGTCAATTGGCTTCAGTATAAATCACACAAATAGGAAACATAAGGAAAATATAAAGACACTGAATTTCAAAAGAGCCAACTTCCCTAAACTACAAACCTTGCTAGAAGGCATAAATTGGGATAAAATCTTAGGAACAAAGAACATGGAGGAGAGATGGGTTCACTTTAAGAGCACATTAAATAAGGACATTAGCCAGTGCATCCCACTGGGTAATAAATTTAAAAGAGCGAACAAAAGTCCTAGATGGCTTAACTCCAATGTAAAAATGCATATAAAAGCAAAAGAGAAGGCCTTCAAAAAACTACAAGTTTGAGGGATCATCATCAGCATTCAGACTTTATAAAGAATGCAACAAGAAATGTAAGGGTGCAATTAGGGCGGCTAAGATAGGACACGAAAGACACATAGCGGAGGAGAGCAAAACAAATCCCAATAAATTCTTTAAGTATGTAAACAGTAAAAAAGGGAGGACAGACCATATTGGCCCCATAAAGAATGAGGAAGGACACCTGGTTACAAAGGATGGGGAGATGGCGAATGTATTGAATTTATTCTTCTCCTCAGTCTTCACAAGGGAATCGGGGGGCTTCAGTAACCAAAACTGTAGTGTTTATCCTCGTGACACATCACAGGAAGCACCCTCATGGCTAACAGAGAACAGAATTAGACTTGGGAAACTTAACAGTAATAAATCACCAGGACGGAATGGCTTGCACCCGAGGGTATTTAGGAAACTCAGTCAAGTCATTGTTCCTAATTTTTACTGGCAGTCTACTGACTGGAATGGTACCAGAGGATTGGAGAAAAGCCAATGTAGCACCAATATTTAAAAAGGGCCCAAAATACATCCTTGGGAATTACAGACCAGTTAGCCTAACATCAATAGTATGCAAGTTCTTGGAGGGGATGATAAGGGACTATATACAAGATTTTAGTAATAAAAACAGTATCATTAGCAGTAATCAGCATGGATTCATGAAGAATTGTTCTTGCCAAACCAATCTATTAACCTTCTATGAGGAGGTGAGGATGATGTAAACAGTTCAGTCTCTGTATTTGCAGACGATACTAAGCTAAGCAGGGCAATAACTTTTCTGCAGGATGTGGAAACCTTGCAAGAAGATCTGAACAAATTAATGGGGTGGGCAACTACATGGTAAATGAAGTTTAATGAAGAAAAATGTAAAATAATGCATTTGGGTGGCAAAAATATGAATGCAATCTATACACTGGGGTAGAACCTCTGAGGGAATCTAGGATGAAAAAGGACCTGGGGGTCCTAAGTAGATGATAGGCTCAGCAATGGCATGCAATGCCAAGCTGCTGCTAACAAAGCAAACAGAATATTGGCATACATCAAAAAAAGGGATTATTCCAGGGATAACGCAATAATTCTCCCACTCTACAAGACTCTGGTCCGGCTGAGTATGCTGTCCAGTTCTGGGCACCAGTTTTCAGGAAGGATGCACTGATATGGAGCGAGTACAAAGAAGGGCAACAAAGCTAATAAAGGGTCTGGAGGATATTAGTAATTAAGAAAGGCTGCGAGCACTGAACCTATTATTTCTGGAGAAGAGACGCTTGAAAAGGGATATGATTTCAATTTATAAATACCGTACTGGTGATCCCACAATAGGGATAAAACTTTTTCGCGGAAGGGAGTTTAACAAAACACAAGGCCACTCATTAAAATTAGAAGAAAAGAGGTTTAACCTTAAACTACGTAGAGGGTTCTTTACTGTAAGAGCGGCAAGGATGTGGAATTCCCTTCAACAGGCAGTGGTCTCAGTGGGGGGCATTGATAGTTTCAAAAAACTATTAGATAAGCACCTGAACGACCACAACATACAGGGATATACCAGGTATTACTGACATAATCACACACATAGGTTTGACCAGTGGCGGCCCGTCCATAGGGGGCGCACGGGCGCCCCCACCCCCACCCAGCAGTTCTTTAAGTGCACTGTGTTCGGGCGCTGGACACAGTGCACTATGGGAAGCGCCACGTCAATGTAATCATGAGATTGCAGACGAGGTGCTTCATTTGCAGGCTTTTGACCTGTTCTGCACATTCCAAAGCGCAGAACAGCTTCCGCCCGTAGTATTACTACGGGCGGGAGCTTTGTTGTTCAAGTTAAGAGGTTACTTCCAGTTTCCCTGTTCCAGAGGGAAACCCGGAAGTGACATCAGCAGCTCCGTGAAACGCAGCATGGCCCGAGTGGAGCTGCCAGTAATGTAAGTGAGGCTGCATTTGATGGGGCACAGTGAGGCTGCATATGGTGAGGCACAGTGAGGCTGCATTCGATGGAGCACAGTTAGGCTGCATTTGATGGGGCACAGTGAGGCTGCATATGATGGGGCGCAGTGGCTGCATAAGATGGGCACAGTAGCTGTATTTGATGGGGCACAGTGGCAGCATTTGATATGGCACAGTGGCTGCGTTTGATGGGCACAGTGGCTGCATTTGATGGCACAGTGGCGGCAATTGATGGGCACAGTGGCTGTGTTTGATAGGCACAGTGGCTGCGTTTGATGGGCACAGTGGCTGTGTTTGATGGCACAGTGGCGGCAATTGATGGGCACAGTGGCTGTGTTTGATGGTACAGTGGCGGCAATTGATGGGCACAGTGGCTGCGTTTGATGGTACAGTGGCAGCAATTGATGGGCACAGTGGCTGCATTTGATGGGGCACAGTGAGGCTGCATATGATGGGGCTCAGTGAGGCTGCATTTGATGGGGCACAGTGAGGCTGCATTTGCTGGGGCACAGTGAGGCTGCATAAGATGGGCACAGTGGCAACATTTGATGGCACAGTGGGAGCATTTGATATGGCACAGTGGCTGTGTTTGATGGCACAGTGGCTGTGTTTGATGGTACAATTGCGGCAATTGACGGGCACAGTGGCTGCGTTTGATGGTACAGTGGTGGCAACTGATGGGCACAGTGGCTGCGTTTGATGGGCACAGTGGCGGCGTTTGATGGTACAGTGAGGCTGCAATTGATGGGTTTTTTTTTCAGAATTTTTCAGTTTGTTTGCGCCCCCCCCCCAAAAAAAATTTTGAGCACCAGCCGCCACTGGATTGGACTTGTGTCTTTTTTCAACCTTACCTACTATGTAACTATGTCACAAAGAACCTATTATTCAGAATTATTGGTTAGAAATTCAGTACACAACATAAGGCCCACAGTGGCTGCATAAGATGGGCACAGTGGCGGCAATTGGTGGGCACAGTGGCTGTGTTTGATGGTGCAGTGGCGGCAATTGATGGGCACAGTGGCTGTGTTTGATAGGCACAGTGGCTGCGTTTGATGGGCACAGTGGCGGCAATTGATGGGCACAGTGGCTGTGTTTGATGGTACAGTGGCAGCAATTGATGGGCACAGTGGCTGCGTTTGATGGTACAGTGGCAGCAATTGATGGGCACGGTTACTGCATTTGATTGGGCACAGTGAGGCTGCATATGATGGGGCTCAGTGAGGCTGCATTTGATGGGGCACAGTGAGGCTGCATAAGATGGGCACAGTGGCAGCATTTGATATGGCACAGTGTCTGTGTTTGATGGTACAATGGCGGCAATTGACGTGCACAGTGGCTGCGTTTGATGGCACAGTGGTGGCAACTGATGGGCACAGTGGTGGCAACTGATGGGCACAGTGGCTGCGTTTGGCACAATGGCGGCAATTGATGGGCACAGTGGCTGTGTTTGATGGTACAGTGGCAGCAATTAATGGGCACAGTGGCTGCATATGATGGGGCTCAGTGAGGCTGCATTTGATGGGGCACAGTGAGGCTGCATTTGATGGGGCACAGTGAGGTTGCATATGGTGGGGCACAGTGAGGCTGCATAAGATGGGCACAGTAGCTGTATTTGATGGGGCATAGTGGCAGCATTTGATGGCACAGTGGGAGCATTTGATATGGCACAGTGGCTGTGTTTGATGGTACAATGGCAGCAATTGACGGGCACAGTGGCTGCGTTTGATGGTACAGTGGTGGCAACTGATGGGCACAGTGGCTGCGTTTGATGTGCACAGTGGCGGCGTTTGATGGTACAGTGGCAGCAATTAATGGGCACAGTGGCTGCATTTGATGGGGCACAGTGAGGCTGCATTTGATGGGGCTCAGTGAGGCTGCATTTGATGGGGCACAGTGAGGCTGCATTTGATGGGGCACAGTGAGGTTGCATATGGTAGGGCACAGTGAGGCTGCATAAGATGGGCACAGTAGCTGTATTTGATGGGGCATAGTGGCAGCATTTGATGGCACAGTGGGAGCATTTGATATGGCACAGTGGCTGTGTTTGATGGTACAATGGCAGCAATTGACGGGCACAGTGGCTGCGTTTGATGGTACAGTGGTGGCAACTGATGGGCACAGTGGCTGCGTTTGATGGGCACAGTGGCGGCGTTTGATGGTACAGTGAGGCTGCAATTGATGGGGTTTTTTCAGAACTTTTCAGTTTGTTTGCGCCCCCCCCCCCCCCAAAAAAAAATTTTGAGCACCAGCCGCCACTGGATTGGACTTGTGTCTTTTTTCAACCTTACCTACTATGTAACTATGTCACATAGAACCTATCATTCAGAATTATTGGTTAGAGCTTCAGTACACAACATAAGGCCCACAGTGGCTGCATAAGATGGGCACAGTAGCTGTATTTGATGGGGCACGGTGGGAGCATTTGATGGGGCACAGTGGGAGCATTTGATATGGCACAGTGGCGGCAATTGATGGGCACAGTGGCTGCGTTTGATGGCACAGTGGTGGCAACTGATGGGCACAGTGGCTACGTTTGATGACACAGTGGCGGCAATTGATGGGCACAGTGGCGGCAATTGATGGGCACAGTGGCTGCGTTTGATGGGCACAGTGGCTGCGTTTGATGAGCACAGTGGCGGAAATTGATGGGCACAGTGGCTGCGATTGATGGTACAGAGAGGCTGCAATTGATGGGGTTTTTTTCAGAATATTTCAGTTTGTTTGCCCCCCCCCCCAAAAAAAAAATTTTGAGCACCAGCCGCCACTGGGTTGGACTTGTGTCTTTTTTCAACCTTCTAAGGAAAAGGGGAATTGGCGCTGTTCTACTAAATGTGCATAGAATGTAATTCATAGAAAACATATATACAACACAAATATGACACAATTGTATGTGAGTATATCCAATGTGCTCATAAATAGCCGTGGTATAGTGCAAAAAGGGCTCGTCCACCCAGTGCTATACAATAAAAGTGCAATGTGCTAAAAATTATATAAATATGAATATGTATATGCGTACCAAAAATACGTAAACAATCCAACACTAAACAAATGGTGATCTACTAATTAGACCAATATTGTGAAATCCCCAGCATAAATAAGTAAAAAATCCAAATAGCAAATCCAGTGATGGATAAAAAGTGCTAAGTGAAAACAATAGTCCAAACCCAAAAAATAGTTTTTTTAAAAAGTCTCAGAAAAAATATCAAAAAAATTTTTTTACATCCCAGAAAAAAACTTTATTCTATATGGAAAAAAAAAAAGGAAGGTTCTTGAATGTGTCCCTTGTATGGAAAAACTGTATTGCAGGTGTCCCCCGTCTTCCACCGCACCCCCACTCGTGCTCTCACTCACCAGACAGCCCAATGTCTGAGGCGCCTCAGATGACGTCTTGATGACGAAACGCGTAAGTCATGGCCTCGTGGTACGCATACGTCAACCCTTTGTTTTTGTTTACAAGCAGTTCCGGTTTCAGACAGGCGGGCGGTGGAACGCACGCTTCACCACGCTGTCCTCCAGGCTCGGAACCGGCTCGTGCAGTTTTGCTAGCTCTTGTGTCTATGTTTAACACTTTTTTGGATAATAAATTTATTTTTATGGACTCACACTATGAGACATATCTCTTTTCTTGATGTGCATGGATATTTAATACTGGGGATATCGTGACACCTTTGACACCATTGAAGGATACACTACAGTGGGCTGAGGACTTCTCTCCTGGATTCAACATCGCTGGAGTCTACCTACATGCTTTTTACCCCTGCAGGGGTTGGGCTGTCTGGTGAGTGAGAGCACGAGTGGGGGTGCGGTGGAAGACGGGGGACACCTGCAATATCAATTTCACAGTTTTTCCATACAAGGGACACATTCAAGAACCTTCCTTTTTTTTTTTTTTTTTTTTTCCATATAGAATAAAGTTTTTTTCTGGGATGTAAAAAAATTTTTTTGATATTTTTTCTGAGACTTTTTAAAAAAACTATTTTTTGGGTTAGGACTATTGTTTTCACTTAGCACTTTTTATCCATCACTGGAGTTGCTATTTGGATTTTTTACTTATTTATGCTGGGGATTTCACAATATTGGTCTAATTAGTAGATCACCATTTGTTTAGTGTTGGATTGTTTACGTATTTTTGGTACGCATATACATATTCATATTTATATAATTTTTAGCACATTGCACTTTTATTGTATAGCACTGGGTGGACGAGCCCTTTTTGCACTATACCACGGCTATTTATGAGCACATTGGATATACTCACATACAATTGTGTCATATTTGTGTTGTATATATGTTTTCTATGAATTACATTCTATGCACATTTAGTAGAACAGCGCCAATTCCCCTTTTCCTTAGACATTTGCTGATCTGTATTTCACTTGGTAAAATTACCATATAGGGGGGCTGCAGTTCTCCTTTTTTTCCTTTTAGTCCTAAGCGCGGAACTATTATTATTTATTCATTTTTTTCAACCTTACCTACTATGTAACTATGGGGTTGATTACTAGATGCAAATCCACTTTGCACTACAAGTGCACTTGGAAGTGCAGTCGCTTTAGATCTGAGGAGAAGATCTGCAATGAGGGGAAGCTCTGCTAATTTTATCATCCAATCATGTACAAGCAAAAATGTGTTTTTTTATTTTCCTTGCATGTCCCCCTCAGATCTACAGCGACTGCACTTCCAAGTGCACTTGCAGTGCAAAGTGGATTTGCCTTCAGTAAATAAACCTCCATGTCATTATGGATGTGGTACCTTATCCTACAAAAAACCTATTATTCTGAATTATTGGTTAGAGCTTCGGTACACAACATAAGGCCCACAGTGGCTGCATAAGATGGACACAGTAGTTGTATTTGATGGGGTACAGTGGGAGCATTTGATATGGCACAGTGGCGGCAATTGATGGGCACAGTGGCGGCAATTGATGGCACAGTGGCGGCAATTGATGGGCACAGTGGCAGTAATTGATGGACACAGTAGCTGAGTTTGATGGGCACAGTGGCTGCGTTTGATTGGCACAGTGGCTGCATGTGATGGGCACAGTGGCTGCATGTGATGGGCACAGTGGCTGCAATTGATGGTACAGTGAGGTTGCAATTGATGGATTTTTTTTTTCAGAATTTATCTTACAAAGAACTTATTATTCAGAATTATTGGTTAGAGCTTGAGTACACAACATAAGGCCCACAGGCCCTCTCTGTGCAGCATGTGAGTTATTGCCAACCAGTATGCGAGTGAAGTGCTGGACCCTGGAATGCTGTCCGTTTCCCCAACACCAAGCACTGAAAGAGGCATCTCCTCCTACAGTAAAAGTAAAGCCCCCAATTTATTGATTTTTTTAAAAAATAATAAATGTTATACTCACCTGCTTTGTGCAATGGTTTTGCACAGAACAGCCCTGATCCTCTTCTTCTGAGGCACCTCACCAGTGCTCCTGGCTCCTCCTCTTCAGCGAGTGCCCCCCTAGGAAGATGTTTCCTATGGTGACACCATCACAGGCTCGACCCAGCACCGCACTGCCTGCGTCGTCTATAGACACAGACATTGCTCAGCCCCATCCCCACCACAGGTTTTGATTGACAGCAGCGAGAGCCAGCAGCTCCCTCTGCCATCAACTTGCCATGTGAGGAGGGAAAGAGCTGCTGATCTGGGGCACGGCGCTGGGTCAAGATTGGGCTCAGGTAAGGTGGGCTGGGGGGGATCCTGGTCACAGGTGATTTTTTTTTTTACCTTAATGCAGAGAATCTTAAAGCTTTAGAACTGCTTTAATTTTCACTGCAATGACCACCAACAGGGGGTGGGGGAGGGGTAATTGCACTGCCGAAAAAAACACCAATGGGGGGGGGGTTAACTTGCACTGCCATAACCACTAATTTGGGAGGCAGAGGATGGCAGGCAGAGGATGGCAGGCAGAGGATGGCAGGCAGAGGATGGGCTGGCTTTAACTACTATGACCAACACGGGGGGGGGGGGGGTTTACATACGCCACAAACATTAGAGCGAGAGCAGTAATTCGAGCAATAGACCTTCTCTGTAACGCCAAACATGTAACCTGTAAAAAAATTTAAAGCGACACCTATGGAGATTTTTAAGTACTGAACGCCGTTTCACAAGTGTGCAAAATTTTAAAGTGTGACATGTTCGGTATATATTTACTCGTTGTACCATCATCTTTCACATTATACAAAAAAATTGGTCTAACTTTGGTGTTTTTTTTTACATTTTTTTGTTTATAAAAGTTTTCCCCGCAAAAAACACATTTGAAAAATTGCTGCGCAAATACTGTGTAACATAAAAAGTTGCAATTACCACCATTTTATTTCCTAGGGTGTCTGCTAAAACAAATATATATATATATATATATATATATAAATAAATATGCTTTTTACATGTAGGAGAGAAGTGTCAGAATTGGCCTGGGTGGCAAATGGTTAATTACCATAAGTATTATACAAAAAATATTATATATTGTTTTTAAGGTAATTTACTATATTTTCAAAAACTGTACTCAAGCAGGTGGCTTAACGGACAAAATTACTGAAGCTTGAAGTTGTAACTTCAAACCAATAATTTTACAGTAAATAAATAATAAATTATTATAACTATTATACATGATTTATATAGCGACAACATTTTGCGCAGCAATTTACAATGTAGGGATAGACTACACCAACCGTACAATTCAAAAGAAGAGGGTTAGAGGAGCCCTGCTCCTGCAAGCTTACAATCTAAGAGGGAGGGACTGGTGAAACAAGAGGTAGGGACTGTAAGGGATGAACTGATGAGGGGAGGAGAAGATTCGGTTGTTAGCTGGAGGCAGGATAGGCCACCCTGAAGAGATGGGTTTTCAAACGTGGACAGGGTAGGAAATAGCCGGACAGAATGGGATAGTGAGTTCCAGAGGATGGGAGAGGCTTTGGAGAAGTCCTGGAGACGAGCATGGAAGGAGGAGACAAGGGAGCTAGAGAGCAGAAGGTCTTGGGAGGAGCGGAGAGGACGGTTCAGGTGATATTTGGAGATCAGATTGGTGATGTAGCTTGGGCTAGAATTTTGAATGGCTTTGTATGTTGTTAGTGTTTTGAATTTTATTAGTTGGGCAATGGGAAACCAGTGGAGGGATTGGCAGAGAGGAGTGGCGAACACTGAACAGTTGGTAAGGTGAATGAGTCTGGCAGTGGCATTCACGATAGACTGAAGAGGGGATAGCTTGCGGAGAGGTAGGCCAATGAGGGAGTGACAATAGTCAAGGCCAGAAATAACGAGGGAGTGAATAAGTTGCTTAGTGGTCTCAACGGTTAGAAAGGGGCGTATTTTGGAGATGTTTCACAGGTGAAGTCTGGATGATTTGGACAGTGATTGGATCTGGGACTGAAAGGACAGGTCAGAGTCTAGGATTACGCCTAGTACCTTGGCATCAGGGGAGGGGCTGATGGTTGTATTATTGATCTTGATGGGGAAGTCAGGGGGAGGGTCACGGGCTGGAGGAAAAACTTTGTTGTGACATCCCTGTTGATATGTCAGTTAGTAATGCAAGAGGAGACTGAAGGAGTGAGGTGAGGAGTAGAGAGATAGATTTGTGTGTCGTCAGCATAGAGGTGGTACTGGAAGCCATAGGAGTTTATTAACAGACCAAGGGAGGAGATGTAAATGGAGAAGAGAAGGGGTCTGAGGACAGAACCTTGCGGTACCCCTACAGAAAGAGGAAGTGGAGAGGAGGAAACAGAGTTATAGGTCACACTGAAGGAGCGCTGTGATAGGTAGGAGCCAGGAGAGAGAAGAGTCTTGAAGGCCAAGAGAGTGTAGTTTTTTGAGGAGAGGGATGGTCAACAGTATCAAAGGCTGCAAAGAGGTCAAGCGGTATGAGTATGGAGTAATGGCCATTGGTTTTAGCAGTTAGTAGGTCATTTGTGAGTTTCAGTAGGGAAGATTCAGTGGAGTGTAGCAAGCGGCAGCCAGACTGTAAGGGGTCAAGAAGGTTGTTGTCCGTGAGGTACGAGCTAAGACGGTTGTAGACTAAGGCCCCTTTCACACGGGTGCATTGAATTCAGCTTTTATCTGCGGCTAGATCAAGTTATTTACTGCAGCTCAACTCAGACAATGCTTTCCTATGGCCCCATTCACACACTGCATTTAGCAACGGTTTTGTTACATGGGGTTTGGTGCGGTTAGAAAAAATAAATTTGACTGCGCCCATGACCGATTTATTGCAGCTATCTGCACAGAACTGCAGGTAATCGCAGTGTACCATTTCAGCTGCAGATAGCAGCGGCAACAACAGGAAGCACATCAGAGATGGCAAGAATGTTCCAACGCAGCTAAACGCCTTCACATGTAAATGCAGCTAATCGCAATGTACAACTGCAAGTGAACACTATGCCAGGATTCTCTGAATTTCAAATTAACAAAACATGCTTTTAACAGTGGCAAAACAGCCACCCCTGTGAAAGGGGCCTAAGCGTTCTAAAAGTTTTGATGCAAATGGGAGCAAGGAGATGGGTTGTAAGTTGTTCATGCTGGTGGGATCCATTGAGGGCTATTTAAGTATGGGGGTGATTAGGGCATGTTTTAGAGGGGAGGGGAAGGTGCCAGTAGAGAGGGAGAGATTGAAGATGTGAGTGAGGGAGCATAAGATAGAAGAAGAGGGTGATTGTAGTAGATGT
The DNA here is from genome assembly GCA_037952925.1 of Lithobates clamitans. NCBI lineage: Eukaryota > Metazoa > Chordata > Amphibia > Anura > Ranidae > Lithobates > Lithobates clamitans. The sequence goes on from JBBGZY010000427.1 coordinate 4,401,461, forward strand.
GAGGGAACAGGATCCAGGGGACAGGTGGTAAGACGGGCTTCTGAGAAAACGTTAGAGACCTCTTTGGTAGTAGCAAGGTCAAAAGAGGAGTGTTGAGTGTGGATTAGTACAAGGTATGTTAAGTGGGTTAGATGTCTGTGCAGTGGAGATGTCCCCACGAATTGCATCAATTTTGTTTTTGAAGTGATTGGCAATCTCGTGAGCGAGTTACTGGGTGGAGATGGTGGTGGAGAAAGAGAGTTAAAAGTAGAGAAGAGATGACAAGGACTGGAGGACAGAGTATTAATGAGGGTGACAAAGTAGGTTTATTTGGCAGTATGGAGGGAAGAATTATATTTTAACCACTTCTGCCCCAGAAGGATTTGCCCCCTTAATGACCAGGCCATTTTTTTGCGATATGGCACTGCATCGCTTTAACTGACAACTGCGCGAGCGTGCCACGCTGTTCCCAAACAAAATTGACGTCTTTTTTTCCCCCCAAAAAGAGCGTTCTTTTGGTGGTATTTGATCACCTCTGCGTTTTTTATCTTTTGCGCTATAAACAAAAAAGAGCGACAATTTTGAAATAAAAAGGCAATATTTTTTACTTTTTGCTATAATAAATACCCCCCCGATAAAATATGAAAAAAAAAAGTTCTTCCTCAGTTTAGGCCGATATATATTCTTCTACAAATTTTTGGTAAAAAAAAAAAAATATTGCTAAAAAGTTATAGCGTCTACAAAATAGGGGCTATATTTATGGCATTTGTAATATTATTTATTTTTTTTTTTTTAACAAGTGATGGCGGCGATCTGCGATTTTTAGCAGGACTGCAACACTGTGGTGGACAGATTGAACACTTGACACATTTTTGGGACCATTGACATTTATACAGAGATCAGTGCTATAAAAATGCATTGATTACTGTGTGAATGTCACTGGCAGGGAAGGGGTTAACACTGGGTGGCAATCAAGGGATTAAATGTGTTCCCTCGCATGTTTCTAGATAGTAGGAACAGACTATCTGTCTCTCCTGACAGAATGGGGATTTGTGTTTATATACACACACACAGGTTCTGACTCTCGTGCCCGCGATTGCACCCGGCCACGTGCATCGGGTCCCCCGCCGTGCAGCAGGCGTGCCTGCTACAGCTGCTTAAAGGGCCAAGGTACAGCTATGGCGATTTGCGAAGGAGAGCTGACCTGCTGCCGTAGAATGATGGTGGCTGGTCGGCTAGTGGCTAAGAAGGCAGATTTATATTGGGTGAATGCATGCTGGGAGTTGGTTCACTCCAGTGTCTCTTAAAGTTTCTGGTGTTGTCGGTCTGCCAAGGTTGTAATAGTCAGGGCCTGACATTTTGTGTGGTGAGAGGCGCAAGAGAGTCCAGTGAGGAGGAAAATGAACTTTTGTAGATAGAGGTGGCCAGGTCAGGGCAAAACAGGGGTGAGATTTTGCCATGGAGGTGGTCACTTGCAGAGTAGAAAAGAGAAGGAATAAAGTGGCAAAGGTTTCTGCGGGTAATCGTTTTCTGCTTGGTGGGACAGGTGGTTGGAGACAAGCACATTGTGAAAGTAATGAGGTTGTGGTCAAAGAGAGGAAAGGTGATATTGTAGGGGGTGCAAAGATGAGAGAAAACAAGGTCGTGGTATAACATAGCATAATAATATGATTTAGCTTGATTAAAACAGTACCTTTTCAGCAGCAGATTCTCATTCTCCCTCTTAACTGTGTGAGAAAAACATGGGATTATGGGTAAACTAGGGTAACCCTCCATGGGAAATTTGTGCCTATAGGCAAGCCTAGAATAAGGCTTACCTATAGGTACTGTAAATATTTCCTAAATATGCACCGATTATGTCGTCATCGGCGTATGCGCTCTGAAGAAATGGCTACCCGTGCAGTTTCTTCGGAAGACAGTGCCGCGACAGGCGGCTCCCGCATGCATGCGTGGGAGTGATGTCACGTGGCTTCGGCCAGTCACACAGCCAGAGTGTGCAGCGGGGACGACGAGGACTTCATTTGCAGGTACATGTCACATAATGTGCTAGTATGTGATGCATACTAGCACATTATGCCTTTACTCTGCAGGGACGAAAAACCTATCAGGGTTTACTTCCTCTTTAAGGCTGGATTCACACCTATGCATTTTTAGTGCTTTTTGCATTTTGCAGATTTGCACTACAGAACGTCTTCCATAGGAAACCATGTTAAATGGGCTGTAGTGCAAATCTACAAAATGCAAAAAGCACTAAAAATGCATAGGTGTGAATCAGGCCTAAGAGGGCTGGGAGGGAGCATGCATCTTTTAGACACATGCCCCCTTCTATGACACTCAAGTGAGAAAAGAGCCTCCACTGCAGCATTTTTATTGAACAGCTTGGACCAATGGTACTTTACCATTGGTCCAAGGCTCCAAGCTGTCCATTAAGGTCAGTGCCTCTGACAAGAAGTGAGGCACTGTGAGATCATCCTCTCAGTCTGCTGCAAACAGCATGTGCCAGCTTGTATTTAAACTGGCCGCTCTGTATGTAGCCCCGTATCTCTGGAACTATAGGTGATAGGAGCCCCAAATTTTCACCAGTGGTGGGGTAGGACTTCGGCTACCTACACCCCGGGTCGCCGAATTACGACCCTAAAACTTTTTTTTATGCTCATGGCAGGTGAGGCTCTGCCTCACCTGACTGCATGTCCCTGACTTACTGGGATCAATATTGGGGGTTATTATTGTAGCCACTAACACAAATGGTTTCAATCTAGCACAATTGATACCAATGCTGGGGTTAATGTACTTCAACTTCTCCAGTGAGCATTACGATACACTGCAAAAAAAAAATGCAACAAGACCAAGATTTTGGGCGTTGAGGTACATTGTAGTGCATTCATTTCTAATGGGCTGCCTAACTTGACGCAATGCACCTCAATGCATGAAACTGCACTGCTAATGTGCGTTCCTGTGGAAGTGTTGGGGAAGTGTTTATAATTTTCAAGTTGACCACTGGGATAGAGTAATAGTATACATGTTTGCCGCAAACTAAAGGCATAATTTCAGGAGTAAACTCATAGCAACTGGGGATGTGAAATCTTAGGGTGCATTCACACTTGTGAATGCACCCTGACCGCAATTTATGGCTAGTAGGCAGCTCCACTGAAATAGGAGACTGCCGGGGCTCACAGCTTATCACACCGACTTGCATGCAGTCTCTCAAGCAGAGATTACATGCGAGTGATTGGCCCTGGACGCAGGAACTGATCACTCAAATGTAATCATAACATGAGCGGTTACATATAAGTGAGGGCAATTAGCTGTAAGAGCCAGTAGCCTCCCATTGCTTTCGATGGGGCTGTCTACTTACAGCTAATCGCAGGAACCCGCACTGGGGTTCTCACAGCTAAACGTAGGCAGGGTGCATCTGTAAGTGTACACCCTTAGTTTGGGGTTGCTTTATGGCCTGGGCAGCTGGATGCTATCAAAGTAATATTATTGTGCATGCATGTCTTGCCAATCATAATGGAGGGATTGAGCCAAAGCCGGAGACCAGGGGAGTCAAGCCAAGGTGACAGGTGCGCCTGGATGACGTGCAACACCAACTGAATGTGTAGAAAGGGTGGAAGCCCATGAACCAGCGTGGAACGCAGGCTTGTCTGTTGCCGTGACAACACATTTCACACGCATATGTTTTATCAAATGCATTGTCATGGCAACAGATGAGCCTGCATTCCACGCTGGTTCACTCTACACATTTGATTGGTGTTACATATCACCCAGGCGCACCTGTCACCTCGGCTCAACTCCCCTGGTTTCAGGCTTTGCTTCCCATTGGCTCAAGCCCTCCATCACGATTGGCAAGACATCCTCACAGGCAGCGATACTGGATCACCCAGCTGGGTTCCCGGATTGCAGCACACTATCCTAAATTTGCAGTAGCGCAACCCCCGCACACGCCTGGGCCTCTGCCTCCAGCCATTAGTTTCCTTTCCCCCGAAACAGGTCCCATCTCTCATAGCATGGACATTGACCCCCCTCAATGCTTCACCAGCTGGCCCCCCGGATGGCGTTAACCCTTCAATGCCCTTTGGATTCACAGTGGTATCGTTGGCTCTTTTTATCTTATTTTACTTTTCATTTTAATTGTTTATCTATGACTTTGTTTATTGATGGAATAAAATCTGGCTTTTATTCATGGCTTGATTGATTTTTATTTTTTTCACCACCTTATAGTCTGTCCATAGAGCGATGTTCACCAGTATCCTTCACGTAAAACTTTATATGCTGTGTAATCACTGCACTACACATAATTGGAGTCTGGCAAAAGAAGGTCTATGGAATAGGTGTAGTTATATCTTTAATCCATTCTCTGTGCACCACAGTAGCAGAATTCTGCTTCACTAAAGTGAACGAATAAGCATAGCCACATATTAAATGCATATAATAAATATATATATTTATTACAGGTTATGCTTGGATAGTAAGATACTAGACAGCAGGGTATCACTCCTCACAGTATATATAAAAAGATGCAAGAGCCACTGCTAACACTGTCCAGAAAACATAAGGAAACCCATTATATTGGTCCAATATGGCCCTATACTTCCCAGAGCTTGTAAAGAAAGCCTTTGGACCACTTGACGTCTTCGTTGTTTTCCATTTATAGCAGCAACATTCTTCATAGGCATGGCGATGCATTCTTCTTACAGAACAAGGCTCTCCTGCCTTGAGCCTGGACAAGGCTAGCCATCTAAATCTATATACACCCAATACACAGTTTATCTACATGCTATACAGTGGGGACGGAAAGTATTCAGACCCCCTTAAATTTTTCACTCGTTTTATATTGCAGCCATTTGCTAAAATCATTTAAGTTCATTTTTTTCCTCATCAATGTACACACAGCACCCCATATTGACAGAAAAACACAGAATTGTTGACATTTTTGAAGATTTATTAAAAAAGAAAAACTGAAATATCACATGGTCCTAAGTATTCAGACCCTTTGCTGCGACACTCATATTTAACCCAGGTGTTGTCCATTTCTTCTGATCATCCTTGAGATGGTCCTACACCTTCATTTGAGTCCAGCTGTGTTTGATTATAGTGATTGGACTTGATTAGGAAAGCCACACACATGTCTATATAAGACCTTACAGCTCACAGTGCATGTCAGAGCAAATGAGAATCATGAGGTCAAAAAAACTGCCTGAAGAGCTCAGAGACAGAATTGTGGCAAGGCACAGATCTGGCCAAGGTTACAAAAAAATTTCAGCTGCACTTAAGGTAACTAAGAGCACAGTGGCCTCCATAATCCTTAAATGGAAGACGTTTGGAATGACCAGAACCCTTCCTAGAGCTGGCCATCTGGCCAAACTGAGCTAGCGGGGGAGAAGAGCCTTGGTGAGAGAGGTAAAGAAGAACCCAAAGATCACTGTGGCTGAGCTCCAGAGATGCAGTCTGGAGATGGGAGAAAGTTGTAGAAAGTCAACCATCACTGCAGCCCTCCAACAGTCGGGGCTTTATTGCAGAGTTGCCAGACGAAAGCCTCTCCTCAGTACAAGACACATGAAAGCTTGCATGGCGTTTGCTAAAAAAAAAAAAAAAAACAAAGCACCTGAGGACTCCAAGATGGTGAAAAATAAGATTCTTTGGTCTGATGAGACCAAGATAGAACTTTTTGGCCTTAATTCTAAGCGGTATGTGTGGAGAAAACCAGGCACTGCTCATCACCTGTCCAATACAGTGACGCATGGTGGTGGCAGCATCATGCTGTGGGGGTGTTTTTCAGCTGCAGGGACAGGACGACTGGTTGCAATCGAGGGAAAGATGAATGCAGCCAAGTACAGGGATATCTTGGACAAAAATCTTCTCCAGAGTGCTCAGGACCTCAGACTGGGCTGAAGGTTTACCTTCCAACAAGACAATGACCCTAAGCACACAGCTAAAATAACGAAGGAGTGGCTTTACAACAACTCCGTGATTGTTCTTGAATGGCCCAGCCAGGGCTCTGACTTAAACCCAATTGAGCATCTCTGGAGAGACCTAAAAATGGCTGTCCACCAACGTCTACCATCCAACCTGACAGAACTGGAGAGGATCTGCAAGGAGGAATGGCAGAGGATCCCCAAATCCAGGTGTGAAAAACTTGTTGCATCTTTCCCAAAAAGACTCATGGCTGTATTAGATCAAAAGGGTGCTTCTACTAAATACTGAGCAAAGGGTCTGAATAGGACCATGTGATATTTCAGTTTTTCTTTTTTAATAAATCTGCAAAAATGTCAACAATTCTGTGTTTTTCTGTCAATATGGGGTGCTGTGTGTACATTAATGAGGAAAAAAATGAACTTAATGATTTTAGCAAATGGCTGCAATATAACAAAGAGTGAAACATTTAAGGGGGTCTGAATACTTTGTCTCCACTGTAGCGGATTGAAAAAGAAAAAAAAAGTATACCTTGAGATGAGGGAAGACTATGGCATCAATTTACTAAGGGAGTAGAAGGCTGCTTGCATGGCAAAATCAATGGTAGTAAGTATAACGTGTTCATTTTTTAAAGACCTGTTTACTCCCCTTACGCATTTGCGTATTTCATGTGAATTCAGGGTTACCTTTTCCATCAATATCTGCATTGCTAACTAAGCAGCATTTTATAATAGTAAGGGGCTCTCGCGCTACTATGGAATAGTGAGTAAAATAAGTATGTGAAATAAAAAAATGCGGCAAAATCTGTAAGTGTAACACAAAACACTAAAAATAGTTAGAATTAATAAAGTGATTTCACGCAAACGATAATTATCTATCCTATAGGCATGAGGAGAGTATCAATAATACTTCAAAGTGAAATTATACTGAGTGATGTGTTGGATATCTATCCGTGATTAAAAAAAATGTAAATAAAATTTTAAAAAATTGACAAAATATTGAATTTCACTCTACCCGTGTGTAGTCACACAGTGTTCTTGGCGTAAATAATTAGTAAAAAACCTAATATATGTGCAGGTAAAATTAAATAAAATATCCTAATAAAGGTGACACTGTGATGAATAAGGATACACTTTACATTTCAAACAATAACAGTGTAAAAAAGTCCAGTAATAATTATAGTAAATATGGGGTTCTGCGGTTATAGAAAGCGGGGCCCCAGATGAAGTTGTGAGAAGCAACGCAACGCGCAGGGATTGGCCGGGAAGAGCCGAGTGACGTGAGAAGGCGAGAAACAACGCCTAATTTGTTCCCTGTGTTATTTTTATCTTCTTTGTGTAAGAGTTTATGCCACCTTGTCTCAATAAACATGTTTTAGACCTGACATACTACACTATTGGAGGCTCCTTTTCTCCTCCTTGTCCCCTCTCTCATACTGAGGTACCTCCCTGCACTATCTGATTGGACAACACATCGCTACACCCTGGGAAGAAATACTGCTCAATACATCATCCAGAGATACCACATTGACCATCCAGACAAGTCAGTGGATCCCCCTAGTGGTGACTGTATATTATTGTTAACATTGAGGTAAGAGGCCTGGGAGACCAGATTGTCAAGGGAGCCACAACAGGAATATTGGGAATTACCATTTGCACCGGTTTCTATAACCACAGAACCCCATCACCCCATATTCACTATAATTATTACTGGACTTTTTTACACTGTTTTTGTTTGAAATGTAAAGTGTATCCTTATTCATCACAGTGTCACCTTTATTAGGATATTTTATTTAAATTTTACCTGCACATATATTAGGTTTTTTACTATTTATTTACACTAAGAATACTGTGTGACTACACACGGGAAGAGTGAAATTCAATATTTTCTCAATTTTGATTTTATTTACATTTTTTTAATCACGAATAGATATCTAACATCACTCAGTATAATTTCTCTTTGAAGTATTAATAATACTCTCCTCATGCCTATAGGATAATTAATTATCGTTTGCGCGAAAATCACTTTACTAATTCTAAGCAGCATTTTAGTCTTTTAAATAAAACTCAATGCCTCAAACAGGAATAACCCTTTTGTTTTCACTCATTATGGAAAATCTGTCTAGTTCTTATTAGCAATAAGAACAGATCTTTTTTTCAGATGCATAGACAAATAGGCCCCAACACATGTCTATCCGCTGTACTTCTGTCAGTAAAGTGAACCCATGAGAAGATCAATGAGAATGCCATTACGGATTTCTCCCTCACTGATATTCCATTGGCTCCTGGTGCGGTAAGTAAAAACCAAAACACATGGGATGGGGACAAGCTGCACTGTGAGTCTGAATAGACACACAGCCCGGCTCAGGATCAAGCCCACACAAGTGCACCCATAGCAAGCAGCTTGCTATGGGGGCGCTGGGAAGGGAAGAGGGGCCCACAGGTGCCAGTGACCCCTCTGTGCAAACAATTGCACAGAGCAAGTAAGTATACAATGGGGGTTATTTAGGAAAAGAAAAGGCAAATCCAGTTTGAACTACAAGTACAAACTACACTTGAAATTGCACTTGGAAGTGCAGTCGCTGTAAATCTGAGGGGTAGATCCGAAATTAGGGGAAGCTCTGCTGATTTTATCATCCAATCATGTGCAAGTTAAAATGCTCTTTTTTATTTTCCCTGCATGTCCCCCTCGGATCTACAGCGACTGCACTTCCACATGCACTTTGTGCAAAGTAGATTTGCCTTTAGTAAATAACCCCTGTGCCTCTACCAAGATAAGAGCCTACTCAACACCTCCAAGACAGTGCAGAAAAAAAAAAAGGTATAGAATGTAAGCTATTATTGGGGAAAAGGTGGGATAACTAGTGCTTTGTCCTATGCCTGCCTCTGTTTTTGTTATTATTAAAAGACCAAACTTCCAGATGTCATGCTGCACAGGCGTATGAACTCCTAATTTACTCTATATTGTCAAAAGTATTGGGACGGCTGCTTTTACACACACATGAACTTTATTGGTATCCCAGTCTTAGTCTGTAGAGTTCAATATTGAGTTGGCCCACTCAATGAATTAGAGCAGAGAATGTAAGCCAGGCCTTCTCGTTCAACATCAGGGCTTGACCACACCAATGCGCTTCTGGAAGAATGGTCAAACATTCACATACACACACTCCTAAACCTTGTGGACAGCCTTCCCAGAAGAATTTTAGCCGTTATAGCTGCAAAAGGTGGGCCAACTCAATGTTGAACCCTACAGACCAAGACTGGGATGCCATTAAAGTTCATGTGCATTTAAAGGCAGTCGTCAATACTTTGACAACATGACAGTGTAAATCTACAAATAATCTTTACATTGTTCAAAAGGACCCAACACACGGGGCCATACCACCAAATTATTCAAAAATTTTAAAGCAAAGACTTCAGTTTACCAAGAAATAGTTTATAAAAGCTTTGTTAAAAAAACAAAAAATTGATTTATATTACAGAAATATGTGATGAAAAAATGAAGTATGGGTGAAAAGGCACCGGTTGGTGTTTAGATGTACATTCTGTAAATATAGATTAACTGCTTTCTTACAAATGAACACAATTATTCTATAAAAAAATATTTTGTACCACGTAGTGAACAGCAGATTATTACACTTCAATCGTTTTGGAAGTGCTGTAAGAAAAACTAAGCTCAGCACTGTTTAATACTGACATTATGGTGGAATGAGAAACAAGTAGCTGGATTGATACACCAGAAATCACCAAGTTAATATGTTCATTACCAGAGAACAGCTCACAAATCAAGCTGGTGGGAAGAATTTGATGAGGATAATGTTAGCATAAAGACTTTTCTTGGCATTAAATACAGAGTGTTAAACTTTTTAGCAACTGCACAATTTTGTTGGGCAAGACAACCACAATAAAATAGGAGGCCCTGATTAAAGTGTATTTCCACCCAAAAAAAATGTTGTGTTTTAGTATGGAATAAAGTGGGGTTGGTTCAGAACCAGTCAGGCTTATAATGCTATCCGGGGCTCCATTAGAGAGATTTCCCCTCACTCTCCCATTGCCTGTTTGATCCAAAAGGAATTGAGGAAAAAATCTGTAAAACAAACAAAGATCTTTTTGCAAGTATAGGAGAAGATAACCTCTTTAACCATTTTATTTCCATCTGTGTTGTATATTTTTCCTCACTTTGAGGAAACCACTGTCATTGTGACAAAAAGGGAAGGGAGATCGCTCTGCCAGAGGCCTGGATAGCAGTAAAAACATCTGGGTGCTTCCCCATACTATCTTTTAAGTGAACCTACACTTTAAATACATACAAGTAAACATGTTATCAAGGACTGCAGAGTCCATTTGGCAAGTTCAAATGTATCCTTGGTAGCCTTTTTCAGTATTCAGAGAGGCAGTAAGATACTGCTTGCCAATGCAGCTATGTTATGGAGGTTCACAAAATAGTTGCAGAAAGCTGTAGAACATATAGAGAGGACACCTGATGGAAGAGAGTTTGTTTTGTTCAATCAAAATCTAGGCATGTAGAATAGCTTAAAGCATAGCTTGTTGTGCTTCATTAAAAATGGTTGACCTTTCTTCAAAATACCTAAGAGAAAAGGTGTAATTAAACCAATTCTACTTCACAGGCTGCTAAACAAATCTAACAAATGAATTTCACTGCTTACACATGACTCAGTTTCTTCAAAACCCAGTCCTGTTTAATTTATTTTATTAAAGCTGTGTTAGATTATATTTAAGTCCCAGACTTCCCCTCCCAATGCTGGAGTTCTTTGTGAGGGAAGCGTTCAAGAAGATACGTGTGGAAGACTGTAGGAGAGGAGAAAGTAAAGGCAGAAAAGTTTTTATTCCCCTCTACGTTTTGAAGGTGGAACTAAATGTGAAGGTAGCTCAGCTGGTAATTCATGCCCTTCTAGCTTTACTTTTATTAAGTGATTTGCTAAGGCAAATTCTTCATCATCAAGAAGCCCATCATGGTCCACATCTGCCAACTTCCAGATTTTACCTAGCACTGTGTTGGGGAGTTTGGACTTCACCATTTCCTTCTTGGCACTAGCTCCGGTGATCTTTCCATTGACAGGTGAAAGAGTGTAGAAGATTTCATCATACGTTGGTTTATCTTTGGCTACTACCCACTCTAGGTCATCGATACCTTCTCCAGCTCCCTCACCATAGCCATGGCCAAATGGACCATTCATGGTTCCGTCAAATGCACCACCTTTAACGACCTGGTTTGTCATTTGGGATTCTTCCTGCCGAACCATGACCATAAGCCGTGCAATGTCATTGGCCAACATGTCATCTACTGTGTCCAGCAATTTTGGCTTTAAGGACTGGAACTTGGTGAAATCCTGTGTCATTAGAACTTCCTAAAAAAAAAAAAAACAAACACACAAGAGTTTTTTTCTGCAATTTAAAAGGAAGTTGATTGCGTATTTCAATTGAGCACGTGTTATAAAGTTTTACCAGATTTAAATTTGTACCCAATAGTAGGGATAGGAACTTTTTCTTACCCTTTTTGCTGTCAGAAAAAAAAAAAAAAAAAAAAAAAGTTTACATCTTTTACCCACCCTTTTCTGATAAGTAGTATCTATACTATGAAATCAATTTATTCGTAAAGCAGTATTAAACTATTTTTTCTTATCCAGGTCCCCTGCAGCTTTATGCCATAGTGTAGTATTCATCGCATACTAGCATATTATGACATGCTTACCTTTCAAAGGAAGACATCCAGTGCTGCGCCATCAGAGTGGTGGTACTTCCACCTTCCTGGTCTTCCTTCAGGGTTCACTCCATTCATCACCACGGCAGAGTGGGTGCTGTAATGTACTCGGAGCTGTGCATGTGCAGCTCAGTGTACATTACCACTGACAAGCAGGAGTAAGTATTTATGGCAGAAGAGTCTTTTCCGCCAAAAAAAAAAAAAACAAACTCTGCCAGTCAGCTTTTTTTTATTTTGAAGTTTAATACCACTTAGATCTATTTGTGAATAAAAGTGCCATAATACAAAATGCTTATCAAAATTATATTTTAAATGAGATTTAAAAAACCAGCAATTTCTATTAAGAATAAAAAAACAAGAATGACAGGCTTCTAGCAAAGACCACTGAGTTGGAAAAGGTAATACAATACTACTCTAATAATTGGGTCAAGAGGCAGCATTCAAAGCCAACCTGCATCTGATATGACAGAGGGAAGTCATTTTCGCACATTCTAATACACATGATCTACATAATGGCAAAAGGGAAATAGGTGCTGAAAACATCTTGTTTAGCCTGCTGCTATGATTCAATACACAGCTGCTTGTGATTTCTCTATTGTTTAAAAAAAATTAAAAATAAATAAAAAAATTGTGCTTTTTTTTTTTCTTTACACAGTGCAAAGAGAAGCACAGAATTCCAAAGTATAAGCAAAATAAAAACATTTGCTTTTAGGTAATTTATATACTACATATAACTAAACTATAAGCAGAATAAAAGTTTTCTTTTAGGTAATGTATGTACTACATATAACTGTTTAACTGAATTCCTCAACCACCTATACTGAAGCTTTCTTTGTGCAGTAAACCGCTAACCATTTAAACTGCTGTGATCAGAATGCAAATTTCTGAAACATATGAAGTGTAACATCTGTGCAGAGAATCTCTCATCAGAATTTCAGATAAGGAAGTCCTTGACCTACATGACTGAGGATTTCATTCAGTGATCTCAGTTCTCACCTGCATTTTCTTAAGATTTGGAAAATCTCCGGGAGAAATCTGATGTTCCTTTTCAATTTTCATGTAGATTTCAGCCAGGTTGTTAATAAGCTCCTTCTTTTTATTGTCTTTCCCAAATACATTTGGCATTTCTTTCTTTAATGAGCTAATAATGTAGGCATGAACCTGAAACAAGCAAAATTAACAATTAAAGTGATTGTTTTAATTTTAAAAAGTTAGAGGAGTTTACAAAACAAGTCATACAGGTAAGTATGGTTTTGCACAAAGCAGCCCCGAAACCCCTTTTCTTGGGTACCCCACCCATGCTCCTGGTTTCTCCCCTTCCCCCACGAGTGCCTCAATAGCCGTCCACCTGCTATCAGGGCACTTGTGTGCTCGCTCCCAAGCCCCCCTCTGTCACACAGAGAATCAGCCCAGCCCCCTCCTTACTAGTTGTGATTGACTGCAGCAGGAGCCAATGGGTCCCGCTGCGGCATCTGAACCAATGAGGGAGAGAGCTGATAGATGCTCTCATGCACATCACTGGATTGAGAACGGGCTTTGTTAAGTGCAAAGGGGGGAGCTGCATGCAGAAGATTTTTTACCATAACACACATCACATAATACATATCTTCTTCCTTTAGAATCATTGTAAGCAAACCTTTGCTAGAGCAAGCTGCAAAGACAACCGGAAGGAAAAGTGCTTATTAGGGCTGCAACTAACGATTATTTTCATAATCGATTAGTTGGGTGTTTTGATTGATCGAATAACCTCCAAAAAAAAAATGTTTAAAAATGTGGTGTATAATTTAGTTAATACCGAATGAAAAGTAAAAAAAAAAAAAAAAAATATTCTTAAATATCTATATAGAGGATTGGTGTAGAACGGTGTCAGAAACAATAGGGAAAAGAAAAGACAGTCTATGTTAGAGGAGGGAATATAAAGGAATTTAAAAAAATCTGGACTCCATGGATTGAGAAGGAAGAATATCTAGATAGAGTATAAGGGAAAAAAGAGGATATGGAAAAGTGTAAGATCTAAGTATTAAGTAGAGGTGTGCGTGCAGGTAATATAAGACAGAGTGGGCTGACTACCAGGTTTATAGTGTAGTGCAAAGGGGGGTATAAAAGGGAAGAAAGTTAGTAGAATACACCCGGTAGGGTGGATATATACATCTTGTAGTGAAGTAGTGGACTGTATTACTATGTGGTTTTATGTACATTGTTTAATATGAGATGTGATGTATTTTTTATGAAGATGAATAAAAAGTATTGAATTTAAAAAAAACAAAAACAAAAAAAAAATATCTATATGCAGTGGTAAATATAAAATAACAAACTATATGGTTAGGGAGCAAAATCTCTAATCCACTCGAAGAACAGAGGAGATATACTGCATATATGAATATATATGAATCTGGTAAATATCAAACTCAGATAAAAAAACAATTAAAGACCGTTTTGCCAATTTTCAGGTAAAACTAATTTATTATATGCTGGGCATACAAAAACAAGGTCTTCCTTCAAAAAAAAAAAAGAAAAAAATGTAATTTTACAATTTTCTAATAGTTACTGGGGTCAAATTGACGTTAGTCTTCGACCACAGTGATGGGAAAATTGGGGTCAGAATAGAAATCTTCTTGGTCAAAGAAATTTTCAAACAGCATACAGTGGGGCAAAAAAGTGAATGAATGGGGCCATGTATCGTGAGATTTTGAGTGCAAACCTCCTCCCATCAAGGGCATTGAAGACGAAACGTGGCTGGGTCTTTCAGCATGACAATGATCCCAAACACACCGCCCGGGCAATGAAGGAGTGAGTGGCTTCGTAAGAAGCATTTCAAGGTCCTGGAGTGGCCTAGCCAGTCTCCAGATCTCAACCCCATAGAAAACCTTTGGAGGGAGTTGAAAGTCCGTGTTGCCCAGCGACAGCCCCAAAACATCACTGCTCTAGAGGAGATCTGCATGGAGGAATGGGCCAATATACCAGCAACAGTGTGTGACCACCTTGTGAAGACTTACAGAAAACGTTTGACCTCTGTCATTGCCAACAAAGGATATATAACAAAGTATTCAGATTAACTTTTGATATTGACCAAATAATTATTTCCCATCATAATTTGCAAATTCTTTCAAAAATCAGACAATGTGATTGTCTGGATTTGTTTACACATTTTGTCTCTCATAGTTGAGGTATACCTATGATGACAATTACAGGCCTCTCTCATCTTTTCAAGTGGGAGAACTTGCACAGTTGGTGGCTGACTAAATACTTTTTTGCCCCACTGTATGTGGTTTTCGTTCAGAAATTACATTGATTTAAAAAATTAATGATAAAAGCAAGTGACATTTTTAAACGACATTCTTTTTATTCAGCGAATGTGCAAAGATTTTTCGTATAAATATTCTCGTCCCAAAATCGATACATGTATGGCCAGCATAAGGCTCGGTTCACAACTTTGCAGTTTGCTTTTTATAATAAATACACCCAGAAGTAGGATATATGGGCATTTTAACTAGGAGTCAGACATGAAGCTATATGAAGGAGGGAAGTGAACTATAAATCTTTTACAGTGGGGACAGAAAGTATTCAGACCCCCTTAAATATTTCACTCTTTGTTATATTGCAGCCATGAGGCCAAGTGCAGGGATATCCTGGACGAAAACCTTCTCCAGAGTGCTCAGGACCTCAGACTGGGCTGAAGGTTTACCTTCCAAGACAATGACCCTAAGCACACAGCTAAAATAACGAAGGAGTGGCTTCAGAACAACTCCGTGATTGTTCTTGAATGGCCCAGCCAGAGCCCTGACTTAAACCCAATTGAGCATCTCTGGAGAGACCTAAAAGTGGCTGTCCACCAACGTTTACCATCCAACCTGACAGAACTGGAGAGGATCTGCAAGGAGGAATGGCAGAGGATCCCCAAATCCAGGTGTGAAAAACTTGTTGCATCTTTCCCAAAAAGACTCATGGATGTATTAGATCAAAAGGGTGCTTCTACTAAATACTGAGCAAAGGGTCTGAATACTTAGGACCATGTGATATTTCAGTTTTTCTTTTTTAATAAATCTGCAAAAATGTCAATTCTGTGTTTTTCTGTCAATATGGGCTGATGTATGTACATTGAGAAAAAAAAAAATGAACTTAAATGATTTTAGCAAAAAAAAATGAACTTAAATGATTTTAGCAAATGGCTGCAATATAACAAAGACTGAAAAATTTAAGGGGGTCTGAATACTTTCTGTCCCCACTGTATATTAAAGTAGTACTAAAAGCTGAGACTTTTTTCCATGGATATGATTTTAAATTATAATGCACAATACTAATAAAAGTTTACTTTAAATGTAATTGTAATGCCTTCTATTACCTCCAGTATATTAGCCTCCACCTTCTCTGGGTTCAGATGCTGATCTTCCCCACACACAGTCTTTAACCACTTGCCGACCGGCTCACACTGATATACGTCGACAAAGTATAAAAACGATATACCCGTACGTCACTGCAACATCCGCGGCTAGCAGGTGCGTGCACGCCCGCTGCAGGAGCATGCCTGCGAGTCCCGCGATCGTGGCACGGAGAGGCAGAACGGGGATATGCCTATGTAAACAAGGCATTTCCTTGTTCTGCCTAGCAACATGACAGTGAACAGTGATTGGGAGCAGTGATCTCTAATGTTTTAGTGAGCCCATCCCCCCTACAGTTAGAACATGCAGAGGGAACACAGTTAACCCCTTGATCGCCCCCTAGTGTTTAACCCCTTCCCTGCCAGTGACATTTACATAGTAATCAGTGCATTTTTATAGCACTGATTGCTGTATAAAATGCCAATGGTCCCAAAATAATGTCAAAAGTGTTCCGATCTGTCCGCAGCAATCATGCTAAAAATCGCAGATCGCCGCCATTACTAAAAAAAAAAAAAAAAAAAAAAAAAATACCATAAATCCCCCATTTTCTACATGCGATAACTTTTGCGCAAACCAATCAATATACGCTTATTGCAAATTTTTATACCAAAAATATGTAGAATAATACATATTGGCCTAAACTATGGAAGAAATTTTTTTTTAAATTTTTTTTGGAGATATTATAGCAAAAAGGACAAAACAATTTTGAAAAAAAGCAATATTTTTTTCAAAATTGTCACTCTTTTTTTGTTTATAGCGCAAAAAATAAAAACCGCAGAGGTGATCAAATACCACCAAAAGAAAGCTCTATTTGTGGGGGAAAAAAAAGGATGTCACTTTTGTTTGGGTATAACGTCGCACAACCACGCAATTGTCAGTTAAAACGATGCAGTGCCGTATAGCAAAAAAGAGCTTGGTCAGGAAGGGGGTGAATCCTTCCGGGGCTGAAGTAGAAAAAGTGATTTTTTTTTTTTTTTTATACAACATGTTATACTTACCTGCTCTGTGTAATGGTTTTGCACAAAGCAGCCTTTAGAACCACTGCCCAGGACTACATGTCCCATGAGGCATTGCTCCTTACACATTCACACTTTCTCAGGCACTTATTGACATGTATGGATGGTGTACTGAGCTGTATGTGTGCTGCACTGTATTTCCTGATATGTGAACAAATGCATTCTGTATGCAGGCCAACTAATCTGCTGGCTGATAATTCAATTATGAAAATAGTTGACAACTATTTTCATAATCGATTCGATGTTAATTAATCGATTCGTTGTTTCGGCCCTAGTGCTAATAGAACCTTACACTGTATTATCTGTCCAGATTAATAGTATGTGACCAATTGTATTTTCCAATAGCTTTTCACATGCACCAAATAACTCAAAATGCTTCAGTATGTTTTATTCAAAGTAGATATAAAATTATTTTATTTACATCTGTATGAACATTGAATGCAGTGGCTGTTGAGCATCAAATTACACTCAAAACAATAGACAGACTAAATTTAAGCACTGTGCGTACAGTGCTTAAATTTAGTTCATAAATAGTATATTTTATCTGTGTATGACTGCAGTTCTGCTTTAATCTTGGTTACTTACAGTAAATTTGAATTTTTGCAACCAAATTGAGAGAATGCCTACTTTAGATTTGTTACATGCGCTTTCTTTAACATAGCAGAACTTAAATATAAAAAGCGCTTACATTTTCCTTGCTCTATTCTGAATACAGCACTCACAAACTGAAGCTTTCCTCTACTTGCAGAGATGGCTCTGCTTTGCAGAGAGAGGGGGGGTTGTGGAAATGTTTACTATAATTACCCCCGGTTTACTTTGTTGGCAGATCACAGTATCAATTGTAAACTAGATTTTAATAGACTGCCCCAAGAAAGGGTTAAAGATCTAGAAGCTGGGCTTCTACATTGTATGTTAAATGAGGGGAACCCAAAGCTGGCCATAGATGGATGGAAACTTGGCCGGTTCAATCTATCGGTCAACTTAGGGTTGCACCGATACCACTTTAAGACCGAGTACAAGTACCGATACAGATTACTGATACTTTTTTTTTTTTTTCTTTTAATGTCGTCATGTGACAGTGGCACTAATAAGCAGCACTAATGAGTAGTGGACTGTGTCAGTAGTTTATTTTTATTTTTTTTTACAATTTATTTCCTTTCATTATTTTTTACAATTTATATATATTTTTTGCAATGCTTGTTTTTTTGGGGGGTGGGGTGGGGGAGTGGACAGTATCAGTGTTTGTTTTTTTTTCAAATTTTTTTTTTTTTTTTTTGGGGGGGGGCTTTGGTAAGAGATCAGGGGTCGAAACAGACCCCTGACATCTTCCCTTTGAGAGGTACCAAGGACACCAGTTCCTTTCTCTGCAGCCTCAGCTGCACTGAAAATGAATAGACAGAAGACAGAACACAGCTTACGATGCTCAGTTATGAATGGACAAAGCCCGTGATCACCGACTGTGCATTTATAAAAGGAGGCAGCCGGTAAACGACATATTTACCGGCTCCTTCCTCCGCTCTACATTCTAAAAGATCTGGGATGAGGGGGGATGGGACCGGAGGAGGACCTGGGGAAGGGGAACGAGGACACCGGAAGCCAGAGGAGGACCAGGGGAGCCGGAGGAGCACACAGGGGACAGTCGGGGGTGAACTACAGTCCTAAGTGTAGCAGGGGGGCCGGGCAGCCACACGGGTGAACAGTGCGGCATTTACTAGCACCAATCTCCCTGTATAGCCTTTCAATAAAGAAGCCAAAAGCCACGGGAGGGAGGAGAAGTGGAAGTCAGCTACTTTATTGAAAGGCTATACAGGGAGATTCTGTGCTTTTAACTGCCCGCACTGATCACTTTAGGTGTGCTAACTAAGAACACAAACATAGTGAGGTGTCCTATAATTTCACTGTAAGAGTGTAAATATACTTTAAATATTAAAGTGGTTGTAAACCCTTATAGTCCACTTTAACCTACAGGTAAGCCTGGATTAAGGCTTGCTATGCATACTAGCTCATTATGCCTTTGTCCTGCAGGGCGTTTATCCATTAAAGAGGGTTTACTTCCTCTTTAAAGGATAACTTCCAATTTTGTGCAAAAATACAGCAAATAAAATAAAATTAATATAGCATATAAAATCGCTACACAAGCCATTTTGTAATTTAATGTTATTTAAATAAATATCTTTCCTTTTCAAACAGCAATGTACATCGATTACCCAGATGGGAATATTTTTGTCTTTTCTAAACAAAAAAAAAATACATGTGAACACCTTTACTGTAGTTCGAGCATTAAATATATACCTTAAAACATAAAAAGGACAATGGAGTTGTTACATAAATATAAAAATGTTACACCCTTTTCTCACCTTGGCAAGCCTAGCTCTTTTAATGAGGTCATTTAGCTTGCGAAGAGCAGCATTCCTTGGTAGAGATTGAATGTCCTTGAACAAGTCTTGTTCCTCTGCTTCAAACAGTTTACGATTGTCTGGTATGAGCAGTGGATGGGACCAGAATGAACCAATGTACACACGCACCACCTCTGGAGTGTTGATGATCTTGCCCAATGACCACATGAGGGCTCCATATACTCTCATAAGCTGCTGGGTTTCAATTTGATCTGCCTTGTTAAGCACAACACGGATTTTATCTTCATGGTTTTTGAGTGCTTTGATAACTTCAGAAAACTCATCTGATATATCCAGCTTGTGGGCATCAAAGAGCAGAATGATACGATCGACGCGCTCTGCAAACCACTCCAGGACTGCAGCGAAGTCATAGCCTGTCAGAACAGAAAAAGAAGATTCAGGTTACATGAAAAAAAGTTATCTATATCTATAGATATATCTCTATAACATCATAACATTAAGGTCACTGACTGGTAAAGTGAATAACTCTGAAAGTGGGTGGGATATTTAGGCAGCACGTGAACAGGTGTTTAAAGCAGGAAAAAAAAAAAAAAAAAAAGGTCAAGGATTTGAGAAGCTTTGACAAGGGCCAGATTGTAATGGCTAGAAGAATGGGTTGGAGCAACAAAAACTGCTGCTCTTGGGATGTTCCCTGTCTGCAGTGGTTAGGACCTACAAATGTGGTCCAAGAAAATAAAATTGGGGAACCGACAACAGGGTCATGGGCGGTCAAGGGTCACTGATGCATGTGGAAAGTGAAGGACTAGCCGTGTAGTTCAATCCAATAGAAGAGCTACTGTAGCTCAGCTTGCTGAAAATGTTAATGCTGGTTTCCAGTATAAAAAAAGTGTCAGAACACACAGTACATTGCAGTTTATGGTGTATGGGGCTGTGTAGCCACACACTGGTCAAGAATGCCCATAGCGACTTGTGTCCACAGTCAATAGCCTCTACAAGGGGCACGTGGGCATCAGAACTGACCACAGAGCAATGGAAAAAGGTAGCCTGATCTCATGAATTCTAGAATGGATTGAGAAATGAGTTTGAGGTGTTGTCCATGCCTTGATGAGTTATGGTGGGTGGTCATAATGTTATGGCTGATCGATATATAGATTTCCTCATCAGAATTTAGTTTACTGTAGTCAAACAACTAAAAGACAAATTCAGATTGCAGATTTAATGTCCTAAATCAAAGATATCTACATTTCTTCCTAAACTACTGTGTGCCCATAGTAAAATGGAATTGCTAAATATAAGATATTAAAAGAGAAACACAGGAATAAAAAAAACAAACATACATACTCACTTAGATGATGCAGCATCGATCCAGCATCGGTCGCTGGCTCTCTGTTCTGCCCCTCCAGCACTCACTGGAGCGCCAGGCTGTGGAGGGGAGGGAGCAGCTGGCTCAGGCTCTCAGCAGCATGCTGATAGGCTGAGCCAGCTGCCAGTCAAGCATCTGGGCAGATCCCAACATTGTTGGGATCCTTGCAGAGCCTGGACCGGTTCTGTGATGTCAGCCAACAGCAGACTTTAGCCTGTCAGCTGAATCTGGGTCACAGAAGTGTAGAACTTAGTGCATTCAAGTAACACACAGAAATAGTATGGCTAAATAAGCTATGGCCATGCTTCTCTTAAGAAAAAATAGGATTTTTTCATCACACTTACACTTAAAATCCTTTTCTTTGAGTACATCATGGGACACAGAGTTAGGCTAATATTCATTACCTGCTGGGTTATACTTCCTCTCCAGGTGAATGGACATTGATAGACCAAAAGATCTTTAGACAGGATGTGATCCCCTATATAACCCCTCCCATACAGGAAGTACTTCAGTTTTGTAGCAAGTACTAAATCCTCAAAAAGAGGGGAGGGACCTCTGTGTCCCATGATGTACTCAAAGAAAAGTATTTTATAGGCAAGTATGATGAAAAAAATCCTAAATTTTCTTTTTCATACATCATGGAACACAGAGTCAGGCTAATATTCATTACCTGCTGGGACGTCCCAGAGCAATAGCCTTGAGGGGAGGGAGACACCCTGCTAAACAATAGCAATCAGACCTTGTGGCTGAAAGCCAAATCCTCGGCTGCTCGAACATCCACTTGATAAAAATTTTGTGAACGTATGTAATGAAGACCAGGTAGCAGCGTTACAAATCTGAGCCACAGATACCTGATGGCGTAAATGCCAGGAGGTTCCTACACCCCTGGTAGAATGAGCTTTACGTTTCAGACCTGAGGCCTGAATGACCAATTGACGGACCCAACTGGCAATGGAAGCTTTGAAAGCTGCCTGCCCCTTCTTGGGTCCTTTTGGTAAAACAAAAAAAAACAAAACAGAGTCTGATCCTCGGATCTCCACAGATCTAGACAAATAAACCTTAACTGCCCAGACAACATCCTAAGAATGCAGTCACTCTTCCGCCAAACGAGGCTGAGAAAAAAAAGGCAAAATAAATGTCCTGATTTAAATGAAAGGCAGACACCACTTTTGGCAAGAAGGATGGAACAGGTCGTAACACGACCCTGTTGTGGTGGAGGATCAAGTATGGTTCCCTGCGTGAAAGGGCTGCCAAATCTGACACTCTTCTAGCCAAGGTGATAGCCATCAGGAAGCCTAGCTTGTGTGACAGCAAGTCTAATGGAATTTCCCTGATAGGTTCAAATGGTTGTTTCTGTAATACAGACAGCACCAAGTTCAATTCCCAAGGACACATAGGTGACCTAATGGGGGGAAGCAAGCGAGTTGCCCCCTGCATAGAGGTTCGGACCATTGAAGGGGAGGCTAAAGGCCTTTGGAAGAATACCGATAGGGCTGAAACTTGACCTCTGTATTCAAAGCCAATTTGATTTCCACAGCTGACTGTTGAAAAGAGAATTCTCCCATCACATATTTCCAAGGATGCCATTTTTTAGCTTCACACCAAGCAATATAAAAGTATTACAGACCCTATGATAAATCTTTCTAGTGACAGCTTTTCTAGCATTCACTAGGGTAGACATCACTGGTCCCGAGGAGCCATGGTCTTTTAACACCCTGGCTTCAATAGCTATTCCGTTAAATTTAGAGACTGTAAATTGGGGTAGAATATAGGACCTTGAAACAGTAGATCGGGGTGCCATGGAAGCGTCCATGGCCCGTCTATTGTCAGTCTCACAATCTCCGGGAACCAGGGCCATCTGGTGCCACCAGAATGACTGGAACTCCCTTCTCTCCGAATCCTGCGCAACAAATGTGGAAGGACAGGGATCGGAGGGAAAGCATAAACCAGGGAGTACTGGCTCAATGGAACTACCAGAGCATCTGCTCCGATTGCCAGAGGATCTCTTGTTCGAACACAAACTGCTGTAGCTTGTTGTTGAACCTGGATGCCAGCAAGTCCACCTCTGGCCATCCCCAATGTTGGCAAATTTCCTGGAACACCCCTGGGTGTAGGGACCATTCCCCCGGGCAGATCTGCTGGCGGGTGAGATAATCTGCCTTCCAGTTCTCTAATCCTCGGCTATGGACTGCCAAAAGAATCAGCACGTCCCTCTGCCCAGGCTAGTATATGGTTCTCCTCCTTCAGAGCTGAACGACTCCTGGTACCGCTTTGTTGGTTTATTTAGGCCACTGCAGTGACATTGTTGTCGGACTGAACCCTGATAGGGCAGTCCTAAAGCTCCACCATCCATGACTGTAGGGCCAGTCGTACTGCCCCTAATTCCAGGATGTTTATGGGCAGGATCTGTTCTGTCCTTGACCATTTCCCTTGAGCTGTGAGCCCCTCTAGGGTCGCTCCCCAGCCTGAGAGACTAGCATCTGTAGTCAGTACTCTCCAAGTTACCGGGAGGAAGGATCTTCCCTTCCGCAGGTTCTGATCCCGCAACCACCAGTTTAGGCTTAAGCGTGCCCGAGGAAATAACATTGGATAATCCAGGGCTTGTCCTCTCCTGTTCCAAGCCAATAGGATGTCTTGTAGAGGCCTGGAATGGAACTGGGAATAGGGCACCGCCTCGAAGGATGATACTATCCTCCCTTGAAGACTCATACAGAGCAGAATGGAGGGTTGTCTGGGGCCCCTTATCTGACGCACCTGATCCTTCAGGGCACAGAGCCTTGCGGGTGGCAAGAATAATCCTGCTTGGACTGTATCTAGGATCAGACCTAAATACTTTAGACTTTGAGCTGGTCTCAAGGTTGACTTTTCAGGATTTATGATCCAGCCGAAGCTTTCCAAATACTGCACTGTGCATGTTCTGTTCTGTTCTAGAGCCTGTAGTGAGTGATCTCTGAGCAGGAGGTCGTCCAGATACCCGAGCACCAGGAACCCTTGGGCCCTTAAAAAACCCAGTACTGGTGCTAGGACCTTTGTGAACACCCGGGGAGCTGTAGCAAGCCCGAAGGGTATAGCCACAAACTGAAAATGAAGTTCCTCTACTGCAAATCACAGGAACCTCTCATGAGGCTGAAAGATAGGTACATGTAAATATGCGTCCTTTATATTGGAGGCTAGAAAGTCTCCCATCTGAAGTGAGGCTACTGGACAGACTCCATCTGAAAGGACTGGATCAGTGGATACTGGTTCAGGGATCTTAGGTCCAAAATGGGCCTTGTGTCCCCATTTGGTTTTTGAACTGTAAATAGGTTTGAGTAAAACCCTGCGCCCCTTTCGGGTACAGGAACCTCTACAATCACTCCTTGACGCACTAAATGGTGTAGCTATCTATCGTTTGTGATGAACAGTCCTGCCATAAATCACCACCGTGTCTTTTACTGCAACCTTCCTTTGATTGGCGCTGCACGTTTTTTGTATTTGTTTTAGTGGTTCTATGATCCTAACCTTTAGTGCTGGCTGCTGTGGACATTTTTCTGGCCAAAGCGTAGATACTATTTGTCACTAAATGATGTAGTGCCTGAAGCAACAAGTCTCTTTTTGGAGGATCCGAGGGAACGCTGGATCTTAAAAACCTCTGAGGGGAAACACCCCCCCCCCCCCCCGCAACTCCAGCTTCTAACCGCGGGATTTAGTTGAGGTGATCCACTTCGTCCTAAACTATTGTTCTCCAAATGTCCGCAAAGTGCAGCAGCCTTCCCCTCACCTGATGGAGTGGGTATGTCCCCTCAAAAGGAGGGCTTGGTGCTGGGTTTAGAAGAATTTTGGACCCAGGGCTTTTTCTGGCCCTGGCCTTGCCCTAGCGTCCTTTTTGCGGTGGAACTGCCTTGGCGCTGAGACATTTGAGGAAGCAGTGCCTGAGGTTTTAAACGAGGGACGCCTGGTGCTTTTCTTCACAGGAAGTAGAGAACTCTTCCTTCTGTAAACCTTGTGCATATATTTGTCCAAATCATCACCAAACGTTTCCCCTGAAAGGGGAAACCTGCCAATAACTTTTTACAAGGAAGCTCGGCTGACCAGTTCTTAAGCCACGAAAGTCTGCGCATATGTACAGACAAAAGAGCCAAACCTGCTGTATTGAATCCTAAGGCTTCAACAGCAAAACATAGCACTCAGGAATATCTGCCTCATTTTTAGGAAGATCATCCTCCTGGTTAGACCTGTCAGGCCATCTGATCTGATCCTTTATGGAATAGCAGATACCAATTGCTGCAACAGCTGGCTGAATAGCTGAACTGGCCAAAGAAAAGGAAGCCTTTAATAATTACTCCAATTTCTTGTCAACAGGGTCTTTCAAGCCCTGTGCGTTATCTACCGGACAAGTTTAAGTAAGAGACTGCTGCATCTACGGCTGGCATGCTCCACTTAAACTTTTCATCCACGGGAAATAAAAGGGAAAAACTCTTATGGAGGAACAAAAATCTTGTCAGGATGTTCCCAATAGCATACACCGCCTGTTCCAACAGAGGTTGTAAGGGGGAAAGCCTGTGTGGCCTGAAGAGGCCTCAGGGATCTCAAAGAGGACCAGGGAGGCTCAATAACCTCTGCAAGAAGCAATTTCAAGGCAGAACGAACCATTTTGGTAAAAAAACAAAACAAAAACAAACACCTGGTGACTCACGTGACCCGGGTAAGGAGAAATGAACCGCTGCAAGTGCCTGTTTCAGAGCCTGCTCTGTGTCCTGCCTTCTGGAAGCACCGCATGCTTGTAATACACAGCTTAAATAAGCTGGCTGTGCGCCGGAATGTGAACGGGCATGGCCGTATTTGTGTATGACGCAAATCATTGTGCACCCACATAAAAGGCTACCGTGCATGTGCGGCGAAGCCGTGTATGCCATGGCCACCAAACTGCTGAGCCCAGCGCCGCTCTTGCGAACGCACGTGCGCCACGGCGAACCAAGGCGAAATGGCGCACCATTGTGTGCCATCATACAGGTAAAAAACAGCCAGACACAAGAAAAAAAAAAAAGGGTACACTTTGCAAACACCCAGAGCTAGCCCAAAACTCCCCTGTATGGTCACCGCACACAGGTGTCCAGCCTCTAGCTAGCTTGACTGATTGTTACAATCACTGGGACACCCCACAATAATAATAATAAAGGGGTTACTGCCCAGGCAGCTTAGAAACTAAGAGCCCAATCTTCACCCTTCACGGCAGGTTCCTGTCACTTGAGGACCTTCAAAGGACTGGGTACCCTTTTTATGTTTAGGGTCCACCCCCTTGGACATATACAGCACGCTGCAGGAATGCCTTAGAGCCGTAGTGTCCAGTATTCCACTTTGCAGGGTCCAGCGCACGGAGGCCACATCACAGGCAAAACCTTGCAGGATCTTACGTCTTCTTTGTGAGGCTCGGGTACCATTTAAGCATACAAAGCCTGTGTCAAATGGATCCGATCGGTCAATCCCTTGATTCATTTAAGAACCGTTTGTGGGACTAGAGACCTGGAGCTCAGAGAGCTCAAACAACTGTGCCATCCACCTTGCAGACACTGGTAAAAAACTGAAGTACTTCCTGTATGGGAGGGGTTATATAGGGGATAACTTCCTGTCTAAAGATCTTTGGTCTACTAGTGTCCATTCACCTGGAGATAACCCAGCGGGTAATGAATATTAGCCTAATTTTGTGTCCCATGATGCACGAAAAAGAAAGACTTAATTTTAGAATTATTGAATATTTTAGGGATATAAAAACTCTGGTGGTTTATTTTCACTGCAGTATATATACAAGGACCATCAATCCTACTAACATTCAGTGCTCTGGCTCAGACCCTTTGGTGCCTGCTCACCACAATCACTTGTAAACATAGAAGTCTGGTTTCTGTGTTTACAAGTAACAGCTCTGAACTCTGTGTGTAACCCTCATGAACTCTGCATGTAATGCAATCCTGATATTTAATGCCCCTTTAAAGCCCTTCTACTGTTTGTGAAATATGACCACACCCACTATTTGATGGGGTTTTGGGGGGGTCGTGGTTGAGTTCCAGCACCTATTGTTTGAGAAAAAAAGCCCTGCTAACATTACATCTTTGTAAAAGTATGGCAAGACAATGATCCATTACACCCAGGAATTTCATTTACTCATATTTTTTCTATTGTTTTTAGTTTTGAACTTTATTAGCAGTTTTAAAAACTGATGGCTTTAAAGAGACCCTGTCAAAACCCCATGCATGCCAAAGAAAAGAACCTGCATAACTGCGTCAAGGTCTTGGCAGCAGCTGGGGAAGCTTTGTGCGATTTGCACATCGCGTTAGGCTTCCCCAGCTGCTCCCAGAACTATTAGGGCCAGGGAGGGGACACAGCCACAGCACACAGAGCCTGGGACATTCCCAAAAGCATCAAAAACGTGGAAAAGAATGGTATGTTTGCAGCACAGCAAAAGGAGGCAACTAAAAGGCAGACAAAGGTCTCATTCTCACACCAATAGGGTCCAGACAGACTCCTGCGGCAAGAATCACCAGATTCTTGTGGCTGGTATCATAGGTGTCTGTGGACAGTCTTATTCCAGCCACAAGAATTCACTTGAAGACCATTGCCTGCGGAAACCTTCCCATGGACACAGCAGATCTGTTTGCTCTTTTAGGGATGTCTGTTTATGCCTGACCAAGAGACTGGCCACCTCATTTCGACTGCATTAACGCTCCTAGCCAACAGATCTGCGTACATGGGAACCATAGCATAACCATACAAAAATCATGGCCCACTGAGCCATGATAGAGTACGGCTCGCGTCATTGGTAGCAGTGGGAATGTGCAAACGATCGTGTTCAGAGCTATGTAGTTAGTGTTCAAATTGTGAGACACTTTGTGTCTCACAGGGAGCTTGCCGCATGGCTCTGCACACATCACTACTGGAATTCTGTTTCAATATATACATGTGTGTGATTGGTTCTTTTGAAAGAATACAAGTGTCCAATTGGCCAATTCTGAAGCCACCACCTTCTTTTGTTATTCATGTTTACAGTATAAATAAAAGCAGCATACCATGGTAAAGAGGATTTTGGTAAGCTCAACGTGATACCAGCGTCTGTCTGTTACTTGGAGATAAACAAGCGCGCTTCCCTGGCATTATACAAGAGAGCTATGATTACGCTTATTAGCGCATGGAATTATTTGCTTATAGGAGAAACTTAAAATTTCCACCACATTATAAAACAGAGCGGTGGCCTCTTTAAAGGCTAGTGATCTTGTTACACAGCTCAAAAGTATTTATGTTACATATTTTGAGAATCAGTCCCATGCTATTTAAGGGTGATGTCACAGGCCGTGGACATGAAAGCACTCATCTCCAAACTCTTTGGACGAGCATGAGGCCAACTCTCCAATATGTCATCCACCTTTGCATGCACACCTTCCAGCTAGAAGGGGGCATCAAGCAGAACTGTGCTAACTGAGATAATAGGGCACAATGGAAATTGGGTACCATTAGATTATATAACCGATATTAGATCACCAAGAGTGAAAGTAAAAGAAAATCTAACATTTTGGGTTGTCACCAAAACAGGAAAGGAAGGGAAGTCTTCAATTGGGGGCATCTCTGGTGACCCTTGTGACACCCTGGGATTTCCTCACTTGGAGGGATTTCCTTTCACTTCCTATTTTGGCTAAGACAGGAAGTGAAGAGGAAGCTCCCCAACGGAACACAGATGGAGATTAAAAAACCCTCCATTACTATATCCAAAATGGGGGGTAAAATAAAAATTAAAAAATTTTGCCTTTGGTTCTACTTTGACATTTTGAACTGCCTGAATACAGGTTGTCCGGTGACAAGTTTGACTAGTTAGTCACATTTGATTGGTGAAAAACACCTCTGTTTAAATGCTTGTTCCAAAAAAAAAATCAATTTTCCTCCCAATAAAACTTATTTTGATGGAAACCCGATTATGCTAAGTAATATTAAAGCAATGCTTTCAGGTACAGGGTATATGAATACGAAAATTATGACCCTCCAATTGTCTTAAGACTATAACATGAAATAAAAGCC
Source organism: Lithobates clamitans (assembly GCA_037952925.1). Classification (NCBI taxonomy): domain Eukaryota; kingdom Metazoa; phylum Chordata; class Amphibia; order Anura; family Ranidae; genus Lithobates; species Lithobates clamitans. Next base: position 4,430,229 of record JBBGZY010000427.1, read on the forward strand.
TTTGCAAAAATAGCTAAGGTATTCACAGATTTTATGGCATGGTTTGAGGATAGTTTTCATGCAACACCATTTAAGTTTTTATAAAAAAAAAAAAGTGACTAATATACTTGAAATCACAAATTTTATTAAAGTGGTTCGGTTGAATGGACAATAGAGCTGCACAATTAATCGTTAAAAAAATTGTGATCTCGATTCACCCCCCTGACGATCTCTCCTGCAGATTTTTCCAATTCTTTCATATAAACAAGTGGAGAGACTTTATCTGCTCATTCAGCTGTCAAAAAAAGCATCTGGGCAGTCTGCCAAGTCTTTAACTTGAAACATTGTAACTAAGCTTCCTTCTTAGATCAAAGGGATAATAAATAATGGGTAGTTTGCCAAGTTTTCAACAACATGTAAATGCAGGAAGTTTAACCACTTAAAGTCTAAATTTTTTTCTGACACCTCTTTCTTAAAGTGGATGTAAACCCGAATTTTTTTTTTCTTTTTATATCATACCGTAGAGTATAAGATTTCCTATCATTTGAGCCCAGTCTTGCCACACAGAGTTAATCCATCTCTGAGCAATCCTCTTTTATTGTTCAGTGAGAGAAATCTTGACAAACTGAGAAAAACTTTGTCAAATCCTCCCCCTTGCTGTGAGTGACAGGTGATTTACATCTCGTGCACCAGCCTAAGACATATGCAGTATTTTTTAATTCCCACCCCCACTCCTTTCTTCAGCAGCTCTGCAAGGATTGGCTGTTCCACACCTCAGCATGATTTGGCATGCTGAAGTCATGTGGTTACTTTCCTGTCTTTTCACTGGATGTTAGAGATCATAGCAGAAGTTGAGTGTTAGAAATACACAGGAGAAAAATGCATGTTGACAAGGGGAGTGTAGAGGTGGGCGGGGAGTCTACGGACATCACGACTCCACCCACCGAACCTCAGACAACAGACCCACCCACAGAATATGCAGTTTTTCGGATCTAATAACAGACAGAGGGGAGACATTTGACAGGTAAAGATACATGCAGGAGGCATGTATATCCTTATAGATAACCCCTATGGCAGTAGTTTAGAAAGGCTGACATTGGGTTTTACATCCACTTTAAGTTAGAATCAATATTTTTTGCTAGAAAATTACTTGGAACCCCCAAACATTATATATATTTTAGCAGAGACCCTAGGGAATAAAATGCCAATTGCTGCAATATTTTATGTCACACTGTATTTGCCCAGTGGTCTTTCAAATGCAATTTTTTGGGAAAAAATGCACTTCAATGAATAAAGAAAAAAAATCGATACAGCAAAGTTAGCCCAATTTTTTTGTTTTAATGTGAAAGATGATGTTACGCCGCGAGAATCGTGATCTATCTTCTAAGCAAAAAAATCGTGATTCTCATTTTAGCCAGAATCGTGCAGCTGTAATGGACAAGTTGAAAAACTTTTGCTGATCAGCATCTACAACCTTTGATCAGTATATTCTGACAGCACCTGTCAGAATATACCCTCACCCCCCCTCCTTTTTGGTATGGACGGGAGGAATTTGTTCAACCTGCTGGCTGAACAGAAAAAAATGGGCAGCAGACTATGAGCAGCCAACAGTCTGAAAATTCAAAGTGTTCAAAACAAATAAATCCTAATGTTACCATACAGAAGATAGCCAATATGTACAAATATAAGAATATGTGGTCTCAGCTGCACCAGCTAAACTTCTTAACACAGTGACTAGTGTTGTGGGATGACAGGACATATCCAGAAAGGAGGGTGAATTTTCAAGGGTGGATATTTTTGAAACACAAGATCACTTTTCCTGACGTTGCCTTTAGCCAAGTCTATGATGATTCACTTAGCTAGGTATGCAACTTTCACTTTTCACTGCGTACTGCGGAGGGGCTGGGAGTGGTTGGGCAGGGGGGGGGGGGGGGGGCAAACTGCCAACTAACGCCAAAACCTTTCTGTACATGAAATAACCATTTTCAGCACAGTTGTAGCTACTGATGGAGATTCACATATTTCATTTATTTTGGGTAATTGTATAGAATACTCACTATATGAAATTGCAAATTGAAATTGGCTAAAATCAGAGCCACTAGAGAACTTTAAGATTTACTGTTGCTGAACGGGGAATAAAGCAACAGGAACGACAGACTGTGCAATGTGCATAGGGAACATAGATTAGGGAGGGAGAAAAGAAAAGCAGGAGAGGTGACAAACACTGCTGCCAGAGACAAAAAAGTGTTAGCTCTGGTTCACACTAGTGTGGCTTTGACATCGCGCTGAGATCAGCTAACTGCTCTGTGTGTGGCTACATGTGAACAGCTGCTGATCACATAACCCGGTCATTCCAGCAGAAAGAATTTACTAATCCTTGCAGCAGCAGCAGCTACCCATCCGTCCTCTCGAACAATAATATACTATCAAGGTCGGAAATGTATGTATTTTAATTGAAGAAAGTGACATACAGTTTTTGAGACCAAGGAGAGGGGAAGAGTTCTCAGTGACTGCACTGGGCTTCAAGAAAATGGCAGCCTCCAGCAAGACGAAACAGAAACAATGCTGAAGACAGTTTACGGTTATGGGTAAAATTCCACTTTAATAAAAAAATAGCAAAGTAAAAAAAAATTTTGGGATCATTTCCATGTTGCAGTTCGCTGAATTTGCACAGGTAAGTGGCACTAATTTGTCATAAGAATGTATTTAAGCATAATGAATTTAGGCTTACATTCTTTGCAGAACTGCCTACGTCTTACCCAAAATGAAAATTTGAACATTCAGCCTTGACAAAATGAACAGAAACAAGCATGTGGACTTAGAGAGGGCTTCCCAGTCTCTCCAGTTGGAGAGCATTCCTTTATCTGCAGTTTTTTTTTTTTTTTTAAATGTAGCTACTAGAATCCTATGGGATGAGAAAAGTGCCAGAGGTTGAGGGTCAAATTCAGTTTCCCTTATAAGGATGCAAACAAAACAGTCACTATTTATAAACAGAAACCCTCCTTGTAAATGCACTGCAAGTAGTAGTCTTATGATTCCACTGAGGCTCTAAATTATGCATCATTTTAAAATCTGTAGGACTTGTGCTATACAAAACAAACACACACACTATCTGCCTCGCCCAATTTAATTTTTTTTTTTTGCCTCGCCCAATTTTTTTATGCAAAATTCATTTCTAAAATGGAACACATAAGGGCTTATTTAGACAGTCGATCAGACCCTGAGCCTCTGTCTACTGCGTGTACTTACATCCACCTTAGACCTACCTGCAGGCAGCTCATTGAAGTAGATGAACACACAGCAGCTGCACAGACACAATGGCATGTCAAATTCTGACATGCGGGCAGGAGGGGGTGCATGGATCCAAATGTTGACCCAAAATTTGGACATGCGATTGTGTCTGTGCAGTCGCTGCTTGTGCATTTACTTCTATGGGCTGCCTGCATGCAGGTCCAAGGTGGATTCACATGCATCAGACAGCAGCTTAGGTTGGAATGACAGATCCGATCACCCCTCTGAAGGAACCCTTAAACTATATTTATGGGTAAAGAAGTCTGAGTGAACTTTAAGCCGAATTCTGGAATCAATTTAACAAAGAAAAAAACACTCCTATAGCTGGGCAGAGATGGGCAGTTTTTTTGCATTCAGCTGAATAAAAACAAACAAACAAAAAAAAGGATTCCTCCATCTACACAAGCGTGGTGGATAGAGGCATTCCCCCATCAGAACACTGTATTCTGACAGCAGGACCCAGTGCTGAACAAAAATTTTTTGCAACTGGTCAGTTCAACAGAAGTTGATCGAACAATAGACTTCTATTGAATAGGGACAGCGGCACACTGATCGAATTTGGTCCCTGCTAAAGCTGCCGATTTCAATTCATCTGTGGCCAGCTTAAAGGTCTCCCAATAACAAATGTGAACCCTTTGTATTCATCCAAGTGCCAAAGCCTGAGGAAAAAAAAAAAAGATGTATAGGTACCTGTGACTTCATAAAAATCCATCTCTCTTATCTCCTCAGTGTATGTGGGTGGGCAAAATTTAGTGCTGCATGTAATTTCCTCCTCTCCCTCATGAAACTACATATCCCAGAATGCATCGGGATGTTAGTTTCCTAGTTGCGCGTTACTTGGGCATAGTCAGTAGAGTGATCCCATCCAGTTCACCCCCCCCCCCCCCATCACTGCTAAACATTATGGTGTTGGATGTTTGCTAGCAATTCCGGACACTGATTGGGTAGTGCATCAGACTCTTCTACTTGCAGTACACATTTGCTTGACAATCTTTTTTGGTTTGAATCCCATATGCTATTCTCCACTCCACACAAGGCAGCAACTGCAGAATGCAGTTTAGCAGAGAAGAGCTATATGTCCTGCCTATGCTTATGTTCTTCTCTGTGCCATTCTCCACTATACAGAATACAGCACAGAATAGCTGCAGTTCTCTGGATGTTCTGCCCATTGCATGCCATTACCCACTACACAATGTACACAGTGCTGAGCTATCCTCCACTAAACCGACACTACTAGCTGCACAGTGCCATTCAGCAGCTGCTAGTTCATGTGTGTTCTTTAGCATTCCACAATTTGTACCACAATTGTACAGTGGCTGCTTTGCACGTATTTACTAATTTTGTGTGGACTGGTGTGGATATTTTTTGTTTTTTATTCGTTCATGTGTACTGGGTAATAGTGCAGTGGGACACAGACAGAGGCAGAACATCAAGAGAACAGCAGCTATTCTATTCTGAACAGCATTTTGTAGCTGCAGTTTCCTGTACAGTGGAGAAAAGTCCAAGAGGCACAAGTAGAGAGGCAGTTAGTTGGAGTCCTATGTCCTGCTTACATCTGTCACTGTGCTAATCTGCTGAGCATTATACAGTATATCGGGACACTCATCATTGGGGAAGGTGTAGCCGAGTGCACCGAAACACTGAGGGGGAGCTATGTGGAGAGGCTTGGAGGTCCGCAGTGGGTGGAACAGCCAGAAGCTGCCTAGTTTTATTAAACCCACCCAAAGCTTTGTTGGTACTGATTTGGTTACATAAGGCCTAGAAGAGATGGAACTACAGGGGGCAGTGAGAGGACCAGTCCTTCTAAAGCACATACAGCAGGCAAGAGTGTCCAGGCCCCTGGACAGGAAACACTTAAAGAGGAAGAATGACTTTCTGGAAAAACAGATGAATATGCAGCACTTAAGAGTTAAATGGAGCCAACATCATTACATGGTATATATTGGCCTAACAGTCTACTTAATATAGACTTTGCCCAGAATGGGGCTTTAATATCTTCTATCTTGGCAAAAGCATAAAAATCACAGGTACGCAAAACCATAAAATGATTTACAACATCAAAAAAATCAAAATCAAAACAAAAAAAATGCTACTTTTTAGATTAGTATTATAGTACAACAATGATCCCAAAATGACTCCTAACTGTGTAAAGAATGTGGAGATATAAAGTATACAGAGTAACAGTGGTCTACAATTCTACATCACACTGACGGCTCAGTCCTGTAGAGTACACAGGGAGAGCACAACTCTACTTTGTAGCTCCATGGAAGCCTTTCACTGTCTATCAGGAGAACACAGCAGTCTGATACAGAGCAGGCTGTCAGTTCCCAGTGATTGGTAAACTGCCCATGTAATCTGGTCTTGCACCATGAAAGAGACAGGCAGGTGAGGTTGAGTCAGGAGAGTTCTTGCACAGCATGGCAACAAAGCAGTGCCGCTTTTGCCTCCATCTGGCCCAATGCCATTTTACTGTAACTCTAAAAACATTCTTACCACACCTATTTTGTACTGCTTTGGACTATGAGTTTTTGAAAAGCTCATAAAAACGCCCCTGTATCTGAACATGTTTAAAGTTTCTACAAAAAAACTGAATGAGGGGAAGAAATGGCTCATTCCAGTATTAAGCTTTTGCAGAGCGGACATGCACACAGGCCACTTTGCCCAATGGGCAGTCAGATGTAAACAGACCAGCTGTACGTTGTTGCCTTATAAGTTTATGTGAAATATCCATTAATCGCTGTAAAATATTGTAATTAGAAATATATTTCAGTTAGAGGGAAATATATTTAAAATACTGAGTGTTGTGTTGGTGTTATTGTAATTAGTTCAACTTCAAAGGTTGGCCTTTTGTTCTCCCTGAGAACATCTTCCCTGGGTAGTAAACAATAGCCTTCTTTGACTCATCCAATCAGGCTGTGCCCAATATACATTTACTAGGTACAGTGACCAATTAGGGAGAATTATATTAGCCACACTACAGAAAGGAGGGGGGGGGATATAATGCTTTGTGACCAAGCTTACTCACTCTTTGGTGTGGGAACAGACAGCAGTCACCATGGGCTGACCTGAAGTTAACAGGTAATCTAACATACTTGTATTTTATACTGTACTGTAAATATGGGTGTTGTGGGTAATTTGTAAATACCATGTAAGCCAGGAGACCTACACTGTACATTGTGTTGTAAATACTGTTGGGTGTGTACTTTGTATAGATTATGTAACCCTATTAATAAATGTGTATTGCGGAACGAACTACCTCTTTGTTGTAAGATCTCTCAGATCTAGATATGTATATGTCCATACTACTACAATGATTGAGGTGTATGCACAAAATACAGAACTAGGCAACAAAATGGCGACCGGCGAATGGACAGAAAAATTTGGTGGTCTCTTTCAGCAATATCTCAAGGGGTTGCAATATCTACAAAAGGCACTTTGAAAGGGTTTTTCATTTGAATGCTAAAAAAAATGAACATTGGGTGCTCTATGTGCTCGATATAGAAATGGGCTATAAGAAATAGCTGTGTTCTACAGTGGGTAATTAATAGGGAGCCTACGAGGAACACATAACTTTTGTTAAAAGCTAAATATAATATAGAATTGGTACATGAAGAGTCCAGATGCATTAGAAGGAGATGAAAAGAGCTGTTGCCCAATGTTTCTATGCATGAAGATTCAGTCTATTTAAAAAAAAAGAGAGCTGTTTCCTGTATGTATGCATGTCAACAGCAATTGAGAGCACAGCACAAAAGATGGATAGGGAGGACAGACAGTCTTTAGAAAATGTGCTACTTGTAGCTAACAATATTGGCAAACTGTTGCCAGGAGTGCACATAACATTTCATGCAGATAATGTCTTGCAACGATGTAAATTGCTGGGAGTTGCCAACTCCAGAGATCAGGTTAAAGTTTTACTATTAACAGTTAACTTAGACACATGGTCTTCCCTACCAGACCATGTTAAAGAAGGAAGAGCAGATTACAATGAAACTGTAGATGAATTGCTAAAAATAATATATCCCTTTGACCTAGGCTTAAAAGCAGCGTATAGAACAAAACAGGAAAATAATGAGAACCCACTTCTTTATGCAAAGAGGCTATGGTCAGCTTACTATGTAGGCAAACGGAGAAACGTACACAGAGAGGACCCAGAGTACAAAACCCTCCTAATAGCTAATGCCCATCCAAAATTTAAAATTAAATGTGGATTTTTTATAAATCCCCTTAAAGATTCATATCAATGCATCATGGACTGTATGCACAAATTTTTTCATGTAGCCAGAAGGTCTAATTCTGTGAAATCAAAGATTTATCACCAGAGTGCAAACAACAAAACCTGTTTAGCAAGTCACACTACTGGAGAATTTGCCACCTTTTCAAACAGAAAGAGGCACCATTACAATTACAATGCCTCCAAAGATAAGATCTATAGGCATAGCCCCCCAGGTACTAGTCAAAGGCAAATAGCCTCATGCTCCCCTTTGAATGTAAATTCCATGGAAAGTGATCTCAGATTACAGCACAGGAAATCAGTTCTGAAAGAGGTTATGTTAATTAGCACAATTACTTCTCTTGAAAATGAGATTGAACTACTGAAGTCACATATTCATAATTGGGAAAATACCAATAAAATAATGGAAACATCACAACATGTTCTTAAGGTAAAATATGAAGCATGCCATGCAGATGTGGTACAGTGTAGGAAAGAACTGAAAGAAATAAAACAATCTTTTGATCAAATTGTTAAGGTCCCACAGAAAACCATCTGTTCCATTCAAACAGAAAATACTGGAGGGGGGGCCAACCTATCTATGCTATCTGCTAGGACTTCACCTTACTGGGAACAAACCTTAAATATAAGCAATTTAGAAAAAGCAAAAGAAATACCAGATCTAATGTGTCATTCAGATGTCTATGATCTGAGTCATTTGTTTTCACCAGATCCAAGGGTGAGTGTCAGTGAACATATACCAATGTAAATATGTAAATGTAACAATGTGGCAGTGTTTGTTTTCTTTGTGTGAAAGAAAGGGAAAAGGGTAATAACTTTTGTCTAAGTTATATTTTCCAGGTGCAGGGAGCTCATGAAAAAGTATTTACATATTAATCAGGTGTATCAATATAGATGTATTTATACATAAATACATACACCTAAGGTAATGTATATTAGGCTAGGTATTCAAACATGGTTATTAGTAATACAGGTGTTATCTTCCCCAAAGGATCAGAAGACTGCCATAAATATTCAAAGGTATAGGGTACAAGTAGTGTTTAGTACAGAAGCCTACTCTTGCTTCATTTTATATATTTTTTATTTATGTATTTGTTTTTGGTTGGTGTTCTTGGTTTTTGTTTGTTTTTTTTTTGTTTCCTTTCTCCTGTTTGCGTAAACACATAACAATTCATTTGCGATTTATCAAAGCTCTATCCAGGATGTATGGGTTCAATCTAAATGAATGTGTGTGTCTGAGTGATGGAATGCATGGGTATGAACTGTCCATGGGTAAAGAAAGATTTTTTTTTTTTTTGTAGGGGCGTACATTGTTTTTATGGCCATCAATAAGTGTGATCACACTAATGCGCATGCTTTGTACTGTTTACGATTATTTTATTAATTTTTCTCATTTGTAATGAGCTCAATACTGGTACCAGTTTAAAATAATACTTTTTTTTTTACAAGTTTATATGTATTCGCGAATAAATAACCTGTGCACAGATAAGAGATCTCGATCCCTATAGCTCTGAGAAACTGTAGGGATTTTGTTTTGATAATTTTTCCTTTCCTGTGGCTTAGAGTGAAGTTTCATTCACTCTGATACATGGAAAATACATAACAATGCATTGCTTTGCACCTTTGTGGCATCTTATGGATTCAGTAGGTCTGGTGTTTTGTTTTTCCTTCCAAATTGACGCATGTGCTGTTAATATGTGTAAAGGTTTTATGTCTACAGGCTGTCTTCTTAAACTTTAAGTACTTACAAACACACCAGGTTTCCTATAACTTTTTGTTTGTCAGAGTACAGATATGTGGGTGTGTCTGTACATTTTTGACTGTACTTACTATGGATGGACGCATTATCTCAGCTGGAAGTCTGTTCCAATCATCCACTACTAGTTTAGTCCATTATGAACCTCTCAGAGAGGTACAGTGAGGTGTTATTAATTTTTGAGTTTTGTATTTTAGGAGACATACACAGACAATGACAAATGATTGGACCCAGACTGGACAAAGTACTTTGAAACACAGAGGACCTTGAAACATAATTTTTATTTTTTTTTTGTTTTAAGGAGAAGCCTTGAATCCAATTAATTGCAGTCAGGCCCAACTAAATTCTAAAAAGAAAAACATTTAAACTTTTTTTTTTAAAACAGAGATCCTGCTCTCTGTAATACAAGTTCTTGTGGCCTGATTGAATTGCAAATAGATTTGCACTGAGAGTCAATTAATATGTTAATCACCACCGACAGAGGGTGTTGCCTTTTGAATAGCTACAATGTTTGAAGGCAGTTTCAATGTTTTTGGTTTTTTTTTTTGACAGAATACAGATTAATTTTTTTTTAATTTGTTACATTTTTTTTTTCTCTTATTTTTATTCTTCTTTTTCTTAACGGTAATTTTTTTTCTTTACAAAAGAAAGAAAAAAACAAAGGGGGGAAGAACGATTTTTAATTTTTTTTTGATTTTTTTTTTGAAATTTTTTTAATGTTTACTATTTTTCTTTCTTTCCTATAGTACCTTTATTTATTTATTTATTTATTTTTTGTATGGTGATTCTTGAGTTTGGTGTCACTAGGGTGAAATAAATAAATAAATAAATAAATAAAAAAAAAAGAGGGGAGTAGGGGGGAACATTATATGGAGAACATTTAAAATGGTTAGAAATGTTGATATAGAATATTAAAGCTTCCCTATAGCATTTTGGGGATAGACCAAGTTCCAACAGTTTTTCTTCTCTCTTTCGACATTGGATAATTGTTTTATATAAATGTATGTCATGGTAGTTATTACCAACTATGACAGTAACACCTGGTTACACCTGGTCATGTGACTATTTTCGTTGTATATGTGACATACAATCCTCTCTACAGTTCTAATATTGGGCAGGCATCATATGTGGTCATTGATCAATTTTTTTTGTTTGTTGGTCAGTTTTCTTTTTCGTGCCATAACTAAGTTCAAAGAGCATTGCGTGAATATCATATAGATATACTGGGACTGGTGAGACTCATAGTGATTGGCAAATAGCAGGGAGTATAGTACAATTGTACTTAAGTGTAATTTAGTTTAATTGTTCCTGAAGCCACTAGTGACTGATGACATCACACTCATCCGTATTCCGAATTATTTTTGTCTGCGTAGGCGACACTGCCTAATCTGCACGGAGAACTCTTAAAGTGATGACCTCTTCTGTAGCCTGCTAAAGGCAGGACGGAGCTATATGCCCAAAGGTTTGGCACCAGCCAAGGTTGAACAGAACACAGTTCCAGTAAAAAGGAGTTAGTGGTGAGTTGCGATGGCAACAAAACTCCCCAGAACACGTGAAGGGTCATACACGCACACACAACGTGGTATTCCACAGAAGGTGGGGCAGAGGTACTTGCAGGCATATGACAATGGAGGAAGAAAGATGGGGGGATGAAAATCAGACACCTGGCTGAAGGGCGTAACCATTCAAATTGTTACACATGTCACTGGGAAAGGGGTCTCATTAGTATGTCGCAGTATATCTATGACAATTCTAATCAAAAGGTCCTTACGGCTTAGACTTACCAGACAAGCATTCAGTTGAATGCATATGTTTTAAATGTACTTGTGTTTTTATTTCTCTACCTTTGTCCACATTAATAAAGTATAATCTTAGAAAGCCAGGAAAAGCTGGTCCCCAGGCTATTATTGTATGCTGTATCCACTTGGAATCACCAGTGAAGGCCGTCCCAGAAGCAAGGGCAACATGACCAGATTCGCCTTATGGACTTTCGTACTGTTATTATCGGACTATTGTTATTTTTGGACTGTTGAGAACAAGGATCCTCATGTTTTTTTTTGTTTTTGTTTTTTTTCCTTATTGTTTTGTTTTGGTGCCGTTTCTCATGATTTCTATTTTGGACTTATGACATCCAGAACAAGTGATGACTACCAATACTGGGATCCAGAAGTGTGAACTGTAGAGATGGAGAGTTTAAAAAGTTTTTTTTTTCTTCTCAAAGAGTTTTATTTCATTTCAGAGGGTAAAGCCAAAAGTGACAAATATTAAAGGAGATTGCACATAAACCATTATTCTAGGTGTGGCCGAGTCTCATATTCTCAACTGGCCACAAGGGGCCATCTGTTGCCTTATAAGTTTATGTGAAATATCCATTAATCGCTGTAAAATATTGTAATTAGAAATATATTTCAGTTAGAGGGAAATATATTTAAAATACTGAGTGTTGTGTTGGTGTTATTGTAATTAGTTCAACTTCAAAGGTTGGCCTTTTGTTCTCCCTGAGAACATCTTCCCTGGGTAGTAAACAATAGCCTTCTTTGACTCATCCAATCAGGCTGTGCCCAATATACATTTACTAGGTACAGTGACCAATTAGGGAGAATTATATTAGCCACACTACAGAAAGGAGGGGGGGGGATATAATGCTTTGTGACCAAGCTTACTCACTCTTTGGTGTGGGAACAGACAGCAGTCACCATGGGCTGACCTGAAGTTAACAGGTAATCTAACATACTTGTATTTTATACTGTACTGTAAATATGGGTGTTGTGGGTAATTTGTAAATACCATGTAAGCCAGGAGACCTACACTGTACATTGTGTTGTAAATACTGTTGGGTGTGTACTTTGTATAGATTATGTAACCCTATTAATAAATGTGTATTGCGGAACGAACTACCTCTTTGTTGTAAGATCTCTCAGATCTAGATATGTATATGTCCATACTACTACAATGATTGAGGTGTATGCACAAAATACAGAACTAGGCAACAACGTTTACACCCGACTGCCATCCAATCTGGCCAGATGGAGGGGAATGTATCCCCTTCTATTTGTTTTTAGCAGATTGGAGGTAGCCGGGTGTAAACAGATAACAAATGGAGGGTCCAATCGAGTCTGCCTGACAAAAGACAGGCGGACCCCATTGGACCCCTTGTGTGAAAGGGGCCTTAAAAAGTGCAAACTGCTAGGTTTCTTATTGAAAAGACATAATATGGGGGCTGAAGTAGCCAGAATGTGGAGCAGCTGTGCATCTTCAGCTTGTTCAGCTCTGAAAATGAAAGCAAGAAGCTGACAGATATTCTAACCTTTTTCTACAAAAGTAAAAAGAAACAAATCTAAAAATATCAAAGTAGTAAATACGTTCTTTTGGAAATGCTCTTCTTTCTAACAGGTCAGTAAATCAGATCTATTTTGGGATCAAGAGATGCTGCGTAGGTGCCTGCACCACCACTCACAGCAATGACATGACAACACGGTGAAAAGAAGGAATACCCATACGCAGTGCTTTTCTTTTGAATTTGCTGACATGTGTATGACCTTAGGGCTATGTTCAGACATGAAAGAACATTCCGCACTAGTGGGCGTGGAAGCTCTTTTGACGGGGCTCCCAATTTTATGTTAGCTTTCAGATGAGACATTTTATCGGCGAGTTTAATATTGCTTTATTGCTCCCCCCCCCCTTCAGCTGCCCTCCTACTATCTCTCCTCACTGATCCTTTCAAATTGACGAATGCTTATTTGTAGAAGATATAAATATTAAAAAAAAAGTTCAAGTTTTCATTTTGCAAATGGTAAGGGAGGGTTATAATTTTATGTAGACATCGAGCTATGGATTTAAGTGAATTTGATCGTTTTACATCCAATTATGTGAAAAAAAAGATTTAAATTGTATATAAGCTGCTCCCCTCAAAGTGTAGACAAAACTAGCTTTGCGATTAGTGATAGTGGTAGGGGGCGCTAGTGAGTTGTTTGACTCAGTAGCGCCCCCTACCACTATCACTAATCACAAAAAGGAGGGTCATAACTCCTCAGCCTTCCAACACCATGGATAGCGCTGACATCTGAGATACCCTCTAGTCCCGGAAGGACGGGCTGTTTGGATGTGTGCAGGCCGACGCACCAAACGCAAGGCAATTTTAAAATCTAAATTCTGTAGGTGTGATTTTATGCATAAATAAAAGCTTTTAAAGATTTCACACTATCTGGAGCTTTTCTGTATTTTGGTGAAAATGGGCCTACTCTTACTGGGCAAGGAGTCCGCAGAGGATAGGAGAGCTCCAGGAACCAGTAAAGGCCTTGGCTGGGCTATAGCCACAAGCGTGTATTACCTCTTGTAGCGAGAGGTCATTTGGAGCTGGTAAGCAGCCATTTTTGCCTTTGGTGGTGGCTTTGTTGTACGGATCACTTTCCATGGTGTTGGATGGCTGAGTTGTACATCAAGAATACCAACATTTGCAAATAGGATTTAATACTACTTCACTTGTGGACACTTATTATAAGGTTTTCAATATAAATGATTATATTTTTATTATACTTATTATTTGTATATTAGTGCAACTCTATGTTTACCAATTTCTTCAGCTTTACCCATGTCTTGCAGGGGAGTTGCTGCGTATAGTTTTCATAATAACTGATTTAGCGCAGTTTTATTTCACCATCTGTGTTCCATTGAGAAGCCGAACAGGAAGTGAGAAGAAATCCCTGCAAATTAAGGGAATTCCTTGGGGACCCCCAGGTCACCAGATATAGTGTTCCCATTGGAAGATTTCCCCTCTATTACTTTTCTGGGAACAACCCAAAATTTGGGATTTTTTTTTTTTTTTTTACTTTCAGCGATTAACAAAGGCACAGACAGGTGATCTAATCCTTCTGCACTCTAGTCAAAAACTATATAAAAAAAGCGCCTTTAGTTATGCTTCAAAGTAAAAAAAAAAATAAAAATAATAAAAATTGCCCCAAAGCCAATCGAGTTTCCCTTTAAAAAGACATTACAGATGGATGATGTAAGCAGGTCAGTCAAGCATTTCCCTACAACTGTTGTCAGTTTACAGAAACCCATTAACTTAGAAGAAAAATGAAGAAATACTGTGTTGCAAATAAAGGACAAGGACTCGTCATTAGTTAGTCCAAATAGATTTCATCACATAAGACATAACCACTTGATGACCAGAAATGTACAGATACGTCGCTGGACTTCAAGTGGTTATACCAGGATGCCGCCTGCAGACATTTTTTTTTTTTTTTTTTAGAGCCGACGGTTGTCTCTCTTGTAAAAGCAATCCTAGCGGATGCCCCCCCCCCCCATCTACTTTCACTGCTTCATTGGGCCGTCTCATCCCACCGGGACACCTGATTGACCAGTCGGCAATACTGCTGGTTAATCATAAAACCGTAGACCGACTAGAAAATCGATTTGTTCGTCCCTAGGATATAGGGAACTAGAAGCAATGGCACCATTTTTAAAAATGAAAATCATTTTATCACACTGATCTAGGTGTGATCAAATGCTTCTAAGGGTCTTATAGACCCCAGATCTCTCCACTAAGAGTACCTGTCACAAGTGCCCCTGCCCCCCCCCCCCCCCCGCCCAAACGTGCAGGTCCCGAATGCACACAGTGATCGTCCTACACATGTGAGGAATCATCAGATCATGGACAGTAATTCTAGCACCAGACCTTTTGTGTAAATCTAAAATGGTGACCTGCAAAGGCTTTTAAAGGGTCACCTATGGAAAGTGCCATTTATGCCATTTGTCACCATTGCATGGGCGTACGTAGATTTAAAGCATGACATGTTTGGTATCTATTTACTCGATGTAACATCTTTTATATTTCACAAAAAAAAATAGGCGTTTTTTTTCATTAAAATACAAAAAATGTATTTTTTCCAAAAACAATTGCGTTTGAAAAAACACTGCGCAAATACCGTGTGACATAAAAAATTGCAACACCCACCAATTTATTCTTTAGGGCCTCTTGTTCATAAAAATATATAATGTTTGGGGTTCTAAGAAATTTTGCAGCAAAAAATATGGATTATTACATGTAATCAGAAAGTGCGAGAAAAAGCCTGGGGGTCAAATCTATACTATGAGAGCAGACACTCTGCTGCTCTGGAGAGGTCACAGTATGTATAGCCAAAAGTTTTTTTTTCAGCTTTATTAACAGTAGGGAAGGATTTCTATCTCACACCAGTTTGTATTGCCGTCTGCGCCCCTGCTGTGGAGATTTACCTCTAAATTGTCTAGGGGTGTATTGTTACCTAGATAGAAAGATAATAACTCCAAAATTTTAGAGTTGTCTGAACAAGAGGCGAGGGCAAACCTTTCAATGAGAAAAATCCAATGACAACTGGCAAGGAGGAGATTTCCCCTAGCTTTGTAGAGATCTTCTCTCACTCACTGCTGCATCTCTGGAAAAGGAAGTGAAGGGAAATCTTTCCAATGGGACACAGTCAGCAAAAAAATAAAGGGATATTAAGCCCACTGTACTAAAAAAATGCAATTTGGGCTACACATGCACTATTTAAAGTTGTAAGCTCTAACAAGCAGGGCCCTCTGATTCCTCCTGTATTGAACTGTAATGTAACTGTACTGTCTGTCCTCATGTTGTAAAGCGCTGCACAAACTGTTGGCGCAATATAAATCCTGTATAATAATAATAATATTTAATTTGTCTCTAATGCTGCTTATTGGCTTTAGTGGTCTGAGTCCATGACCTGGAAGCAGCACCCAGACATAAATCCTGAGCAGCATACTTGTTTTACATCAATGACTCAAAGTAAATCAGTACCTAAAGTATCAGCATGATAGCCAGGCAACCAATATTTCAAGGAGAGGTAAAAAAAAAAAAAAAAAAAAAAAAAAAATTTACAACCATGTTTCTTTTTGAAGCCATGTGAAAATAATAGCTCCCCCCCCCCCCCCCCCAGAAAAAAAAAATGGAAATGTTCGGGAAAAGTAAAAATAAAAATAAAATTCAGTGTGGAGTGGTTTTACAAACTGAAAGTCATTTTATCACACCCAGAAAGGTGAAATGCAGCGTACATAAAAGCACTATGCTTTGAAATAAAAAGTACAGCTTATTCAGTAAATAAACAAAATTTTCTTTTGAAACAGTTTTTGTTTTTTTTTTAAAACTACAAATGGAACAAGGACTGTATAGGTTAAGAACATTTCAACTATACATGAGAACAGGTAGCCCCCATCCTTCCCTCATAATAATTTAAAATCTTCCTGGCAATATGCATTTTCAGTTATTGAGGATGCTGATCCAGAAGATCGAATTCTGTTCAACCACAGTGCCCATACATGGACAGATTCGGCTAGTCCCTGCTGAACTGGCTGAATTTTGATCCTTGATCCTTGTATGGCTGGCTTTAGAAATGCACCTATGTTGTACATATTCAATTAAAGCAATAGGCAAGACAAGGGCTCTGCAATATACAATGTAGCATAAAACAGAAGGAATGTATTACACAGACAATTGGGAAGTTATCAAATTGATCAATGACCCCATGTATGGCCAAGCTTTACTTTTGAATACAATTTTATATTTTCCACCAAGATAATAACTGTGTTAAATTCACCAATACATACTAGATCTGCATTGTATTTGTCTCAAAATTTCTCTCTTTTTTTTTTTTTCTTTTTAAATTTACGGTAGTTATAGCATACATACATTATATTGCTAATCTAGTCCATATTATAACAGGCAGGACACTTTTCCTTGCTCTCATAACTCTGGCATTACATAAACCTCCTCCCCACAATGAATCTTCCATGCAGTGAAGTGGAAGAAGTTTGTATCTCAAGTAGAGATGTCCCAGGGTGCAATCGACACAATAGCTTGCCTGTTCCTGCTGACTTCAGTTTCCTGTTCAAATACCAATGCAATGGAGAAAGGTAATAAACCTGTTATCAAACATCTCGCCAACATCTGGCCCATTGATGCTTTTATTACACGCTCAACTAAGTTTCCTCTCATTTTAATCTCGAAAATTGTTGGCACTTAACTTGTTTATAGTTAGCATAGCAACATTATTAGAAACACAGATTATGATGAAATGAATATGATTAAAGTAAAGCTTGCATCAAAGTCCACTTATTAAGACTCCCTTCCCCACCCTTGTAAAAATGTGGCATTAAGGAAAAACAACAACACGCACACGCACACACACACACACACACACACACACACACACACACTAATGCAGAAAAATGAAATTAAATAAAACGAAATAAAAATTTACACCCTGGCTTCTGCTTGCAGCACCTAGGTGAGAGTGATGTCAGGAGCAATATAATGGAAAAGTAGACATATCTAACTCTTTGAGAAGATACACACATGCTATAGGGTGTCCTCTCACCAGATTTGGGATTCTCAGCTTTCCCACGATGTTAAAGAAGCAGTAAAGTCTTGTGGTTTTTCACCTTAATGCATCAAGGTGAAAAACCTCCTGTGATGCAGCAGCCCCAGAGCCCCCCTTTTACTTACCTGAACCCGCGAAGAGCGCCGCCAGGGGGACCCCAGAAAAGGAGGATCGGGGCAAAACCCTCGTACAGTGGAGACAAGTATGAAAGGTTTGTTATAAAAAAAGCGAACCTTTATAAATCACTTAAGGCTTGGTTCACACCTAATGCTGATGCGGCTCCCAGCGTCTTGGTTCACCGTTTTAGATCCGATTTCAGCCCGAATTTAGGGCTGAATTCGGACCAAAAGTGCAAATTCGCACCGGAGCCGCATCAGAGATATGTAAAATCGGCTCCATAGAGAGCCGGTCACAATCTCCTGCTATTGTGAATAGGATGCGGGGGACTCCGTATCCAATTCGCAATAGTGTGAACCCAGCCTGAAGGTCTGCAACATCACCCTTTCTTAGGCTTCATGGGCAGAAGCTGTAGTAAAAGGCAATTTTTATTTATTTATTTTTTTATTTACTCCTACATGGCGGTAGGATCAAGAATAGGTGGAGATTATATTTCAGGGACACTAAATATTAAATTGATACTAAAGGATTGTTTTTTATTTAAAAAAAAAAAAAAAAATATATATGTTCTACTTACCTGCTCTGTGCAACAACATTGCACAGAGCGGTCCCTTACCCCCTCTGCTGGAGTCCTCTTATGGTGCTGTCTGCGACTCCTTCCTTCAAAATGCCCCCTCAGCAAACCTGTGAATGCAGTCCAGATCTTTCACCAATTGAAAATATAAAAAGAGAAAAAAAAACAAAAAAACCAAAGATGGCCTAGGACTGCCGAGCAGTTTGAATCCTACATCAGGCAAGAATGGGACAACATTCCTCTCCCAAAACTCCAGCAACTGGTCTCCTCAGTTCCTAAACATTTACAGAGTGTTATATTAATAGGGGGATGCTACACCGTAGTAAACGTGGCCCTGTCCCAAATTTTTGAGATGTGTTGCCAACATCAATTTCAAAGTTACCTAATCTTTTTCTTCAAATTGTAAATTTTAAAACATTTGCTACATTGTCTATTGTGAAAAAAAATATGGGTTCATGAAATTTCGGAATCATTGCATTCTGTTTTTATGTATACTGTACACACCATCCCAACTTTTTTGAAATCGGGGTTGTATATACACGACATCTACAGTTAGGACATAATAACCCACCCATTACACATATAAAGAATTCCTACACCAGGTAGACATGTAAAAACATTTTAGAGGGTTGTCATTTTATTTTTGGAGGCAGGGACAAATGTTATTAAAAAACCGAGGAGAATTCAGGGGCAGCTGAAAAAAATGCCCAACTGCTTCTAAACTTCCTGAACGATGTAACTTGACAGATAGTAACCGACGTTTAAAAAAAGTCAATTTTGCCGCATTTAAATGCCGCGTTTAGCCACGTCATTTCTACTCATTTAGTGCTATTTGTCAACGTACTTAAAAGGACTGGGGAAAAAAAAATAAAGCAGAAAACGTGCCAAAGAGAAAATCCAAATATAAAATCACGAAAAAAATTCTATCTAGCCAATTTTATTCTCAAAAGAAAGGCAAGGAGAATCACCACAGTAAACATGATACGTGTCAGATCCTTAAACATGAATGCAAATAAAAGAAATCAGTGTACACCCTTCATTCTTAGGGGATTACTGCATTGTTTCAGGAAACTTCCTTGGTTTAGCTTACTATATTGGTTACTGGTCCCTTATCTACCCACCACACAATGCTTCCTGTACGCTGCATGAAGGGGCTACTGAGGCAGGCGGGGAAGAGCGAAACAAATACAGGAACAACCAATAGAGATGTGGTTAGTTTGTGGAAAATGAATGTGGGTAACAATTGTGAAGAGCCAGCTGCCAAAGTCATCACAGTGGCTGTGTACATAGGAGAAAAATGCTTTCACCTCCCCTTCCCCCACAAAAGATTTTTTCTGACACAAAGCATCCAAGCTGATCTAGTGTAATGA
This sequence comes from Lithobates clamitans, assembly GCA_037952925.1. Lineage (NCBI taxonomy): Eukaryota > Metazoa > Chordata > Amphibia > Anura > Ranidae > Lithobates > Lithobates clamitans. The sequence goes on from JBBGZY010000427.1 coordinate 4,449,919, forward strand.
CTGTCTAGGCCAGAGCTTCTCAACTTGTTTTAATGAAGGCACTCTTTAAAATTCTGCGGCACCCCATTCTAAGGCCCCTTTAGGTCCGCCTGTCAGCTTTGATGGCGGACCTGAATGGGCGCTCCATGTTAGCCTATGGAGCGACGGATGTCAGCGGAGACATGTCTGCTGACATCCGACCCGATCCGCAAAAAGCAGACGGATGGCCCTATGTCCAGATCCGTCGATGGCGGATCGGATGAGATCTGATGAAAACGGACATGCTGTCTGTTTTCATCCGATCCCTCCATAGGCAGCAGTGGCGCTTGACAAGCCCCTCCCCGCTCAGTGAGCAGAGAGGGACCTGTCATCCGCCGGCTCAGCGGAGATCAACAGAGAGATCTCCCGCTGAGCCGGCGGACCAAGGCGGGCTCCGTGAAAACGGAGTCCGCCTCGTGTGAATGAGGCCTAAAAGTGAAACTAAACATTTTACATAACGCAGCAACATCCAGACATGTAGAACCCCCAACCCAATGCTAGAGGTGATTGTATTCTAAGCAAATACACCTTTGCACACTGGTACTAATATTCCACTGTTTCGCTTCTGTTTCTCTCCCTTATGCAGTTAATGTGACCCCAGAGCTGACGGAGAGGGGCAGGGGAGAGGCAAACAAGGATGCTGTGCACGTTCCCAAGGTCTTCCTTATCAACTGTTGAGGTCATTGGTTGTTGGGATGCCTTTGTACTATCGAATAGAGCATCCCGTTGGATAAAGCCTCAGACGATGTGCGCATGCGGAGGACACGTCACTAAAGCTGATATGTTGATCAGCTAGTGTGACGCCAACGCTGCGCAGATCAAAGGCATTATCCATGGATCTGCAAAGGGAGAATGTAATCATGCAACACACCAAAATCCTCCTGTCACGCCATTGATCGATTCTCCCACATGAGCAGAGAGGCAGGCAGAATCTGACAATTACATTCTCCCTTTGCAGATCGTCAGATAATGCGCAGTGTTGACGCCACGCCAGCTGATCAACATAGCTGGAGTGACGTTGTGTCCTGCGCATGCACAGATCATTGGAAGGCATTACCTGATGGAGAAGGTTGTAATGGTGCACAATGAGGCAATCTGAAGCTTTGTGTAACTAAAAGGCAGGCATAACCCACCTGTCCCCTTTCCGACAGAATCAAAGGGACATGCTGGAAAACCAGCATCTAATTAGTGGGAGTCACCCTGTCAAAATACAATAGCACCGCAGGGGAGATTGTGGCATCAACATCGCTGGTATGTCAAATCAGTCAGTTTTTTTTTTTTTTTTCCTTTGAACCTGGTTGAATGAATGAAAAAAAATGAAATAAAACTTGCAGCATGTTGGGGACTGTTTGGCAGAAAGGTTAAGCATTCATTAGATTTTAGCCTATCATAAATTTAGTTTGCAAAACAAGGGCTCTGCATATGGTCGGGACAATGATACTTCAGCTCTGAACACACTTGGGGGTCTAGTTATAAAACATTTGTTGCACAAATGTCACAAGCATTAGTCTAGGCTGCATAAATTTCTATTTTTTTTTTCTATCACTATGACTTCCCATGATTGTCGGCTTCATCATCTAGTGGCCACAATGTGGTATATTTTCTGACTGAAGTATTTGGTGCCGCACAGTGGTTAACATGTCCACCTAGCAGCACTAGAGTCATTGGTTTGAATCCTAACCGTGACACTACCTGCCTGGAGTTTGCATGTTTTCCCCGTGACGGTGCAGGTTTTCTTCCGGATACACTGGTTTAACTCCCACACTGGTAAGTCAATTGGCCCCAGTATGTGTATAAATGTGAGTTGTGCACCTTAGATTGCAAGCTCATTGAGGGAAGGGACTGATGTGAATATTCAATATATATGTAAAGCACTGTGTCAATTGACGTCGCTATAAAGTATTACAGAAAGATATATCACATTCTGACCACTGTACGGAGCAGACGATCATAGGAAATCAGAGAAAATACAGGGAAACGCCCTACAGCCTGGCCAAAACGCTTGTGATATTCTTCTAACTAATGTTTGATAAATAGACCCCCACAGACTGTTTCTCAAAAAGTGGACCCTCCCAAACTGAAGGATAGTATACATGCTGTAGTTTAAAACTCCAGCATGTATACTATTCTTTAGTTTGGGAGGGTCCACTTTTTGAGAAACAGTCTGTGGGGGTCTATTTATCAAACATTAGTTAAAAGAATATCACAAGCATTTGGCCAGGTTTTAAACTAAAGTTCGCAAACCTAGTGAATTTCTTATCAGTGAGTGTTTACACACACTATATATATTATACAATTTCAACTTGCATTGTAATTATATATGTACAGGAGTAGCCAGATTTGCTTACACGTGGAGGCATCGCATTGTTAGGTGCTGCACAGTTGTGTTTTTACTGCTCCTGATCTGCCAACTCACTGAAACAATTCACTTTCTATGTGAAAGAGATCTTAACAATTAGGCCTCATTCACATGGGTGCAGTGACTCACAGCTTAAATTGGCTGTTTATGCGGCTGGAGCCACTAAAATGCCACTCTATGAAGGCAGCAGCTGTAGGGCCACAGCCACGCTGCCTAATTTGACAGGCATGCAGGGGTGGGTGAGCAGCTCTGAAGCAGTGTGCGTTTAAGGCTTCGCAACTTCCCCTGCATGCCTGCCAAATTAGAATGAGTGGCTGAGTCTGTAAATCTGCTGCGTCCCGATAGAGTTGCATGCATGTGTGAATGAGGCCTTTAAAAGCAGAAATGCTCAACCCGTAGCCCTTTGATGTGGCCCACGACCTCAAACCAAGGGCGCATATGTCCATGCTCTTGGATGGCGGGTCAGCAAGCCCAGATCACAATAAACTGGTTGCCGACCTGCCATCCCAGAGCATCAGCGAGCAAGGAGCCGCTGCCGGCAGCAGAGGAAGCAGGCAGCCGCGGAGAGAGCAGGAGCCGCATAAGCTGATGCTTCCTCTGTAGTGCCGGCTCCTGTCCCAGGCGGAGTGTTATGGAGCGCAGTTTCACCTTTCCAGCAGTCTGGAGAGTGATGCCAACAGAAGCTGGAAGAGATAAAAGGTCAGTGTAATAAGCATCACACTCTGCACTTTTGCAATGGGCATGCTAGCACAAAAAAAGTATAGGCTGCTTTCACACTAGTCTGCAGATGCAGTGCGCCTGCGGCCTTCCTGCAATGAGCCATAGGACTACTATTATGAGTAAAAAGGTGTCACCCCAATATGAGTTTTAAATTTGAGAATGAACCCACATCCCTATATAATGACAAAAAACAGCAACACTCACAAGGAGTGTAATTCCTCTAATGGGACTTTTAGGAGGGTCCCTCAAAATGAAAGTACAAAAGTAGGAAGAATATTTAAATGAATATTGTACTTTTGTACTTTCACTTTGAGTGACCTTCCTGAAAGTCCCATTAGAGGAATTACACTCCTTGTGAGTGTTGCTGTTTTTTGTCATAGACTTCTATTAGATCTTGCAGGTTTGGTGTGCAGGAAAGCCGCAGGTAGTCGGGGCTGAGGAGTGTAAAGGACTTGTTTACATTTGCAGTTTTGGGGGCGGTAAAACCCCATAGTCCACTGTGGCTCACGACAGGCTACCAAATCATCTAAGTGGCCCTCGCGCTTCAAAAAGCAGAGCACCCCTGCCTTAAAAATTGTATGTAAACCCCCAACAATGTACTTTCACAATCCTTTTTAAAATGCAGTATATGCCAATTCAATTCTATCTTAAGAATTTGCAAAATTTTAGAGCATCTTATAAAAATAGTTGGGTGGAATTTGGTGCTTTTTTGCCTCCAGAGCTTTTCTGATTCTAGATGCTATGCAGAATAAGTTCTACACATAGTAATGCAATTCATTGTTGCCAGCCATGAGATGAGAAATTCCCATAGGCATCTATATGTCCTGTGCATGGCCATGAATCGAGACAAAGCTACTTGGCTTATCTTTGTGCCTAAAAAGAACTTATACTGTAGAAGCCATGCCCAAAAAATGGCAGAGGGCAAATGACTAGTACCCACTATTGTCTGAAGGCTTTCTACAGCAGATCTTTTCTCCATGACTGGCTTACCATGCATTGCTACATAAAGTATCTGTGTGGAGATGGTCAAATCGGTAAAGGAGCAGAGCTTTGCAAACCTGATATCAAGTTGGCCTCCCCGATGACTGGTTGGGGTAATGACCAACAAACAGCAAGAGAAGTGGAGAAAAGCACATGTACAGATCCACAGAATAAAAGCAGCAGGGAGAAGCTTGCAATGCAGGTCTACAGCTGCCTCTAGAGCAGTGATGGTGATGAACCTTTTTGAGCTTGAGTGCCCAAACTTCAACAGGTGTACAGAGCGGTGTGTCAGAGGTCATGTGCTTGCGTTCAGAGGACAGGTGTATGTAGAACAGTCATCACTCCTTCTAGATCACTTCTACAATGGAAGAAAGCAACCTGATCTCCACTAATCACTACAAGCAGACATCCAAAAACAGCCTGGAGGACAGAACTCTGCTCACCCCACCATATGTACAATCCCCGGGAAATCACACGGTCTGCTACAGCAATGGCCCCTTTAGGAGTCTCGGCCCTCCCCTCTCACCTATGCTCCCCCTCCTGAACATTGACTCTGGAACGCCGCATGGCTTTGAGTGTGGCATCATGTGCGATGATGTCCCTGGACTAGCTGCGACTCATTTCCGAAGCATGCGCACTGGTGATGGCCAGTGTGCGCTCCTTTCCGAGGATTGGCTGCCGGGGTTAGTGATTTGGTGACTTAGCTCGCGTGCCCACAGAGAGGGCTCTGCGTGCCAGTTGTGGCACGCGTGCCATAGGTTCGCCATCACTGTTCTAGAGCCTCTAAACTGCAGCTTGGGGGGGGGGGTGGACGAGACCCTTTGCTTGCCTTTATCCAAGACATTTTGGGTCACTACGGTATTCCTGCCACGGACATCAACAATAGGGCATAGTTCCTGCCACCGACACCAACAATGGGGTGCTGATCCTTTCACGGGCACCACCTGGAACTATCCCCCCCACCAACTTTGGGGCACCACTTAATTCGCACTGGCCAGTCTGGTCCTGTAAAATCTAAAGGACAGTAAACTGCCCTTTGTTTAGGAAGTTTATAGTCTCTGCTCTAAAGCAAGGAGAATATGACACTGTTGCCACATAACACAATTAGATTCATATATAAATATTGTCTTTTTGCAGACATTAAAAACATTTAAAAGTAGAACTCTACAAAGTTACTGAAGCCTTTATTCCATCTCGGGAGATATTCTCTCAGAGTTCTGCATAAATATTGTTCCACATTATGCCACTATCTTCAGAAACATTTAAACAATGAAATTCGACAGCCCTACTACCAAGTCAGAGAAAAAAAAAAAAAGGGTCAAATAAATGGTTATGCAAGACTGCAATGTTTAAATATCACAAGCACGAGCAGGATTTTTAAAATGGTACTGCCTGGCACAGTACAGTTATCCCAGGCATTCCGGGGAAGGGAATGCTTTCTTGGAAAGAAAACCCCTTTGATTGAATAGCTGTCTTTATAAACTTGGAATACCGTCCTATACACAGCACGCCTTAACACCCTCAGCATAATGAAAAATGCCAAAGAGATTTTAGTGTTTATATGTATTCTAAAACCTGAAGGACACAACCAACAAACTTCGATAAAGATCAAAGCAAGGTCGTTCAGCTGCATTTTGTAGATGTCTCAGTTTTGTCTAATTGTTTATTGTATACAAAGAAAAGAATGAGTCTTCTTTGCAATATTTTAACTGTACATGACCAGAACCATTATGATTTTTCAGGCATAATAAATGGTCAAAAAAGCCCTGTGTATACATGCAAACAGTTCCTGACATCACTACCCAATAGGCAGGTTGGTCAAGGCTAATGAGTTCTGATAAAACCTTTCCCTGCCGAGCATACACTCTGACCTTCAGTGCCAGCCACCTCCTCTGACAAACTCACGCACCTGTTCCCAACAAGTACATGCAGGGGTGTGACTTAAAGTGCTTTTTAAGCTACTCTGCCTAATTCATATCATCCGCTCTGTGTCCTAATGCGGTGTCCACCTGTGTGTGTGATTTATTAAAAAAAAATGCTGATAATACCTCATTTCAGAGCGCTACTCAGCGCTCACGTGAGCGGCTGGCTCTCTCTTCTTCCCATCTGACAGTTGCAGTGGACAGGGCCGAGATTCCCTCATCTGACAGTTGCAGTGGACAGGGCCGGGATTTCCTCATCTGACAGTTGCAGTGGACAGGGCCGAGATTCCCCCATCTGACAGCTGCAGTGGGTGGGGCAGAGATTCCCCCATCTGACAGCTGCAGTGGGTGGGGCAGAGATTCCCCCACTGACGCCAGGCGGGACAAGAGGAGGAGTGGAGAAGACGTGAGCGCCAAGCTCACACACACAGAGCAGATGGTATGAAAATAACAGTAATTTCAGTAGCACGAGGGGCGGGCACTGTCATGAGCTTGGAATTATTCCACTCACTACAGTGTACATGGCAATACCCAATGTGTAGCATGATCACTGCTTACTTAGGAACAGACCTTCTAGGTGAGCGTATGGATTGTGCATTTGTGGGGAGGTGGGGTTCCTTTTTTTTTTATTATTTAAAAACACTTCAAAATTTTCACTTACATAATTTGCTATCACAAAGATACCAACAAGCCTCCTATGTGATAGCATAGGGAAAATGTGAGGCTCTCTTTAACCACTTCAATACCAAGGGCGTCATATGATGTCCTTTACTTTGATAGGGGATATCTGAATGATGCCTGCAGCTACAGGCATCATCCAGGCTTAATCGTTCTTATAGGCGACGTCCCGCCCCCCCCCCCCCCGGCCGCCTTCCGGTGCTTCTCTGGGTTCTCCCGTGCCATCGGGGGCCGGAGAAAGAATCGACAGGCGCTGAATGACGACGATAGAGATTTCCACTGACCAGATGGTCACCAGTCATCTCTATGACCGTCACGCCCAGGTTCCCGGAAATAAACAAAAGCCGCAGTTGCGGCTATCAGTATGAGATCGGTGATTTTTTTTTCTGATCTCATGCTTTCCAGCCTGCAGGAGAGATGTGGGGTCTTATTGACCCCCGCATCTCTCCATAAAGGAGGACCTGTCACAATAGATTCCTATTACAAGGGATGTTTACATTCCTTGTAATAGGAATAAAACTGATCAATAAGAAAAAAAATAAATAAAAAAAAAAAAAAAAAAAAAAAGTAAAATAAAAGTAAAAAAAAACATTTTTTTAACCGCCCGTCCCCGGTAGCTCGTGTTCAGAAGCGAATGCACATGTAAGCCCCACCCACATATGTAAACGCCATTCAAACCACACATGTGAAGTATCACCGCGTTTGTTAGAGCGTGTGCAATAATTCTAGCACTAGACCTCCTCTAACTCTGAACTGGTAACCTGTAAAAATTTTCAAAGCGTCGCCTATGGAGATTTTTAAGTACCGAAGTTTGGCGCCATTCCATGAGTGTTCGCAATTTTAAAGCGTGACATGTTAGGTATCTATTTACTCGGCGTAACATCATCTTTCACATTAAATAAAAAAAATTGGGCTAACTTTACTGTTTTGTTATTTTTTAATTCATGTAACAGTTTTTTTTTTTTCCAAAAAAAAGGCGTTTGAAAAATGATTGCGCAAATACAGTGCAAGATAAAAAGTTGCAATGACCACCATTTTATTCCCTAGGGTGTCTGCTAAAAAATATTTATAATGTTTGGGGGTTCTGAGTAATTTTCTAGCAAAAAAATTATGATTTTTACATGTAGGAGAGAAGTGCCAGAATAGGCCCGATATTGAAGTGGTTAATGGGACCACCCTCTGTTCTAGCAAATTCAGCAAAATCTGTGCTCAATTTGCTTGTTTTCCCAGCCATAGCCACTGGGGTTTGACAGCTCTGAACTTGGAAGTGTTCAGAGCAAAGCAGTTCCTGATTCACTCCACAGAGGGTGGAAAGTTAAAAAGGAGAAGTTTACTTTTTTTTTGTTGCAGGAGCCAGTAAAGCATTGTACCAATGATTAGCAGATCGCTGATGCCATGCAGGTCTCCTGCAGACCTGTCAGTGCATTTGCTTGCTTGTACAAGGTAGCCGATGCATTCTGACAGGAAGAATCAATGAGCTACCACAGTGCCATGGTAGTTCATTGAAAACTTCAAGCCGTCAGCCGCAAAGGATGTCAGGACTTGTAGTTCATACACAGAGCCCCACATGACTGTGCTGTTTTCAAAGTGACAACTAGTATGGGGTACTGCTGCCATAGGGAAGATGAGCAGTGGGCGGCAGCTGCAGCAGTGGGAACATGAACTTATCCTTTAAATATATTTGCAATTTGTGTCAGCTGCAAGTTCATTTTAAGCTTTTGAATCCCAAGACAAATGGAAAATATCAGGGAAAGGGTTAAACCTGTAGACTAAGCACAATACTTGTCAGATTCAAAGTAATGAAAATATGGATCTTTCACATTTAGGCAGTTGTTTTTCCAGGCTTGGCAATACAAACTAAAAAAATTGCTTACCCACACCAGACCACAAAGCAGTGAATCTGCTGGTATGTGCTCTGTCCACAATGGCCAATGTATTCATTAAAAGTGGTCACATGAACTGATGTCCTGATATTTTAAGTGTTTCTAAAGCCAAAAACTTTTGGATAAAATAGGGATGGGTAAAAGCCCCTGTCGGCTTTTTATTGATGTTCCTGTCCCTGCTGAGATACTCCCGCTCTGTCTCTGAGACAGAAGGTAAGAATTTCAAAATTTTGCAGTTGTTCCCAAAATAAAAAGTAAAAGGAAATTTTCCACTGATGATATAGCTCTCAAAGGAGAGAATTTCCCCTGTTTAAAATATCCTGTCATATGGTGTATCCTGGTAAAGGAAATGAGAAGTCTCTCTAAAGCGTTACAAACAGTTAAAAAAAAAAAAAAAAAAAAAAAAACCACTTATGTCGAGCTCATTAAGAATGGCACCCGAACACATAAGTTCAATAGATGGCTCTACACTGTAGTATACAATGCACACTGGAGAGTGTTAACCGAAAAGGTGCTGGTCTTGTTTTTTCTTCATTGCTGCGGGTTGTGTGCCCATTCTAAATTAATGGGCTGCGTTAACACTCCAGCAATAATGGTAATTCAGTCTAAGCAGGCTAAAGATACGCGCAGTGAAGGCAGCAAACAAACTGGGAAACTAGTAATGCAAAACAGCAAAAAAAAACAAAACACAAAAATAGATTTCAGCAAGTGGCAGACTTGACCTCATTTCATGCATAATGCTGACAGGATCCCCATAAAATCTGCAGTAACTTTGGAGGTAAACATTTTCTGTTCTAAAATATGAGAAAGTAATGGTACTTGTAAGCATGAATCGGATCAAGTGAGTGCTGGCAAAGGTTAAAAATAATTAAACAGAAGAACTGTACACAAGTAAACCTGACAAAATATCTAAACTAAACATTGGGTATGAACACGTACCTCGGCTGATCCGCTGCTTCTCCCCAGACAATATGCCTGGCGTGTCTATAATGCTAATGCTCTCTAGGACAGGATTAGGCAGTTGTGCACACATGAACCTAGAAAATGAAAAAAAGAAAAAAAACAAAAACAAAAAACAGAGTAACTACAAAATGCTATTAGGAAAGAAAAAAAAAAAAAAAAAAAAGCATTATTGATCCAAAACACTTAGCACACAGGGTACTGGACAAGGCAAATTATTAATCAAATGTACATACTGAGTAAAGAAATATTTATAAATGGCTGGAAGGTATAAACATGTATCGTATATACTAGAGTATAAGCTGACCCGAATATAAGCCGAGGCACCTAATTTTACCACAAAAAACTGGGAAAACTTATTGACTCAAGTATAAGCCTAGGGTAGGAAATGCAGCAGCTACTGTAAGTGGAAAAGAGGGTCAACAATGCCCTTTGCAGCCTCACTGTGCCGATCTGCACACCTGATCATCCCGTGTCATGCAGTCAGACGGCGGCTATCCAGTGTACAAAAGCCACGCTGCCTCCTCATCCTCGTCCATGATAGATGGAACACTCAGTTTCCCAGTAGTGAGTCAGTGTTCAGCCTATCATGGACATGCTCTCGTCCTCGTCCCTCCTCCTACCAGGACAGGAAACACATTAACCCCCACCAGATAAAAGGGCGGTCCTCCAGGCCCCATATCAGTTTGAGAACAGTAGGACGTCCCTGTAAAATATATGCATAATACACATTATAATAATAATACACATAATACTTCCAGACAAAACCGGGTGGGAATCTGGCCGTCCTGGAAGACTCTCAGAAAACGAGTTACTGGTAAGTCTAACTCAGCTTTTCTCTAAGCGTCTTCCAGGACAGCCCATGAGACAATGAGCCAGAACTTACCAGTCTAGGGAGGGACAACTGCCTGAAGGCCCTAAGACCAAACGCCTGTTCCTGAGCAGAGAGGAGATCCAGGCGATAACGTTTAAAGCGGAAGTAAACCCATCCATTAAACAGCTACCTTTCCGGCACGTGCCGGAAATGTAACACTCCCATTGGTTGGGCTCTCAACCAAACTGTCAAACCATCCAATGGCCGGTGTCATAACTGATCACATGTGCAGCATCATGGCAGTTCTAGACTAAATAGAGGCCAAGATGGCGGCTTCCTTGGCTGAAAACGATAGGAGGGTTTACTTCCACTTTAATGAAGGTCGAAAAACTGGACCATGTGGCAGCCCTGCAAATTTGTTCCCTTGAGGCTCCAGCCTTCTCAGCCCAAGACGCAGAACAAGGCTCTTGTTGAGTGCGCAGTGACAAAAAGGCAGAGAAACTTTCCTGTAAATTTCAGAAATAGCTTGCTTTATCAATCTAGCCAAGGAGGCTTTAGATGCACTCTTTCCCTTGTGTGCTCCCGAAGAGAGGACAAACAAGGCGTCCGTTATTCTAAAAAGGTCTTGGTGACCTCAAGGCAGACGAGAAGAATTCTTCTCACGTCTAAAAAACTACATTTTATTTCTTGGTCGCCCTTTGGCGAACTACAAAAGTTTGGCAGTACAATGTCCTGGCCACTTTAGGCAGAAATCCTGGATCAGTTTTCAAAACAACCGATCCTCAAAAATTGTGAGGAAAGGCTCCCTCATTGATAGGGCCTGTAACTCACTTACTCTACGAGCTGAGGTAATTGCCACAAGAAAAATAGTTAAGGTAAGTAACTTAACTGAAATATCCTCTAGGGGCTCAAAAGGGAATTCTACCAGAGTTTGAAGCACCAGGGACAGGTCCCAGGTTGGACAACTTCTAACCACTACTGGCCTAGAAATGGATTTGAAGAATCTAGCTATAGTGGGATTTTCCAAGAGAGAAAATTGGAGAAAAACATTGATAGCTGCTGCCTGTACCTCTAAGGTACTAACTGAAAGACCTTTGTCTTAACCTCTTGACATCCGGAGGCCATCATATGACGGCCTTGACTTTCCTGGGTTATATCTGAATGATGCCTGAGGCTACAGACATCATTCAGATACTGGCATTTTCAGCCGGCGATTCCGTACACCATAAGAACGATCATAGCGGCTGTTTCGCCGCTTGATCGTTCTTACGGGCGGCGAAAGGGGACGTCCCCCCTCCCGCCGCCCTCCGGTGCTTCTACCGACTCACCTTAGCGATCGGTGAGTCGGAGAGCGGAATCCGCCGGCGCCGGATGTAGATCATAGAGATTTCCGGTGGACCAGATGGTCGCCGGAGTCTCTATGATCGTTTGGAGGCCGGGCGCGATGTTATGACGTCACGACTGGCCTCTGCATTCAAAAAAACGGCGCCGCTTCGGCTGGGAAGCGGTGATCGTTGTTTTTTTTCTTTTTTTGATTTTAGGCTTCCCAGCCTAGAGGTGAGATGTGGGGTCTTATTGACCCCATATCTCACTGTAAAGAAGACCGATCATGTCATATTCCTATTACAAGGGATGTTTACATTCCTTATAATAGGAATAAAAGTGATCAAAAAAACTTTTTTTTAAAAAAAGTGTCAAAATAAAAAATTTTAAGTAAAATTAACAATAAATACATTTTTTTTTTTAAAGCGCCCCTGTCTCCGTGAGCTCGCACGCAAAAGCGAACGCATACGCAAGTCCTGCCCACATATGAAAACGGTGTTCAAACCACACATGTGAGGTATCGCCACGAACGTTAGAGCGAGAGCAATAATTTTGGCCCTAGACCTCCTCTAACTTAAAACATGTAACCAGTAAAAAATTTAAAGCGTCGCCTATGGGGATTTTTAAGTACCAAATTTTTGCGCCATTCCACGAGTGGGTGCAATTTTGAAGCGTGACATGTTAGGTATCTATTTACTCAGCGTAACTTCATCTTTCACACAATGCAAAAAAATGTGGCTAACTTTGCTGTTTTGTTTTTTTTTGAAGCATGAAACTGTTTTTTTTTTTTTTTAAAAACGCGTTTGAAAAATTGCTGCGCAAATACCGTGCAAGATAAAGTTGCAATGACCGCCATTGTATTCTCTAGGGTCTCTGCTAAAAAAACATATATAATGTTTGGGGTTTCTATGTAATTTTATAGCAAAGAAATTATGATTTTTGACATGTAGGAGCGAAGTGTCAGAATTGGCCTGGATGCGAAGTGGTTAATCTTTGATTTTCAGATAACCACAAGTTAAATTTCTTCCAAACCTTGGAATATATGGCTCTAGTGACTGGTTTTCTGCAATTTACCATGGTCTTGACTACTTTGTCAGAGAACCCCTGGGGGCACTTAGTATCTTTTCTTCAGATACAAGGCCGTCAAGCTTAAGGAAACCACCTGTGGGTGCGACACTGGACCCTGCAATAATAAGTCTTCTCTCTTCGGAAGACTCAGTGGAGGCTTTGAGACCAGAGTCTGTAACAGGGAAAACTATGGCCTCTTGGGCTAGAAAGGGGCTATTAGGATAAGATCTGTTTCTTCTAGAAGAAACGTTTGGAATTAGCCTGATGGGCGGGAAGGCGTAACAGAGGCTAAATAGCCACGGATTCGCCAGAGCATCGATCCTTAATGATCGATCCGCTGGGTTCAGAGAAAAGAACTTCTCAGTCTTGCAATTGTTCTGCAAACAGGTCTGCTTCGGGACATCCCCATCTGTTGGTGAAACCCGCAAAGATTTCGGGATGAAGGGACCAATCGTCTCAACATACCTGGTAGCGGCTGAGATAATTTGCCAGACAGTTTTGTGTCCCCTTCAGGTGCACTGCTGTAACTGAGGCTAGATTCCCTTCTGCTCATGATAAAATCTATTGTCGGATAGAATCTGGAGATTGTGACCCCCGATTTCCTCTGAAATGTTTGCAAGGCTCTCTGATTCGATAAAGCTTTTGCTTCCCTTGAGGACTATTCTCCCTGTGCCATTGTGTTGCCGAGGTGGGCTCTCCATCCCCAGGAACTCGCATCCATTGTGATCCTCTGGGATATAGGAATGGACCATGGTAGACCTCTTGTTAGGTGCAGGTGTGTCCTCCACAAGCTTCTTTTTACCCTAAAGGGTAACAAGACCCTCGATTCCAGGGAACTTGCATCTCCATCCCAGTTCCTTAGTAGAAACAGCTGTAACGGGCGTTGATGAAATCTTGCCCACAGCACTGCGGGAAAGCAAGAGGTCATCAGACCCACTGCTCTTGAAACCACTCTCAGTGAGATCGACTGATTGTTCGCATCATTTTTGAGACCTTTTCCTGCGGGAGAAAAACTTTTCTTGGTCTACTAAGCAAAATTCGTACCCTAGATATGTCACTTTCTGGGCCGGATTTAAGGAAGACTTCTTTGTTTTTTAACCAGCCTAGAGATTGAAGTAAGTCCTGTACAGTCTGGAGATCCGCTAATAACTTTTGGTATGACTCCGCCACCACTAGGGAGGTCGTCCAAGTAAGGGATAATAGTTATCGCCTTTAACCTTAGCAGAGCCAGCGCCTCCCCCAACACCATTGTTAAAAATGCATGGGGTTGAGGATAGACCGAAGGGGAGGGCTTGAAATTGAAAGTGTTGAATCTTTGTTCACATCTTGACCGTTAGTCTCAAGAATCTTTGGAAGGCTGGAAGGATAGGGATGTGCAGATAGGTATCCCTCAAATCCAAAGGGGCCATGAAGCAGTTTGGGTAAAGCAGGTTTTTGATTGAGACACCGTCTCCATACGAAAGTGCTTGTACCTGATCAAACGTTTTAGAAACCGGAGGTTCAGGATAAGCTATTTGCCTAACAGCTTTCTGATGACAAATATATTGGAATAAAATCCCTTGCCCTGATCCGACTGGGGAACCAGGATCAGGACCTTTCGATCTAACAAGTCTCCAATTTGGAGACCAAGGGCCCTCGCTTTTACCCGATCTTGGGGAGGGAAGGTGACCAATAATCGCTCTGGTGGCTGGCAAGAAAATTCCAGCCTGTACCCATTGGTCATTGGGTCCAGGATGAATGGACTTGAGGTGACTGCTGCCCACTGTGGGAGAAAAGCCCTCAATCTTCCTCCCACTGGGAGCTGTGTATGAGAAAGGGCTGGCAGTGATTTATTCCTAAACTTTAGAGTGTGCTGGCAGTGCTGTCCTAGGAGACAGTGCGGGGGGGGGGGGGGCTGTGTATTGTGCACATTCAATTTTAGTTGACTAAAATGTACTGGAGATCTTAGTTGACTAAAATATGATGACTAAAATGGGACTAAAACTAAAATGGTATTTTAGTCCTAAGACAAAAAACTAAATCGAAATTTGCTGCCAAAATTAACACTGGCGCCCGCACGTGTGCCCCCATGAAATGCGACTCTCCGTGGGGGCACTCAAGAAGAGGAGCAGCCAGGAGTGCCACTAAGGGACCCCAGAAGAGGAGGATCGGGGCCACTCTGCAAAACCCTCGCACAAAAGGTGGCAAGTATGACATGTTTGTTATTTAAAAATACATAAAAATTAACTTTTTTAAAGTGGTCGTAAAGGCATTTTTTTTGTTTTTTTAAAAACAACAAACATGTCTATACTTACCTGCCCTGTGCAATAGAATTGCAGATAGGCCCAAATCATCCTCTGCTCGGGTCCCCCATTGGAGCTTCTGGCTCCTCCTCCCTTGCTGGTGTCCCCAATAGGAAACTGTCATGAACCTTGGAATACTGGATTGTCATGAAGCTTGGAATACTGAAGTATTTCTCCTCCGATTTATAATGCTGGGACAAATACTGTTAAGAGATGCTGATGTCAATTCCAGCCACCTGTCTGCCTGTTGCCTGCTAGAATGTGTATTGTAGATAAATCTAGTATGGGATCTAAGAGTCATTAGATCCCCATTGTTGTTTGTGTTAATTAACTCTGCTATTGTATGACGAAGAGTTCGGTGTTGATTTGTGATAATGTTGATTGTGTTTTCTGAGCTACAAGACGGCCAGTCTGGCCTAAAGGTCATGACTGAGCCCATGTTAATTAGGTTTCTGGTCACAGGTGTATGTTCAGAGTAATATGAGCAGGAGGTATACACCTCCTCTTTTACTGTATAAAAGAGCCTGTATTCCTTTCAATAAAAGAGATCAATGTTTGAACTTACATAAAGCCTGCCTGGTGTTTGTTCTGAGCTATCACAACTGGATTCGAACGGCACATAGCTGTAGTTCTAATCCCGGAGCATCGGATGACTGAACCATCAGACGTTGCAATCTGATTCTATAGAGGCAGAGGAGTGTCGGGAGAGTGGAACCGTGCGAGCAGGGGCTCGTTACAGAAACCTACACACACACACACACACACACACACACACACACAATGACTCAGCCCCTACCCCCTCGTCACTAGAGTTGATGGACAGTGGCTTACGCTGCCATCAATCTGCCCAATGAGCAGCGACAGTACACGTTGCTGGATCGGGCTCAGGTAAGAATAAGAGCGTGCCGAAGGACATCCTGCAGCAGAAAAAAATGCATTCAGGCAATGTATTAATTAATTAATACAGGACAGGATACTAAAAAAGCCAAGGATCCTTTCCCAGGATCATGCATGTAGGCCGGATTGTTTGTTTTTTTGTTTTTTTAAAAATCTTGCAACATAGAAGGGGATACTACAATATAGCATTTATGTGCTGTGTACTGCAGGGTTCAATTAAGGCCTCATGCACACGAGACTCTGTTAAACACACGTTCAGAGGCAGTTGGACACTTTTTTCAACTGCCCCTGAACCCATTCAATGTTATCCTATGTGTCCATGTGCACAGTCTCATTTTTTTTGGCGTTTTTAGGCAGTTGTGCTTAACCTTGTTTTTCCAGAAGCAAAAAAATGGGTTCAGACGCAAAAGTTTTCCACGTTTCAGACGCCAAACGCCGGTACCTCGCTTAGCCGCGTTTGTGCTTATAAGTGCTTTTAAAGGAACATTTTACGACCCGACTTTGGGGCCCCATATCTCAGGGCCACTTGGTGCTAGGAACTTTGGTGTGCAAACAGTGGAACTAGCACTACAACATATCCAAATTTGGGGTTCCTAGCACCAAGTGGCCCCGAGATATGGGGCCCAAAGTTGGGT
The DNA here is from genome assembly GCA_037952925.1 of Lithobates clamitans. Lineage (NCBI taxonomy): Eukaryota > Metazoa > Chordata > Amphibia > Anura > Ranidae > Lithobates > Lithobates clamitans. The sequence goes on from JBBGZY010000427.1 coordinate 4,466,459, forward strand.
CGGAAAATGTCATTCTCTGCTGCAGAAGTGCTTGACATTTTGCAACCCGAATTTGGGGCCCCAAATTTGGTGTGCCAACACAATTGGACTAACACTACAACATATCCAAATTTGGGGTTCCTAGCACCAAGTGGCCCCGAGATACGGGGCCCCAAATTTGGGTGGCAAAATGTCACTCTGCTCTGCAGACGCTTCTAGACGCAAACGCAGTAAAACGCGGATAAACGCGGCATGCAAATGCGGCAAAATAAGCGTTTTTAAACGCCGGTTTCAGCTTTTAAAAATATGTGTTCAGCAGAGTTTGCACCGGCGTCTTGTGTGCATGAGGCCTTAAAGAAAATCAATATATTCTTTGAAAAGAAATAGCTGCAATTTGGTCTTCAAGATAGGGTGTGCTAAAACAGTCATTATTGGCCCTGGTCCCTACTGGTGATTCACACATGTTTCTCTAGGGTGGGAGCAGCAAAGGAAAATCATCTGAGGGCAAGGGAAATGTAGAGGCCAATGCATAGGGTAATGTGGAAGAAACAAGCCATACTTTTTTTCAAAAGCAAATGTATGTTCCAACCTTCCATTTTCACAACATTCAGCAAAAGAAAATAAGATTTTAAGATGCCACTGTAAGCAGATAAGGCATATTGCAACTACCCCCAGTTTTAACAGGAACAGCAGTCTGTTTTTACAAGAGGATGATTTGAATTAAATTACTAAAATAGAAATGTCAGTCGGGAGAGGGGTGTTGTATTTATCGTTTCAGACAATTAACGTGACATTTCAAGGCAACATTTGCACGGGAAAGTTGTACCGGAGCGAATGGAAGAAGCTGGAATCTACAAATTCCTGCAAATGTTTCATCCACATTTGAGCCGATAGCTACTGCCACCAAGTCACGTACACTTCAATGACAGTTCAGTGATAGCCACAGCTATCCGTGGCTGTCCACCCTGCCAGTGATTACCTGCTGTGATCACTGCTAGAAGCACACAATAGACCAGCACCAATAAGGTTCTACTCGCTCAGCTCCTTCTGTATATAAAAACTTGCATGCTCAATGACCTGACCAACTACTGTGTATGTCACCTGTGGTTAAAATGCTCAGTCTGGAAACCTCAGACAGTCTTGTATGATGATTACCATTCCCCCAAGATAAACAGACTCTGGACTGTCTGTAGGGAGCACACCTGTCCCTCTCCACTGGGCAAACAGGAACACTTATGCCTCGTTTCCACTGAGTGGATCGGTTTGGGTCGGTACAGTTTGAATGGCCTAGAATGGTCCGGTCTATTCTGGAGAGCGTTTCCACTGCAAGTGGGACCACAAGGGGCCATACAGGGTTTAGAAAAAATGCCTCAGCATAGCACAGCAGAGGGTTTTCTCTCAGCCAATCAGTGGAATGTATCATAGCTCCGCCCTAACCGACCATTCCATTTTCTATGGCCCCACATCTGAAGCAGGACCCTGAATGGAGCGGTTCGGTTGTATGGGCCGCTTTCAAAATGGAAACACCCAAAATAGCATACCGTACCAAACCGATCTGCTCAGTGGAAACGAGGCATTAAGGTCCTGTTAGTAATAAAAGCTGTCATGTGCAGACATCTCGCCATACTCTAGTCCAGGGATATGCAATTAGCGGACCTGCAGAAGGACAAGTCCCATAAGGCATAGCAAGACTGACAGCCACAAGCATGACACCCAGAGGCAGAGGCATGATGGGACTTGTAGTTTTGCAACAGCTGGAGGTCCGCTAACTGCATATCCCTGCTCTAGTCTAACGTCTATGGCCACCCAATCCCCACCGCTATTTGAACAAATAAAATTGTATATATGGTCACTGCCAGACCCTCTATTATAGTTAGGCATAGCACACTGTATAAATCTTTTATAAAAACGAGACTTGTAAATACTCATTTAGAGCCATCTTCAGGCCGGTCACACGACTCACGGCCGCTGTATACCTCCGATACATGGCTTCTGCAGGAGGGGCCGAGATCTCCCTCTGACGTCAGCCAGTGAGGTCACATGGCCGCTAAGCCACTCCTGCAGTAGCCCTGGAAACCGGTCTAGAGTCACGTGACCGGCCTGAAGATCGCACTAAAAAACGGTATTTACAAGCCTCATTTTTATAAAAGATTTATACAGTGTGCTATGCCTAACTATAATAGAGGGGCTGGCAGTGACTATATATACACAATTTTATTTATAGAAATAGTGGCGGGGATTTTGGGGGGGGGGGGGGGACACGAACACGGAGCCAACAGGCAGGGACGAGGGGGTGAGGGGAAGAGAGGAGAGAGCTGAGAGCAGGGGGGCTGCGCATGACGGGACATACGCTGACCACGGTGGTCAGGGCTCAGTAGCCCAGATTTTCGTGGTCATTACAGAGAGAGAGGGATACAAGAAGTGGCAGGTTCAGCCACGTTTATTTACAGGTTAGAGGGGAGCAGATTACATAGGACAAGCGCTCTGCTGTTTAATATGCTTTAAGGGACCAGGATATCTTTTTTTTTGTGTTAACAAACACTAAGTCCAGCTTACCGCTGGTTCTATATTCCACAAACAATAGCTCCTTCAAGTACACATTGTAAAGAATTTAAGGGCATTCCCAGAAAAAAAAAAAAAATCCCCTGACTCAGAGAACAGAACACAGTGTGATAGCAACGCTGGAGATCCCCAAATTATGCTTTCTCAAAATACTTCAGACTGTCTAATCTGTGAGTACAGTCAGCAAAACAAGAACAGGGAAACTATACTTTAGCTTCTTTATACCTGGAATCTGTCTTTGCATATCAGCAATAACTTTTTTTTTTTTTTTTCCAGTAAACAAGCTTACAACACAGCCACAGAAAGAGAACAAACTAAATAAAGTAACTGATGACAATTACAGTTGCTTTATATATATAACAATATAGCAGTAAAGGAAAAATTTTTGCAAGGTTTATAGTCAGCAAGAAGAACTTCATGGATTGATGTGCCTCCTTTTTTCCCCCCATTCACCATATTAGAGTCCACATTAGCAAGAAGAGAAGACATAATATGCGTTACAGAAAGTAGATCCCCTTGTCATGCATTTGCCAAGGCCTTGATCACAGGTTTATTGTGCGCACTAACTGAATGCTCCCTGGCTTTGAAGTGAGAAAAGTTGGGATAAATGGCTTGTAAAAAAAAAAAAAAAAAAAAAAAAAAAAAACCCGAACACACCAAGAGGGTACGGTCAGAGGATATGGGTGTGTATTATCCAATATCATTGATTAGGAGTGTGCTATAATTCACTTTGTTTTACACTAAAACATGGCTGTTTTACACAATGGGGCTGTATTAAAAAAAACTGAGTAAGCAATAGTTTAAAAAGAATGACATACACTCTTCCCCTCACAACATTTTTTTTTTTTTTTTTTTTTTTACACTGAAAAATGTGTCCATACAGTTCCTGCTTTATTCATGTAAGGATATCCTGAAGACAGGTTTGAATGATAAAATAACATCCTTCAGCTGGACAAGCAATGATAATACAAAGAGTTCAAACAGACAAAATAGGGAAGTTTTTGACAGACTGCCCAATAAAAATGAATAGGCAAAGCAATAAGCATCAATATTCCAAAAAAATAAAAATAAATAACGGTCCTTCAAGTGATATTCCGGGCAAATAGAAAAAGATTTCTTTAAAGCAGTTAAAGTGATATTAAGACTTCTTTTTTTTCAAATAACAAACATGTCATAATTCACCTGCTCTCTGCAATGGCCCAGTGTTTAGCTTTGTTGTGTTTGCACATTTTTTTTTGTGTTTAAAGCGGAGTTCCAGGCTTTTTTTTTTTGTTTATTAAAACTCAGCAGCTAGAAAAAGTTTAGCTGCTGACTTTTAAGAAACAGCAACTTACCTGTCCCACGGTCCAGCGATGCGGCCGCACGGAGCCTTGCTCCTCTCCCCCTCCTCTCCGAGGCGCCTCCATTGAAACTGTGGGCACCCGACCGTGACAGCTTGTGGCTTCACAGCCGGGCGCACACGGCACGAGTTGTGCTCTCCGAATGGACAGGCAATCTTCTGGGACCTGCGACGTGCCCCAGAAGATTGCCGAGAGGGAGGGGATGCCTAGGGGGAGGGGCGGAGATGCCTAGGCGGCCCGTACTCGAAAGTGGGACAGGAAATCCTAATCAAAACCAGGCACCCACTCCCCACCAAAAAAAAAATTACATGCCAAACATGGCATGTAAGGGGGTGATGAGTGCTTAAAGCAGAAGTTCAACTTTTGGGTGGAACTCCGCTTTTAGGAGTAATGTGCCATACAAGAGCATCTATAGGACAGGATCACACATTTTTGCGCAACTTTCAGGAGCTCCCATTGAAATCTACGCGGCCCAAAATAACCAAATCTGCTTAAAAGAAGCTCTTTGTAAGCGACAGGCACCCGAGTACCTAGGTGTGAATAGGCATCATTTAAAGCAATGGGATTTTCCAGGTTCAGCATTTTGTAGCTTCGAGCTACAAAATGCTTAGGCGTGGATGGGGCCTTAAAGGAGAAGTACAGACAAAGCTTTTTGGGCCATATTTCTATGGATTGCAGGAGTGCAGTTTGTTCTGCATCCCGGAGACACACTTTTAGCTGACAGAGGGCCATTAAGAGCCTAAGCCAGCCCCACCTGCCCCCCGCCACAGTTCAGCACTCCAGTGAGTGCTGGAGGGGCAGAGCAGAGAGCTGGAGACTGACAGTCACAGCTCTCTGCTCATAGAAGAGGGGGAGACCTGAGCGATCAGCGACGTTTTATCACTTAGTTCTCAGGGTAGAGCCAGTGGGGGACAGCTACAGCTGGTATCGGTGCTGCAGCCATTTAGGGGAAGGGGGCTGCCCTATGCAAAGCCATTGCACAAACCAGGTAAGCATGACAGGTTTGTTTTTTTAATTACAACCTTTAGAACCACTTTAAAGCCTGCCTTCTACTGAATAGCTACATGCCCTTCATCTTGAGCTGATCCTCATAGCATTGCACACCACCAACAGCTAAGAGTGACTGTACACAGAGTCCCCTGTGGAGAACTTTTGTTAAAAAGCTGGGAAATCTTTATATGTGATCTGTGTTTACACAGGGCAAGTGCTCACTTCACTGGCCTGAATGATGTCCCTTACAGTTAAATCATTGCACACATTGTATACAGTGTGTCAAGAAACAGCCAAGAATTGCCACTAATAGGAAGTTAATAGTTATCTGTGAAATGAATGCTTGAATTATATATTCACAAAGTCAGCTGCTGACATTACTGACAATGGCTCAACATGTGTCCCTCCAGCTGCTGCAGAATTACAATAATAAAACCCCACAACCACAATACTGTATATTTTATAGAGTGCCGCAGACAGGCCGATCTTATAAATGGTGAGGAGACCTGCCCAATCTCAGTGATCGCAGAGGAACTATTACAAGTACAATATTCAGTATTTCTGCATACCCAGATGAAGCATCACTGCCTTGACTGAGCACCGCTCACAGAGGTCTGCCCAAATCTATATTGTTCCAGGAATATGCAGGGTGGTCCCTTTATCACTGCTGAGTATAGTATGCTTGATGTCATACAGTTTACACAATGCTCACAGCGGCCTCATGTATTAGTAAGCGTTCAATTGGGCCTATTTAAAGTGATAGCAAAGCTAAAGTTAAGCTTTGAAAAAAGTGTGTTTTTTTTATTTTGTTTTTTTAAGATTCATACTTACCTAGGTGTATGCAGCATTGGTCCAATGCTGAATCTGTCCCCTGGAGCCTCTAACACTGAGAACCGAGCGATTGAACATCGCTGATTGCTTAGTTCTCACAGCTCCCTTAGCAGAGAGCCGGTGACTGTCAGTCATTGGCTCTCTACTCTGCCCCTCCTCACTCACTGGAGTGCTGGACTCTGGAAGGGGCAGGAATGGATGGCTCAGGCTCTCAGTGGCCTGTTCAGGTATTTGGGCGGATCCCGACTTCATTGTCACGATCCTGCCCGAGCCTGGACCGTCTCTGAAAGTGGGCTGCAGCCTGCTGAAAACGGATCACAGGAGTACAGAACAAACTGCACTCCTGTGAGCCAAAGGAGAAAGATAGCCAAATGAGTTTTGGTTGTACTTCCCCTTTAAATAATATGACCATAGCAAATCGTAAACATTCACTCTGCTGAAGATGGAACCTGATTGCCCATTAGAAGTTGCTACACCTAAACCAAACCTGTCCACAAATAGATTAGAAGCCAAACTAAGGCAAGTCCTAATACCTTAAAGCCAAACTAAGGCAAGTCCTAATACCTTAAAGGGGAACTTTCCTCCATGGTTTCTTGTGCTGGGAAAGTCCCATATTTGACTTTCATTAGGACAACTACTTCCAAGGGTTGTATAAACACCTTGCAGTCGCTGGACCCCTAGCCTCCCCACCACCACCGTTTTACTTACCTGCGGCCCTGAATTTCCGGCGGCGCGTTCCCTCCTTCCCCCTCTCAACGGGCTCCTGGCTCTTGATTGGATAGATTGATAGCAGCGCAGCCATTGGCTCCCGCTGCTGTCAATCAAATCTAATGATGCAAGGGCTGAGTCCTGCATTCGGCCTCTATGAACACCGAATGCTGGACTCGGAAGCGCGCCTGCAAGGCAGCGCCCTGGGGAGAGAGCTTCTCCAAGGGGGTTATCTAATGCGGGGAGGAGCCGCAAGAGCCGCCAAGGGACCCCAGAAATGGATGTTCGGGGCCACTCTGTGAAAAACGAGCTGCACAGTGGAGGCAAGTATAACATGTTTGTTATTTAAAAAAACAATCCGTTCGTCACCAGCCCCTCCGTGTTACTTACCTGAGCCCCTTCATCTCTTCGACAGGGATGCGCTGTCCCTCTCTCCACGGGATTCCAGCTTGATTGGATAGATTGATAGCAGCGCAGCCATTGGCTCCCGCTGCGGTCAATCAAATCCTATGATGTGGGGGCGGGGCTGAGTCTGGCATTTGTGTCTGTGGAGGCAAAATGCTGGACTCGGGAGCGCACCTGTAAGGTAACCCCCTCAGGAGAACGCTTCTCCTAGGGGGTTATCTGATGAGGGGGAGGAGCTGCGAGAGCCGCTGGGGGACCCCAGAAGAGGATGTTCGGGGGCCACTCAGGGGTAAGTATGACATGTTTGTTATTGTAAGAAAAAAAAAAACGATCCTTCACAATCACTTTAAATCATTATCCTAGGACTGCAGTCAAGCAGGCAGAGTGAAGAATGTGCAGCAGTGTTCCCAGCATAAGACAGCAAGATAACTTAGATTTCACTCCATTCCCCAAACAACGCATCTTCAAGTGTCACTAAAGGTGATTTATTTTTTAAATGTTGGATAGAGTGGAGAGAGATTGGAATTCTTGTCAGCTTGTTGCCTGTGTCCATGGAGATTCATCAGCAGCCACAGATTTGACAGCACAGAGCAGGTCAAGTGAGATAGATCCTGGCTGCAGATTACCCGCATATACTTTGAGGACTGGAATACTCTCACAGCCTCAGTACACACAAAACACATGGACAGCAAGACATAAAAGTCGTGTCCAAATCGCATCAAGTTGCACTACATACACAACCTATCCTAAAGTTGGCTGTCATGTACTGAGATGTGATCAATCCAAGCATGAGTGATGCCAAACAAGTGATTCATCATTGATTAAATAATCAAACGCATACGGTATCAAATTGGAAACACAACCAATTAGAAATGATCTATGAAAAAAGATTATTTCATCAATCTGTGTTACGATTGGTTGTCTGACACACAGATATTCATCTGATCAGCCAGAAATTATACAATTCTGCCAAAGCCGATCAACTTGTCATTGTCAAAATTGTTTGAACACTCACTGATATTAATCAGATGGAGGTTTGTGACTTGCAGTAAATTCTTCCATGTGATGGTCTGTGAGGCATTCATATGGATACCGGAGAGGTCTCCATCATTGGGTGAGGTCAGGGAGGGAGGGGCCTCTCTAATGAAAAACCCCAATTATACAAAAAGGTACAAATAAGAACCTAGGAGGAAGTCTGCACTCAGACAAGGACCATAGTTAGGAGAGATTTCTGACACTCCCCCCTCTTGTGGAGGTCAGATGTGGGGGAATGCTGGGACCTGTAGTCCCTGATATGGAGAATGCTGGGACCTGTAGTCCCTGATATGGAGAATGCTGGGACCTGTAGTCCCTGAGATGGAGAATGCTGGGACCTGTAGTCCCTGAGATGGAGAATGCTGGGACCTGTAGTCCCTGATAAGGAGAATGCTGGGACCTGTAGTCCCTCAGACATGGGGGAGTGCTGGGACCTGTAGTCCCTGATAAGGGGTAGTGCTGGGACCTGTAGTCCCTGATAAGGGGTAGTGCTGGGACCTGTAGTTCCTCAGACATGGGGGAGTGCTGGGACCTGTAGTCCCTGAGATGGAGAATGCTGGGACCTGTAGTCCCTGATAAGGAGAATGCTGAGACCTGTAGTCCCTGATAAGGAGAATGCTGAGACCTGTAGTCCCTGATAAGGAGAATGCTGGGACCTGTAGTCCCTGATAAGGGGTAGTGCTGGGACCTGTAGTGCCTCAGACATGGGGGAGTGCTGGGACCTGTAGTTCCTCAGACATGGGGGAGTGCTGGGACCTGTAGTTCCTCAGACATGGGGGAGTGCTGGGACCTGTAGTCCCTGATAAGGAGAACGCTGGGACCTGTAGTCCCTGAGATGGGGGAATGCTGGGACCTGTGGTCCCTGATATGGAGAATGCTGGGACCTGTAGTCCCTGAGATGGGGGAGTGCTGGGACCTGTAGTCCCTGAGATGGGGGAGTGCTGGGACCTGTAGTCCCTGAGATGGGGGAGTGCTGGGACCTGTAGTCCCTGAGATGGGGGAGTGCTGGGACCTGTAGTCCCTGAGATGGGGGAGTGCTGGGACCTGTAGTCCCTGAGGTAGTCCAGGACTTGTAGTCCCCCCACACTGACCTGTTGAGGAAGGCGTTCCCGAAGGCGCTGAGCTTCCTGAAGGGTTTCTTGGGGTCCACCACAAGCGCGTTCCCGGGTAGGACCCCCTCCACGGGGCCGTGCATGACGGCGATGAAGGAGTCTGTGGTGGGCTCGGGGCCGATCCTCATACCGGGGAAGTCTTGCTCCATGAGGTGTCGGATGAAGGTGGTCTTCCCCGTACTATATTGGCCCACCAGAAGCACCATGGGCTTGTTATGGAAGTCGGCATCCTCCAGGGCCGGTGAGTGGAAGTCATGGAAGCGGTAAGTGTCCTCCAGGGGGAATAGCTTCTGCTGGTAGAGTTTGCAGAGCCCTCCGGCCACATTCTGGAAGAGTTCGGGCTCCTTTTTCCTGCGGGCATCTTTACTGACCCAGCTGAACATGGCTGCGCACACCGGGCGGACGGACGGAGGAACGAACGGCTCTCTCTAACGGACCCGGCTCTGGGTTCAGGGGGAGGGGCGGGGTACGGGCTGGGCGTGGTGCGGGGCGCGCGGGGACACCTCGGGAGCGCGCCTTGGTATGGAGAGAATAGAGCGGAGAGAGGCGCGCACACTGGCCGGGTTCCTTCAGAGTCCAGTCAGTGATTAGCACTGAGCCACGGAACGTCAGCAGAGAGTAGAGGGGACCACCCAATACCTTCCTCAGGCATGACATCATCGGAAGGATTCCCCACCCCGCCCCTGACTCATGGTGACACGTGGGGGGAGAAGTCAGAGCCCTCTGTTCACAGGATGTGTGACGTCACTACTAATCTGTGTCATTATATGTGATGACTGGAACCTTCTACAGAACACAACTCTCATCATGTCTACTCCCAGCCAGAGTACCCGGGGGGCCTGACCAGGGAGAGGGGCAAACATATCACAATTTATATCCCTAACACTAGTTCTGAAACTACTACTCCATGGAGTCCAACATTGTCTTCAGGGGCATTTTGTGAAAGCAGTGGGCCTGTGTGTAAGATCATAAGTTGTGCCCTCCTGCCCCAGAAAAACAAAAAGTGAGGCAGAGGTCAGTAATAAGTGAAGCCAGTTCAGAAGTCAGTAGTAAGTGAAGCCAGTTCAAAGGTCAGTAGTAAGTGAAGTGAGTTTAGGGGTCAGTAGTAAGTGAAGTGAGTTTAGGGGTCAGTAGTAAGTGAAGTGAGTTCAGAAGTCAGTAGTAAGTGAAGTGAGTTCAGAGGTTAGTAGTAAGTGAAGCAAGTTCAGGGGTCAGTAGTAAATGAAGTGAGTTCAGGGGTCAGTAGTAAGTGAAGCGAGTTCAGGGGTCAGTAGTAAGTGAAGCGAGTTCAGGGGTCAGTAGTAAGTGAAGCGAGTTCAGGGGTCAGTAGTAAGTAAAGCGAGTTCAGGGGTCAGTAGTAAGTGAAGCGAGTTCAGAGGTCAGTAGTAAGTGAAGCGAGTTCAGGAGTCAGTAGTCAGTAAAGCGAGTTCAGGGGTCAGTAGTAAGTGAAGCGAGTTCAAGGGTCAGTAGTAAGTAAAGCGAGTTCAGGGGTCAGTAGTAAGTGAAGCGAGTTCGGGGCTCAGTAGTAAGTGAAGCGAGTTCAAGGGTCAGTAGTAAGTAAAGCGAGTTCAGAGGTCAGTAGTAAGTGAAGCGAGTTCAGGAGTCAGTAGTCAGTAAAGCGAGTTCAGGGGTCAGTAGTAAGTGAAGCGAGTTCAAGGGTCAGTAGTAAGTAAAGCGAGTTCAGGGGTCAGTAGTAAGTGAAGCGAGTTCGGGGCTCAGTAGTAAGTGAAGCGAGTTCAAGGGTCAGTAGTAAGTAAAGCGAGTTCAGGGGTCAGTAGTAAGTGAAGCGAGTTCAGAAGTCAGTAGTAAGTGAAATGAGTTCAGGGGTCAGTAGTAAGTGAAGCGAGTTCAGAAGTCAGTAGTAAGTGAAATGAGTTCAGGGCTCAGTAGTAAGTAAAGCGAGTTCAGGGGTCAGTAGTAAGTGAAGCGAGTTCAGGGGTCAGTAGTAAATGAAGCGTTTTCAGGGGTCAGTAGTAAGTGAAGCGAGTTCAGGGCTCAGTAGTAAGTGAAGCGAGTTCAGGGGTCAGTAGTAAGTGAAGTGAGTTCAGGGGTCAGTAGTAAGTGAAGCGTGTTTAGGGGTCAGTAGTAAGTGAAGCGAGTTCAGGGCTCAGTAGTAAATGAAGCGAGTTCAGTGGTCAGTAGTAAGTGAAGCCTGTTTAGGGGTCAGTAGTAAGTGTAGCGAGTTCAGGGGTCAGTAGTAAGTGAAGTGAGTTCAGGGGTCAGTAGTAAGTGAAGTGAGTTCAGGGGTCAGTAGTAAGTGAAGCGAGTTCAAGGGTCAGTAGTAAGTAAAGCGAGTTCAAGGGTCATTAGTAAATGAAGTGAGTTCAGGGGTCAGTAGTAAGTGAAGCGAGTTCAGGGCTCAGTAGTAAGTGAAGCGAGTTCAAGAGTCAGTAGTAAGTGAAGCGTTTTCAGGGGTCAGTAGTAAGTAAAGCGAGTTCAGGGGTCAGTAGTAAGTGAAGCGAGTTCAGAGGTCAGTAGTAAGTGAAGCGAGTTCAGGAGTCAGTAGTCAGTAAAGCGAGTTCAGGGGTCAGTAGTAAGTGAAGCGAGTTCAAGGGTCAGTAGTAAGTAAAGCGAGTTCAGGGGTCAGTAGTAAGTGAAGCGAGTTCAAGGGTCAGTAGTAAGTAAAGCGAGTTCAGGGGTCAGTAGTAAGTGAAGCGAGTTCAGGGCTCAGTAGTAAGTGAAGCGAGTTCAAGGGTCAGTAGTAAGTAAAGCGAGTTCAGGGGTCAGTAGTAAGTGAAGCGAGTTCAGGGGTCATTAGTAAGTGAAGTGAGTTCAGGGATCAGTAGTAAGTGAAGTGAGTTCAGGGGTCAGTAGTAAGTGAAGTGAGTTCAGGGGTCAGTAGTAAGTGAAGTGAGTTCAGGGGTCAGTAGTAAGTGAAGTGAGTTCAGAGGTCAGTAGTAAGTGAAGTGAGTTCAGGGGTCAGTAGTAAGTGAAGTGAGTTCAGGACTCAGTAGTAAGTGAAGTGAGTTCAGGGGTCAGTAGTAAGTGAAGCGTGTTTAGGGGTCAGTAGTAAGTGAAGCGAGTTCAGGGGTCAGTAGTAAGTGAAGCCTGTTTAGGGGTCAGTAGTAAGTGTAGCGAGTTCAGGGGTCAGTAGTAAGTGAAGTGAGTTCAGGGGTCAGTAGTAAGTGAAGTGAGTTCAGGGATCAGTAGTAAGTGAAGCGAGTTCAGGGCTCAGTAGTAAGTGAAGCGAGTTCAAGGGTCAGTAGTAAGTAAAGCGAGTTCAGGGGTCAGTAGTAAGTGAAGCGAGTTCAGGGGTTAGTAGTAAGTGAAACATGTTCAGGGGTCAGTAGTAAGTGAAGTGAGTTCAAGGTTCAGTAGTAAGGGAAGCGTGTTCAGGGGTCAGTAGTACGTGAAGCTAGTTCAGAGGTCAGTAGTAAGTGAAGCGAGTTCGGGGGTCATTAGTAAGTGAAGCGAGTTCAGGGGTTAGTAGTAAGTAAAGCGAGTTCAGGGGTCAGTAGTAAGTGAAGCAAGTTCAGGGGTTAGTAGTAAGTGAAGCGAGTTCAGGGGTCAGTTGTAAGTGAAGCGAGTTCAGGGGTCAGTTGTAAGTGAAGCGAGTTCAGGGGTCAGTTTTAAGTGAAGCATGTTCAGGGGTCAGTAGTAAGTGAAGCGTGTTCAGGGGTCAGTAGTAAGTGAAGCTTGTTCAGGGGTCAGTAGTAAGTGAAGCTTGTTCAGGGGTCAGTAGTAAGTGAAGCGTGTTCAGGGGTCAGTAGTAAGTGAATTGAGTTCAGGGGTCAGTAGTAAGTGAAGCCAGTTCAAGGGTCAGTAGTGAGTGAAGTGAGTTCAGGGGTCAGTAGTAAGTGAAGTGTTTTCAGGGGTCCGTAATAAGTGAAGCGAGTTCAGGGGTGAGTAGTAAGTGAAGCGTTTTCAGGGGTCAGTAGTAAGTGAAGCGAGTTCAGGGGTCAGTAGTAAGTGAAGCGAGTTCAGGGGTTAGTAGTAAGTGAAGCGAGTTCAGGGGTCAGTAGTAAGTGAAGCGAGTTCAGGGGTCAGTAGTAAGTGAAGCGAGTTCAGGGGTCAGTAGTAAGTGAAGCGAGTTCAGGGGTCAGTAGTAAGTGAAGCGAGTTCAGGGGTCAGTAGTAAGTGAAGCGAGTTCAGGGGTCAGTAGTAAGTGAAGCGAGTTCAGGGGTTAGTAGTAAGTGAAGCGAGTTCAGGGGTCAGTAGTAAGTGAAGCGAGTTCAGGGGTCAGTAGTAAGTGAAGCGAGTTCAGGGGTCAGTAGTAAGTGAAGCGAGTTCAGGGGTCAGTAGTAAATGAAGCGTTTTCAGGGGTCAGTAGTAAGTGAAGCGAGTTCAGGGCTCAGTAGTAAGTGAAGCGAGTTCAGGGGTCAGTAGTAAGTGAAGTGAGTTCAGGGGTCAGTAGTAAGTGAAGCGTGTTTAGGGGTCAGTAGTAAGTGAAGCGAGTTCAGGGCTCAGTAGTAAGTGAAGCGAGTTCAGTGGTCAGTAGTAAGTGAAGCGTGTTCAGGGGTCAGTAGTAAGTGTAGCGAGTTCAGGGGTCATTAGTAAGTGAAGTGAGTTCAGGGATCAGTAGTAAGTGAAGTGAGTTCAGAGGTCAGTAGTAAGTGAAGTGAGTTCAGGGGTCAGTAGTAAGTGAAGTGAGTTCAGGGGTCAGTAGTAAGTGAAGTGAGTTCAGAGGTTAGTAGTAAGTGAAGTGAGTTCAGGGGTCAGTAGTAAGTGAAGTGAGTTCAGGGCTCAGTAGTAAGTTAAGCGAGTTCAGGGGTCAGTAGTAAGTGAAGCGTGTTTAGGGGTCAGTAGTAAGTGAAGCGAGTTCAGGGGTCAGTAGTAAGTGAAGCCTGTTTAGGGGTCAGTAGTAAGTGAAGCGAGTTCAGGGGTCAGTAGTAAGTGAAGCCTGTTTAGGGGTCAGTAGTAAGTGTAGCGAGTTCAGGGGTCAGTAGTAAGTGTAGCGAGTTCAGGGGTCAGTAGTAAGTGAAGTGAGTTCAGGGGTCAGTAGTAAGTGAAGTGAGTTCAGGGATCAGTAGTAAGTGAAGCGAGTTCAGGGCTCAGTAGTAAGTGAAGCGAGTTCAAGGGTCAGTAGTAAGTAAAGCGAGTTCAGGGGTCAGTAGTAAGTGAAGCGAGTTCAGGGCTCAGTAGTAAGTGAAGCGAGTTCAGGGGTCAGTAGTAAGTGAAGTGAGTTCAGGGGTCAGTAGTAAGTGAAGCGTGTTTAGGGGTCAGTAGTAAGTGAAGCGAGTTCAGGGCTCAGTAGTAAGTGAAGCGAGTTCAGTGGTCAGTAGTAAGTGAAGCGTGTTCAGGGGTCAGTAGTAAGTGTAGCGAGTTCAGGGGTCATTAGTAAGTGAAGTGAGTTCAGGGATCAGTAGTAAGTGAAGTGAGTTCAGAGGTCAGTAGTAAGTGAAGTGAGTTCAGGGGTCAGTAGTAAGTGAAGTGAGTTCAGGGGTCAGTAGTAAGTGAAGTGAGTTCAGAGGTTAGTAGTAAGTGAAGTGAGTTCAGGGGTCAGTAGTAAGTGAAGTGAGTTCAGGGCTCAGTAGTAAGTTAAGCGAGTTCAGGGGTCAGTAGTAAGTGAAGCGTGTTTAGGGGTCAGTAGTAAGTGAAGCGAGTTCAGGGGTCAGTAGTAAGTGAAGCCTGTTTAGGGGTCAGTAGTAAGTGAAGCGAGTTCAGGGGTCAGTAGTAAGTGAAGCCTGTTTAGGGGTCAGTAGTAAGTGTAGCGAGTTCAGGGGTCAGTAGTAAGTGTAGCGAGTTCAGGGGTCAGTAGTAAGTGAAGTGAGTTCAGGGGTCAGTAGTAAGTGAAGTGAGTTCAGGGATCAGTAGTAAGTGAAGCGAGTTCAGGGCTCAGTAGTAAGTGAAGCGAGTTCAAGGGTCAGTAGTAAGTAAAGCGAGTTCAGGGGTCAGTAGTAAGTGAAGCGAGTTCAGGGGTTAGTAGTAAGTGAAACATGTTCAGGGGTCAGTAGTAAGTGAAGTGAGTTCAAGGTTCAGTAGTAAGGGAAGCGTGTTCAGGGGTCAGTAGTACGTGAAGCTAGTTCAGAGGTCAGTAGTAAGTGAAGCGAGTTCGGGGGTCATTAGTAAGTGAAGCGAGTTCAGGGGTTAGTAGTAAGTAAAGCGAGTTCAGGGGTCAGTAGTAAGTGAAGCAAGTTCAGGGGTTAGTAGTAAGTGAAGCGAGTTCAGGGGTCAGTTGTAAGTGAAGCGAGTTCAGGGGTCAGTTGTAAGTGAAGCGAGTTCAGGGGTCAGTTTTAAGTGAAGCATGTTCAGGGGTCAGTAGTAAGTGAAGCATGTTCAGAAGTCAGTAGTAAGTGAAGCATGTTCAGGGGTCAGTAGTAAGTGAAGCGTGTTCAGGGGTCAGTAGTAAGTGAAGCTTGTTCAGGGGTCAGTAGTAAGTGAAGCTTGTTCAGGGGTCAGTAGTAAGTGAAGCGTGTTCAGGGGTCAGTAGTAAGTGAATTGAGTTCAGGGGTCAGTAGTAAGTGAAGCGAGTTCAGGGGTCAGTAGTAAGTGAAGCGTTTTTTAGGGGTCCGTAGTAAGTGAAGCGAGTTCAGGGGTGAGTAGTAAGTGAAGCGTTTTCAGGGGTCAGTAGTAAGTGAAGCGAGTTCAGGGGTCGGTAGTAAGTGAAGCGAGTTCAGGGGTCGGTAGTAAGTGAAGCATGTTCAGGGGTCGGTAGTAAGTGAAGCGAGTTCAGGGGTCAGTAGTAAGTGAAGCAAGTTCAGGGGTCAGTAGTAAGTGAAGCGAGTTCAGGGGTCAGTAGTAAGTGAAGCGAGTTCAGGGGTCAGTAGTAAGTGAAGCGAGTTCAGGGGTCAGTAGTAAGTGAAGCGAGTTCAGGGGTCAGTAGTAAGTGAAGCGAGTTCAGGGGTCAGTAGTAAGTGAAGCGAGTTCAGGGGTCAGTAGTAAGTGAAGCGAGTTCAGGGGTCAGTAGTAAGTGAAGCGAGTTCAGGGATCGGTAGTAAGTGAAGCGTGTTCAGGTGTCGGTAGTAAGTGAAGCGAGTTCAGGGGTCAGTAGTAAGTGAAGCGAGTTCAGGGGTCAGTAGTAAGTGAAGCGAGTTCAGGGGTCAGTAGTAAGTGACTCAGAGGTCAGTAGTCAGAACCCGGAATCACTCTGTTCAAAGCTCAGATTCTAGCTGATGGTAGAGCTGCACGATTCTGGCTAAAATGAGAATCACGATTTTTTTGCTTATAAGATAGGTCACGATTCCCTCACGATCTTGTGGCGTAATATCATCTTTCACAATAAAACAAAAAAATTGGGCTAACTTTAGTGTTTCTTTTTTTTTTTTTTTATTCATTGAAGTGTATATTTTTCCCAAAAATTTGCGTTTGAAAGACCGCTGGGCAAATACAGTGTGACATAAAATATTGCAGCAATTGGCATTTTATTCCCTAGGGTCTCTGCTAAAATATATATAATATAGGGGTCAGTAGTAAGTGAAGCGAGTTCAGGGGTCAGTAGTAAGTGAAGCCTGTTTAGGGGTCAGTAGTAAGTGAAGCGAGTTCAGGGGTCAGTAGTAAGTGAAGCCTGTTTAGGGGTCAGTAGTAAGTGTAGCGAGTTCAGGGGTCAGTAGTAAGTGTAGCGAGTTCAGGGGTCAGTAGTAAGTGAAGTGAGTTCAGGGGTCAGTAGTAAGTGAAGTGAGTTCAGGGATCAGTAGTAAGTGAAGCGAGTTCAGGGCTCAGTAGTAAGTGAAGCGAGTTCAAGGGTCAGTAGTAAGTAAAGCGAGTTCAGGGGTCAGTAGTAAGTGAAGCGAGTTCAGGGCTCAGTAGTAAGTGAAGCGAGTTCAGGGGTCAGTAGTAAGTGAAGTGAGTTCAAGGTTCAGTAGTAAGGGAAGCGTGTTCAGGGGTCAGTAGTACGTGAAGCTAGTTCAGAGGTCAGTAGTAAGTGAAGCGAGTTCGGGGGTCATTAGTAAGTGAAGCGAGTTCAGGGGTTAGTAGTAAGTAAAGCGAGTTCAGGGGTCAGTAGTAAGTGAAGCAAGTTCAGGGGTTAGTAGTAAGTGAAGCGAGTTCAGGGGTCAGTTGTAAGTGAAGCGAGTTCAGGGGTCAGTTGTAAGTGAAGCGAGTTCAGGGGTCAGTTTTAAGTGAAGCATGTTCAGGGGTCAGTAGTAAGTGAAGCGTGTTCAGGGGTCAGTAGTAAGTGAAGCTTGTTCAGGGGTCAGTAGTAAGTGAAGCGTGTTCAGGGGTCAGTAGTAAGTGAATTGAGTTCAGGGGTCAGTAGTAAGTGAAGCCAGTTCAAGGGTCAGTAGTGAGTGAAGTGAGTTCAGGGGTCAGTAGTAAGTGAAGTGTTTTCAGGGGTCCGTAATAAGTGAAGCGAGTTCAGGGGTGAGTAGTAAGTGAAGCGTTTTCAGGGGTCAGTAGTAAGTGAAGCGAGTTCAGGGGTCAGTAGTAAGTGAAGCGAGTTCAGGGGTTAGTAGTAAGTGAAGCGAGTTCAGGGGTCAGTAGTAAGTGAAGCGAGTTCAGGGGTCAGTAGTAAGTGAAGCGAGTTCAGGGGTCAGTAGTAAGTGAAGCGAGTTCAGGGGTCAGTAGTAAGTGAAGCGAGTTCAGGGGTCAGTAGTAAGTGAAGCGAGTTCAGGGGTCAGTAGTAAGTGAAGCGAGTTCAGGGGTTAGTAGTAAGTGAAGCGAGTTCAGGGGTCAGTAGTAAGTGAAGCGAGTTCAGGGGTCAGTAGTAAGTGAAGCGAGTTCAGGGGTCAGTAGTAAGTGAAGCGAGTTCAGGGGTCAGTAGTAAATGAAGCGTTTTCAGGGGTCAGTAGTAAGTGAAGCGAGTTCAGGGCTCAGTAGTAAGTGAAGCGAGTTCAGGGGTCAGTAGTAAGTGAAGTGAGTTCAGGGGTCAGTAGTAAGTGAAGCGTGTTTAGGGGTCAGTAGTAAGTGAAGCGAGTTCAGGGCTCAGTAGTAAGTGAAGCGAGTTCAGTGGTCAGTAGTAAGTGAAGCGTGTTCAGGGGTCAGTAGTAAGTGTAGCGAGTTCAGGGGTCATTAGTAAGTGAAGTGAGTTCAGGGATCAGTAGTAAGTGAAGTGAGTTCAGAGGTCAGTAGTAAGTGAAGTGAGTTCAGGGGTCAGTAGTAAGTGAAGTGAGTTCAGGGGTCAGTAGTAAGTGAAGTGAGTTCAGAGGTTAGTAGTAAGTGAAGTGAGTTCAGGGGTCAGTAGTAAGTGAAGTGAGTTCAGGGCTCAGTAGTAAGTTAAGCGAGTTCAGGGGTCAGTAGTAAGTGAAGCGTGTTTAGGGGTCAGTAGTAAGTGAAGCGAGTTCAGGGGTCAGTAGTAAGTGAAGCCTGTTTAGGGGTCAGTAGTAAGTGAAGCGAGTTCAGGGGTCAGTAGTAAGTGAAGCCTGTTTAGGGGTCAGTAGTAAGTGTAGCGAGTTCAGGGGTCAGTAGTAAGTGTAGCGAGTTCAGGGGTCAGTAGTAAGTGAAGTGAGTTCAGGGGTCAGTAGTAAGTGAAGTGAGTTCAGGGATCAGTAGTAAGTGAAGCGAGTTCAGGGCTCAGTAGTAAGTGAAGCGAGTTCAAGGGTCAGTAGTAAGTAAAGCGAGTTCAGGGGTCAGTAGTAAGTGAAGCGAGTTCAGGGCTCAGTAGTAAGTGAAGCGAGTTCAGGGCTCAGTAGTAAGTGAAGCGAGTTCAGGGGTCAGTAGTAAGTGAAGTGAGTTCAGGGGTCAGTAGTAAGTGAAGCGTGTTTAGGGGTCAGTAGTAAGTGAAGCGAGTTCAGGGCTCAGTAGTAAGTGAAGCGAGTTCAGTGGTCAGTAGTAAGTGAAGCGTGTTCAGGGGTCAGTAGTCAGTGTAGCGAGTTCAGGGGTCATTAGTAAGTGAAGTGAGTTCAGGGATCAGTAGTAAGTGAAGTGAGTTCAGAGGTCAGTAGTAAGTGAAGTGAGTTCAGGGGTCAGTAGTAAGTGAAGTGAGTTCAGGGGTCAGTAGTAAGTGAAGTGAGTTCAGAGGTTAGTAGTAAGTGAAGTGAGTTCAGGGGTCAGTAGTAAGTGAAGTGAGTTCAGGGCTCAGTAGTAAGTTAAGCGAGTTCAGGGGTCAGTAGTAAGTGAAGCGTGTTTAGGGGTCAGTAGTAAGTGAAGCGAGTTCAGGGGTCAGTAGTAAGTGAAGCCTGTTTAGGGGTCAGTAGTAAGTGAAGCGAGTTCAGGGGTCAGTAGTAAGTGAAGCCTGTTTAGGGGTCAGTAGTAAGTGTAGCGAGTTCAGGGGTCAGTAGTAAGTGTAGCGAGTTCAGGGGTCAGTAGTAAGTGAAGTGAGTTCAGGGGTCAGTAGTAAGTGAAGTGAGTTCAGGGATCAGTAGTAAGTGAAGCGAGTTCAGGGCTCAGTAGTAAGTGAAGCGAGTTCAAGGGTCAGTAGTAAGTAAAGCGAGTTCAGGGGTCAGTAGTAAGTGAAGCGAGTTCAGGGGTTAGTAGTAAGTGAAACATGTTCAGGGGTCAGTAGTAAGTGAAGTGAGTTCAAGGTTCAGTAGTAAGGGAAGCGTGTTCAGGGGTCAGTAGTACGTGAAGCTAGTTCAGAGGTCAGTAGTAAGTGAAGCGAGTTCGGGGGTCATTAGTAAGTGAAGCGAGTTCAGGGGTTAGTAGTAAGTAAAGCGAGTTCAGGGGTCAGTAGTAAGTGAAGCAAGTTCAGGGGTTAGTAGTAAGTGAAGCGAGTTCAGGGGTCAGTTGTAAGTGAAGCGAGTTCAGGGGTCAGTTGTAAGTGAAGCGAGTTCAGGGGTCAGTTTTAAGTGAAGCATGTTCAGGGGTCAGTAGTAAGTGAAGCATGTTCAGAAGTCAGTAGTAAGTGAAGCATGTTCAGGGGTCAGTAGTAAGTGAAGCGTGTTCAGGGGTCAGTAGTAAGTGAAGCTTGTTCAGGGGTCAGTAGTAAGTGAAGCTTGTTCAGGGGTCAGTAGTAAGTGAAGCGTGTTCAGGGGTCAGTAGTAAGTGAATTGAGTTCAGGGGTCAGTAGTAAGTGAAGCGAGTTCAGGGGTCAGTAGTAAGTGAAGCGTTTTTTAGGGGTCCGTAGTAAGTGAAGCGAGTTCAGGGGTGAGTAGTAAGTGAAGCGTTTTCAGGGGTCAGTAGTAAGTGAAGCGAGTTCAGGGGTCGGTAGTAAGTGAAGCGAGTTCAGGGGTCGGTAGTAAGTGAAGCATGTTCAGGGGTCGGTAGTAAGTGAAGCGAGTTCAGGGGTCAGTAGTAAGTGAAGCAAGTTCAGGGGTCAGTAGTAAGTGAAGCGAGTTCAGGGGTCAGTAGTAAGTGAAGCGAGTTCAGGGGTCAGTAGTAAGTGAAGCGAGTTCAGGGGTCAGTAGTAAGTGAAGCGAGTTCAGGGGTCAGTAGTAAGTGAAGCGAGTTCAGGGGTCAGTAGTAAGTGAAGCGAGTTCAGGGGTCAGTAGTAAGTGAAGCGAGTTCAGGGGTCAGTAGTAAGTGAAGCGAGTTCAGGGGTCAGTAGTAAGTGAAGCGAGTTCAGGGATCGGTAGTAAGTGAAGCGTGTTCAGGTGTCGGTAGTAAGTGAAGCGAGTTCAGGGGTCAGTAGTAAGTGAAGCGAGTTCAGGGGTCAGTAGTAAGTGAAGCGAGTTCAGGGGTCAGTAGTAAGTGACTCAGAGGTCAGTAGTCAGAACCCGGAATCACTCTGTTCAAAGCTCAGATTCTAGCTGATGGTAGAGCTGCACGATTCTGGCTAAAATGAGAATCACGATTTTTTTGCTTATAAGATAGGTCACGATTCCCTCACGATCTTGTGGCGTAATATCATCTTTCACAATAAAACAAAAAAATTGGGCTAACTTTAGTGTTTCTTTTTTTTTTTTTTTATTCATTGAAGTGTATATTTTTCCCAAAAATTTGCGTTTGAAAGACCGCTGGGCAAATACAGTGTGACATAAAATATTGCAGCAATTGGCATTTTATTCCCTAGGGTCTCTGCTAAAATATATATAATATAGGGGTCAGTAGTAAGTGAAGCGAGTTCAGGGGTCAGTAGTAAGTGAAGCCTGTTTAGGGGTCAGTAGTAAGTGAAGCGAGTTCAGGGGTCAGTAGTAAGTGAAGCCTGTTTAGGGGTCAGTAGTAAGTGTAGCGAGTTCAGGGGTCAGTAGTAAGTGTAGCGAGTTCAGGGGTCAGTAGTAAGTGAAGTGAGTTCAGGGGTCAGTAGTAAGTGAAGTGAGTTCAGGGATCAGTAGTAAGTGAAGCGAGTTCAGGGCTCAGTAGTAAGTGAAGCGAGTTCAAGGGTCAGTAGTAAGTAAAGCGAGTTCAGGGGTCAGTAGTAAGTGAAGCGAGTTCAGGGCTCAGTAGTAAGTGAAGCGAGTTCAGGGGTCAGTAGTAAGTGAAGTGAGTTCAGGGGTCAGTAGTAAGTGAAGCGTGTTTAGGGGTCAGTAGTAAGTGAAGCGAGTTCAGGGCTCAGTAGTAAGTGAAGCGAGTTCAGTGGTCAGTAGTAAGTGAAGCGTGTTCAGGGGTCAGTAGTAAGTGTAGCGAGTTCAGGGGTCATTAGTAAGTGAAGTGAGTTCAGGGATCAGTAGTAAGTGAAGTGAGTTCAGAGGTCAGTAGTAAGTGAAGTGAGTTCAGGGGTCAGTAGTAAGTGAAGTGAGTTCAGGGGTCAGTAGTAAGTGAAGTGAGTTCAGAGGTTAGTAGTAAGTGAAGTGAGTTCAGGGGTCAGTAGTAAGTGAAGTGAGTTCAGGGCTCAGTAGTAAGTTAAGCGAGTTCAGGGGTCAGTAGTAAGTGAAGCGTGTTTAGGGGTCAGTAGTAAGTGAAGCGAGTTCAGGGGTCAGTAGTAAGTGAAGCCTGTTTAGGGGTCAGTAGTAAGTGAAGCGAGTTCAGGGGTCAGTAGTAAGTGAAGCCTGTTTAGGGGTCAGTAGTAAGTGTAGCGAGTTCAGGGGTCAGTAGTAAGTGTAGCGAGTTCAGGGGTCAGTAGTAAGTGAAGTGAGTTCAGGGGTCAGTAGTAAGTGAAGTGAGTTC
Source organism: Lithobates clamitans (assembly GCA_037952925.1). Taxonomy (NCBI): domain Eukaryota; kingdom Metazoa; phylum Chordata; class Amphibia; order Anura; family Ranidae; genus Lithobates; species Lithobates clamitans. Next base: position 4,488,219 of record JBBGZY010000427.1, read on the forward strand.
AGGGATCAGTAGTAAGTGAAGCGAGTTCAGGGCTCAGTAGTAAGTTAAGCGAGTTCAGGGGTCAGTAGTAAGTGAAGCGTGTTTAGGGGTCAGTAGTAAGTGAAGCGAGTTCAGGGGTCAGTAGTAAGTGAAGCCTGTTTAGGGGTCAGTAGTAAGTGAAGCGAGTTCAGGGGTCAGTAGTAAGTGAAGCCTGTTTAGGGGTCAGTAGTAAGTGTAGCGAGTTCAGGGGTCAGTAGTAAGTGTAGCGAGTTCAGGGGTCAGTAGTAAGTGAAGTGAGTTCAGGGGTCAGTAGTAAGTGAAGTGAGTTCAGGGATCAGTAGTAAGTGAAGCGAGTTCAAGGGTCAGTAGTAAGTAAAGCGAGTTCAGGGGTCAGTAGTAAGTGAAGCGAGTTCAGGGGTTAGTAGTAAGTGAAACATGTTCAGGGGTCAGTAGTAAGTGAAGTGAGTTCAAGGTTCAGTAGTAAGGGAAGCGTGTTCAGGGGTCAGTAGTACGTGAAGCTAGTTCAGAGGTCAGTAGTAAGTGAAGCGAGTTCGGGGGTCATTAGTAAGTGAAGCGAGTTCAGGGGTTAGTAGTAAGTAAAGCGAGTTCAGGGGTCAGTAGTAAGTGAAGCAAGTTCAGGGGTTAGTAGTAAGTGAAGCGAGTTCAGGGGTCAGTTGTAAGTGAAGCGAGTTCAGGGGTCAGTTGTAAGTGAAGCGAGTTCAGGGGTCAGTTTTAAGTGAAGCATGTTCAGGGGTCAGTAGTAAGTGAAGCATGTTCAGAAGTCAGTAGTAAGTGAAGCATGTTCAGGGGTCAGTAGTAAGTGAAGCGTGTTCAGGGGTCAGTAGTAAGTGAAGCTTGTTCAGGGGTCAGTAGTAAGTGAAGCTTGTTCAGGGGTCAGTAGTAAGTGAAGCGTGTTCAGGGGTCAGTAGTAAGTGAATTGAGTTCAGGGGTCAGTAGTAAGTGAAGCGAGTTCAGGGGTCAGTAGTAAGTGAAGCGTTTTTTAGGGGTCCGTAGTAAGTGAAGCGAGTTCAGGGGTGAGTAGTAAGTGAAGCGTTTTCAGGGGTCAGTAGTAAGTGAAGCGAGTTCAGGGGTCGGTAGTAAGTGAAGCGAGTTCAGGGGTCGGTAGTAAGTGAAGCATGTTCAGGGGTCGGTAGTAAGTGAAGCGAGTTCAGGGGTCGGTAGTAAGTGAAGCGAGTTCAGGGGTCAGTAGTAAGTGAAGCGAGTTCAGGGGTCAGTAGTAAGTGAAGCGAGTTCAGGGGTCAGTAGTAAGTGAAGCGAGTTCAGGGGTCAGTAGTAAGTGAAGCGAGTTCAGGGGTCAGTAGTAAGTGAAGCGAGTTCAGGGGTCAGTAGTAAGTGAAGCGAGTTCAGGGGTCAGTAGTAAGTGAAGCGAGTTCAGGGGTCAGTAGTAAGTGAAGCGAGTTCAGGGGTCAGTAGTAAGTGAAGCGAGTTCAGGGATCGGTAGTAAGTGAAGCGTGTTCAGGTGTCGGTAGTAAGTGAAGCGAGTTCAGGGGTCAGTAGTAAGTGAAGCGAGTTCAGGGGTCAGTAGTAAGTGAAGCGAGTTCAGGGGTCAGTAGTAAGTGACTCAGAGGTCAGTAGTCAGAACCCGGAATCACTCTGTTCAAAGCTCAGATTCTAGCTGATGGTAGAGCTGCACGATTCTGGCTAAAATGAGAATCACAATTTTTTTGCTTATAAGATAGGTCACGATTCCCTCACGATCTTGTGGCGTAATATCATCTTTCACAATAAAACAAAAAAATTGGGCTAACTTTAGTGTTTCTTTTTTTTTTTTTTTATTCATTGAAGTGTATATTTTTCCCAAAAATTTGCGTTTGAAAGACCGCTGGGCAAATACAGTGTGACATAAAATATTGCAGCAATTGGCATTTTATTCCCTAGGGTCTCTGCTAAAATATATATAATGTTTGGGGGTTCCAAGTAATTATATTGATTTTAACTTAAGAAACAAGTGTCAGAAAAAGATTTAGACTTTAAGTGGTTAAACTTCCTGCATTTACAGTAGTTTAAAAACTTGGCAGACTGCCTGGATTTTTTTTTTTCACACAGAAGTTTATCCCTTTGATCTAAGAAGGAAGAGTTAGTTACAATGTTTCATGTTAAAAACTTGGCAGACTGCCCAGATGTTTTCTTTTGACAGCTGAGTGAGCAGATAAGTCTCTCCACTTGTTATATGAAAGAATCAGCAAACTCTGCAATAGAGATCGTCAGGGGCGTTGAATCGAGATCATGATTTTTTTTAATGATTAATTGTGCAGCTCTAAAGTGTAGCGCTAAATCATATCATAGATGACAATGGATGGGTAGAAATACTTACATAAAAGATCTATCCCTGGGCAGGAAGTCCTGATAAGGATGTTATGACTAAAAGGTAACCATAGTTAGTCCACAGGTAGACATGTTGTACACAGGTAAATCCAATGTCCCAAAAGGCAGATCAGCTCACTCCCACCGGAAGGAAAAAAGGCTTACCAGATGTGGTGGACCCGACAGGGCATACGCCGAATTGGGTCAGATAAGGCTTGGGTGGTAAGTGGCTGTAGATGTCTGTGATGTCGCGGCTTGCTGGATTCCTCCAACTGGTCCCCAAGTCCTGGAAGGTGTGGGGTGTCCCAAGAATATGGATGATTCTGTGGATCCTAGGGGAGGGATGAGGTGTTCCGTGGATAGGTCCCTCAAACCAGCATTCGTAGGTTAGGTGATGATGTGAATAAGGAGATAAGAAAGGAAGGGCCACATAGTGTAAATCCGAATATAAAAATTTTTACTAAAAAATGTAAGGAAATACACTCACATATAAGTCCAAAATATACAGCGCTGTGACAAAGTGGCGACAATAAAATTAAAACAAACTGCACACTTGGGTGCCACATAGACATATATGGAACATAAAAACAAGTTAAAATATATGGATGGACATAAAAGCAAGAAATCAGAAATAAACATGGAACCCCAACCCTGATCCACCATCACTTTGTTGCACTTACTTAGTGTGCACTAGTTGAATACTTCTAATTCGGCAAGTAGTTTCTCTTTTCTTTATATCGTTCCCCTACTTCCGGTTCACCTCCTATCCCGGAAGTGGGGCTTGGAATGCATGGCTGGAACGCACGCCGGTCGGCCATTTTGGGCCAATACCGGAAGTGCTGTTTTTTCAATGTGGAGTTGTTTCCCATGATTATTGAAGCACCCCCTATATATATGAGTGTGGCTACAGTGGGGGTAACCCCCCAGATGACGTCTTTTTAGGACGAAACGCGTCGGGTAGGACCCCATTGTCGCCACTTTGTCACAGCGCTGTATATTTTGGACTTATACGTGAGTGTATTTCCTTACATTTTTTATTAAAAAATTTTTATATTCGGATTTACACTATGTGGCCCTTCCTTTCTTATCTCCTTATTCACATCATCACCTAACCTACGAATGCTGGTTTGAGGGACCTATCCACGGAACACCTCATCCCTCCCCCTAGGATCCACAGAATCATCCATATTCTTGGGACACCCCACACCTTCCAGGACTTGGGGACCAGTTGGAGGAATCCAGCAAGCCGCGACATCACAGACATCTACAGCCACTTACCACCCAAGCCTTATCTGACCCAATTCGGCGTATGCCCTGTCGGGTCCACCACATCTGGTAAGCCTTTTTTCCTTCCGGTGGGAGTGAGCTGATCTGCCTTTTGGGACATTGGATTTACCTGTGTACAACATGTCTACCTGTGGACTAACTATGGTTACCTTTTAGTCATAACATCCTTATCAGGACTTCCTGCCCAGGGATAGATCTTTTATTTAAGTATTTCTACCCATCCATTGTCATCTATGATATGATATAGCGCTACACTTTTTTGCTGTTTCTTACCTATATACCTTGTTGGTTGTGTTAGCTGCTTCCCCTTTTTTGTTTCTTGTGAGCAGCGCAGAATTATTTTGCATATACTAATTGTGCAGCTCTAGCTGATGGTGGCCAGAAATGTTTAGTGATCAGTAGTAACGCAGAGTTTGTGGGTCAGGAGTAAGCCGTGCTTCACCCCCCACTACTGACACCCCAGACTAACACCCACCCCAAAATGCTGACTTTCAAGACTGAGCAGTGTTTGTGTCCATGTCATGCAATGTGTAAGGGCACAGTGGACCCCCCATATCTTGGGGTCTGTGTACACCACACACATTGCACCTATGGAGGATAAGTCACTGCTTGTTTTGCTTGTAGGCAAAGTTCTCCCTACATTGCTCTTCTCTAGTGCCGCCATCTTGAATTGTGACTTAGTACATGTGCTGGCACACAGTGAGGGTCCACAGGAGCTCCTGAGGAAGTCCTTCCTAAGACGTAACGTGTAAAGCAGGGCAGCCTTAGGCCACGTCATTACATGAGAGAGTGAAGATATTCAGGAACACGTTGAGAAGGACAGGAACGATGTGAGGTGGATTTATCACTGTGAATGTCACTCACCATTATTATTATTATACAGGATTTATATAGTGCCAACAGTCTGCAATTGAATACAATTCTTTATCTAGTTGTTATTTGAAGGATATATTTTGTGTCATTATATCGAGGATTCCCTGTGATATTTTGTCATGTTTTCATTATATTTATGAAGCACACTTTCTATTAAATCAGAACTTTACCTGTAACAACTTGATAAAAAAATAATGTTCTTTCGCAAGGAACATACATTCCACATTAATAATTATGCCACCAGAATGAGTGTGGGATGTAAATTGCCTCCAGCATTGCTCCTGTTACTTCTTGCTGGAGGCTGACATTTTGTTGAAGCCCAGAGCCCATGAGCAGCAGTAAATTATAAAGCGTAACCCATTGATTTAACAGTTTCAAAAAACAGTTACATTCCTGGAATGCCGGGATTGCTAACTGTCACATTTGCTTGTGTCCTCAACCAAACTGTCAAACCATCAAATGACTGGTGTCATAACTGATCACGAAAGGAAGGGTGACCCCTGGAAGTTGCACATCTATGGTGTCCTGCTGCAGTGCATGAATGGAGTGGCAAACTCAGCCTGGACTCCAACCCAGCCACGCGGAGTCCAGGCTGAGGTTGCCACTCCAATCATTCACTGCAGCCGGACACCATAGATGTGTGACTTGCAGGGGTCACCCTTCCTTTCTTGTACCTTTGCATGAGTCAGAATGGGCTCCATGCCCTGTCAGCACTCTAGCAGCAGCTGCGGATGCACTGTCTACATACCCCCTTCCTATCGAGCCTGAGAAGCCCACATACTTTTTTCCAGGTCACAGTCATAACTGATCACGTGCAGAACCATGGCACTTGCAGATCAAACAGAAGCAGCTTCCTTGGCTGTAAAGGATAGCTGTACCTGCAGATGGGGCTAGCCTGAAGTGATCCAGCAGGACTTAATTTTCTGACTAAAGTTCCACTTTAAATATTATTCGATGTTAACACTATATGATATATGCACATAATACCAGGAGAAAAGGATAATAATTAGGAGGAGCACTGTACATTGTTTTGCAGCCCACAGGAATTGCTGCTCTGCCAATTAACTGACCATGATCCTGCAGCACTTCTGCACATGTGTGAGATCCTGTGAACTGCCTCCTGGTATACATAACTTACATATCCCCGGAGGCAGTTCACAGAATCTGCGTAGAAATGCCATGCGGGATCCTGAAGACGCCCTTGGTATGTTTGCGCATGCTCAGGGTCCAGACTGGTCATCCTAACCTTGGTGAGGATTGATGATGTGAAGTGAAAACAAAACACAAGGTATTTGCTTTCTTTAACCACTTCCGGACCGCCCACCGTCATTATACGTCAGGACTTTGAAGGAGGATATCGTTATTATGGCAGCAGCTAGCTGCCATTACCCTGGTATCCTCGTCTTCAGTGGGCGGTCCAGTTTAAGATGAAAGTGGTCTCTGCGGCGGATTCACCACAAGATCACTTTTATCTGCGGCGGGAGAGGAGCCCCCCACCGCGATCCGGTGCCCTCCGCCGCTTACTGGAGCCAGAGGCGGAGGTGATCGCATCTGTCCCCTGCCTGGGTATAAAGACAAGTGAGAGGAAGATGGCCCCCACCCATCTCCATATCACTGCAGGGCGGAAGCAACGTCAAAACATCACTTCCACCCATAGCTCTTAAAGGGCCATTTCTTTAAATGACAATTTTTTTTTTTTGCATTTTAATGTAAATATGAGATCTGAGGTCTTTTTGACCCCAGATCTCATATTTAAAGCGGAGGTTCACACAAAAATTTAACCTCCGCTTTTCAGAACCCTCCCCCCCTCCGGTGTCACATTTGGCACCTTTCGGGGGGGAGGGGAGTGCAGATACCTGTCTAAGACAGGTATTTGCACCCACTTCCGGGCATAGACTCCCATGGGAGTCTATGCCTCTTCCTGTCCCACCGCGCTGTCTGCTGGGACACACACGGGTCCCAGAGACAGCACAAACCATGCAGATTGCGCTGCGCGACTCGCGCGTGCGCAGTAGGGAACTGGGAAGTGAAGCCGCATAGCTTCATTTCCTGATTCCCACACCGAAGATGGTGGCGGCAGCATCCGAAGACCGAGGGACGGTTCGGCCTCGAAAGCCGACATTGCTGGACCCTGGACAGGTAAGTGTCCTTATTTTAAAAGTCAGCAGCTGCAGTATTTGTAGCTGCTGACTTTTAAAAAAAAAATTTTTGTGGGACTCCCTCTTTAAGAGGTCCTGTCATGCTTTTTTCTATTACAAGGGATGTTTACATTCCTTGTAATAGGAATAAAAGTGACTTTTTTTTTTAAACAGTGTAAGAATGTAAAAAAAAAGGTAAAATAAATAAGAAAACATTTTTTTTAAACGTGCCCTGTCCCGACGAGCTCGCATGCAGAAGTGAACGCATAAGAAAACAGTGTTCAAACCACACACGTGAGGTATCGCCGCGATCGCTAGAGCGAGATCAATAATTCTAGCCCTGGACCTCCTCTGTAAATTAAAACATGCAACCTGTAGCATTTTTTAAACGTTGCCTATGGAGATTTTTAAGGGTAAAAGTTTGTCGCCATTCCATGAGCGTGCGCAATTTGAAGCATGACATGTTGGGTATCAATTTGCTCGGCGTCAGGGCCGGGACTAGGGGTGGGCAGGAGGGGCGGCTGCCCTGGGTGCTGTGGTATTATGTGAGGTGGGGGGGGGGATTTGTGGGATTTGGGAGAGGGAATTTCAGGGGTAGCAGGGGGTAAGAATTGTTCCAGGAGGGAAAATTTGGGGCTGTGTTCTAGGAGTGGATATTTAGATGAATTTGTGTTTGGAGGGGGGATGGGGGAAGAGGATTTGTGCCAGGAGGCAACTTTTTTTTGGGGGGGGAGGCTGTGCTAGTAGGGATGAATGGGGGGATTTGTGCTAGGAAGGGAATTTTATTGGGGGGGGGGTGAGATAGTAGAGATGAATGTGGGGGATTTGTGCATATGAATGAGGGAACATTGTTCTTTTTTTTGGGGGGTGGGAGGATTTGAGCTAGTGGGGATGAAATGGGGGGGGGGGGGGTTGTAGGGATGTGTGGGATTTGAAGGGTCGAGGATTTGTGTTAGCAGGGGGGTTCTAAGTAATTCTCTAGCAAAAAAAATTGTTTTTAACTTGTAAACAACAAATCTCAGAAAGAGGCTCGGTCCTTAAGTGGTTAAAAAAAAATAAAGATATATATATATATATATGTATATGTATATACAGAGGGGACAGAAAGTATTCAGACCCCCTTAAATTTTTCACTCTTTCTTATATTGCAGCCATTTGCTAAAATCATTTAAGTTCATTTTTTCCTCATTAATGTACACACAGCACCCCATATTGACAGAAAAACACAGAATTGTTGACATTTTTTCAGATTTATTAAAAAAGAAAAACTGAAATATCACATGGTCCTAAGTATTCAGACCCTTTGCTGTGACACTCATATATTTAACTCAGGTGCTGTTCATTTCTTCTGATCATCCTTGAGATGGTTCTACACCTTCATTTGAGTCCAGCTGTGTTTGATTTTTTTGATTGGACTTGATTAGAAAGCCACACACCTTCTATATAAGACCCTACAGCTCACAGTGCATGTCAGAGCAAATGAGAATCATGAGGTCAAAGGAACTGCCTGAAGAGATCAGAGACAGAATTGTGGCAAGGGACAGATCTGGCCAAGGTTACCAAAAAAAAATTCTGCTGCACTTAAGGATCCTAAGAGCACAGTGGCCTCCATAATCCTTAAATGGAAGACGTTTGGGACGACCAGAACCCTTCATACAGCTGGCCGTCCGGCCAAACTGAGCTATCAGGGAAGAAGAGCCTTGGTGAGAGAGGTAAAGAAGAACCCAAAGATCACTGTGGCTGAGCTCCAGAGATGCAGTCGGGAGATGAGAGAAAGTTGTAGAAAGTCAACCATCACTGCAGCCCTCCACCAGTCGGGGCTTTATGGCAGAGTGGCCCAATGGAAGACTCTCCTAAGTGCAAGACACATGAAAGCCAGCATGGAGTTTGCAAAAAAAAACACCTGAAGGACTCCAAGATGGTGAGAAATAAGATTCTCTGATCTGATGAGACCAAGATAGAACTTTTTGGCCTTAATTCTAAGCGGTATGTGTGGAGAAAACCAGGCACTGCTCATCACCTGTCCAATACAGTCCCAACAGTGAAGCATGGTGGTGGCAGCATCATGCTGTGGGGGTGTTTTTCAGCTGCAGGGACAGGACGACTGGTTGTAATTGAGGGAAAGATGAATGCGGCCAAGTACAGGGATATCCTGGACGAAAACCTTCTCCAGAGTGCTCAGGACCTCAGACTGGGCCGAAGTTTTACCTTCCAACAAGACAATGACCCTAAGCACACAGCTAAAATAATGAAGGAGTGGCTTCACAACAACTCTGTGACTGTTCTTGAATGGCCCAGCCAGAGCTCTGACATAAATCTCTGGAGAGACCTAAAAATGGCTGTCCACCAACGTTTACCATCCAACCTGACAGAACTGGAGAGGATCTGCAAGGAGGAATGGCAGAGGATCCCCAAATCCAGGTGTGAAAAACTTGTTGCATCTTTCCCAAAAAGACTCATGGCTGTATTAGATCAAAAGGGTGCTTCTACTAAATACTGAGCAAAGGGTCTGAATACTTAGGACCATGTGATATTTCAGTTTTTTTTTTTTAATACATCTGCAAAAATGTCAACAATTGTGTTTTTCTGTCAATATGGGGTGCTGTGTGTACATTAATGAGAAAAAACATGAACAAATGATTTTAGCAAATGGCTGCAATATAACAAAGTGTGAAAAATGTAAGGGGGTCTGAATACTTTCCGTTTCATTAAAAAATGAATACTTTTCCGTTTCATTAAAAAATCTCCAGGCCATGCCAGTAAGAACCAAAGTGAAACTGGCATGGTTAGAAATAGCTACCGCTGCTCCATTATGCCAACTGACTGTACTCTATGATTATTCATGCCGGGATTTCACTATACTAGATCAACTAATGCAACTTCTCTTTGTTTAACTAGAGTTATAGTGAAGAACAATAGGCTATTGTGGGTTAATTACATTTAGGAACAAAGCCTAATTAAGGACCTTCATTTTAAAAAGATAATACCATTCAGGTGCTGTTACTGGACCATAGAAGATACACAGTGTAACATCAGTTTTATTGTTTGATTAGCAGCTGGCCTAACATTGCAGGCCCCAAAGTGAACTGAAACTTATCTGTTTGGTAGGTTAAAGTAATTGGAAAAGTTTTTACCTTAAAGTGGTAGTAAGTCATGAATCCCAAAAACCACTGACAGGCAGGGTTTTTATAACCTAGGGGTCTCTTCTGTAATAAATGTACCCCCTGCTTGACAGTGAGTAATGTGACTGAGCTGCGTATGCGCAGCTCAGACCACATTTATGGCCCGCTCTCTTTGTCATGACAATGTGACTCCATTACACATGCGTTGGAGTAACACCACCCTAGCCGGTCCATTCAAGTGGCTGAAGATACAAAGCCTGAAAAAGAAGTCCGGGCAAACATGAAAGCGTTGGGGAGCCATGACAGCGCAGTGCTTGAGGGCTCTGTTTGTTGGTAAGTGTGTCATAATATGCTAGTATGCAGTGTATACTAGTACAGTATGGCTAAAACCTGCAGGTGGGCCAATTTCTTTACTTTGCTCACTGGATTTACTACCGCTTTAATGCATTCTCTGCATTTAGATTTAAAAAAAAAACCTTTAATGCAGCTCTTCCCCATAAATATTTACCTGAGTCCTATCTCGATCTAGCACATTGCCAGAGAGCAGTGACTTACTCTCTCTGTTCCTGCTCACTGGACTCAGTGAGAGCAGCGGGGTCCACTGGCTCCTGCTTATGTAAAAAAAATCCAGTGATGAAGGAGTGGGACAGGGCCAAGCCACACTGTGAGGTTGATTTACTAAAGGCAAATATACTGTGCACTAGGTGCTCTTGATCTGAGGGGAAGCTCTGAAATGAGGGGAAGCTCTGCCATCCAATCGTGTTCAAGCAAAAATGCATTTTTTTTATTTTCCTTGCATGTTCCCCTCAGAACTAGAGCAACTGCACTTGCAGTGCACAGACTATTTTACCTTTAGTAAATCCACCCCTGTGTGTGTCAATAGACGCAGACAGTGCAGCTCAGGATTGAGCCAGCAAGAGTGCTCCCATAGAAAGCAGCTTGCTATGGGGGTGGTTGGAAGGCAGGAGGGGCTGGGAGCACTGGTGGGAGACCCCAGAAGAAGAGGATCGGAACTGCTCTGTGCAATGGTTTTGTAAGTATAAAATGTTTGTTAATTTTATAAAACAAAAAAGGAACCTTTATAATGACAACAGGGTCTCTGTGTGGTCATGTCCAATACTGACATCCAATTCATATTGCTATTAGTAAAGTTACCTTTGAAATGATTGCTTGTATCTGTTACATTGTTGGGCCCCATTGTAAGTGAACATTCCATTCTGTCCAGGATCCTTTTCTTTCCTCAAGCTTGTGCAGAGCCAGCACCTGTGAGTTCTACAAGGGTGGGTGTCTTGTTACAGATTTGAGAGGTTGGAGGGGCAATCTTTTGCTTTATGAACATTCCTAGTAAACTAAAAATAAAGTGTTACATTCAGACACAATTAGCAAGTGGAGCAAATTGAAAAGTATTGATTTTGGTTTTTATTTTTAGATGTACTGTCTGGCAAAGTACCGTATTTATTGGCGTATAACACGCGCCGGCGTATAACACGCACCCCAAGTTTAGGAGGGCATTTTAAGGAAAAAAACTTTTAGGAGGGAAGTTTAAGGAAAAAAAACTTACATTTAAATGCCCATCAATGCAGCCTTATCGTGTCCATCTGTAGCCTTGTCCATCATTGCAGAATAATCAGTGTCCATTTGCAGCTTGCCCAGTGCCGTTTGCAGCCTTGCTAAGGGCCATTTTCAGCCCAGTGCAGCCTTGCCCAGTGCAGCCTTGCCCAGTGCAGTCTTGCCCAGTGCAGCCTTGCCCAATGCCGTGTGCCGTTTGCGCCATTTAAATCTGCCGCCGAGATAGACAGAGCCTGTGTACTCGGCTCGTCACGCCGCCCCGCCTCCCTGCTCAGGATGAGAAGCGAGCGATTCCGAAAAAGACCGAGCCGAGTATACTGTGTACTCGGCTTCGCTCGCAGTCCCGCCCAGTCCTGCCATTGGACGGAGTGTTATGTCCATCAAAGGAGCTGGGCGGACTGCGAGCGAAGCCAAGCACTCGGCTCGGTCCTTTTCGGCAGCACTTGTTCCTCATCCTCTCAGAGACAGCAGGGAGGCGGGATGGCGTGACTGCGAGTGGAGCCGAGCACTAGACTTGGTCTTTTTCGGCGGCGCTCGTTTTTTTCCGGCGGCGCTCGGTTTTTCTTTGCGATGCTCGCTCTTTTTCGGCGGCGCTCGCTGTTTTTTGCCACACAGACAGTGGGGATCGGCGTATAACACGCACCCACGATTTTCCCCTGATTTTAAGGGGAAAAAAATGCGTGTTATACGCCGATAAATACGGTACCTTTTACATTTTAACAGCAGAAAATAAAACTCGCCTGCTACTAAAAGGTAAGTAATGCAAAACACACCTAAGCATTGCCCATAAAGACATTTGATGCAGCAATAAACAAAACATGAATTTACTAATGCCTACAGACATATAGGGAGCTAATTTATAACCACCGGCACAAACTCTCAATAAATAAACATTGTGGGCTCATTCGCACTTATGTATCCAAATAACGAATGCACACAATGCACACATTTTAGTGCCTTAAAGTAGACGTCCACTTAAATATTAACTATACTTAAATCTGCTCCCAGCCCCCCATTCTAAGCCTAGTCTAACTAGTCTGTACGTACCTATTCTGAGGGTGGTCCGGTCGAATGATCTTCCCAGCAGCAAGCTTCAATATAGAGGAGAGATCTCCAACAATGGCTGCAAAGCCTGTGCAGTGACGTCACCCTTAGCCTTACTATGGATCATCCATTTCGGCTGTCCCTCCTCTGCACCTAAGCCAGCGCTGGTAACCGATCATGTGACCAGACCGGAGCACCCTCAGAATAGGTAAGTATAGGCATCTTTCCTTTACAAAAGGGGTCTCCAAACGTTTTAAACAAAGGGCCAGTTTACTGTCCTTCAGAGTTTAGGGGGGCCGGACTGTACCCAATGGTAGTAGAAAATGCCCAGCGACAGCGGGAGTAAAAAAAAAAAATACATAGTGCCTGTGTACAGTAGAGGGAGGTGGGAGGAATATTTCCCAATCACTGGTGTCAGTTGGAGGTATTACGCCCCACTGTTGGTGTCAGTGGAAGGAATGGTGCCTCATCATTGGTTGTCAGTGGGAGGAATAGTGCCTTGTATCAATGGGAGGAACAGTGCCCCAAGAGCCAGAAAAAGGCAAGCAAAGGGCTGCAGTTTGGAGATCACTGCTCTACATGGAAGTTTGAATAGGGCTTGGAATGAGGGGTGGGAGTAGGTTTAAGTATAGTTGTTATTAGGTGCACTGCTTTAAGGCAGCCCTTTGATTTTGAATGGGCTGGCAGTGGATTCGAATGCATGAAATAAAACACATCTGCAGCACTCATTGGCAGCTATTGCCTCTGTGTTTAAATGAATGGCAGTGCAATGCCCATGAAGTAGACAGCAAAGGAAAATCACAGCTCCAGGTGAGAGACTCCAGGCACAATGAATAGTGTAAGACTCCTCACACGGGTGCAGGCCTCGGCTAGTCTTCCATAGAAGACTGATTGAAGAAAGAATTTGGCTGCACACCGACGTGATTGAAGTCAATTTATTGAATATTCCATGCAAACAATGACACACACCACGGTTGCAGAGGCCGGAACAGAGGTGGACTAGTTTTGCACGGCTACACTGTGCAATGCCCATACGTAGCTCCATGTGTTGTGGTAATACTTGGTAAAATACATAGGTGTGAAGCCAGTGTAAAGTGTATAATTGTAAAGGATTCATCTGGACATTTGGCATACATTCACCCACAAAAAACGCATTAACGCTCCTAAATCCGTCATTTAGAAGCATTTGCGTTTTCAAGTGTGCTTTGAAAAATGAGCAGAAGGCAAAGTTTTATAAAAAAAAAAAGCTTGTAAAAGCAAATGCCCATAAACTCTCCTAAACTCCTGTGCAAAATGAGGTACCATGAGCATTTTTTATGTCGCTTTTTCTGTCAGATGTATTTGCATTTTTTTTTGCTCCTAGTGTACATAAGGAGAACATTACCTTCCCTGGATATTTACCAAACTTTCACTAAAAACATTTGAAAATGAAATTCAAGAGTCCGAGATTTCAAATGTATTTGCATTTTGTAATGGATGTCCAAATATTGCCTATGGAGTACTAAACCCGAGCTTTAAAAACAGGTTCATCATTTCTGAAATATTTTTTTTAATACATTAAAACACATAAAAAAAACGCATGCTTTTTTTCTCCAGTTCACCAAGGAGGCAGTGACTAACTATTGTCCCCCATGAAGGGCAGGTAAGTGGTACATTCAGCCCTCCTCCATGCTGATGCTCTTTTGGACATTATTGTTTTGGGAGGGACACTCATGTTTTGGAGAACCCATCTCAAATCGCCCCGATGGCTGAACAACATGTGATCCGGTATCACAATGGCTGAGGGTTCTTACAGGCAGCCCTCTTGTCATTGGGGATACCAGTCAGCTTGTCCTTCAGCTAGGCTGGCTATCTCCACATAATAGAAAGTGCTCTGTGATTGGGTAGGAGGATGGAAGGGACAAGCAGAGCAGCTGAATGCAACTCTGCAGCTGTTGGAGCTGGGACCATAGGGGCCAGCGTCAGAGCACAAAAGTATAGCTATGCTTCACTTACTAAGCTACACTTAGTAAAAATGTAAATTGTAAATTGCAGAGATGAGTCTTCCAGGTGGCATGCACCATGTTGGACTTAACCCATAGTAATCCAGCACATTTTTAAAGTGGCTGAATTCCTGGAGTTCAGCTGTAGGGATCTGCTGTCCTCTACTGTTTGTATTTGTAAATAGCTGTTGCTTGTTAATTATCACAGAGTTATAAACAGATCATTCTTGTCCCTGCTAGTTGGGTTAGAAATCCCAGAGAGAGGAAATAAATAGAGATAGAGGGTCTGAGACCACACTTCTTACTAGGAAGGAGCTGCTACTAATGCAGGCCAGAACCAAAGATTGTAAGGCAAGTGTTTCTATGTGTAATCGTTTACTATTGTTGCCCATAGCTTCTGGTTGTATATATATTTACTACTGTGCAAAGTTATGGGCAGGTGTGAAAAAACTTTGTAAATTAGGAATGCTTTCAGAAATAAAAGTGATGATAGTTTACTCTTATCGATGAACAAAATGGAAAGTGAACAGAAGTGAAATCCAAATCAAATCGATATCTGGCATGACCACCCTTTGCCTTGAAAACAGCATGATTTCTTCTAGGTACACTTGCACCCAGTTTTTGAAGGAACTCAGCAGATAGTCTGTCCCAAAAACTTGGAGAACTAACTACAGATTTTCTGTGGATGTAGGGTGCCTCAAATCCTTCTGTCTCTTCATGTAATCCCAAACAGACTCAATGATGTTGAGATCAGGGCTCTGTGGGGTCCAAACTCTAACTTCCAGGATTCCTCTGGTTTACTCTGAAGATAATTCTTAATGACATTGGCTGTATGTTTGGGGTCCTTGTCCTGCTGCAGAATAAATTTGGAGCCAATCACACGCCTCCCTAATGGTATGGCATAATGGATAATTACGGTATCTACCTGTATTTCTCAGTATTGAGGACACCATTGATCCTGACCAAATCTCCAACACCATTTGCAGAAATGCAGCCCCAAACTTGCAAGGAACGTCCACCTTGCTTCACTGTTGCCTGCAGACGCTCATTATTGTACCACTCTTTAGCCCTTTGGTAAACAAACTGCCTCCTGCTACAGCCAAATATTTCAAATTTTGACTCATCAGTCCAGAGCATCTGCTGCCATTTTTCTGCACCTTCCTTCCTATGTTTTCGTACATAGTTGGGTCACTTAGCCTTGTTTCTATGACGGAGGTATGGCTTTTTGGCCGCAATTCTTCCATGAAGCTCACTTCTGGTCAACCTTTTTCTGGACAGTAGTTGTGTGTAACTGGGTCCCACTGGTTTCTGCCACTTCTGTGCTGATGACACTGCTGGACATCTTCTGATGTCAAAGAGAATTAAGCATGATGTGTCTTTTATCTGCTGCATTAGGTTTCCTTGGATGACCACTGCGTCTACGGTCCTCACTGCTGCCCGTTTCTTAGTGCTTCTTCAAAAGAACTTGAACAGCACATCTTGAAACCCCAGTCTGCTTTGAAATCTTTGCCTAGCACAATATCCTCTTTGGGGAGGGTCATTTCTCATAACCTTGCCCCTCAAAAGAGGGCTACAAAGCAGTTCACCTTTTAAAAGAACATAATAAAAGCATATGATTTTTCAAGTGACAAAAATGTTCATTTATTATTTTTTCATTTTGCCAGGCTCCTGCAGACACTCAGTACAACTGTCTGCCCATACATTAATACAGGCAGACAATGACTGAACTGCAGGAATGAATTACGGGGGTGCTCATTAGCTCTTTCATAGCTCACCGAGAGCTACAATCCATCTGCCACGGTGAAAGACAGGACTTTGTAGTTCATTGATTTATTCGCAGATCTCTGTAAATGAATGATGCAGCTGTGTGTGCGGGCGAAGTGTGCACAGCCATGCTGTTTAAAAAATTGACAGCGGGCTTGGGGAGAGGATCCCCTGCCCGCTGTCACAGGAGCTGATGGGGGGGGGGGGGTACAGTGGACTGCACCAGAGTAACATGTTACATGCTAAATACTGGTGTACCATGTAACATGTTACAAAAGATGAACTTACCTTTTAAGTTTAGAGGTCCTTAACATTTTTTTTCTCCCCCAAATTGGGCTTTATTTTGAATTTCACATTTATAAAAGCTTTTTATATTATATTTTTGTAATTGTCTTAAGTAAAAAGATTTGCAAACTAGCTCCTAGTGGAAGTTCTATATTTCCTTATATTCACTCAGCCTTCCTGCTCAAAAAGGGACCAGTCTTGCACTGGGAGGATCAGAGAAAAAAAGGTGCCCGGAGCTAAACTTTAAGCACAATGTGTGGTTCTGCAATGTGGGGACCAGACCAAATTGTGTAATGTGTGTAAATTTGGTAGGAACTCTAGCCTTCAGACTCTTTTGAGGACAGGGGCTGATGTAAATAGCTCAGTGTGTGGTATACATTGCTAAAACGAATCAAGTGTGTCAAGAAGCATATGAGATATAAATATATATACAGACACATTCCATTGCTCTAGTTTGGAGCTACATCAAACAGGTGGAAATTCCAGACAGACCTGTCACTTATCAGCAAGAAGTCATGTCATTTCAGCTGTTGTCTGATAAATGCTACAATGTATAGACAAAAAGAAAGACTCCATCCCACGCTCTCTTCTGATTAATTTCACTTAGCACTAAGCATACATAGATGGGTTTGTCTATGGTTCATGGGATACATAGCCCTTTTAGTAGAAGAAAAAAAAAACTCACACAGCCATAGAAAAATGCTGCATTTTCATCAGTTCAATGTTTTTTTTTACAGATCTGAACCCTAGTATATTATGTGCTATGGCCAATGCACTCGCTGCATTTATATCCATAAACGTGTGCTGTATTAAGATCAGTAGTATCAAAATAGAAACATCTGTGACTCTTGTCAGTATTTTAGGCATGTACACATATAAACATGTGTCCCTTTATCTGTAGCCCCTCCTGTAGTGATGTAGTAAGTAGAGTTAGTGCCCCTTATACGCCAGTTGTGGGTGAGGCCCAGTGGAAATCAGGTATTGAGCAGGATATCCCTGACCAGCATGATGTAGAGCTATACTGAAGGAAAGAGAGAGGGTCCTCTGTGGGGCTGAACCACTGGGGTATTCAGAGGAGACATTGGGGAGAAATCTTGACACCCTTGCCCCTTTTCTAGCAGATCCTGTGGCTTGGTTTAGGATGGCCTAAGGGCCTATGTGAGGATCTACAGTTCCTTTGTGTGAGGGAAAGTACACCCTGTGTGTTTGAAACATCTATGAAAGGAGACGGTAACATCTGTTGAAAATGGCTAAGTTGACACACTAAGATGATTCGGCGTGTTATGCACTAAAGGGACTACTGTCAGGAAGTCATGTAATGAGGTATGGTGTTCTGCAACAGAGACTGCTGTCAGGAAGTTGGTAACTGTTTATTGTCTTGTAAAGAAGAAGTTTCATTTTGGCAGTGTGTATTACACAAATGTTGCAGTAAAGCCCTGAAAAGGTTTTTGGACTGTCACTGCACATTCTTTTTTATTCTGGGTAATAGGACTTCTGCTGGGAATATGTAAGTGAGTGAGTTTCAAGCTATGAAAATGTGAGTGACACAACATGGCAAAGTATCTCCAAACAATGGGTAGGCGACTATTCCTTTCAAGAAGAAGTGAGGTGGGTCAAGAGTCCGCATGGTGCAAACAGCTGTCCAATCAGGAATCCTTTGACTTGGCCTAGTCAGCAGGATGGAATACTTCACCGCGTGTGGGCATGTTTTGGAGGACTTGTTCCATCTGCAGAGTACAACAGAGCCTGAGGAATGGCTGGGAGCATTGTGGGACACCCCAAGGCATGCATTGGCGGCTGCAGAGCCTCAGAAGGAGTCGGCTTGTATGCTGTTGAGTGCCCCAGAATGTAATGGGGTTGAGGGAAGCTCTCGGATCCATAATGTTTTTGTACAGTAGGTTCCAGAAATTTTCTGGCTTGGAGTTCTCCTATATCCCAGAGGCTGTGTTGAAATACTTGGAAATGGAGCACCCTAAAATTTATGAGACTACTTATGATTCTCAGTGGACCTGGGAAAGGGATCAAGTGTATGAGCCCTTGCATGTTATTAATGTGGGTTGAAATTCGGCCAGTTCAACAGGATCCATATTTGGGCAGGCTGATTGAATCCGAAGTCCATACATTGATTGACTTGGGTACAACCAGCCTGTTTGATTTTTCTACAAGCGATTACAGCCACTAGGAGTAATCATTGTATTCTGCTGGCTAGAAAGGTTCCCTGTGAACCATCTGGCAGAATAAAATAGCGCTGTTGGAGGCACCCACCTGTGGTGGATATTAAGAAAATCGATTCATATATGGCTTGCCTTACTCTCACATGCATGCTGTGCATTTTCCAGATATAGAACTGTGAAATCCCATCTTTAATTGAATGACCTGATATGCTAATTTGTAGCTGACAGAAGAAAACATGGGGTGAACCTCCCGCTCCTTTGTACATGGTGGACATTTTTATTTGTGCCCTGTATTTAAATAAATATTTTAGGGCATTATCCAAAGTAACATGGTCTATTTGGTTTGTGCCAGTCTGGTGTTGTGTCCTTTTTCCCTGTATTGTATAAACTCCATGCGGTTACTCATTTCTAGAAAACCACTTCCCATTTCTGGTGGCAGAAATTGATGTGGTTACACCACTTGTTGCTTCCCCTTTTAAGCCCCATACACACTATTAGATTTTCTGCAGATTTTTGTCTCCAGATTTACCAAAACCATATAATATGAGGTCAAACCTTAAGAGTTTCAATTTGTATGGAATCAGGCAGGCCCTTGCACTACATGGTTTTGGTAAATCTGAAGACCAAAATCTGCAGAAAATCTAATAGTGTGTATGGGGCCTTATTCCGAATCCTGCTTCCCTTAGGCATGACCTCTGACAGAGAAATGTCCTTCTCAAGCACAATTTTAGATGTTTTCCTATGTCATTAGGAGAAAAGGAATGACAGCATGTGCAATAAACCAACGTGATTTGCTTACATAAAATATTGTTGGCATACAGCTGACAATGGCATAGGGATTTGACCTATTTTAAGACTGCTAATAGTACTTAAATTAGGTCTGAATCCAATGACTAAAATCTCATATAATCTTTAACGTGTTAATGCAATTTTAATAATTGTAATTTTATATTTCTATACATGTACAGATTTTATGAAAATAATACCTGGTAATCATGTTGTATATGGCCTTGTTCAGGCACTTCCAGTTCTAGGGTGAGGAAGCTCTGTTCCGGTCTGTTAATTACTCATCTGTATTGTCATCCTTTCACAGGTACTTCCAGCAGAGACAAAAAGTCGCTCTAATGATGCTTATAGTTTATAAAAAGGTTACAGGAGATTAGCAGTATTGAGGTACAAAAAAGTATAAAAATAAGCAATAAAAGTATTTTCTAAGAAAAGAAACAAAAAAACAAATAGATGTTTATGATACAATGTTTTTGCAAACGAAATGTTTTCAACTGTATAGGCATGTATTTGTCTTCACGAGTAATGATATAACTAGCTACAAATTGCAACAAAAATAATCAGTGTAGGTGCTGCACATCTCTACTACAAAGTTGCCAGTGTGACATGGGTCTAATGGCCCGTACACACGATCAGAAAATTGTACGAAAAATACTGCTTTTAAAGCGATCATACAATAATCTGATCGTTCGTACGCAGCTTTCAAGAATCCATCATGACAGTTCATCCGATATTACCCGATGGGACAAGCACAAAAAATGTTTCTTGTACGATATCAGATCATACAATTTTGGTTTAATCAGTACAGTTTTCGTCCGAAAATACAATACAGATACAATGCAATACATTACATCACTTCCAAATTTTAATTCTGTCGTACATAAATTTTCCTAACTTTGGTAACCTCTTCATTTGCGATATGAGATGCATACAAAAAAAAAAAAAGGACAATCATTCGTTTGATAATCTCATCCTGTGTACACGGCATTAGAGTCTGCCCATGTACACTCAGGTTATCTCATTATGCCCATATGATTGTGTACGTTATGCTTCAGAGACTGTCAAGGGTGTAGTACACATAAACAGCAATAATAATAGGTTAAAAGACAAGTCAGATGACAAGTTGTGGTTTCCGTAATAAGAATTCATACCACAATACTGTTTTTTTTTCTCCCCAAGTCTGAAGTATCACTGTCTCTTTGCACATATGATGAAAAATGTTGCTAAATTGAAAGTCAAAAAATGAGAAGTGACTACAATCTTTTGAAGATTTCCTGTGCACGAGTTTTGCTAAGAATCATTTCTATACCTTTTTAGTTTATAACCATTTGGTCTACTTCTTTATTTTAAAGGGCTACCAATCTGTAGATTTACCTTTTTCTATACCAAAATTATAGTATATTTAAAATTATATATTGCTTAACTCAGCAGGCGTTCACGTTTGAGACATGTTTTATTACAGCATTTTGCTGTTATCCTAAGGGAATGCTACGGCAAAGGCAGTGGCATGGGGATGGTCAGAAATTTTAGAATTTCAAGCTTGTGGGTCTCACTGGCTTGCAAGCTTGACAGCTAGCCTCAAAATTCTATAAGCATCTGTTGCGTGCTTCCAAATCCCACCATTTACTCAGTTCTAAAGCTGAATAATACCTTCTTAAAGTGATACAGTACTAAACACACACTGTTCAATATACATTATCCCTTCTCTTTCTGTATGTGGATGATGGCACTGTAATTATTTTAATGAAAAAAAATCTAAGTACCTTCTCTCCTGATTGATATACAGCTGTCACATGACCCAGCTCTTACCCAGCCCATCTGCAAGGAAACAGTGGCAGGAGAAGCTTCTAGTTCACTGCTGCTGGTCACATGTTAAAAAACAGCCTTTGGAATGCAGATTAAAATAAATCATTAATATCAATAAACTGTTTTAAATTGTCATACAAATACATTTTGCATATTTGAAATCAAATCTTTATTATTTTTTGGCAATAACATAGTGTAGGCGGATTTCTGTCAGTCGCAGGCTATGTCATGCCCATCCTGCCTGTGTCTTTGAAAAACAGGGAGGAGAAGCCTTCATCAATCAAGATGTAATATCCCACCCTATTGTATTTAGCTGGTTAGTGGGCATGGAGGAGGAGGAGGGAGGGAGTGGGCTGTCGCTTACCACCAGGCCCGGACTGGCCATAGGGCAGACCGGGCATTTGCCCGGTGGGCTGTTGATGTTCAGGCCGCACAGCGGGAGGTAAGCGGCGACCGCAGCCTGGACAGGGTTAACACAGGCCACGGCCGCCGCTCGCCTACCGCTATGCAGCGGTGCCTGTGCCTTCTCCGGCAGAACTAGCAGCTGCATGGGCTGAGCTGTGTGTCTCACACACACAGCTCAGCCTCAGAGCCGCGCTGAGAGTTCCGCTCTCGGCCCCCCTCCTCCTCCTCTGGGCCGCTGTCAGGATGTCACCCCCCCCCCCTTTCTCATGCCAGGCTTGTGGCAGCACGGAACGGGAGAGAAGAAAGCTTTCTGCTTGTTCTTCTTCTCTCCCAATTGGCCACAGGGGAGGGCCAATCAGAAATAACTAGGTGGGCATCATGGGAAATGTAGTCCCAGAGATAGGATGCCCAATTGATCTTAGCAGGGAGACGGCTACACTCCCCAGCATGCACTCTGCTGGGCGGAAAAAGAGAAAACCCGGAAACAAGCAGGTACTACAGGAGACATGGAAAAAGAAAGAGGACTGTGCTGAGAGAACTAATAGCCCCAGCACCACCAGATAGAGCCACGCTGTACCCACACCACCAGAGCGCCACACAGTACCCGCACTACCAGAGCGCCACGCAGTACCCGCACCACCAGAGCGCCACGCAGTACCCGCACCACCAGAGAGCCACGTTGTACCCGCACCACCAGAGAGCCATGAGAGCCACGCTGCACCCGCACCACCAGAACGCCATGCTGCACCCGCACCACCAGAACGCCATGCTGCACCCGCACCACCAGAACGCCATGCTGCACCCGCACCACCAGAACGCCATGCTGCACCCGCACCACCAGATCGCCATGCAGTACCCGCACCACCAGAGCGCCACGCAGTACCCGCACCACCAGAGCACCACACAGTACCCGCACCACCAGAGCGCCACACAGTACCCGCACCACCAGAGCACCACATAGTACCCACACCACCAGAGCACCACGCAGTACCCGCACCCCCAGAGCGCCACGCAGTACCCGCACCACCAGAGCGCCACGCAGTACCCGCACCACCAGAGCGCCACACAGTACCCACACCACCAGAGCGCCACGCAGTACCCGCACCACCAGAGCGCCACGCAGTACCCGCACCACCAGAGCGCCACGCAGTACCCGCACCACCAGAGTGCCACGCTGTACCTGCACCACCAGAGAGCCATGCTGTACCCGCACCACCAGAGAGCCATGAGCACCACGCTGCACCCGCACCACCAAAGAGAGCCACGCTGTAACTGCACCACCAGAGAGAGAACTACGCTGAACCACACCACCAGAGAGCCACGAGTGCCACGCTGTACCATACCACCAGAGAGAGCCATGCTGTATCATACCACCAGAGAGAGCCACACTGTACCGCACCACCAGAAAGAGAGCGCCATGCTGTCCAGGACCACTAGAGAGAGCAGGTCAGTGTCACTGGGCAGTGTGGCCACAATAGGAGACAGACAGTACTAGCATTGTATGGCCACAATAGGATTGGGACACTGTCAGGGGCGGACTGACCATTGAGCCAATAGGGCACTGCCCGTGGGCCCTGGGCCACTAGGGGGCCCCATCAGGGTTGCCAGCCTCAGTAAAACCAGGGACAGTATGTATAAATCTGTGTTTTTTTTTACATCTGTCTGTATATACTGTGTGTACATGTATGTGTATACTGTGTGATTGTATACTGTGTGTGTGTATACTGTGTGGCCCCATAATCTCTGATTGCCTGGGGGCCCCATAATCTCCTATTGCCCGGGGGCCCCATGAGTTATCAGTCCGCCCCTGGACACTGTTATATAAAGGGGACTGCACTGTAAAGGAGCACTATAATCATTACAGTGCAGTCCCCTTTATATCACAGTGTCTCTGCACATTACAGTGTGGAGGACCGACACCAGCCACCCCCGCGAATGTCTACCGACATCTCTCCCCCCTGGTCCCTGGAAAAGTTGGCTGCTCAGTCTAAAATGCCCGGGCCTATTTTTTGTCCCAGTCCGGGCCTGCTTACCACTGTGTATACGCCCACATGTGTGACTCTATAGTCACATTGGCTGCTCAGATGTAATAGGAAGGAAATACTCAGGGTAGAAAATACACTGAAAACTGAGCATGTGCACTGGCTGCCAACACTGCTCTGAAAAATACCCTACTTTCGTGGGGACAAGGACATGAGGGGGAGACAGAGAGCAGCAGGTTCAACCAGGTTTTTTGCAGAATCCAGAAAACAAATCCCATAGTAACTGAGTATGAACAGCATGTATCACTGCATTTATTGATATATTTTAATGATGTGGGTTTAATGACACTTTAAAGAAGAAGTTCCATTGGCTTTGAAAATTTCAGTGCTAGTCTATGGATGTGTTTAGAAATACCTGAGTGAGGAGTCTGGGCATAAACTATGTGACAGCTGATTGGAGAAAAGGCACCCCCCCACACACACACACACACACACACACACACACATAGGCAGAGGAACGAAGAAACCTGCAAAGCTGTTTTGTGAATAGACC
This sequence comes from Lithobates clamitans, assembly GCA_037952925.1. NCBI lineage: Eukaryota > Metazoa > Chordata > Amphibia > Anura > Ranidae > Lithobates > Lithobates clamitans. The sequence goes on from JBBGZY010000427.1 coordinate 4,512,293, forward strand.
AACTCTCTGCTTATCGATCTCTAAGGCTGGGTTCACACTGGTCCGACAAACGCTCCGACATTGGGAGCTCATGTCGCATGACGTGTGAAATGTAATGTTTCCCTATGGGAGCCGTCCTAACTGGTCCGACACAAGTCGTTCCGACTTTAGAAATGCTCCCTGTACTACTTTGGTCCGACTTTGATCCTACTTCAGCCTATTGACTATCATTGAAGTCGGATCAAAGTCGGATTGCCGTCTCGCATGATCCGACTTCGGCACGCGACTTGTGCTCAGATGATCTTGAGGGGGAACTCCGCGCCAAATTTTAAATAAAAATCCGGCATGGGTTCCCCCTCCAAGAGCATACCAGGCCCTTGGGTCTGGTATGGACCTTGAGGGGAACCCCCTACGCCGAAAAAACGGCGTGGGGGGTCCCCCCCAATCCATACCAGACCCTTATCCGAGCACGCAGCCCGGCCGGACAGGAATGGGGGTGGGGACGAGCTGGCGGCCCCCCCCCTCCTGGACCGTACCAGGCCGCATGCCCTCAACATGGGGGGTTGTTGCCTTGGGGGAGGGGGGCGCGCTGCGGCCCCCCCACCCCAAAGCACCTTGTCCCCATGTTGATGAGGACAAGGGCCTCTTCCCGACAACCCTGGCCGTTGGTTGTCGGGGTCTGCGGGCGGGGGGCTTATCGGAATCCGGGAGCCCCCTTTAATAAGGGGGCCCCCAGATCCCGGCCCCCCACCCTATGTGAATTGAGTATGGGGTACATGGTACCCCTACTCATTCACCTAGGGAAAAAGTGTCAATTTTAAAAAAAAAAACACTACACAGATTTTTAAAGTATTTTATTAGACAGCTCCGGGGGTCTTCTTCCGACTTCGGGGGTCTCTCCGGTTCTTCTCCGCGCTCTCCGGGTCTTCTGCCGGGCTCCTCCTCTCTCTTCTGCTCTTTTGCCGCTCTTTTGCTAAAGAGGAGGAGCCCGGTCTGCTGCCTTCTTCTCTTCGGGGGTCTCTCCGGTTCTTCTTCGCGCTCTCCGGATCTTCTGCCGGGCTCCTCCTCTCTCTTCTGCTCTTTTGCCGCTCTTTTGCTAAAGAGGAGGAGCCCGGTCTTCAATCTTCTGCCTTCTGCCTTCTTCTCTTCTCCTGATGTTGACACGACGCTCTCTCCGGCTAGAATGCTCTCTGTGCGCTCTGCTCTGACTTATATAGGCGGTGACCCCGCCCTCTTATGCCGTCACAGTCCCTGGGCATGCTGGGACTGTGACGTTTTAGGGGGCGTGGTCATCACCCGATGACCACGCCCCCTGTATGCCGTCACAGTCCCAGCATGCCCAGGGACTGTGACGGCATAAGAGGGCGGGGTCACCGCCTATATAAGTCAGAGCAGAGCGCACAGAGAGCATTCTAGCCGGAGAGAGCGTCGTGTCAACATCAGGAGAAGAGAAGAAGGCAGAAGGCAGAAGATTGAAGACCGGGCTCCTCCTCTTTAGCAAAAGAGCGGCAAAAGAGCAGAAGAGAGAGGAGGAGCCCGGCAGAAGATGCGGAGAAGAACCGGAGAGACCCCCGAAGAGAAGAAGGCAGCAGACCGGGCTCCTCCTCTTTAGCAAAAGAGCGGCAAAAGAGCAGAAGAGAGAGGAGGAGCCCGGCAGAAGACCCGGAGAGCGCGGAGAAGAACCGGAGAGACCCCCGAAGTCGGAAGAAGACCCCCGGAGCTGTCTAATAAAATACTTTAAAAATCTGTGTAGTGTTTTTTTTTTTAAAATTGACACTTTTTCCCTAGGTGAATGAGTAGGGGTACCATGTACCCCATACTCAATTCACATAGGGTGGGGGGCCGGGATCTGGGGGCCCCCTTATTAAAGGGGGCTCCCGGATTCCGATAAGCCCCCCGCCCGCAGACCCCGACAACCAACGGCCAGGGTTGTCGGGAAGAGGCCCTTGTCCTCATCAACATGGGGACAAGGTGCTTTGGGGTGGGGGGGCCGCAGCGCGCCCCCCTCCCCCAAGGCAACAACCCCCCATGTTGAGGGCATGCGGCCTGGTACGGTCCAGGAGGGGGGGGCCGCCAGCTCGTCCCCACCCCCATTCCTGTCCGGCCGGGCTGCGTGCTCGGATAAGGGTCTGGTATGGATTGGGGGGGACCCCCCACGCCGTTTTTTCGGCGTAGGGGGTTCCCCTCAAGGTCCATACCAGACCCAAGGGCCTGGTATGCTCTTGGAGGGGGAACCCATGCCGGATTTTTATTTAAAATCTGGCGCGGAGTTCCCCCTAAAGATTCATACCAAACACAGTGTCGGGCATTGGCGGGGATCCAAGTCGGATCCCCGTTCATTGAAAGTCGGACACATGCCGGCTTCATGTCGCAGGGCAAAGTCGGATCCAAAGTAGGACGGCTGTCGTGTCGCACCAGTGTGAACCCAGCCTAAGCACCCTTCCCGACACAAATTTCCAGCTGCTTTCATCTCATGTGTCAGAGAACTTGTGTCGTGTGTCGGAGAACTTTCATCTCGTGTGTCGGAGAAGTTATCAATCTGATAGCAGAAGAAGAAAGCAGCAGAAAGAAATGGGACTCAGAGATTTGGAGAGAGATAAGTAAACACTACTGATATATGTGCCCAGGTCAGATTTCATGAATGGGGTTTACGACCACTTTAAAACCATTATGGCCCATTCAGAGCAATCCATGAGTATTATTCTCTGTGTAATGCAAAAAAGCTGGTGTGTGTTGCATCATTCAACTTTATGCACAACAGTGCATTGTGACATGCAGCTTTGTTATGTGTTGCACTGCCTAAAAACACATGCCAACACACCTGCATGTGTGAACAGGGCACACAGAAAACAATTGTTTTCTCTGTGTCCTTGCATTAACTGATGCTGATCAATGCAGCCCAACGCATATGAACATACCCTTACAGATTTCGCATCTCTTCTGAGATTTAACCTTTTGTATAAAGCAAAACTATGCCCCTAGTCATCTTCAAAATAAATGTAGACTTTTTAGCCAAACATGCAAATCTGTCAGATTTTGCTATACAAGTAACAGGAACCATGAATCAGACCGAGACAGAAGTATAGTTAAATCACACTTGTTTGATAATATAATAATAAGGTAAACAGAGTAAGCATAGTCAAAACAAGCCAGAGTTCAGTAACCGGTAGTCAGCCAAGCAAATGTCAGAGAGCCAGAGATAAACGTAGTAGTACAGCAAGCAGGATCAGGAGCCAGAAGGAACGTCAGCCGAGCAAGTCTTCAACAGGAATGCAGGAGAAAGTCTCTGTGATGTTGACAAAGGCAAAGGCAGAGATCAAGTGAGCTGGACGACTTTAAGTAGGCAGGACTGATGAGCAGAATCAACAACAGCTGGGTAACTGTGGAGAGAGATGGGAGCTGGCAATTAGCCGACAGCTGGGCGGCCAGCTCAGAGAAGGAAGGGCTGAGCCCAGCCCTGACAACATGTGAATGGGAAATTATTTTAAAAATCAGGTCACTCTACTATGGGTTGAGCATAGACAGCTGTCACGAACCTGGTGGAAGAGCCTGATGGTCTCAAGAAGGCCTATCTTACACTTCTGGCTCAGGGCCTCGGATAGGGTTGGCAGGTGGCGCAGGAGCACAGAGTTGCATAAGTGCCTGTAGGTCTTGCTAGCAGCGGAGCTGATAGGATGTCCAGGACAAGCAGCAGGAAGCCACAGTGCAGTAGGTTAGCTAGACAGTGGCAGGTCAACAGTAGGCAGAAACAGCTTGGCACTGGCGGCAGCAGACTGTGGTGAGGCACAAACTGGTAGCAGACAGGTGATGAGTAGGCACTTGACAGGTAGCAGACAAATGCTTGCAGTGGAGGACCAGTAGCAGATATAACAGTAGCGAAGGCAGGCAAACCAGGTCAGACACTGGTAGTCGGATCAGATGTAAGTGCTCAGGCAGGAGCGTAGTCAGGGTACAGGCTAGAGTCGGTAACAGATCATCGATGCAGGGGCAAAGGGGGCAGGCAGAAGCAGAGGTCAGGAGACAAGCCAGGGTCGGTGCAGGCAGAGTTCAAGGAATGGCCAATACAAGCCCAGTCAGTAACTGGAAAAAGATGCAGGTACTGGACGAGAGAGCACTGGAGAAGAGTACTGGGTTAGTTTAAATAGCCCATTTGGCTCCACTATAGGTAACAGATGCGCTTGCATGCACACAATGATGGGCCCACATGTGCAGGTGCCCATTTTCTAAGTGAATGTGAAGGGCATTGAACTGGCCTGTGACAGCACATAGGAATCCGCCCAGAGGGACCATCTTGCTTACTGGTATGCCCTTCCTGACAGCAGTCCATCGACTTAAAGGAGTTGTAAAGGCAGAAGGTTTTTTTATCTTAAAGTGGATGTAAACCCCCAAAAAATGTTTTAATTAAGGCTTGCACCTTGTACAGTATAGGATTTCATGTCATCTGTGCCCAATCTTGCCACGAAGAGTTCATCCAGCTCTGAGCAGTCCTTCTCTTTCTTCAGTGAGATAAAAATGATCAGAAAGAGAAATAGGAGTCCATTTCACCCCCTTGCTGTGAGTGACAGGTGATTTACATATCTCATGCAGGAGCCTGAGTGAGACATTCTGTGTACCGCTCCTCCTCTCTTCTCCAGCTCTCCCAGGATTGGCTGCTCCACACCTCAGCATGATTGGGCATGCTGAAGTCATGTGGTGACTTTTCTGGGTTTTGACTGGATGTCAGTGATCATAGCAGAAGTTCAGTGTAAGAAATACACAAGAGAAAATGCATATTGACAAGGAGAGTGTAGAGGTGGGCGGAGAGGCTACTGACATCACGACTCCACCGACCGAGCTCCGGACAACAGACCCACCCACAGAATATGCAGTTTTTTGGGTCTCATAACAGACAGAGGGGAGACATTTGACAGGTAAGGATACATACAGGAGGCATGTATATTCTTATAGATAACCACTATGGCAGTAGTTTAGAAAAGGACAGTGGGATTACATTCACTTTAATGCATTCTATGCATTAAGATAAAAAGCCTACTGTGTGCAGCAGCCCTTCTCATCCTCCCTAATACTTACCTGAGCCAGGAGCAGCAAGAGGGACCCGAGAAGAGGAGGATCCAGGCTGCCCTGTGCAAATCCACTGCATTGAGCAGGTAAGTATAACATGTTTCTTATTAAAAAAAAAAAAAAACAAGACTTTACAATCACTTTAATTGGATGACTTCAGTACAACCAGCCTGCCCATACATGGATCCAATCTCAGCTGGTCCATTCTTAACTGACCGAAATTCGATCCATCTATTACTGACTTAACATGAAGTTCTTTCTGTTATTAGGGGGCTTTAAGATTCTAAGCAGACTCATTTGTACAATGGGGGGAATTCAATAAAGCTGCTGCACCACTTTTCTGGCGCTAATTGCTCTTGTTTATAGGTTTCACCTAATTCAAGACACATCTGCAACAGCTTTGACAGTGACTTGTGCGTAAAATTTGGGTAGTTCTAATTCTCTAATTAGTTTCAATTTAATTAACAACAATTGTAAAAGCATTGCGCCAAATTTAAAGTGGTTGTAAACCTCAGACATAAACTATGCATAAGCATATAGTGTGTACTTGTCTAAATTAGGAGCACTAAGTGTCATTTTTGTCTGCTGCTTCGTTCCTCTGCTATCAGCATAAATCACTTCTAACAAGTTTTCCTGACAACAAAAGAAAAATGGTGATGGGAGGGAGCTCCAGCTGATTGACAGCCTCAGCTCTGTTCATGTGTGCTGTGTGAATGGGGTGTGTCTCTTCTCTCCAATCAGCTCTCAGAACTCTCCTCACTGAAAACTGCAGAGTGTAATTTCAGCTCTCCATCCCCTTTTTTCTGAACTCTCAGGCAAGCTTTATAAAGTGTTTGAATGGATGTAAACAAGAGAACAATGCAGATAGATACTACTTATGTTGGAGGATTTGTATCATCTTTGTGTATCACCGGAGTCCAATCACTTTACTGGGTATATGTGAGAGTTTACAACAACTTTAAGCATAAGGCCTCATGCAAACTGGACACTTTTGCAGCCGCTTCTAGGGGCGCCAGCCTTTTTTTTAAATTTCCTGCCTGTAAACTCCCCTGCATTTTAGCCTATGGGTCTATGAACACATAGGCGTTTAATGGCAGAAAAAAAAACACTGCCAGTGCAGTTTCAGTGGCCGGGATAAATTATTATTCTGGCCAATTCAATTAATTAATGCCCAAGAGCTTGATGCCTGTAAACATGCCTTGACGAGCTTTTACAGGCGTCAGGCGTTTTTTTTCTGGCAAAACGCTGCTACCAGGAGAAAAAGCCTTTTAAGAGAATTTGCAAAGTCCTGTGTGCATGAGGCATAAGCTATAGACAGGTACATGAATTTGGTGCATTCTGCACCACTTTTAGAACACCAACAAGACACTTTCACAAAATCTGTCTACGCCAATCTTTATAAATTTCAAGGAATGTCTTTGGGCACTTGTATTTAGGCATTTAGCAATTTCAGGGGAATTTTCCCCTGTTTTAGTTGGTACAGATGTGTAGCATTTGCACATAATAACATTTCTGTTATTTGTTTTTTAATGGGGAAATGTAGCTGATTGATTAACAATGGGAATGTTTTGGTCATCTTATAAATTCAGACCATGCTCTGTGTGTTAAGGTCATGCAGTCTAAAAAAAACTAGTGTGAAGGATGTATCTATTGAAATTTTTTCATAAATCAGCATGAATGAACAAATATTTCTGCTAATGTGTATATGAATAGGCCATGGTATGGCTGTTAAAGCAGAACTGTAATGGAAAATAACATTGAGATTCAGCTGACTCAAGTTCTGTTGGAGTTTTGGGAGCTTTTTCTCATGGATTCGTGTATTTTAGGCCCGACACCCACATGACCATTATACAGCATATACTGTTTCAGCAATACATGGAAAATGCAATAAAAACTCTAATTAAATTTACAGGGCACTTTTGCCTAGAGAAAATAAGTTAGTGATATACAGTATAAGAACAATACAAACAACATCTTTGGTTTAAAGAGGAAGTAAACACTGAAAGCTGTGCCTATAAATAGGTAGTCAGAGTGCAAAGGACTAGTCATTAGTATTTTCTGTGGTTTCACGATGGGTGATCTTTTGCCAATTACTGACTTATCATGCCTTGTTCAGTACCGTGTTTCTTTGTGGAGGAGGCCATCTTGGTAGAGGCAGGGTTTTGCTTGCATGTGTCACATTCCTTAATGGGAGCCTAAGTCAACGAGGGCAGCCTCCCTTACAGCTCCAGTCCAAGCACCCCTGAGTAGTGAGACAAAAGATGGGTACACACTATAAGGTTTTTTTTTTTCATTTAACCCAGTGGGCTGAATGAAAATAAACGTACAGATGGTGAGACCAGCTTTTATAGGACAGGGAGCTGTACACATGGGCTGAAAGTCAGCCAGTACCTGCCAAACCAACCGTTTTTGGCTGATTTTCACCCCATGTGTACCCAGGCAAAGAGTGAAAGAGACAAAGGAGTAGCACAAGTGCCAGTGGATGATGAGGACACTACAATGCATGGTTGTCTTTTTGTGGTTGAAGGTGAAAGGAGATGTATGTCACAGGTAAGAAGAGTCCAGAAATGAGCCGTGGTCAGCAACAGTCTGGTTAGATTGTACCAATACAGCAGTCAGGGACAGACTGGATCAGCAACTCATGGGCCTGTGAAATACCAGGGTGATGGGCAAAAGTCATGATCGTGAGCAAACCGGGGTCAATGCAGTACAGTAGACTAGGTGTGCCTCAGGTGTCAGACCTGAAAAACCTAGAGGTTTTTGACAAAGGGGCCACACCCTGAAATGCATAACCACGCCCATCATTATCACACATGACATCATCATGGCCATTTTGTGGGCCTGCCACACTTCCCTGCTGCCCACAGTGGTTCTTATCCATGTGATATACAGTACACACTCTGCTGCTCTTCCTGGTGCCCCCCTGGTCAACTTCCTGGTTCCAAGCACCTTACATTACATCCACGTGGAGGGGCTTTCTCACCATTAAGCACCATTGAAAAGAAGGTTGCCACCTGCTGGAGACCTATTGATATACTTTTTAATGTCTTTTAAATGTGAGTGCATACTTATTGTTTTTCATTTTACCAATATGTTTTAATAAATTCTATACTGTAGTGACACTTTTCTCTCCTTCTTTTTTCTGTTTATACTTGGTCAGACCTAAATAGCCCGCTTAGCACCACAATACACAGTGAGCATGCACACATGCCCAAGCAGAAGCTGTAAGATGAGCATGCGGACACGCTCAATGCTAATAGCAGGACTATTTGCGTGTAAAGGTGCTCATGCAGTGATCCAGTCAGGTGACCTGTCAGAGCTTCCAGCAAGGAGAATAATGAGGAGCAAAGTACTGACATCACCAAATCTCTTGATGTCATATAGTCATGTCCCTTGACTATAGGGACATGAAAAAGGAGGCCACGCCTCAGAAACACATAGTCATAGCAACCACGCACATATTCTATTCCTGCTTTGCTGACAGCTCCCATAGTGTGTCTCCATAAGGTGCCAGCCTGGATCTCGGCCACACACTAGGCCCCTCACGCTCTGTTGTGTGGCAGTGGTGGATGTGGGTCTGAGGCTGTGTGCCAGCAGCCGTCTGTTACCATCTGATTGGGCATCTCCCCCACGGACTGCCAAGTGTGACCATTTCATGGAGGTGGCAAGGAAAGCATTTATGTGCCTATACCATCCAACTAAATGTGAGTGCATTGGATGCTGGTTTTAATCATCCAGTCAATAAATGTTTTTGCACTAGAGTGCTTGTGTTCCTTCTCTTGCTTTGTTTGTAGGAACAGAAGTGCCTAGGCACATTCACATACAAAGAAGTACACTGCTATTTTTCAAGGGGAATTTTCGAGAAGGGACACTTTCAGAGCACTGCTTATGCATAATTAACAGTTAACAATTATCTGTTTTTACCCTATAATTCACTTTAAACAGAACCAGTCACTTACTCAAATAATTGCAGGTAAAAGCACAAACAAATCTAATATTTTAAATGTATTGCTTGCAGTGTTTTTTATTTCCGCAAAAATGGAAAGAAAACTCATTTCTCAAAATAGGGGGAATTCAGTAAAGCTGCTGCACCACTTTTCTGGTGCTGATTGTTTGTTCAAAGGTCGCACCTAATTCAGGAAACATCTGTTTTGCAAGTGACTTGTGCATGAAATTCAGTCAGTTCAAATTTGTTTAGTTAGGACTAATTAGTTCTAATTTTAAAATTAGTTCCAATTTAATTAACAACAATTGTAAAAGCATTGTGCCAAATTTAAGTATAAGTTCTACACAGGTACATGAATTTGGTGCATGCTGCACTACCTTTAGAACAACCGTGAGACACTTTTGCAAAATAGGTCTGTGCCAGCCTTTATGAATTTCAAGGAACTTGTATTTAAGCATTAAGCAATTTCAGGGGAATTTTTCCCTGTTTTAGCTGGTACATATGTGTAAAATTTGCACATATGAATACAAATTATGAGTTTTCCCTTTCTCTTCACTTTAAAGAGAACCAGTCACCTACTACAATCATAACACATTTTCTCCTCTGGGAATGTCTAGTTACTGTTTGCGCTGGCCCAGCTCCTCTGCCTCTCCCCTCACCGCTCTTCATAATGAGTAACAGCTCTGAGTGTGCTTGAGCTGTTGAAATAAATATACAAGATGGTGGTGCCCAGAAGTTTTAGGGTTTTTGGGTGTCTTCTGTACACAAGGGAGGCTTTTACTGGTAAATAACATGCCTAAAAAATGCACATATATTCTTATGGGAAGATTGTTGTTGAAATTAACGATCTGGTGACAGGGTCTCTTTAAAGTGGTAGTAAACTCTGTTCTACCGCTTGTACCTACAGGCAAGCCTCTAGTAAGACTTACCTGTAGGTACTGTGAATATCTCATAAACTTGCACAGTTTAGGAGAAATTCAGAGTGCATGCAGCTGACGACGTCACCGGCGCATGCGCTCTGAAGGTCCGGCATACAGTGCCGGACCTTCAGAGCCTGTATCGTAAGTGGCGCCTCCCGTGTACATGTGTGGGAGTGACATAATTGTACCCCTAGCTACTCTTGTAGCCTGAGGACACAAACTCCGAAGGGGAAGATATCAACCCTCTCAGAGGTGACAGTACGGTGCTGGAGGGCTTCGGTCTAAGGTAAGTCTCTCATAATGTGCTAGTGTGCGATGCATACTAGCACAATATGACATTGCCTTGCAGGGGATTTTTTTTTTTTCCATCAACTGCGGTTTACTCTCACTTTAAGAGGAAAATGCGCTACTAAAAAAAAAGATGGCTACAATGTATATTGTACAAAGGATTTACAGATGGATGCAATGGGGTTATTTACTAAAGGAAAATACACTTTGCACTGCAAGTGCACTTGAAATTGCACTAAAAGTGTACTTGGAAGTGCAGTCGCTGTAGATCCGAGGGGGACATGCAAAGAAAATAAAAAACAGCATTTTAGCTTGCAAATGATTGGATGATAAAATCAGCAGAGCTTCCACTAATTTCAGATCTACCCCTTAGATTTAGAGCGACTGCACTTTCAAGTGCACTTGTAGTGTAAAGTGAATTTGCCTTTCGTAAATAACCCCCAATGTGTATTGTAGACACAGAATTCCATGCATGCTCGAAACTGAGTTTGGGAAACACTTATTTTCTAAAAGGGGTTTTACACCCCTGCAGTTAACACAATTGGTTAGAAAAATAAGCAACTGAAGCAAAGCATAGCACAGTGTGGTGATCTATTGCTGGATTGAAAAAATACTTCATCGCAGGCTTAAAGTAAACTTGTCATGAGAGAAATATTGTGGCTCCCATTGACCTCCTGCTGAAAATGCAAGTTTTTTGGTAGTTTTTCTGACCAGGAACAAAATAAAGGAAAGTCAAATAAAAGTCCTTATCTGCATACTTTCTGTAGGTCATTGATTCTAATTACTAAAGACAAGGCATCAGAATGACAGCTAGGCAACTACCATTTTCAGAAGAGAAAATACAGTATACTTTACCTTCAAGTGGCTGCTTCCCTGCTTATCACCTGCAAGTATTCAGGCTCACGTTGACTGGTGTTGTTTCTTGTGTTCGACATGCGTTTTAGGTTTAAAATAGTTGTAAACCTAAATCCAAAAAAAGTACACTCTCTAGCACCATTTAAGAGTTATTACTGTAATAACACAAATCACATTGTAATTACATCTTAAAAATGCAACCTTAGCGCGTCACAACCCTCCTAAAACCGCCAATATGTGAGGGTAGCTTGGGACTGGAGACTTGGGAAGCAGAGACATGATGTCACACAATACCCCATAGCTATAGGGATGAGCCGAACACCCCAACCCCCCCCCCTGTTGGGTTCACACAAGAACATGCAAACAGACAAAAAATTTGTGCGAACACCGGTAAATTTTTAAAACGGCCATTTTTTCAGGAGCAGTGATTTAATAATGGTTAAAGTGAAACAATAAAAATGAAATATTCCTTTAAATATCATGCCTGGGGGGCTCCCCTTGGTCTGCCTGTAAAGTGGCGCATTTTTGTCATGTGTTTTACTGTCCCGAACAAAATGACATTTCCAAAGGAAAAATAGTCATATAAAATTGCTTGCGGCTGTAATGTATTGCCGAACCCCGGAAATATGGATAAAAATCATTGAAAATATCAGCGTGGGTTCCCCTCTCCCCAGTTCATATCAGGCCCTTGGTTTTTTGGTTTGGACTGGTATGGATATTAAGGGGAACTCCGCGCCAAAATTGGGGAAAAAAATGGTGTGCGGCCTCCACTTTTCTCTCATGCTGATGGAGCCTGGAGGCTCTAAAGAAGCTTGCACTTATTGGCGGGCGAAACATGTCAGCGTGACATCATCACCATGGTTGGAGAGCTGCTTATACAGACACCCATGCTGATATTATAGCCATTGGATAAGGATCTACACTAGCCGGGAAACAACAAACTGTTTATTTGGCTGGACTACCTGCATTAATACGGGACTGACAGACATAGAGAAAGCAAAGGTGTCATATAACCAACAGTGAGTAAAGATCTTACCTTCCAAGGTTTGGCAAAGATGGTTTTCTTATACCTCCTCCTGTCTTCACTGAGTGGACTTACTGACAACTGACACCTGATCTGCCCATATATTCCCCGTTCCAAGAGACAGTTGAGTCTCTCTGGGGAGGATTTCATTGTCTGCATCATCTATCTTAGTGCAGTTCCAGCCTTTTCATTGCTCATTGTCACATTGCTGATCCTGCAGCAGTAATCCATCCAAGCTTCAGTTTTCTGTGACGCCCATCTTGAATTACGGGCACTTCCTGTCCTTGGGGTGACCATTCAATGACAGATCCATGAACAGCAACCTATACACGGCTTCTTAGCAGTGATTATCTATTTTGCAATCTTCATTGTGCAATCTGTGCTTTACACCGTTCAGCTCCATTAAAGTTTAATCCCTTTTTCCCATGTCCTGGTGGTGTGAATGAAAGACATGCATGATTGAGGAGTGCTGCTAGCAGCTCTATGTACACACATTGACAATGTCTTTTTTATCTTTTGCACTGGTGGTAGTGTGGTATTTTTATCTTAATGTTACTTTTTGCTACATTGTTTTCAACAAAGTATATATTTTTCCTTTAAAGGGTAACTAAAGGTTCGGTTTAAAAAAAAACAAAAAAACAAACATATCATATTTACCTCCTCTGTCCAGTTGGTTTGTCACAGAGGGGACCCGATCCTCCTCTTTTGGGGTCCCTCAGCGGCGCTCCTGGCTCCTCTTGTTCTCGAGTGCCCCATTGGAGAGCCGCTCTTCCGATAAGCCCCCCGCCCGCAGACCCCGACAACCAACGGCCAGGGTCGTCGAGAAGAGACCCTTGTCCTCATCAACATGGGGACAAGTTGCTTTGGGGTGGGGGGGCCACAGGGCGCCCCCCTGCCCCAAAGCACCCACCCCCCATGTTGAGGGCATGCGGCCTGGTATGGTTCAGGAGGGGGGGGCGCTCGCTCGTCCCAACCCCCTTTCCTGACCGGCCGGGCTGTGTGCTCAGATAAGGGTCTAGTATGGATTTGGGGGTAACCCCCACTTCATTTTTTCGGCGTAGGGGGTTCCCCTTAAAATCCATACCGGACCCAAGGGCCTGGTATGCTCTTGGAGGGGAAACCCATGCCGTTTTTTTATTTAAAATTTGGCTCGGAGTTCCCCCTCAAGATCATCTGAGCACAAGTCGCATGCCAAAGTCGGATCATGCAAGACGGCGATCCAACTTTGATCTGACCTCAATGATAGTCAATGGGCTGAAGTAGGATCAAAGTCGGACCAAAGTAGTACAGGGAGCATTTTCAAAGTCAGACCGACTTGTGTCAGATCAGTTAGGATGGCTCCCATAGGGAAACATTGATTTTCACACGTCATGCGACATGAGCTTCCAATGTCGGAGCATTTGTCGCACTAGTGTGAACCCAGCCTAAGCAGTGAGGATGATTCCATGTATTTGGTGATCCTCTATTTCAGCATGTGGCTATTGCAGTGATGATTTTTACCTTTTTGTTTACTATATCCCAGGTAGCGTTTGTGGCCACTACATAGGTTAGTGTTTTGATTGGTTTGAGTCTTACAGTGGTCCTCCCTCCCTCCTTAATTAGTATATTATTTTAACTTTCTTGTGGCGTGCACTGGTTTACACCAAGGAGATCTCTCACCATTGATTGCCTGGATGAGGTGAAGACATTCAGAGTTAATTCCTTGGTCACTGCTTCTTTTAGGCAAATGAATTCCCTGTTTGATATTCCAGAAAGTCCGAAAAGAGTTTCCCAGCTTCCAGATCTACTATTTCCAAATGGTTTCAACAGGATTCTGTGCAAATCTATGAATTGTAAGATAAGTGTCTCTTTTCCCCTTTAAGCCCACTGCACTAAGTGCTTCTTGTGTTTTCCATCATAAGGCCTGTAGGACTGCAGCCTTGTCTTCTGTACATACATTTTCTAAGTTCTTTAGGGTCGATGTGTCTGCCTCAGAAGATAGTAGTTTTGGTTGAAGAATGGCTGTTTATCGCCCTTGGCTTTTCTTTTGCCTTGGCTTTTTACTTGTTGGGCTGGTTCCTCTGTTTCTTGTGATGTGCCAGCCCCTCTGTTTGGGTTGCTTTTGTTTGTTTAGTTATCACAAAGCTGTGTTTCCCTATTGAGGGACCAAGTTCTCTCCCTTCATATGTTATCTTTTTTTCTCTCTTTAACTCCTTCATGATGGAAGGTAAAACAAATCTCTCTTTAACTCCTTCATGACGGAAGGTAAAACAAATCCTAACACCTGAGCACAGTTTTGCAATTTTGACATGTGTTAGTAAAACTGTACATATCATCGCAACTACTGGTTAATTATGCCTTGTTTTTTTCAGGACAAATTGGGTTTTCATTTGGTGGTAAATGGTAATAGACACTGTATCTCCTGATTATTATATTATTTTTTATTATTATTATCAAAGGAAAGCTGCCACAAAACAGTAAAAAAAAATATATTTTTTTAATTTAGTTGTGTATTTCTTTCATTTCCAATAACCTACCAAAAACAACCCCAGTTAAATTCCCCTGCTCCTGACAACCGCAGCGACACCATACATGTGTATGTTATTTGTTGTTTGTACCCATAGCAGGGCCCATAAACAATAGTGCACATTTTGTTTTTGATTTTTGTAATCTTATCTAAAATACACTTACCCTTACCATTAGCTTTGACCCTAACCCTGACCTAGATCAAACCCTGATCTAGCTATTTTTTCTTTTTTTTTTTTTTTTTTACACACACTTGTTTGTTTACACTTTTTTCCTCTAGAAAGGAGAAAAATATACAATGTATCTTTTTCTCTATTCAATAGGAGCTAAAAACAAAGGGGCGGGCTGAACAGGGACTGATCACTATGATAGCCAATCAAAGGCTATCACAGCGATTAGGTGATCAGAAATCAGGCCTCCCAGTTTCTGATTGTTAGTACGGGCTTCCATCTGTGCTGGAAGTGCACTGTGTCACTCATAAAGATCCACCTCAGTGAGGTTGCATCTACACCTACACTTAGCGGGGAAGGTTTAAACAGCTTGCTACAGTTGAGAAGGTTTGATCTGGGATGCCATGCCCTATGCCCTTGGAAGTCTGTTGTGACAAAACGCATCAGTTGGAGCTTAGCGGTGACGTCAATGTGCCCATTCAGCCGAGCGGTGGTCTTTTGATATGATGGTCTCTTATTTTTTTTATGTGAGTACCTTTCTTTTATAAATAAATTGTATGCTACACTTTGGAGTACCTCTGTTGTATCCTTTATGCTGGATATCACTTTATATATTATTATTATTATTACATTAATTAATCCATTGGAGCACTAGGTGGCAGAGACGGCGTCTGAGCCACTTTAACACTGAGTAGTGACACAGCTCTGGATGACTTTACCCTTATGCCCCGTACACACGATCGGACATTCCGACAACAAAATCCATGGATTTTTTCCGACGGATGCTGGCTCAAACTCGTCTTGCATACACATGGTCACACTTAGTTGGTCGGAAATTCCGAACGTCAAGAACGCGGTGACGTACAACACGTACGACGAGCCCAGAAAAAGGAAATTCAATAGCCAGTGCTGCTCTTCTGCTTGATTCCGAGCATGTGTGGAACTTTGTGCGTCGGAATTGTGCACACACGATCAGAATTTCCGACAACGGATTTTGTTGTCGGAAAATTTGAGATCCTGATCTCAAATTTTGTGTGGCGGAAATTCCTATGGAAAATGTGTGATGGAGCCTACACACGGTCAGGATTTCCGACAACAAGGTCCCATCGAACATTTTCCGTAGGAAAATCCGACAGTGTGTACAGGGCATTACAGTGCATCTGGAAAGTGTTCACAGCGCTTCACTTTTTTCACATTTTGTTATGTTACAGCCTTATTCCAAAATGGATTCAAATTCAATATTTTCCTCAAAATGCTACAAACAATACCCCATAAGGACAATGAGAAAAAAGTTTGTTTGAAATCTTTGCAAATTTAATAAGAATAAAAAATGAAAAATCCCACATACATAAGTATTCACAGCCTTTGCCATTATACTTAAAATTGAGCTCAGGTGCATCTTGTTTCCACTGATCATCCTTGAGATGTTTCCACAACTTGATTGGAGTCCACCTGTGGTAAATTCAGTTGATTGGACATAATTTGGAAAGGCACACACCTGTCTATATAAGGTCCCACAGTTAACAATGCATGTAAGAGCGCAAACCAAGCCATGAAGTCCAAGGAATTATCTGTAGACCTCTGAGACAGGATTGTATGGAGGCACAGATCTGGGGAAGGGTACAGAAAAGTTTCTGCAGCATTGAAGGTCTCAATGAGCACAGTGGCCTCCATCATCTGTAAATGGAAGTTTGGAACCACCAGGACTCTTCCTAGAACGGGCCGCCCAACCAAACTGAGCGATCACTTTGACAGAGTTCCAGAGTTTCTCTGTGGTGAGATAAGAACCTTCCAGAAGAACAACCGTCTCTGCAGCGCTCCACCAATCAGGCTTGTATGATAGGCTGCCTAGACGGAAGCCAGACGGAAGCAACTCCCTGGTAAAAGGCACATAACAGCCAAATGAGGTTTGCCAAAAGGCACCTAAAGGACTCTCAGACCATGTGACGCAATATCAGTCAGTCAGTTGAAACAAAGATTGAACTCTTTGGCGTGAATGGCAAGCGTCATGTCTGGAGGAAACCGGGACACTAATCAGAATTGAGGGAATAATGAATGTAGCAATGTACTGAGACATCCTTGATGAAAAGCTGCTCCAGAGCGCTCTGGACTTCAGACTGGGGCAAAGGTTCATCTTCCAACAGGACAACAACCCTAAGCACACAGCCAAGATAACAAAGGAGTGGCTATGGGACAACTCTGTGGATGTCTTTTAGTGGCCCATCCAGAGCCCAGACTTGAACACGATTCAACATCTCTGGAGAGATCTGAAAATGGCTGTGCACCGACTCTCCCCATCCAACCTGATGGAGCTTGAGAGGTCCATGCTGTGTTTAAAAAATAAATAATTAAATTACAACTTTATTTAAAAACTATTATTTTCTAACATTACTTTTTCTAAAATACATTTTTTTATATGAAATTTTAAAATTTTGTGGCAGAAAAAAGGAAGTCTTAAAAAGATTCACCATGCCTCTTAAAAAATACCTTTAGGTGGGGTAATTGCTTTAAAAAATGTGGTCATTTTGTGGGTGTTTGCACTGTCCTGGTCCTTCAGGGCCTCCAAAAATGTCATAGATAGTCAGGAAATTACGTATGTAATTTATGCCCCTAGAATGTCCGAGAGTTCTCTTTGAATTTTGGGCCTCTCTATGTGGTTAGGCTGTAAAAAAGTCTCATACATGTGGTATCCCCATACTCAGAAGGAGTAGCAGAATGGGTTTTCTGGTGTAATTCTAAGAATGCCCATACTGTGTATTAGAAATATCCTATTAATTGACAACTTTGTGTATAAAATATATTTCATTTTCTTTCCTGCATTTTGAAAAACTTAAGGCAAAAAATTACATTTCCAAAAGACTCACTATACATTTTAGAAAATACCTTGTGGTGTTTGCTTTTCGGAATTAACAATTAAAATATATATTTTTGAAAGCATTCTTACTTTACAGTACAGTAAATCCTTGGATTGCGAGTAACTTGGTCTGCGAGTGCTTTGCAAGACGAGTAAAATGTAAAAAGGTTTTTTAACTTGATATAGGTCTTGCAATACAAGTAGCGCCGAGCAGCGCCATCTTACTATGATCACATTTTTAATGTAAAAAAAGTGGAATGACAGTCACAATATTAAAAGCAATATCTAGCGTTAAGGAGTCTGGTGCTCATCCACGTAAAGCCACTGGTGTATACGTAGCCAGAAGTCTGGGGGCGCTGGTGGCACCCAGCGCTTTCTGGAGAACTTGGAGACACTCTGAGACACTCCCAGCCAGGGGCAGGCGTAGCGCGTGTTCAGAGCACCCGGAAGTGACGTCCACAGTTCCTCAGTGTATCAAAGTGTCAACGAGTTCTCCAGGAAGCGCTGGGAGTCACCAGCGCCCCCGGACCTCTGGCCACATATACACCAGCGGCTTTACGTGGATGAGCACCAGATTCCTTAACGCTGGATATTTTGTTTAACATTGTGAGTGTCATTCCTCTGTATTTACATTAAAACTGTGATCATACTACAGTACACTAAGATAGTGCTGCTCTTTTTGTTCTTTGTGTCACCTGATTGGGACTTTTTAACAGAAACAACAGTATCTCACAAAACTGAGTACACCCCTCACATTTTTGTAAATATTTTATTATATCTTTTCATGTGACAACACTGAAGAATTTACACTTTGCTACAATGTAAAGTAGTGAGTGTACAGCTTGTATAACAGTGTAAATTTGCTGTCCCCTCAAAATAACTAAACACACAGCCATTAATGTCTAAACCGTTGGCAACAAAAGTGAGTACACCCCTAAGTGAAAATGTCCAAATTTGGGCCCAATTAGCCACTTTCCCTCCCCGATGTCATGTGACTCATTAGTGTTACAAGGTCTCAGGTGTGAATGGGGAGTAGGTGTGTTAAATTTGGTGTTATCGCTCTCACTCTCTCATACTGGTCACTGGAAGTTCAACATGGCACCTCATGGCAAAGAACTCTCTGAGGATCTGAAAAAAAGAATTGTTGCTCTACATATAGATGGCCTAGGCTATAAGATGATTGCAAAGACCCTGAAACTGAGCTTCAGCATGGTGGCCAAGACCATACAGCGGTTTAATGGGATATGTTCCATTCAGAACAGGCCTCGCCATGGTCACCAAAGAAGTTGAGTGCACATGCTCAGCGTCATATCCAGAGGTTGTCTTTGGGAAATAGATGTATTAGTGCTGCCAGCATTGCTGCAGAGATTGAAGGGGTGGGTGTGGTGGGGGGGGGGGGTAAGCCTCTTCTAAAGATGATACACAAGAAAGCCTGAAAACAGTTTGCTGAAGACAAGCCGACTAAGGACATAGATGACTGGAACCATGTCCTGTGGTCTGATGAGACCATGATAAACTTAATTGGTTCAGATGGTGTCAAGCGTGTGTGGCGGCAACCAGGTGAGGAGTACAAAGACAAGTGTGTCTTGCCTACAGTCAAGCATGGTGGTGGGAGTGTCATGGTCTGGGGCTGCATGAGTTCTGGCGGCACTGAGGAGCTACAGTTCATTGAGGAAACCCTAAATGCCAACATGTACTGTGACATACTGAAGCAGAGCATGATCCCCTCCCTTCAGAGATTGTGCCGCAGGGCAGTATTCCAACATGATAATAACCCCAAACACACCTCCAAGATGACCACTGCCTTGCTAAAGAAGCTGAGGATAAAGGTGATGGACTGGCCAAGCATGTCTCCATACCTAAACCCTATTGAGCATCTGTGGGGCATCCTCAAACAGAAAGGTGGAGGAGCGCAAGGTCTCTAATATCCACTAGCACCGTGATGTTGTCATGGAGGAGTGGAAGAGGACTCCAGTGGCAACCTGTGAAGCTCTGGTGAACTCCATGCCCAAGAGGGTTAAGGCAGTGCTGGAAAATAATGGTGGCCACACAAAATATTGAAACTTTAGGCCCAATTTGGACATTTTCACTTAGGGGTGTACTCACTTTTGTTGCTAGCGGTTTTGACATTAATGGCTGTGTGTTGACTTATTTTGAGGGAAAAGCAAATTTACACTGTTATACAAGCTGTACACTTACTACTTTACATTGTTGCAAAGTGTAATTTCTTCAGTGTTGTTACATGAAAAGATATAATAAAATATTTACAAAAATGTGAGATACTGTACGAGTGCTTTGGATTACAAGCACGTTTCCGAAACAAAATACGCTTGCAATCTTCACACCTGCCAAAAACTTTTGCACAGTAGTGTGTATATATATATATATATATATATATATATATATATATATATATATATATATGTAGCACACTACCCCCGTAGGAGCTGCTATTTTTGTGTTCTATCTGTAAATCTCATTCACCACCAAGCACATTGCAGCCCATAGAAATAGAAACAGTCCATATTGTACTTTTTTCTTGCTTTTATTTGCATAACTTGAACTGGGACAGGGAAAGGGTTTTCTGAGATGCTCTTTTCACTGTTTCATAATCTTTCTGTTGCCTTCCCGTGCAAATAGAGCAATGCGGATAATGAAAAGTCCCTCTGAATAACTTCTCATGGGAAAACTGGAGTAGCGTGGTCGTCTGAGAATAATTAAAGTGAATAGCAAAGAGCCACTCTGAATAACTCTTTGCCCATAGGCTTTGGTAGATTTCCGTTAGAGAATACATAGGCTGTTGTAGCAAAGAGTCGCTCTGAATAACTTCTTCACCCGTAGACCTTTTTAGAACAATATGTATCTCTATTTATGCTCGGAGCTCTACCTCCGCCTCTTGACCACTACTTCCTGTCTGTACAGTACTTCCAAGTTTGGCTAAAGAAGACATTACTCTGAATAATTCCTCCCGCCTGACTGATTGGATTCCCGGGGCATTGTTGAACCAAAAGTCACAGGCCATCGTCACCTGTCTCACTGACTTGTGTACCAACATCCCTCAGCCTCTGGTAGTACTGCTTCCCTGGGCTTTCACTCAATTGATCAACAGTCCATGTGCCACTCACAAACAGCCGATCGGCCAGTCTTCTTCCGCTTAGTTGCTACTTCTTCCTGATGGTTCCGTCATCCCTCCTCTCCGGTCTGGCATGCTCCCCTCCCCGCAGGGGGCGTCCTGCGACACCAGCGACTACATGCTGTGCGGTGTCTCTAACTCCTCTCCTTCGCGTTGCCTGGTACCCCCCTTCCACGTGGGGGGGGGGGGGGCTCAGCTTCTCTCCCTCCCCGCAGGTGGGCTCTTTCTCTGATCTCTCTCTCCGGAACTCCTCACCCGGCATGTGACCCCAGCTTATATGCGAGTCGCGCCTCCTGCCACAAATTAATGATTGGCCAAAACTCCACACATGAGCTGCCTGCCACTCAGATCCCAAGTCCAACCTCTCTTCCAGAACCATTTCCACTGAAAGCACAAGGAGGCATCTCTGGGTCCAAGTACAGGTGGCCACACCCTGCACTACACTGACACTCCCAGTTCCCAAAATAAACAACCAGGCCTGAGATAGGAATACAGGCCTGCCTAAATTTACCTGAAACTGTACCCTGTCATTTAAACACAGAAAGATCACCTACCTTAAAGTAGTGACCGCTACACACACCCCCCATTTAAATCACAACTGTCCCCAGTTGTGGAAAGTGAATTTAGAGTACCTCCTTAAGTTTAAAGAGGAAAGAGCATCTCGTTAAATCAAGTTGGAATGGGGAAAAGGAAATAAACTTGAAAAGGGATAACATCAATAGTCAATGTACAAAATGACACATAACACATTTTTCTGTACAATTTACATTACCTAACTGTAGGTCCCTACAGCTAACATTCCATACAAGCAGAATCAGAGCATTCCTCGCGAAGGAGGAATACTCTGCTTACAGCAGGCCAGTGGCGTATCTAGAACCTTCAGGGCCCCAATGCAAGAAACCATGGAGGGCCCCCCTGACACCCGGACAGGGCTCTTTCCTCCGAGTCTGATAGTGGAACACCAGGGCCCGGTCACAAGTGGGTGGCTGCATAAAAAGTAACCGATTTCCCCATTCCCCCCGCTTCTACTCCTCTCCCTCCCACAGGCATTCAGCGGCCGCAGGAGGAAAATGGAGAGATCGGTTCCTCTATGTCGGTGTTTCTCAATCTTTTTCCGGTCAGGGCACCCTTGAAGTATACCCCTAGGTGAATGGGGCTGCACTGCAACCACCCTGCAACTGTGTGCATTGCATGCAGTTGCAGTATAGTGATGATGCATTTAAGGGGTTAAAACAGGCGGTCACTAGGCAACATATTGCCTCTTTACCGGCTGTCAAATGCTTCTGAAAAGCGATCTGAGCATGGATCACTTTTCAGAGGAACAGCCTATACACACACGTATAAAAACACACACATATGTATAAAAACACACACATATATATATATATATATATATATATATATATATATATATATATATATATATATATATATATATATAAATGCACATGTGCACGCACATATAAACCAGTGGCGGCTGGTGCCCTTATCCGCGGGACGAACAACTACATTCTTATTCTTTTCTAGAGTAGCAATGCCCACTTTGAGGTAATATGGGTCCCTGACTTTCTTGATTTTCATGGTCTCTAGATCACTAGAAACCATGTTTTTAAAGACCTCTATATGCTTATGATCATTCTTAGGAGGGTTAAAAACTGATTTGTTAGCTAGGTTAGAATGGATTCCTGAGGGCACTGCATGAACAGGTGCTGGGAAAGGTTCTCCTGGTTTAGACAAGAAGTAGTGTTTGATATTAAGGGTTCTGACAAATTTTTGAAGACTAATGTAGGTTTGGAACTTGTTAAAGTTACGAACTGGGGCGAACTTGAGTCCTTTGTCAAGGACCCCAAGTTCGTCTTCTGTGAGATCCAATCCACTTATGTTGTAAATGCCAGCTCCTATTACTGTCTTTGCCTTTTGAATTCTTCTCCCTGCTCTTCTTCCTCTCTTAACCTTCTTTTTCTTCCCTGTTTGGGTGTCTGTCCCCAGGGGTCTTGCCAATGGAGTTGGCGCGGCCCTAAAAAATCTTCTACATGTGTTGTGTCCTCATGATATAATGGAGCAAATCGGTTCTGAAGTGATATAGATGCTGAATTGGAGTTTTAGTTAATTATCCCTAGAATGATCGTTCGCCCTCCCATATTGGCCTTGGTTTTTATGATAGGGATAATCTCTGTTAGAGGGACCATTCGGATTATGACCTCTAGAGGATCTAGAGATACCCTTATTATCTTGCCAATATCCCTGTTCCCGAGGAGGTTCATACGTGTGATTGCAATATATAGGGAGAATGTCAAGACCTTTAGCTGTCCGCATCGCTGAGCACGTTAACAACATTCAAAATGGGTTGAAGTCACACAATGTCTCTAGACATTTCAGACACTTTCATAATAGAGACCCTCGATGTCTTAAGTTTTGGGGCCTTGAGAGGGTCAATAGGCACTGGACAGGGGGTAATTTTATCCGTCACCTTAGTCAACGGGAATCCTTCTGGATTCACGAAACTCAGGTTTTAGTTCCAGGGGGCCTTAACGTGGACTTCGATCTTAACTGTTTTATTTCAGACAAGTAATTTTTACTGATTTTTACTGTCTTTTATTTTTTTTATCACAGACGACAGCGGGTTTATGGCCTTATTGATAATATCTTATATGTTTGATATGATTTCAGGTTTCCGGTTGCGGCTGCCTTTGTTTACACTGCGCTCCCCATGGCAACTGTCTCACTATATTAGACTCTCGTGTGACGCTATAGCTCCACCCACCGCTGACGAAGTCCACATTGGACGTAACACACGTACGGGGGGAGGAGCTACACTGCGGATGTTACCCGCTGTTCGTCTGTGAATCTCATTGGCGGCTGTTACACCGCTGATCACTGTTATTACTCATTGGCGGCTGGTACACCGCTGACTACTGCTGTGATACCGCTCTCACACTGCTGATCACTGCTATGATACTGCTGTTACACTGCCGATGCAAGTTTCTTTTTGGCTGATAGAATCCAATTATCAGTTTGTGCATGAGATACAGTACATTGTGCTTTGTTTTTACTTTACCTCAATAAAAGACTTATAAGTGTACACTTAGATTGTGTTCACTTTTTCATTTCTATATACCTCATCTATCCACCTGGGAAGTCCTCCGTCTATGCTCCTAGATCTACTCACCTTCTTCACCCCTCCTAGTGGGTAACAAGCGTGTTTGATCATTTGTTTACTAAAATGGTCCATCTTATCTGGTAAGAGTGCATTTTTACTGACGGTGGAGGATCTTTCACTAAGAACGTTGGCTATGACATTTGGCTCATTCCAATATATCACGTGGTGGATTACATAATATGCTGGATGTGTATGGACTTTAATTATTGTGCTGCACCTTTTTATTTTTTATATTTATAATTTTAGGTGTTGTGGTTTGCCTTTTGGTGTTCAGCTTGCAATTTTGTATTTTAGTTATATTTTCTTGTTTGTGTGCGCTGATTGCCTCCATTTTATTTTTAACTAGCCTTGCAGGAAATGTCATTCTTGTATGTGTGCGCTGTAATATGTTTTGTACTGTTTGTTGGTCTTATAGCAGCACCATCTTGAATCTAAATGCATTTTAGGGTGTGCCCCCCAAATATGTTTTTGTATATTGTAATAGACCCTGACCAGTTTTTTTTGGGCTAGAGCACCCCTCCCCCTCCTCATTACCTCTTATTTAGTGGCCACCAGCCTCTAAAAAAAAAAAGCCTCACATAGTGTAAAACCCTATACTACAATAAATGTAAGGTTTTACGCTATGTGATGCTTTTTATTTTTTCATGATGAACACTATGGGGGTTATTTACGAAAGGCAAATCCACTTTGCACTGCAAGTGCACTTGGAAGTGCAGTCACTCTAAATCTAAGGGGTAGATCTGAAATGAGGGGAAGCTCTGCTGATTTTATCATTCAATCATGTGCAAGCTAAAATGCTGTTTTTTATTTTCCTTGCATGTCCCCCTCGGATCTACAGCGACTGCACTTCCAAGTGCACTTTCAGTGCAAAGTGGATTTTCCGTTAGTAAATAACCCCCTATGTCTACCATATCGATCTGTTCACGGATTGTCTACTTTGGTGCTGAGGAATACGGTGCTTGCCAGTGAGATCCCAGGCTGGGGTTGCAGCCATCTGCTCGTGACAGTCCTCTGTAATAAGGGACCATTGATTTCTGGTAAGCGGCAGTCCGTTTGTGGTGGAGGAATTGTTCACCTGTCACTTTAGTGTGGACTTCACGGCACTTCATTCATTTAATTTTTCTGGATCACCACTAGCTTTTATGGACTTTCATTTTTACTCTCTTGTTTTCATTTGAATATGGACTGATTTCCTTTTCACTATGGAGTAATTTATATTTTTAGTTTGTCACAGCACAATTTTTTTCATCACGTGTTTATTTATGTTATGACATTATCCGCATTCATGTATGCTTGATGTTTTATTCACACTGCTTTATTCTCAATTGACGTTATAATAACTTTGCCTTATACTTAGTTGAGTCTATTTTATTTATATTATCCATGCACACTTAGTGTCTTATATTGGCATATACTATTGGGGGCTTATATTACATAGCAAAAATGACACCCCAAAATACATTCTGCTACTTCTCCTGAGTATGGCGATACCACATTTGTGAGACTTTTACACAGCCTGGCCATATACAGAGGCCCACCATTTAAGTAGCACCTTCAGGCGTTCTACAAGCATAAATTACACATCTCATTTCCCAACCATCTATTACACTTTTGAAGGCTCTGGAGCACCAGGTTAATGGAAATGCCCACAAAATGACCCCATTTTGGAAAGCAGACTCCCCAACATATAATCTATGAGGCATGAGTCTTTTGAACGGTTCATTTTTTCCCAGAAGTTTTTGGAAGGGGGTGTGGCCCACAGCTGAGGAGTATGGCCGCATAGTGAAAGAGCTCTGTTCCACCGTGGCGTTCTGGAGCTATTTACAGCTTTCGTGAGCCTCTAAAAACAGCATTTTTTGGACACAGAGATTCTGGCATCCCCTGGCATCATGTCAAGGAAGAGAAAAGATGCTGGGAAACTGACCAGAATGACGGACTTCTTTCAGCATCCCTGCCACCTGCATGTCTAAGATGACGCCGGTAAGCAGCATGACAAAACACATGGCAGATGCTTGGGGCAGAAAGATAACTAACACAAGTCCCCTGAATATAAACCCAGACCCAATCAAGGACATGGCAACTGGTCTCAATCTTTATCCTCCTCCAGCCCAGGTAAGCTAAGCAGCAGAACAACATGCAGCAGACTAATACTGAAGGAGTGAGAGAAGAATTAGATTCCTCACTAAATGACACCAGGGAACTGCAGGACTCCATCTTGGAGTTCCCAACTAAACTTAAAGAAGTTACTGGCAGAGTAACTCATATTGAAGATAAAATGGGAGAGTTTGCTGAAACAATGAATGAAGTCATCGATGCCCACAATGACAGGGAAGATGAAATATAATCGATCAAATCTAAACTGGCCGACCTCGAGGATCGATCGAGATGAAATAATATTAAAATTTGTGGGATACCAGAAACGATTAAAACAATTGATCTACAGGCACACTTCCAGAACATACTACAGGAAGTGCTCCCTGATACTCCTATGGTTGAACCATCTATCGACAGGATTCATAGATTACCCAAGCCAAGACATCTGCCAGAGCACTTGCCAAGGAACACTGTCAGGAAAGGGTCCATCCGCTGGTAAGATATATCATTTGGCATGCAGTACTGGGGTCCACCAGCAGGTGTCTCCTGGCAGTGTTGAACTGTCAGGAGAATATTTCCCTGCTGGTGTCCTTTCATCTTTTGGCCGCAGTACTGATGTCCACCAGCGGATGGATCCTGGCAGTATGGAGCAGACAACACACACTGCGCTCAGCTGTGACATGAGGTCAATTACCAGCCTTATAAATACCCGGCAAGCCCTCATAGGCTTGCCTTGGTATCTCTCTCCCTGCACTCTAACCTTGCTGCCCGTTACTTTGACCTTGAGCCTGCATCTGCCTTGTCCTGACCTGACCTGATCTGATCCCCTCTGTTCCTGGTTACCTTGGATCCCTGCCCTGTATCCCATCCATCCACCCTCTTCCTGTCCTGCTGGTTTGATCTCCCTGTGTATGACCTTGGCCTGGCTTTGTTTACGATTACGGTATCTCCATTTCCTTGTATATATTGTTGTTTGTAGTGGGTTTGTTGTGTTGGTTTTGCACTGTTTATATTTCTTTTACTTGTCACTTATTTATTAAACACCATTATTTCACTTATATGTGTTTTGGGTTTCCTCTGTGCAGTCCACACAGTCTGGTCAATTAGATTCTCTGACAGTATACCAAGGCCATCCCTGACCAGACGTGGCTGCATTGAGGAAACCATCCTGGTTTATCGGGTCTGCTAATATGGATTTCGATGAAATTCTTTATTATTCTCTGCTAGCAGAAGAGGATGGTGAATATTGTCGCCAGATTTTAAAAGGGTGGACTAGTGACAGGCTGATGGAAACTATCCGATCAGCTCATTCCCTAGTGGATCAGGGGTATATGTCTTTTGAAGATGTTCAGCCTCTGATCCAGTTATGTGCAAAACCAGCCCTGTCATGCATTCCCGAGGGAAGTGATGATTTTTCGCCCCCCTTCAATTATGGCCAAGTTGAATCCCTGGTTTGGTTGTTAGAGGATGATCCAGCCTATTTTATGGAACATTATTCCTCCTGTTCACAGCAAGTGTTGTCTAATTGCATCCAGTCGGTGCAATCCTTGATTAGTCAGGCTGTGTGTGAATCAGCGTTTGTTCAACCTGTGCTGCAGGTATGGTCAGATCTCCTGTCTTTTGCTAAGCCACAATACTCCAGCCTTGCCATTAATCCTCTGTCTCCCCAAAAATGTATCTCCCCGTCGCCTATGGCAACCTCAGCTACAGCCTAGTTTATCAAACCCCCTACCAAATACTACTACCCAGTCTCCAAGTGTAGCACCTATCCCGCCTTCAATCCACCTGTCTCTTCTCCTCCACCTGTAACAGTCCCACAAAACCCCTCTCTAGCTACAGTTCCTTGGTCTTCCTTCGATCCAGCTACTTTCTTTTCTTTCAGCCCTGCACCTACATACAAGACTGCACGGGCTAAACCAAAAAAGAAACAAAAATTCTTTCCTACCCACACGATCCTGCCAGTAACCCAACTTGCTTCCACACCAACTAACCCACCTGATTCTGTCAAACCAGTGCCTGCTACCGAGCCTGATGCGCCAGTGTCTTCTATGCAACCTGTTGTGCCAATGCCTGTGCCCGCTGTCCAGTTTGATGTCCCTGCCTTCCAGTCTGGTGTGCCCACCTTCCAGCCTGATGCACCCGCTCTCCAGTCTAATGCACCTGCAATCCAGTCCGATATGCCTGCCTTCCAGCCGGATGTCTTGAAGCTTGCCTTCCAGCCTGAAGTCCCGGTGCCCGCTTTTCAGTCTGTGCCCGCTCCCCAGTCTGATGTCTTCATGCCTGCCTCCCAGCCTGATGTCCCGAAGCTTGCTTTTCAGCCTGATGTCTTGGTTTCTGCCTTCCAGCTTGATGTCCCTGCCTTCCAACTTGATGTCCCTGCCTTCCAACTTGATGTCCCTGCCTTCCAGTCTGGTGTGCCCACCTTCCAGTCTGGTGTGCCCACCTTCCAGTCTGATGCACCCGCTCTCCAGTCTGATATGTCTGCCTTCCAGCCGGATGTCTTGAAGCTTGCCTTCCAGCCCGAAATCCCAGTGTCCATGTTCCAGTCTGACGCCCCAGCGATTATTGACCAGTCCGATGTACCTGCTGTTCTGCCCGATGTGCCAGCGCCTGTGTCTGCTGCCCAGTCTAAAGTTCCAGCACCCGCTGCCTGGTCTGATGTCTCGGTGCCGGCTTTTCAGTCCGCTTTCCAGCCTGATGTGCCAGTGTCTACTACTCAGCCAGTTGTGCCAATGCCTGTGTCCGCTGCCCAGTTTGAGGTCCCAGTGCCTGCTGCTCAGCCTGAAATTCCAGTGTCCATGTTCCAGTCTGACGCTTCAGCGACTACTGACCAGTCCGATGTACCTGTTCAGCCTGTTGTGCCAGTACCTGCTGTTCTGCCTGATGTGCCCACTGTTCAGCCTGATGAGCCTGCGTTCCGGTTTGATGTGACCATCCTCCAGCCTAATATCCTGGTACCTGTCTTCCAGCCTGATGTCGTGATGTTGGTATCCCAGCCTGAGGTTTCGGTGCCCGTGTCTCCGCCTGAAGTTTCGGTGCCCGTGTTTCAGCCTGGAGTTTCGGTGCCCGTGTCCCAGCTTGCTGAATCGGTGCCCGTTACCCAGTCTGTTGAATCGGTGCCCGTTACCCGGTCCGCTGAACTGGTGCCCGTTACCCAGTCTGCTAAACCGAAGTCCGTCACTTGGCCTGTCACGCCAGTATCCGTTATCCGGCTTGCCGAACCAGTGCCCGGTGTCCAGCTCGCTGGGTCGGGGCCTGTTACCCAGCCCACTGGGCCGGGGTCCGTTACCCAGCTTGCTGAGCCGGTGCCTGTAATCCGGCCTGCCCTTGCGGTGCTCGCTGTTCGGCCCAATGTTCCAGAGCCTGCTGTCCATCTCGATGACCCGGAGCCTGCTGCCCAGCTCAATGACCCGGAGCCTGCTGCCCAGCTCGATGACCCGGAGCCTGCTGCCCAGTTCGATGACCCGGAGCCTGCTGCCCAGCTCGATGACCCGGAGCCTGCTGCCCAGCTCGATGACCCGGAGCCTGCTGCCCAGCTCGATGACCCGGAGCCTGCTGCCCAGCTCGATGACCCGGAGCCTGCTGCCCAGCTCGGTTTGTTCCTGTGTGCTGCCCAGCTCGGTTTGTTCCTGTGTGCTGCCCAGCTCGGGTTGTTCCTGTGTGCTGCCCAGCTCGGGTTGTTCCTGTGTGCTGCCCAGCTCAAGTTGTTCCTGTGTGCTGCCCAGCTCAAGTTGTTCCTGTGTGCTGCCCAGCTCAAGTTGTTCCTGTGTGCTGCCCAGCTCAAGTTGTTCCTGTGTGCTGCCCAGCTCAAGTTGTTCCTGTGTGCTGTCCAGCTCAAGTTGTTCCTGTCCGCTGCCCAGGTCAAAGACTCTGACATGCCAGCCGTCTGCCCGGATGTGCCTGATGACCAGCCTGAAATGCCTTCTTCCACCATTCTGCCTGATGTCATAGACCATGGACAATTAAGACCAGTTGGAGCGTCCGGAAGCCGCTCCTTTAGGGAGGGGTACTGTCAGGAAAGGGTCCATCCGCTGGTAAGATATATCATTTGGCATGCAGTACTGGGGTCCACCAGCAGGTGTCTCCTGGCAGTGTTGAACTGTCAGGAGAATATTTCCCTGCTGGTGTCCTTTCAACTTTTGGCCGCAGTACTGATGTCCACCAGCGGATGGATCCTGGCAGTATGGAGCAGACAACACACACTGCGCTCAGCTGTGACATGAGGTCAATTACCAGCCTTATAAATACCCGGCAAGCCCTCATAGGCTTGCCTTGGTATCTCTCTCCCTGCACTCTAACCTTGCTGCCCATTACTTTGACCTTGAGCCTGCATCTGCCTTGTCCTGACCTGACCTGATCTGATCCCCTCTGTTCCTGGTTACCTTGGATCCCTGCCCTGTATCCCATCCATCCACCCTCTTCCTGTCCTGCTGGTTTGATCTCCCTGTGTATGACCTTGGCCTGGCTTTGTTTACGTTTACGGTATCTCCATTTCCTTGTATATATTGTTGTTTGTAGTGGGTTTGTTGTGTTGGTTTTGCACTGTTTATATTTCTTTTACTTGTCACTTATTTATTAAACACCATTATTTCACTTATATGTGTTTTGGGTTTCCTCTGTGCAGTCCACACAGTCTGGTCAATTAGATTCTCTGACAGTATACCAAGGCCATCCCTGACCAGACGTGGCTGCATTGAGGAAACCATCCTGGTTTATCGGGTCTGCTAATATGGATTTCGATGAAATTCTTTATTATTCTCTGCTAGCAGAAGAGGATGGTGAATATTGTCGCCAGATTTTAAAAGGGTGGACTAGTGACAGGCTGATGGAAACTATCCGATCAGCTCATTCCCTAGTGGATCAGGGGTATATGTCTTTTGAAGATGTTCAGCCTCTGATCCAGTTATGTGCAAAACCAGCCCTGTCATGCATTCCCGAGGGAAGTGATGATTTTTCGCCCCCCTTCAATTATGGCCAAGTTGAATCCCTGGTTTGGTTGTTAGAGGATGATCCAGCCTATTTTATGGAACATTATTCCTCCTGTTCACAGCAAGTGTTGTCTAATTGCATCCAGTCGGTGCAATCCTTGATTAGTCAGGCTGTGTGTGAATCAGCGTTTGTTCAACCTGTGCTGCAGGTATGGTCAGATCTCCTGTCTTTTGCTAAGCCACAATACTCCAGCCCTGCCATTAATCCTCTGTCTCCCCAAAAATGTATCTCCCCGTCGCCTATGGCAACCTCAGCTACAGCCTAGTTTATCAAACCCCCTACCAAATACTACTACCCAGTCTCCAAGTGTAGCACCTATCCCGCCTTCAATCCACCTGTCTCTTCTCCTCCACCTGTAACAGTCCCACAAAACCCCTCTCTAGCTACAGTTCCTTGGTCTTCCTTCGATCCAGCTACTTTCTTTTCTTTCAGCCCTGCACCTACATACAAGACTGCACGGGCTAAACCAAAAAAGAAACAAAAATTCTTTCCTACCCACACGATCCTGCCAGTAACCCAACTTGCTTCCACACCAACTAACCCACCTGATTCTGTCAAACCAGTGCCTGCTACCGAGCCTGATGTTTGATATTGTAGGATAAACTCCCTTCAGATACGATTAGAATCATAATTTTTTATTGTTGATACACCAGAAGTTTAGAGTTTTATTTTTTCTCCGGTGTATCCTATTCTTTCCACTGAGGTGAATTTCTACCATTGAACTTTATATCGCCTGCTCACTACCGAAATCACATACTTTTGACATATAATATCGCCACAAACTTCTACCCTTTTGCAGTCTATCTGTGATTTGTTGAACTCTATCACAGCGAATTCTTGGTTCAC
This sequence comes from Lithobates clamitans, assembly GCA_037952925.1. Classification (NCBI taxonomy): domain Eukaryota; kingdom Metazoa; phylum Chordata; class Amphibia; order Anura; family Ranidae; genus Lithobates; species Lithobates clamitans. The sequence continues at coordinate 4,544,117 of JBBGZY010000427.1, forward strand.
CACATTTTATCTGCGACCTCCGAACAATTGTGACCATGAGTTTTAAAATCTCCTCATTCAATGTCTGAGGACTGAATAGCCCAGCTAAGAGAAGTATGCTATGGAAGGAAGCACAACTGAGCCCGAGTGAGACCTTCCGTCTCCAAACTGGAAGCTGTCTCCAAAATGAGAGCCTTGAGCAATTCTTAGACCTGAATATATAATGACCCTGCACACCTGTGTAGTGAGCCAGGTTACAGGCCTCTAGAAAAACCTGGACCCAGGATTGAATGTTCTGATTCAGAACTACAGAATCTGGAGAGATGCTAGTTCTGAATCTTGCATTAACCCTTGATGGGACTCCTGGGTCACCTTTTCCTATAAACTTATAGGGGCACAGCCTCTCTCTGTCACAATATATAATACTAATATGTGACGTTAATAAAACAATATATACTGTTGTAAATGCATATCTACCAAATGTAAAACAAATGACTGAAAAAAATATGGAATCTGGTACAGAGAGTGCGACAGGGTAATACAATTCTGTGTGGCAACATCAATGCTATCCCCAGAAGTTTTTGGAAAATGTGGTAAAAAAATGAAAACGCTTTTTTTTTTTTACACAGTTGTCAATTTTTAAGATATTTTCAACACATAGCATGTACATAGCAAAAATGACACCCCAAAATACATTCTGCTACTCCTCCTGAGTATGGGGGTACCACATGTGTGAGACTTTTACACAGCCTGGCCACATACAGAGGCCCACCATTGATGTAGCACCTTCAGGCATTCTACACGCATAAATTACACATCTAATTTCCTGACAACCTATCATTTTTTAAGGCCAATCATATATCTAACACATAGCATTTACATTCCAACAATTACACTCCAAAATAAATTCTATTAAGCGAAGGTTAAAAAAAAGTATTACCTGTGGCTTTAGTAGTGTCCACAGAGGAGAGAATTGGTCCAGGCAGCAGGCAGCAGGCAGGGATGTGCTTAGCGACAACAATAGTAATTATCCAGGCAGCAGGCAGGAATATTGTCTATAGTCAGCACAAAGGATATCATCAGCACAGTCAAAGCATTTGTCCATAGAAATTGTCCAGGCAGAGACAGACAGTACAGCCATAATATTGGTCCTGGTACACCATTACCTGCCTGCACTCACTATTGTACTGCTCCCCAGCCCTTCATAAACATACTGCCTCTTGCTATAGCTAATTATTTCTATAGTCCAGAGGCATGATGGCAGTAAGTCAGCAGCAGGCTGAGGGCTGCAATCAGGTAAGACCTGTGCGCAGGGGCAAAGGGGTAGAGGCTTCACCCACCCAAATCTCTATGAAGCCTCCGGACTCCAGACCCTAATCCGGAAATTACAAAACCCGGAGGCAACAAAAAAAAAAAGTTTTCTCCATCCGGAAAAACATTTCTGGAGCCCCTCCCATCTGAGACCCCTGTGTACTACAGTAGAAGGGCAACAGATCAGTCCAAGTGGTAGGCAAAAGCATAGTCCATAAAACAGGCCAGGGTCAGTTCATGTGCAAGCAGTCCAAGCGGTAGGCAGATGCGTAGTTGATAAAACAGGCCAGGGTCAGTTCACATGGATCCATTTCATGTAGTTGGCAGAAGCGTAGTTGATAAAACAGGCCAGGGTCAGTTCACGTGTTAGCAGTCCAAACGGTGAGCAGAGGCATAGTCAAAAAACATGGTTATTTGAGGAAGCATGGAAAATGGTCAGTAGAGATGATGAAAATGGGGAAATGGTTAAGAATATGGGCTAATATTTTAGGGATGTGTGATACAGTCGGAAGCATTCACCAAAAGAAAGGCCGGGTTTGGAGGGACACTTGGGACAATGGTACCTGGTATCTCTTCGAAATCCTCTTTTGCTGCATACTCAACATCTTTTTTTGGAGTCTTCGGCCTGCTTCAGATGGTGGAATGTTGTCACTCATGAAGTCGGCTAACAGCATCAGAACGAAGGTTTTCTGGGGGGTTCTTTGTTGGTAGATGAGGGACGTGACAACTTTTTTGATGAATTTTAGGAAGTGGGCAGGGCTTTCTGTGGATTTGGTGTGAATTATGTAGGCATTATAAATGGCCAAATGAAAAATAGATTGCTACTTTCTTGTACCAGAAACGGGACCTCCTTATTAACAAATAGGGCTGAAGCATTTGGTCCATGAAATCCACACCCCCATGTAGAGATTGTAATCTTGTACACATGTTGACTTTTCAATGGGACCTCATCTTCTCTGAACTTCAATCGTAGTGTAATCATGGATGGTGGACATCATGTACACATTCCTGGTATCCTTCCACCTGAAGGACAGCACTTTGTTGTATCTCAAAGTTGCTCTTTCTCCATTTCGCTGTTTTTTATTCACTATAGCTTGTGGGAAGCCCTTCCTATTCTTTCTGGAGGTTCCACAGGCCAGGGTTTCTATGAGGTATAGGTGTTTGAAAAGGGGCAGGCTAGCGTAGAAGTTATCCAGGTATATGTGGTAACCTCTCTTCTGCAGTGGGTATGCCAGGTCCCATACAATTTTACCAGTTGTGCCCATGTAGGCCGGGCACTCAGGGGGCTGTGTATATGTGGAATGCATACAGATATCCCGTGACTCTCTCTCAAACCTTATAAAATTTCACTTCGTATTTGGCCCTTTTGCTAGGAATGTATTGCTTTATTCCTAGTCGGCCTGAAAAGGGTACCAGGGACTCATCTACACATATATGCTGATCGGGGACATAGAGTTTTGCAAATCGTTGGGAAAAGAAATTTATGAGTGGGCAAATTTTATATAATTTATCGTAATTTGGATGATTGTGGGGAGGGCACTGGGTGTTGTCGCTGAAATAAAGGAAGCGCATAATCATCTTGTATCGGGACCTGGACATTACGGAAGAATAAATGGGCATGTGGTGGATGGGGTTGGTGGACCAATAGGCATGTCCTTCATTTTTTTTTGTAAGCCCCATGTTTATGGTGAGGCCCATAAACACTTTGAACTCCTCCAGAGTCAAATCCTTCCACTCAAACGGACAGGGGTATGATGACTGGGGGTTGTTGGCAATATGCTGCTGGGCATATAAATTGGTCTGTTCCACGATGAATTTCAGGAAAGTGTTGGGCAAAAATAAATAAAAACAATTGATTTCTGTAAAATTTTTGGTATTGGGCTGTACACCTGGCTGTGCAGTGAAAGGGGGAATTCTTGCTGATCCTGAGTCGGAAGGCAGCCATGTTGGGTTGGCAAGACCAGCTGGAAGATGTGTAGCGGCCCTGGCTCTTGGGGGACGAAGCACTCCAGTGCTGGTAGTTGGGGGATTTGAAGATCCTGTGCTAGCATTTGGGCGTGATGCTGCGGCAGATGTGGAAGATGTGTAGCGGCCCTGGCTCTTGGGGAACGTAGCACTCCAGTGCTGGTAGTTGGGGGATTTGAAGATCCTGTGCTAGCATTTGGGCGTGATGCTGCGGCAGCGCTGGTACTGGACCTGGACATTTCTTGTTGTCTTTCGCTGGCAGCAGTGCTGGTAGTGGGCCTTTGGTTTTGGGGTCTATCGCTGGCGGCAGCTCTGGTACTGGGCCTTTGTTGTTGGGGTCTATCGCTGGTGGCAGCGCTGGTACTGGGCCTGGAAAATTGATCCTGGGGTATATTGCTGGCGGTTGCCTGGTTTCCAGAGTGCCGTGCCCTTTTAGGAAGGATCCATTCATCCTCTGATTCATTTGCCAATCCACTACTATCGATTGGTTCAAATGCTGAATTTGATTCAGAATCGGAATTGGCATTTGAATCTGATGAGAACTCCCTGCTGCTCTCATCAGTCATGGAGAGGATCTGGAATGCCTCCTCCCTGGTATATAATCTTTTGGACAGTTTTCTGATGGGCTGTGTGACGGGTGGCAGGTAACGGTCACTGATGGGCTGTGTGACTGGTGACAGACGGGTGGCAGGTGACGTTCACTGATAGTTGACAGGTGACAGGTGATGGGTGACAGGTGACGGTCACTGATGGGCAACAGATGACAGGTGACGGTCACTGATGGGTGACAGGTGAGGTGTGATGGTCACTGATGGGTGACAGGTGACGCGGGGCGGTCACTGATGGGTGACGGGTAACGGTCACTGATAGCAGTCTCTGATGGTGACCGGTGCACTTTATGGGACTGATAGGTGACAGATGAGGGTCACGGATGGGTCACTGATGACGGTCACTGGCGATGGTTACTGATGGGTGACGGGTGGACCGCTGAAGGCAGTCTCTGAATGATGACAGGTGCACTTTATGGGCACTGGTGGGTGACAGGTGGACTTTATGGGCACTGATGGGTGACAGGTGCACTTTTATAAGCACTGATGGGCACCTATGTGGTGACTGTTGGGTGACAGCTGCAATGGGGGGGGGGTGATGTTCAAGGTTCTTTTTACTGTGTGGTGTTGGTGCAGACACTGACACTGCACAGATCAGTAACTCACTGCTCCTGGCTCTTCTCTCCTCACATTGGAAACAGTGTGTGAGGAGAGAAGAGCCGGTTACAGGTAGTAACCGCTCTACATTTAGTGATCGGCTGTGAATGGATCACAGCCAATCACATGGTAAACAGCCGCCAGCCATTGGCTGTTTACCCTTGTTGATGATGAGCAGTGTTCCTGGAAACACTCCGCCACCGACATGAACGCGCTGCGCTCTCCTGATCGCGCGCATGCGCAGGCCTAGGAAGGGAGTACTATTCCTGATCGACCATGACGTAATCGCGGCCGATCACGTGGTAAACAGCCATGCCCAATGGCTGTTCACCCCTGTCTTTGACGCGCTGTGTTTCGGGGACACGCCACCACTGTCAGTGCAGGGATGCGCGCCCGGGATCACGCGCATGCCCTGTTTGAATGGGCCACCGTCATATGTCGTCGGCCCAGAAGGAGAGCCGCACCGTGCTGCTGTCATATGACGGTAGGCAGGCGACAACAGGTTAAAGAAACATCAACATAATTTTGCTTAAAGGGTAAGTTCACCTTTATAGAAAAATCTGTAAGGTAAACTTACACTGGACCCTCTCCTCATCCCCCCGAATCCAGCTGACCTGGAGCTTGATGATCACCCTCACTGACACATCGGGTCGCCACTTTACCTGTGTGGGGCTTAGAAACCCCCTGTGTCTCAATCTCCTAAATGTACCTCGTCAGGGGGTGCGTATAGGAGCATTCAAATTGTTTGGTGCCCTCAGGTGGGCGGCACTGACCAATCAGAACCCGCATAGCCCATCCTATCACTGCAGGCGAAGATTTCATATCCCCAAACTGGTAAAGCGGCAATACGATCTGTTAGAACAGGAGACCGCCGGAACCCAGATTAGCGGGACCAGGTGCAGTGGGAAGGGGCTCCAGTGTAAGTTCGCCTTACAGATTTTCTGTAAAGGTGAACTTACACTTTAAAGTGATTGTAAAGGCAGAATTTTTTAACCTTAAAGCATTCTATGCATTAAGTTAAAAAAAAACTTCTGTGAGCAGCAGCCCCCCTTAGCCCCCCTAATACCTACCTCAGCTCCCTTTCTATCCAGCGATGTTACAGGAGAGACTTGGGCTCTCCCTCAGCAGTGCAAATGGCTCTTGCTGCTGTCAATCAAAGTCAGTTAGCCGGAACATTCTGGCATATGGTTTGGGCCTGCCCCAGACTCAGAGCATACTGGGAGGGGGTGGCGGAGACTCTTGGTGACATGGGAGGAACCAGGGTCCCACCCTTACAACCTGGAAAAAGGCGGTGAACTCAGTGCTTCCCTTATATAAATTCACTGTAAGATCTTCTATCTGAATTGGAATTCTAGACTGCACATGTACTGAGAATCACTTAAATGTCGAATAATGAACTTACTGTAATGCTGATTTGTCAATAAAAAAACTTTTCTGTTAAAAAAAAAGTCAGTTAGCCAATCAGGAGAGAGAGAGGGCGGAGCCGAACCACAGCTCTGTGTCTGAATGGACACACAGATATGCGTCTCGGCTCAGGTGCCCCCATAGTAAGCTGCTTGCTGTGGGGGCACTCAACAGGAAGGAGGGGCCAGGATCTCCGAAGAGCGACCTGAGAAGAGGAGGATCCAGGCCGTATTGTGCAAAACCACTTCACAGAGCAGGTAAGTATAACATGTTTGTTATTTTTAAAGAAAAAAAAAAAAACAAGACTTTACAATCACTTTAAAGTGTTTCACAGCTGAAAAGAATTTATGATGCACAAAATTAGAATGGTATAAATTGTAGCGCTAAGAAATAAACACATGCATATGTCTGTGACAAATCCAAAATTATGTGATCATACAATAATAATGGGATTGTGGAAAAGTCCAAAGCCTGTAACGGTCCTAAAAAGGACCAATAAAAGGTCCACCACCAAATAGTGGCTAATCAAGGTGTAATGCACTGGAACTCTCCGACAGTGAGGGCATCAAAAGTGGTGCAACTTCAGCCAAGAAACAGGTGAAATAATTCTAAAAAAAAAGTGTTTTTTTTTATTTCTAAAAAACAGCATACATATATGAGAATAAACACTTTGATCACAGAGTAAAAAATGGGGGGGCAATGTGAGCAGCAGAAAGCCAAGTCCGACGCGTTTCGTCTCAAAGGACTTCAATTGGGGTATGCTGTTTTTTAGAAATAAAAAACCCACTTTTTTGACCTACACCATATGGAGGCATTTTTTCTTTGCATATACTTTTGGACGAGAGTTCCTGTGTGGTCCAGTTTTACCTCCTGTACCCAAGTTCCAGTCCTGGTGTTTCCAACATCTGAGGTCCGGTAGGGCGGCTGTTCATAACATCTCTTGGAGTCGTGTTTGGAGGTCCTTGGTCCCCTGGAGTCTCGTTGATTTGCTGATGTCCGACATCCTTGCCTTTATGACTTGCTGTCGCTGACATTCGAGTCCACCTGTTCTGGTAAGAGTAGATTTACAGGCGGTCCCCTAGCTACAAACATCCAACTTACAAACGACTGCTACTTACAAACGGAGGGAGACAACAGGAAGTGAGAGGAAATCTACCCCTAGGAATGGAAATTTACTCCTGTAACAGTTATTATGAGAAAAAGGTGTCTCCACTGATGCTTTTATCACCAATCCTTGTTTCCACAACAACCCAAAATTTTCAATATCCAATTGTCATTGGGACAGAAAATGAGGTGAAATCTTCTGAACAGGGGCACAGATTGCAAAACAAATGTTACAGGGGTGTTAACCCTTCCCTATGCTATCCAAAAAGCTTAAAAATGTACCTGTTCCAACTTACAAACAGATTCAACTTAAAAATAAACCTACAGACCCTATCTTGTTTGTAACCCGGGGACTGCCTGTACTTCACCTGTTTCTTGGCTGAAGATGCAACACTTTTGATGCTCTTACTGTCGGAGAGTTCCAGTGCATTACACCTTGATTACTATTTGGTGGCGGACCTTTTATTGGTTATTTTTAGGACCATTACAGGCATTGGACTTTTCCACAATACCATTATTATTGTATGATCCCATAATTTTGGATTTGTCACAGACATATGCATATGTATTTATTTCTTAGCACTACAATTTATACCATTCACTTTCTAGCATTTTTGTCACATGTTAATGTAGCAACTGTTTCACTTCATTTCAGCGTTAGCGCAGTAATATCCACAATTTACATTTTGCACAAAATTAGGCATTGAATACCACATTATATAGTGCTAGCCCAGTAGTAGATGGAATTCATAGGGCCAGTAAATCAATTTTTTAGCCATCTTATAATTTACATTATAAGAATGGCTTGAAACTTAAGGCATCATTAAGGCCGGGGGATTTAGTGGCTTTCAGCTGATAAATCCATCTGACCTTTCTCTGCAAGATACAATGATCCCAATTCTCCCCTTGTCAGCCAAGGTGTATCCTTTCTATGTCAAAAAACACATTTAAGATTTTTATTGTGTATCTTGTGTGTCTATTGTGCCATGTCTTCCAATAGGGATGAAATATATGGGGGTGATATATCCTTAACCACTTCAATACAGGGCACTTATACACCCTCCTGCCCAGACCAATTTGCAGCTTTCAGTGCTGTCGCAGTTTGAATGACAATTGCGCGGCCATGCTACACTGTACCCAAACTTAATTTTTATCATTTTGTTCCCACAAATAGAGCTTTCTTTTGGTGGTATTTGATCACCTATGCGGTTTTTATTTTTTGCTAAACAAATAAAAAAAGACCGAAAATTTCGAAAAAAATAAAAGTTTTGCTTTTGTTTCTGTTAAAAAAAATTGCAAATAAGTAAGTTTTCTCTATTACTGATGGGCACTGATAAGGCGGCACTGACAGGCCCTGATACGGCGGCACCGATGAGGTGGCACCAATGAACGGGCATTGACGGGCACTGATATGCGGCACTGATGGGCACTGGTAGGCGGCACTGATGGGTGGCACTGATATGCAGCACTGATGGGCATTGATAGGCGGCACTGATGGGCACTCATGGGTGGCACTGGGTGGCACTGGTTGGCACTGATGGGCACTGATAGGCGATATGTGTTAAGAATATTCCTGCGCTACCCAATTGGAAAAAGAAAAGAAAACAAAAACTCAGAAAAAATAGTAAAAACGCACGTATGCAACTGGACAGCTGCATGCACCGAAGCAAGGGTCAGACATAAGCCCAAAATCAAACTGAGGTATAGGGGGGGAGGTGCTGCGCTAACCAGAAGAAAGCTGTAAATCTCTGTCTGTGGTCAATTAATAAAATGACATTAAATCGCATAATAACACTGCGTGAGAGGTGACGCCGCCCACAGCACAATCTTATTGGATTTACCATATTGAGGCTTGGTTATGAGCCAGCTCTCGAGCCATCGTGATTGGTTTACTGCTTACGCTGACGCCATTCCCCAGGCGACCCGGAAGTGGCGGTACACATGGCGCGAACAGCTGCTATTATTTGGTAATTATAGGTTTTATATATATGCAGGCATGTGTGGCAGACAGTCATGTACCCCAGTCGAAGTCCTATCGGACGAAACGCGTCAGGTGGTTATGCCACTATTTTTGATCTAAGCGCTTTTTTAATTGTTCTATACCTGACTTCAATCTCTAAGTCAGGGTGTGTTGTACTGCTTCGTTTTTAAATAAAGCTTTTCAAAAAGCTGATTTACACTATGGGGAAGTCTTCTTTTTGATCCCTATTTTACTTGAAGACCTATACCAACTCTATGGAGCCAACATCTTTGTAAGCAGTTCCTCACCCACATCTTGGATACTGGGAGTTGCTGAGACCAGAGAGGTTCGGTCGGTGAGTGCCGCAGTTTTCTCCATCATCTCCAGCTGCTGTGGAATCACCTCTCCTCCCCATCATAAGCTTGTCTGACTCCCAAGCCGCTGGCTGGGGAGTCCACCATTGCCGGTAAGGGTATTTTTGCCTATCCCTTTCACATATAAGTTGGATACCTTATCCTGTGGATGGCATTCCCGGATCTAAGGGCCCCATACCACTGTTTCCGGTTGCTGTTGACCTTCCCAACCACATTCCTAGATGCCTACCCATTCATTTATGTTGGACTTCTAGTTATGTCAGTTACCTGTAAGTTCACGCTGGACTTTTAGCTTTGACAGCAGTTCATGTTGTTAATGTGTCGTATCATTCTTATTTTTACCTTTTCACTTTATGTTTATCATATATTTGTGTTACCGCATCTTTAAGATGTCCTGGTTAGTTTATTTTTTCACGTCTTTTCCAAATTAATTTGGGATCTATAGTGAGTAATTATCCTTTTAATATTTTTCTATCACCATCTCACAGTGACCCATTCCTGCTAGTGGCAGCTATCAGTTTATACAGGGTCCTTTAGTGTTTTATTGATACACTTCAACACATAGATTGCCCCTATTATTACTTTTGCACTACCCATTTCTACTAGTGCCTAGTTATTAGTTTATACACGATTAATTTTGTGTTTCATTAATACACTTTATTGCGCATATTACCTTTCAGATGTCTATTTTGTCAGGCTTTGCCCAATAACGCACATGTATTTTTTAGCGCCACACTTACCCACATTATACATATTGGTATTTCCCTGGGGGCCTAGGGGGCATACCTGGTGGTCCAGTGTGGTGGCCATCCTGGTGGTCCTGGGCGGCTTCCCTGGTGGTCCTGGGCGGGATCCGAGGGGGGGCTGTGCTGATAAACAAGACCCCCCCTGTCAGGAGAGCAGCCGATCGGCTCTCCTCTACTCGCGTCTGTCAGATGCGAGTGAGGAAAAGCCAATCACCGGCTCTTCCTATTTACATCGTGATCAGCTGTGATTGGACATGGCTGATCACGTGGTAAAGAGTCTCCGTCAGAGACTCTTTACCTAGATTGGTGTTGCGGGGTGTCAGACTGACACCCCGCAACAACGATCGCCGCAATGCGCGCCCCGGGGGGCGCGCAGTGGCTCATTATCCTGATCACGTCATATGACATCCGGTCAGGATAATGAAACCACTTTGCCGCCGTCATTTTGCTATATGGCGGGCGGCAAGTGGTTAAATTTTATCACTGAAACATAAATCCTTTGCTAGAAATGGTGTTTTGTTTTCCCTATGTAGAAACAGCCACGCTCGCAGGTAGACATGTGCACACTGAAATATTTTGTTTTGGAATTTCATTTTTGTCTGAAAAATAAATTTATTTAGTTACTCCCGAAATTAGTTTTTATTTATTTTGTTTCGTTAAAAAAAAATGCATTAGTCCGAAAATCCGATATATTTAAGGTCAATCTGTCATTGAAGGCTTATGGTGTCTGTCGATTGCTCTAAGAAGATTCGACGGAGCAGCTAAACTGTACGACGCCGCAATCGTACATTTCTGGTCTAATGTTCCGCCTACAAGCTATAGTAGAATCCTAATGTTGTATGACACTAGTAATAATTATATTTATTAATTATTTTTACTAGTCAACCAACATTAGAATTCTTCTATAGCCTATGGGCGGAGCATTTGACCATAAATGTCCGCTCGCGGTCTTTTCTCTCTATGTCGAATAATCTTGGACTAATAGAGTTAAGTTAGACACATTCGACCTTTTTTGATATATTCTCTATAATGTCGAATCGTTTCTCTCTATGTCGAATCTTTTCTCTCTATGTAGAATAATCTTGGACTAATAGAGCTAAGGTTAGGCACATTCGACCACAGGTTCAATGGACACAGATCGCTATTGTCAGCGTCATGTCGAATCTCCTATCTATATCGAACTGTTGTCGCAACGAAAACAAAATAAAGCATTTGTTTATGTTGGATCTTTCGGTTTTCGGATTCTGCACGTTCGTTATTGTTTGTTAAAACGATAACGAAAATACACGAAATTCGGACGAAAATGCATTCGGACGAAAACGAATGCACATGTCTACTCGCAGGTCATCATAGACAATACAATACAATGTCTGACAGTTTACACAATGTTTGGTCTCATGTACTGTTCCATTGGGGATAATATGTCTCTTTCCCTGTGAAACGAATTGAAAATAGGAACAGGAGCCACAAATGCATGTTCCATAATGGCAACAGGAATCCACTGTGCCCCCTCTATCAAAATTACTATGCACTACTAATACATCACGGATGGACCTGTTTCTCTGATAAACAATAATCTGTTGTTGTTGGCGGGTATACAGTAAAATTAATTTGGTCTTATCCAAAGATTTCTGTTTGTTGCTTGTACTGGAATTCTGGAAGATCAGGTCCACCTGAGAATACTGATTAGCTTGCTGATATGCTTTTTGAGGGTTTTGTTTGTACGTGCTTGCGCTAATAGCCTTTGCCTTAGATGATCAGCTTTTTTAAAATCCTCCTGATTAGAACAATTCACTTTAAGTGTAAATATTGTACACAAGGAATAGATTTTCTCACCTTAATGGGTGTGTTTGACAGAAAGTACCACCTGTCAAACTCTGCAAGCTGAGTTAAAAATGCTGTGCAATCTAGGTGAAATTCCAGTCAATTGATCAAACCATTTTTGCAAAACTGTTTCGGTCTGTGACTCTTTGGTTGGCAAATGTGCAATAATTACCATAAATGGATTTCAATATACACAATAACATTGCCTGTGGAATTAGCAGACCTTTAAAGCCTACAAGCATAATATGCCCTTCATTTCATTCACCATTTTTGTAAACGCTACGGTTGTATGATTTGTGTTTAGGTATTCTATATAGAAAAACAGACATATATCAAGAGGCTACTGTATATAAGACTTGTCTTCAGAGGCCCCATTCTCTTTCCCAGGGTTCTGTGCTGGGACCAATCATATTTAATTTGTTCATAAAAGACCTGGAGGATGAGGTAAACAGCTCAATCTCTGTATTTGGTGACGATACTAAGCTAAGCAGGGCAATAACTTCTCTGCAGGATGTGGAAACCTTGCAAAAAGACCTGAACAAATTAATGGGGTGGTCAACTACATGGCAAATGAGGTTTAATGTAGAAAAATGTAAAAGAATGCATTTGGGTGGCAAAAATATGAATGCAATCTATACAATGGGGGGAGAACCTCTGGGGGAATCTAGGATTCTAGATGATAGGCTCAGCAATGGCATGCAATGCCAAGCTGCTGCTAACAAAGCAAACAGAATATTGAAAAGCGAAGTAATGGCGCAAAGACTAACCATACATTATAGCAGCAATCAAATAAGATAAATTCAATGATAATATATGATGTTAATATATGATGTTTAAAAATTGTTAGAAAAAGTCCCAGCACCAGCAGCAGCTCCCTTGGGAGTAGAAGCAAGTACTCTGGAAGACAAATGAAGAAAGAGACAAGGTGCGCCAATCTAAGTGCATTATGTAAGAACAGTTTAATAAGGTTGAAAATAAAAGGTGGTCAAATGGCTACTCACAACTTGGAAGTGAGAATCAGGCATGTAATACATGTATAGGAGTCCATGTTCCTGGTGGGGACCGCAGCAGAAACACTGGAGGTGTCCCAGCAGGGTCTGGAGGAGATTGCCCAGATGGAGATACACAGCAGGACAACCTGCTATGCCCTGTACACACGATCGGATTTTCCGACGGAAAATGTTCAAACGGAGCTTGTTGTCGGAAATTCCGGCCGTGTGTAGGCTCTATCGGACTTTTTCCATCGGAATTTCTGACACACAAAGTTTGAGAGCTGGAAATAACATTTTCCAACAACAAAATCCGTTGTGGGAAATTCCGATTGCGTGTACACAAATCCGACGCACAAAGTTCCACGCATGCTAGGAATCAAGCAGAAGAGCAGCACTGGCTATTGAACTTCATTTTTCTCGGCTCGTCGTATGTGTTGAACGTCACTGCATTCTTGACGTTGGGAATTTCCAACCAACTTTGTGTGACCGTGTGTATGCAAGACAAGTTTTAGCCAACATCCGTCGGAAAAAATCTGATGGATTTTGTTGTCGGAATGTCTGATCGTGTGTACAGGGCATAAGTCTTCCAGTGGTAGGCGCCGTCTTTATGCTAGGTGTGCAGGGGGACCTGGGTGTAGGGCTCGGCTGTTCGTTCTTGGGGATACTAGAGTCAGGAACCGGAAGTGCAACCAGCGTGGAATGCACGCACCCCAGGGACGCCGGAACCGGAAAGACAAACCAGGGTGGAACGCTCCCTCAGTGGATTTCATATGGCGGAAGTGTGCTGTGCATCTCCATCTGGGCAATCTCCTCCAGACCCTGCTGGGACGCCTCCAGTGTTTCTGCTGTAGACCACACCAGGAACATGGACTCCTATACATGTATCACATGCCTGATTCTCACTTCAAAGTTGTGAGTAGCCATTTGGCTACCTTTTTATTTTCAACTTTATTAAACTGTTCCTACATACTGCACTTAGATTGGCGCACCTTGTCTCTTTCTTCAAACAGAATATTGGCATGCATTAAAAAGGGGATTAATTCCAGAGATAAAACAATAATTCTCCCACTCTACAAGACTCTGGTCCGGACGCACCTAGAGTATGCTGTCCAGTTCTGAGCACCATTCCTCAGGAAGGATGTACTGAAAATGGAGCGAGTACATAGAAGGATAGCTAAGCTAATAAAGGGTCTGGAGGATATTACTTATGAATAAAGGTTACGAGCACTGAACTTATTCTCTCTGGAGAAGAGGCGTTTAAGAGGGGATATGATTTCAAGTTACAAATACCGTACTGGTGACCCCACAATAGGGGTAAAACTTTTTTGCAGTAGGGAGTTTAACAAGACACGTGGCCACTTGAAATTAGAGGAAAAGAGGTTTAACCTTAAACTACGTAGAGGGTTCTTTACTGTAAGAGCAGCAAGGACATGGAATTCCCTTCCACAGGCGGTGGTCTCAGCAGGGAGAATCAATAGTTTCAAAAAACTATTAGATAAGCACCTGAACGACCTCAACATTCAGGGATATACAATGTAATACTGACATATAATCACACACATAGGTTGGACTTGATGGACTTGTGTCTTTTTTTAACCTCACCTATTATGTAACTATGTAAAAAAATGCAGGACAAATAATGCTTTACTTGTTTGGACCTGTGCTGTTCTCTGAAAAGTGATCCACCATGGATCACTTTTCAGAGATTGGTACAGGTGCTGCTGGCGGGAATTCAGGAGGTGCATTATCACCAGTTTTTTTTTATCTTAACGGCCAAACTGGGTTTTTGGTACCACACGGCAAATGCAAGCCTAATGTTTACTAAACCACTTGCCGACCGCCACAGCACATATACTGCGGCAGGTTGGTTCTATTGTGCGAAACAATGTACCTGTACGTCACTTTATGCAATAGACAGCAGGGGCCGCGCACACACTGCCGGAGGCACGTGCGCTGATTGGCCAGAGGGGGAGCTTATCAGCAGGTCCGGCGGACGCGATGTCCGCCAGCCACCCGTGATCGTTTCCCAGAGAGGCAGAACGGCAATCTGCCTGTGTGAGCAAGGCAGATGCCCGTGCTGACAGGGAAGAACACAGTGATCTTGTGTTCCTGCTAAGCAGGAACACGGATCTCTGAGTTCATCCAGTAAGTTCACCTCCCACACAGTTAGCAAGCACCCCCTAGGTACACACTTAACCCTTTGATCGCCCCTGCTGTTACCACTTTCCTGTGAGTGTCATTAGTACAGTAACAGTGCATATTTTTAGCACTGTTCACTATAATCATGTCACTGGTACCCAAAAAAGTGTCAAAAGTGTCAGGTGTGCGATTTGTCGGCCCAAATGTCGCAGTCCCTCTAAAAATCGCTGATCACCGCCATTACTAGTAAAAAAATAAATAAAATAAAAATGCCATAAAAATATCCCATAATTTGGAGACGCAATAACTTTTGCGCAAAAGTAGAGTGGCAAAACACAGCTTGGTAAAAGCTAGGAATGTAACAAATTCTTACTTCATGTTGGAAAATTCAAGAAGCACCTGCAACATGAAACAAAAAAAGTTATATTCCAACACTATTTGAAATCACTGGGACACAGAGATGTTCTGACTTGGAATCTTACTGCACAAAAGGTCATGGTTTATTTCTTTTTCTACAGATAAAAAGAGGTCATGTTCCACTGTACATGTTTCACACCCATTTGTCACATCTAACGGAAGGTAGTAGTGGTTCCCGTTTGTGTGCTGATTGTCAATTACTGGCAAGATTCTCGATAGCTGTTATTGTTGTTGCTATATCTATCCATCTGTAGTTACCTATACTGGTATATTTATCTTACAGAGCTAACATGAAATACGGGTTTGGATCCCACCTTCAGTTCACCTCTTTAGTTTCAAGGGAACAAAATGGGGATTACACTAGTGATAAAGTGGTATAGCATTTGTTACCCCACCATTTCATATTCCTGGTATGTGCCCGCTGTACCATGTATTTGCATTAAAAAGTATCCTGTTCTCTTTTTTAATAGCTTCCTTTGTGTGAAATCCCTGGTGTTCCTGCCAGTCCCTCTGTTTTCCTATTAAAAACTGGCCACACTAAGCAGGAGACCACACTGTGGTCAGTTCTCTAGCTATGCTGGGAACTCAGAGTGCTCTCCTCCAATGATCAGACGTGTCTTGACACACCCCCACTGCACAGCCTTTCACTGGGAAGCTCAATGTACTGTTGCTTTTCCTCCCCCAGCTCTTATACAGCTGAGTACAGAGGGAGTGTGATTACTATAAAAAGGGGGGGGGGGGTATTTATCATGTTTTTTTTTTTATATCTATACACAAATGATTTGCCTTTCATTTCTATTTCAAACTGAATGGGTTGTTTAACTGAGAAAACCCCTCCCCTCCTGAAGACTCCTGGAATGTATGACATCATTTGCCTAGTCATGGAAACCAGGAAGTAACTGAAAAAATGTAAAATAAAGTTTAAAAGAAGTGAATATGTTATACTTTCCTATCCATTCACTAATGCTAGCAACATAAGGATTGAAAATAGTGTTGATTGAGAGAGTGAAGTTCCACTTTAAATACTTTATAGATTGCATTATAACCATCACACTAGCAAAAAGACACGTGCTGGGCACCACTGCTTATTATACAATTTTAAGTACATATTTTAGAATAGAAATATGTAGGTCACTAACAAATGCCCAACCCTCTCTGGATTGTCAGAATTCCTTTTTTATATGTCCTATACTTGTTCTGGGTTTGTGAATCAGAAAGCTTTGAAGGAAGAGCATTAGTATGATTGGTACTGTAGGTATCTAGCATATTTTGAAAGATATAGTAGTTTAGGAATAGAATCCTACATATTTTTCTCATGATAAATGTACTCTAGAAGGCCACAATCAATAGATTATTTTTGTCTAGCCAGAATTTTTCCTCAACTCTCAACCCTTTCATGTTTTATCTCCTATTAGGTAGCATGATAGTTGGGAAAGTTCTAACCATGCAGTGCGTTGATTATGACATAAAGGAAGCAATTGTTTAAATCGGAACTTAAAGGGGTTGTAAAGGCAGGTTTTTTATCTTAATGCATAGAACAGAGTGTGTAGCAGCTGCCCCAGCACCCCCTAATACATACCGGAGCCTCATCTCTATCCAACGATGTTCACGAGTCACTCGGCCCTCAAAGGACTCTCCCTCCTGATTGGCTGAGACACAGCAGCGGCGCCATTGGCTCCCGCTGCTGTCAATTAAAGTCATTTAGCCAATCAAGACACAAAGGGGGCAGGGCCGAATGGCAGCTCCATGTCCTAATGGACAGATGGAGCTGCAGCTCAGGTTGGGTGCCCCATAGCAAGCTGCTTGCTGTAGGGACACTCGACAGGAGGGAGGGGCCAGGAGCAGCAAAAAGGGACCTGAGAAGAGGAGGATCCAGGCTGCACTGTGCAAAACCGAATGCACAGAGCACGTAAGTATAACATGTTTGTAAGGGCAGATGCTTCACGTAGCGTTTACTCCAAGGAATCCATCTGCCCTTAGCTCAGGTTACTCCCCTCCTGCCCAGGCCAATTTTTTAGCTTTTAGCACTATCGCACTTTGAATGACAATTGTGTGATCATGCAGCACTGTATCATTTTTTTCACACAAACAGAGCTTTCCTTTGGTAGTATTTAATCAACACTGGGTTTTTAATTTTTTGCTAAACCAACGATAAAAGACCAAAAATTTTGGAAAAAAAAAAGTTTTTCTGTTATGACATTTTGCAAACAGGTAATTTTTCTCGTTCACTGATGTGTGCTGATGAGGCTGCATTGATGGGCACTGAGAGGCTGCACTGATGAGGCAGCACTGGTGGACACGGATGAGGAGGCACTGAAGGGCACTGATAGGCGGCACTGATAGATGGCATTGATAGGTGGCACTGATAGATGGCACTGATAGGTGACACTGATTGGCAGCACTGATGGGCACTAATTGGCACTGATTGGCGGCACTGATGGTTACTGTTGGGGCTGCACTAATGATCAGTGCCCTGATTATCTGTGTAGTTGTCCCCTTTCACACTTGCCGATTACCGGCTCTCCTCGTGCTGTGACTGTATGAGGAAAGGAATGTTGATAACCGGCAAGTGTGTTTACATCGTTACATAGTTACATAGTAGGTGAGGTTGAAAAAGAACACAAGTCCATTAAGTCCAACCTATGTGTGTGATTATATGTCAGTAATACATTGTATACCCCTGTATGTTGCGGTCATTCAGGTGCTTATCTAATAGTTTTTTGAAACCACAATTCCACATCCTTGCCGCTCTTACAGTAAAGAACCCTCTACGCAGTTTAAGTTTAAACCTCTTTTCTTACAATTTTAATGAGTGGCCACGTGTGATAAAAAGTTTTATCCCTATTGTGGAGTCACACCAGTAAGGTATTTGTAAATTGAAATCATATCCCCTCTCAAGCATCTCTTCTGCAGAAAGAATAAGTTCAGTGCTCGCAACCTTTCTTCATAACTAATATTCTCCAGACCCTTTATTAGCTTTGTTGCCCTTCTTTGTACTTGCTCCATTTCCAGTACATCCTTCCTGAGGACTGGTGCCCAGAACTGGGCAGCATACTCCAGGTGAGGCTGGACCAAAGTCTTGCAGAGTGGAAGAAATATCGCTTTATCCCTGGAGTTAATCCCCTTCTTAATGCATGCCAATATTCTATTTGCTTTGTTAGCAGCAGCTTGGCATTGCATGCCATTGCTGAGCCTATCATCTACTAGGACCCCCAGGTCCTTTTCCATCCTAGATTCCCCCAGAGGTTCACCCCCTAGTGAGTAGATTGCATTCATATTTTTGCCACCCAAATCCATTATTTTACATTTTTGTACATTAAACCTCATTTGCCATGTAGTTGCCCACCCCATTCATTTGTTCAGATCTTCTTGCAAGGTTTCCACATCCTGCGGAGAAGTTATTGCCCTGCTTAGCTTAGTGTTGTCCACAAATACAGAGATTGAATTTTTTACCCCATCCTTCAGGTCGTTTATGATTAAATTAAATCATGATCAAATTAAACAGGATTGATCCAAGTACAGAACCCTGGGGGACCCCACTACCCACCCCTGACCATTCCGAGTACTCCCCATTTATCACCACCCTCTGAATTCAACCTTGTAGCCAGTTTTCAATCCATGTAGTCACCCTATGGTCTATGCCAACGGACATTACTTTGTACAGTAAACGTTTATGGGGAACTATGTCAAATGCTTTTGCAAAATCCAGATACACCACGTCTACAGGCTCTCCTTTATCCAGATGGCAGCTCACCTCCTCATAGAAGGTTAATAGATTGGTTTGACTAGAATGATTCTTCATAAATCCATGCTGATTACTGCTAATGATACCATTTTCATGACTAAAATCCTGTATATAGTCCCTTACCATCCCCTCCCGAGCTTCCATACTATTGATGTTAGGCTAACTGGTCTGTAATTCCCAGGGATATATTTTGGCCCTTTTTTGAATATTGGTGCTACATTGTCTTTTCTCCAATCAGCTGGTACCATTCCAGTCAGTACACTGTCAGTAAAAATTAGGAACAATGGTCTGGCAATTACTTGACTGAGTTCCCTAAGTACCCTCAGGTGCAAGCCATCTGGTCCTGGTGATTTATTAATGTTAAGTTTCCCAAGTCTATTTCTTATTCTGTCCTCTGTTAGCCATGATTGTGCTTCCTGTGATGTGTCATGAGGAAAAACACTGCAGTTTTGGTTACTGAAGCCCCCTAATTCCCTCGTGAAGACCAAGGAGAAGAATAAATTCAATACCTTCGCCACCTCCCCATCCTTTGCGATGGGACACAGCTGCTCACCTGGTAAAGGGCCTCTGTGAAAGACACAGTGATCAAAGAATACACCGCAGCAGGCACGGTTATGGGTGGATGTCAATAGACACCCCCCCCCCAGAACTGGACGACCATGCTGTTGCCGTCAAGTGGGTAAAACAAGTAAATACACCTTCCTATCTATTTCCATAGACTAGCAGCATAATGATTACCGGTACATACATTTATTTAATGTTGATTGTATAGCTGCACTTTAAATAGGGGTTGTTTCTCATTTGGAGTGTTTGATTGTGAAATTATCTGTCCTATGCGACTTCAGAAAGTGAGGTGGATGCAAGGCATAGGGGAACTCAGCCCCTTTGAGGACAGAAGTCATTGCTGTTTAGATGGCCGGGCCAAATTTTGCAGTGTCTGTATTCCTTATTTATACTATAACTCTGACTAATTTGACTACCTAAATCATTTTTAAAGTGTTGAGATTACATATAATGTCTTAGGTGCTTTGTCCTGTGCCAAGAGAACATTATTCTATGTTCTGTTTTAGAAATGGAAATGTTTAGCAGTATGTTCTCCTTGTTCTAAGACCACACTGTCACTTACTGCTGCTGGTCTACACTAAAGCTGGCCATACATGTATAGATTTCTTTCATTCAGCTTGTAGGTTGAACAAAAGAAATCTAACAGACTCCTCCACTGCCGGGTTATTGTTTTCCAACAACCAGCAGTTCCGGCTATCAGGATACTCAAACAGTGACTGCATCTGATTGGAAGCAAGCGCTGTTCAGCTGACAATTTTTCACAGGTTCCTCTGACAAGTCTATTGAACAATGGACTTTTGTTGAATGGAGTAGTGTTGGCAAAGCCATACACCAAATATCATCTGGCCAACAGGAAACAGTTGAAATTTGAGCAATGTAGGACAAGCTTTACAGCTGGGAAGCAATCAACATGATTCCTGATCATGTGGTCACCATGACATCCAAAAATGGTGGAGGACGTTTCTGAGAAAGTAAGTTTTTGTCACCCCAAAAATGTTGGGTTCTTCTCACCATCTGGCTCTTCTTTCCCTCTCTTTACATTATTTGGATACTATCTTCTTGTATATACTGTATTTACAACATTAGCTCTTAAATGAGTGGCTCCTATTGACAAATTGTACCAAGCTAATTACCGTATATTCCTCTGCTCAATGAAACTAAAACAGAAATTAAGAAACTATCAATACGCTCTCTGTCGTGGATGGGAAAAACATGCTAAAAATGGTAATACTCCCCAAAATATTGTATACATTTCAAATGATATCAATAACACTTCCCAGGGTCCTTTTTAGAACAATTAAAACAATGTTTTTGAGATCTATCTGGCAGGGTAAAAAGTCACGTACAATACGCGATCTTAGGTAGGGATAAAATGCATGGTGGATGCACCTGATATAAAAACATATTATAATGCAGTAATAATGGCACGGATGATAGAATGGACAAAAAAAAAAGATGGCTGGATATGGAAAGCACACTGAGTAAAACACAGATAAAAAAATATATGGATACCACAAAAGTATAGAACACTGGATGAAGGAACACATGCTTTGACAAGAAATGTATTTAAAGTATGGGGTATCATTTACAAGCAAGAAAAATGGGAATATAATTCACCACTAATAACACTTTCTGGAACAATTTTTTTTCTACCAGGTAAAGGGACACTTTCTGGAAGCTGGATAGGAAATGCACAATATAAATATGTAGTAGATAAAGGGAAAGTAAAAATGTATTCTTCTGAATATAGATTGGAATTAACAGTGTAGCAGATACTTTTGCTCTATTATGCTTGATGTAATATACATTAAGCTTGTTACACCACTTGGATATTTGTACCTATTGTACTATAGTGCTTCTATATGAATGCAGCTGTATTGCAAAAGCATTTTTGGATGTGGTGTGCTAACTCTATAAGGCTCTTATTATTGTATTATTAGGTTCATTACACAGTGTATGGGTTTTGCCACCCTAAAAATCTATCATTGTTGGTTGAAACATACAGTATCACTAACAATAGTGATGTGCAGATATTTAATGCCAATTAAATGGCATCCTCCATGTTGATGTGATGAAAGGTGACCATTTCCTTTTAAGGGTGTACAGTGTTAGTTTACCTTTTTATTATATCTGGAGGTTGAACTAACCCTTTATAGCAGTAGTAAACCCTGTGAAAAGAAAAATAGCTGCCCCCCCCCCGCAGGTTAATGCAATAATTTGCTAGTATATGTTATATACATATCATATTATGGAAGACTTACCTTTAAGACAGAGTACCTTTCATCCTTACTTGGTCTTCCTTCTTTCCCGGCTGTTTGAAAGGTGTCACTCCCGCGCATACGCATGACAGTCACGATAGTGGCACCGTACTCTCTGCATTGACGGCACACTCAGTGTGTCCTGAAGGCAGAGCTACTGTGTATATGCCGGTGACAATACTAGCTGCAGACACTGTGAATATCTTCTATGTCGCATAAGTTTAGGGGATATTCACAGTACCTATAGGCAGGGCAGGACTTACAATTGGGCTTGACTGGGCTCAAGCCCATGGGCCCCGGCTAATAGGGGGCCCCGTGGGCCCCGTCTGTTTTCAAAGCCGCCGAGAGCGGCCGAAACCCGCCGAGATACACAGGACATCCGGCTCTGTATCTTGGCGGCGCCATTTTTAAACTGAAAGGCAGCAATGACTCTGAAGCAAGGCTACACTGACAAGGCTTCAATGACACTGACAAGGCTGCATTGATGGGCATTTAAATGTAAGTTTTTTTCCTTAAAATTCCCTCCTAAACTTGGGGTGCGTGTTATACGCTGGCACGTGTTAATACGGTAATTATTATTTTATCCATTTTTATTGATTTTATTAATTGTGGACTCAGGACGAATACCAGTACAGTATCCCCCACTTATATGCTTATATATTATCTACTTTTGTGAGTAGCCATTTGGCGGTTTTGTCTTGTCCAATTAAACAGAAGTTCTTTATTACTGCACTGAGTCTGGCGCACCTTGTCCTTTTCTATTTCTGTTTTATAGAGCTGTGCATATGTATAGAAGGGAGGGCCCGAAAGTGACTCAAGCCCAGGGGCCCCCACCACCCTAAGTCCTGCCCTGCCTATAGGCAGTGGTGGCCGGTGGTATATTTTCTTGGGAGGGGGCAGCAAACAGTGCACAGCCAGATACCCCCCCGGATGGGTCACCCCGCACAACCCCCCCACAGGTTGGGGTCAGTGGGTCACCCGCAACAATTACCCCGGGCCGGCTTCTTCTGTGTTTCCTTCTTGGCATCACAGCGGTGTCCTCACCGTGCATCTTTTCCCTCCTCCTCCCTCGGCTAATAGGGTAGCTTCTACTTTTGGCCAATTGGGAAACAGGTCTCAGGACCCTCTTCCTGATTGCCTGGGAGGCAGAATCAGTGTGACAATAGTGAATATTCATTCGCTATTGTAACACAACTGGTTAGGCACGGAGTGCGGTGCTCTGCGCCCCGAGCCCACCTTTTTTTAAAACCCATTAGAGCCTCTGGCTCTAATCATGTGCTTAAAAAAAAACACCCCTATTGGAATCCATGCATCCAGCACCCTTCATGTAGATTAGGGGGCTGGACGCATGGATGGGGGGGTGACGCCCGTGCGTGCGCCCCTTATGGACGGGCCACAGGTAAGCCATATTAACAGCTTGCCTGTAGGTTCAAAAGTGCAAGAAGACTTTACTACCACTTTAAGGCTAATTTATGAAAAATGGAGCTAAATTAGGACTGCTATCAATACTAACATGCAGGTTTTATGTTTCCAATGAAACAAGGGATGTGATTGGTTGCTTTCCTATACTTCAATTCTCATTACTCTACTTCTCATAAATCCGACAGTGATATGAAGTTTGTAGGGATAATACGCAGCATTGGAGGACACTTATCCTACCCTTCATGTTTGTTTTTGCTGAAATAGGAAATATCATATGATCTGTATGAAGTGATGACTGTACAAGGTCATCTAGACAGAAACAGTGATGACATGGCTTTGTAATCTGCAATAACAGGTAGTGGGGTGGGTCACATCTCTCCAGCAATAATTCCATGGAAAGTGTTGTATAGTGTTAGACTACTAGTGAATGTATATACAACTACACATGGCAACACTGGCTAGTTTATTATAGCCATCATATATGCACCTGATCTCTGTTAGACTGGACATCTCTTGCACCATTTGACTGTTGTTTATAAAAAATAAAACAATCATCGTTTCAGTGTGCAGGCATACTACATATTGTGGATCTGGGAGATCTTCAAATTTTGGTACAGATCCGTCTGCTGGGCAATATTTAGTCTTGTATGTTACCCAGTTAGTTAGGTTGAAAAAAGACACAAGTCCATCTAGTTCAACCAATAAAAAAATAAAATAAAATCATGCATTCCCATATATACAATCCTATACTCACAGTTGATCCAGAGGAAGGCAAAAAACCCCAGCAATGCATGATCCAATTTGCTACAGCAGAGGAAAAAAATCCTTCCCGATCCCCCAAGAAGCAATTGGATTTTCCCTGGATCAACTTTACCTATAAATGTTAGTAACCAATTAT
Organism: Lithobates clamitans; assembly: GCA_037952925.1. Taxonomy (NCBI): domain Eukaryota; kingdom Metazoa; phylum Chordata; class Amphibia; order Anura; family Ranidae; genus Lithobates; species Lithobates clamitans. Next base: position 4,568,424 of record JBBGZY010000427.1, read on the forward strand.
ATTATGTACACCTAGGAAAGAATCCTGGCCTTTTTTAAAGCAATCTACTGAGCTGGCCAAAACCACCTCTGGAGGGAGTCTAGTCCACATTTTCACAGCTCTTACTGTGAAGAAACCTTTCCTTACTTCATCTTTTTTTACATTAAGTCCCCGTTCACATTGATGCATATTCTATGGGGATCAGATGCGATCCAAAAAACAGATGGATTCCTTGAATCTCTAAAAAAGACACATGGCTACACAATAAAGTTGGATGAGAGACGGTTCAGTCTTGAACTAGGGAAGGATGTGGAACTCTCTTCCACTTGGTGGTGTCAGCGAGGAATCTCGATAAATGAAAGAAAAACTTTAGATATGTTTCTTAGCGGTCACAATATACAGGGATTCAATCTTAAATTATATAGAGTTCTTTGGTTAATTGGCTCCTGTCTAAATTGGCCCTAGTATGTGTATGTATGAATGTGAGTTTGGGACCTTAGATTTTAAGCTCCTTGAAGACAGGGACAGATGTGAATGTGAATGTGAATGTGAGTACACCCCTCACATTTTTGTAAATATTTTATTATATCTTTTCATGTGACAACACTGAAGAAATTACACTTTGCTACAATGTAAAGTAGTGAGTGTACAGCTTGTATAACAGTGTAAATTTGCTGTCCCCTCAATATAACTCAACACACAGCCATGAATGTCTAAACCACTGGCAACAAAAGTGAGTACACCCCTAAGTGAAAATGTTCAAATTGGGCCCAATTTTCTCTCCCCGGTGTCATGTGACTCATTAGTAGTACAAGGTCTCAGGTGTAAATGGGGAGCAGGTGTGTTAAATTTGGTGTTATCGCTCTCACTCTCTCATACTTGTCACTGGAAGTTCAACATGGCACCTCATGGCAAAGAACTCTCTGAGGATCTGAAAAAAAAGAATTGTTGCTCTACATGAAGATGGCCTAGGCTATAAGAAGATTGCCAAGACCCTGAAGCAGAGCTGCAGCATGGTGGCCAAGACTATACAGCAGTTTAACAGGACAGGTTCCACTCAGAATAGGCCTCGCCATGATCGACCAAAGAAGTTGAGTGCACGTGCTCAGCGTCATATTCAGAGGTTGTCCTTGGGAAATAGACTTATGAGTGCTGCCAGCATTGCTGCAGAGGTTGAAGGGGTGGGGGGGTCAGTGCTCAGACCTTACGCCGAACACTGCATCAAATTGGTCTGCATGGCTGTCATCCCAGAAGGAAGCCTCTTCTAAAGATGATGCACAAGAAAGCCTGCAAACAGTTTGCTGAAGACAAGCAGACTGAGGACATGGATGAGTGCTGTCGGCACTGGGGAGCTACAGTTCATTGAGGGAACCATGAATGCCAACATGTACTGTGACATACTGACCCAGAGCATGATCCCCTTCCCTTGGAGACTGGGCCGCAGGGCATTATACCAACATGATAAAGACCCCAAACCCACCTCCAAGACGACCAATGCCTTGCTAAAGAAGCTGAGCAGTGGCGGCCCGTCCATAGGGGGCGCCTGGGCTCCGACCTCCGAAAAGTCCTTAAGTGCACTGTGTTCGGGCGCCGGACATAGTGCACTGTGGGAAGCTCCACGTCTATGCAATCACGAAATTGAAGACAAGGTGCTTCATTGGCGGGGTTTGGAGCTGCTTTGTGGCGCAATCCATCGCCCTGAGCAGCATCCGCCTGGCGCCCGTAGTATATCACTACGGCCGGGTGCTTTGTTCTCAGTGTGTGAACAAAGCCACTTCCGGCCGGCTACAAATCCACTTTTCGGTGGGCCTAATGGAGAAAGACAGGGACTAGTTGCAGCTGAAAGGGATAGACAGACGCAGCATGAAGGAGGGCTGTGCTGCCGGGGACACAGATGTAAGGAGGACTCTGCTCTGCTGATGGGGACACAGATGTAAGGAGGGACTCTGCCGGGGACACAAATGTAAGGAGGAACTCCGCTGGGGACACAGATGTAAGGAGGAACTCCACTGGGGACACAGATGCATGGAGGGGCTTCGCTGGGGACACAGATGTAAGAAGGGGCTAAGCTGGGGACACAGATGTAAGGAGGGGCTCTGCTGATGGGGACACAGATGTAAGGAGGGACTCCGCTGGGGACACGGATGTAAGGAGTGACTCTACTGGGGACACAGATGTAAGGAGGGACTCCCCTGGGGACACAGATGTAAGGAGGGGCTCCGCTGGGGACAGATGTAAAGAGGGGCTCCGCTGGGGACACAGATGTAAGGAGGGACTACGCTGGGGACACAGATGTAAGGAGGGGCTCCGCTGATGGGGACACAGATGTAAGGAGGGGCTCCACTGGGGACACAGATGTAAGCAGGGGCTCTGCTGGGGGCACCTGATGTAAGGACGGATTCCGCTGGGGGCACCTGATGTAAGGATGGACTCCGTTGGAGGCACCTGATGTAAGGACAGACTCCGCTGGAGACACCTGATGGCATCTGGTGGCAGGCGACTTGGCAGGTGACACACTCAGGGCTCTCACTGAATCTGCATTATGGTGAGTTGAATGATTTAAATTTATATTACAATGTAATAAAATAAATAATGCGCTTCAATCATCCTGACACCATAACAACCATAGTGACGGGATGATTGAAGTGCTAACACCAGGTGTTTGGGATATGGAGTATCAGACGCTAACCACACCCCTTAGAGCCCCACCCTTTAAGCCACGCCCACTATTTCACTTAAGCCGTGCCCCATTTTTGACAAGTGGGAGGGGTCAAAAAGGAAGGGCGGGGTCTGGCGCCCCCATCCTAAAACTTCACCAGCCGCCACTGAAGCTGAGGGTAAAGGTGATGGACTGGCCAAGCATGTCTCCAGGCCCAAACCCTATTGATCATCTGTGGGGTATCCTCAAATTGAAGATGGAGGAGTGCAAGGTCTCTAACATCCACCAGCTCTGTGATGTCGTCATGGAGGAGTGGAAGAGGACTCCAGTGGCAACCTGTGAAGCTCTGGTAAACTCCATGCTCAAGAGGGCTAAGGCAGTGCTGGAGAATAATGGTGGCCACACAAAATATTGACACCTTGGGCCCAATTTGGACATTTTCACTTTGTTGCCAGTGGTTTAGACATTAATGGCTGTGTGTTGAGTTATTTTGAGGGGACAGAAAATTGACACTATTATGCCCCGTACACACGGTCGGACTTTGTTCGGACATTCCGACAACAAAATCCTAGGATTTTTTCCGACGGATGTTGGCTCAAACTTGTCTTGCCTACACACGATCACACAAAGTTGTCGGAAAATCCGATCGTTCTAAACGCGGTGACGTAAAACACGTACGTCGGGACTATAAACGGGGCAGTGGCCAATAGCTTTCATCTCTTTGTTTATTCTGAGCATGCGTGGCACTTTGTCCGTCGGATTTGTGTACACACGATCGGAATTTCCGACAACGGATTTTGTTGTCGGAAAATTTTATAGCCTGCTCTCAAACTTTGTGTGTCGGAAAATCCGATGGAAAATGTCCGATTGCGCCTACACACGGTCGGAATTTCCGACAACACGCTCCGATCGGACATTTTCCATCGGAAAATCTGACCGTGTGTACGGGGCATTATACAAGCTGCACACTCACTACTATACATTGTAGCAAAGTGTCATTTCTTTAGTGTTGTCACATGAAAAGATATAATAAAATATTCACAAAAATGTGAGGGGTGTACTCACTTTTGTGAGATACTGTATATATACAGTATATTTAAAGTGCTGTGTAAATTGACAGCACTTAATAAGTACCTGTAATAATAATAAAATAAGAAATGGTAGTGACATACATACAGACGCAACACACACACGTTAAACTGGATGGACCAGTGTCTTTTTTCAACCTTACCAAGTATGTAACTTTGTAAAAATTGTAAGGAAACAGAAAGAAACAATTGGGAACTAAAACTTATAAAATGTATACAATTATTCTTTTTAACCACTTGCCGACCGCCGCACGCCTATTTAAGTCGGCAGAATGGCACAGGCAGGCAAAAGGGCGTACCCGTACATCCTTTTGAATTTTCCGCCTAGCGGGTGTGCGAGCTGCTGGCGGCGTGCAGCAGAGCGTGCCCGTGGGTCCCGCGAACTCAATGTTCGCCGGCGGTAAAGGCATTTCCCTGTTTTGCCTAGCAACATGACATGGATCTGCTGCTCCCTGTTATCGGGAGCAGTGATCTCTGTCATGTTCTAGTGAGCCCATCCCCCTACACTTACCAGGGAACACACTTAACCCCTTGATCTCCCCCTAGTGTTTAACCCCTGCCAGTGCCATTTATACAGTAAACAGTGGCTATTTGTAGCTCTGATTGCTGTATAAATGTCAATGATCCCAAAATAGTGTCAAAAGTGTCTGATCTGTCCGCCATAATGTCGCAGTCCCGATAAAAATCGCAGATCGCCGCCGTTACTAGTAGAAAAAAAAATAATAATAAAAATACCATAATTTTGTTTACCAAAAATATGTAGAAGAATACATATCAGCCTAAACTGTGGAAGAAATTTGTTTTTTTTTATATATTTTTTAGGGATATTTATTATAGCAAAAAGTAAAAAATATTGCTTTTTTTCAAAATTGTCAGCCTTTTTTTGTTTGTAGCACAAAAAATAAAAACCGCAGAGGCGATCAAATACCACCAAAAGAAAGCTCAATTTGTGGGAAACAACCTCGCATGACTGCGCAATAGGTCGGGAAGTGGATAAATCCTTCCGGGGCTGAAGTGGTTAACTTTAGTTTCACTTTACCTGGCACCTCTCAATTCAATAGGAAAAATAGTACTGCTCCAAAGTGCACCAGGACACTCCTTATTCTATCATAGAGAGGCCAGCAATCCAACATTAAAAATGGATTTCAGCTACTTACATATCTTGTTCTTTCAATCATTACTCTTTACATTTGGATTTATCATCTACAGTGATAATACAATGCTGCAGGGGTGGACTGACCATTCGAGCACTAGGGCACTGCCCGAGGGCCCCATACCACTAAGGGGCCCCATCAGGGTTGCCAGCCTCAATAAAACCAGGGACAGTATGTAAAAATCTGTGTTTTTTAAAAAAATCCCAAGATTATAGCTGCCCCGCCTCTCCAATACCTTTTCAGTGTGTGTATATGCGTATTCTGTGTGTGTATACTGTGTGTGTATATTGTGTGTCTGTGTGTATACTGTGTGGCCCCATAATCTATTGCCTGGGGGCCCCATAATCTCCTATTGCCTGGGGGCCCCATAATCTCCTATTGCCCAGGGGCCCCATAATCTTCTCCTATTGCCCGGGGGCCCCATAATCTCCTATTGCCCTGGGGCCCCATGAGTTATCAGTCCGCCCCTGCAATGCTGTCTGTATTGTGGTGAAGGAACTTGCGTGCCTCTGTAATTTTTGGAGCCATCATTAGTATAAGGTGGTAAATCAGCCCTTTTAAAGGTCTGTTGGCAGTATATACTAAAGTGCCGAAAGCTCATTCCTCGCTTGTTAATATGAGGTACAGCAATATCACTCCTTTCCTTGTAAATTGGGTTGAACTTCCATCCCGTCAAGATTGTTTGCAATAATTTCAATTTTTTTTTTTTGTTATAGCTGTAGGAAACAGGTACAATTTGTGAAAGTATCCATTTAGTTAAAAAAAATGCAAACCCCACTGCAAAATGTATTTTTATTAATGTATACACAGAAAATCTTACAGACACAATGTGATGATGGCATACTTGTAATATTTTGTGCCAGCGCCATCATGTGGACAAAAAGGCTCAGTGCTCTTCCCGTTGTAACGTGTCCAACATTTTAGATAGGATCCGCATGTCTCCCAACCTTCTAGTGCTGACTAGTAAGTTGGACGCATCTGTGGCCTACAGAATTGACAGGCAGACTCTACATTTCCTGGCTGTCAAATCATAGGTCATAGACCCGTGCACTCTGTTACTGGAAAATGATGTGACCGCTTAAGGTAAATTCCTTTGCTAACTTAAGAGCCGGTTCACACAGGGGCGGCACAACTTGCAGCGTGACTCACAGAGGCGACCTGCACACGACTTCAGCGGCGACTTGCAAAATGACTTCTGTATAGAAGTCTATGCAAGTCGCCTGAAGTCACCCCTAAAGTAGTACAGGAACCTTTTTCTAAGTCGGAGCGACTTGAGTCGTTCCTATTAGAACGGTTCCATAGTACAGAACGGAATGCGACTTGTCAGGCGGCTAGGTCGCCCTTGTGTGAACCAGGTCTTAGGTAACAACAACATACAGTGTAAATTGCATGCACATCGAGAAGGGAAATTTGGAATCTGATTATTTTACCTATAGAAATCATTTTCATTTACTTTTTAATGTGATTCACTAACACAAACTGAAATTGAAACTATAGTATATTCCAATTCACCTGAAAAAAATCTGAAGTAGTCATTGTTTTTATTATTTAAGCTTCTCTGGGTATTTCTAAAGCTGTGTTTTTTGTCTCTTCCAGCTGGCAATCCAATCTTAACTGCTGTCTTGACACAATCATACCATTGATTTCAATGGGCAGGGCGTTTTAGGAGCGCTGTATTCACCACAAGCACTTTACATGCGCTATCTTTAGCCCTTTTGCGCCTGAAAAACGTCTCAGTGTGAAAGTAGCCTTACAGTCAAGGAAGCTGCCATCTTAGCTTCTGTTTGATCTGCAGTTGCCATGGTGCTGCACATGTGATCAGTTACGACATCAGTCCTTTGATGGCTTGACAGATTAAGAGCAAAAGCAACTGTGATAGTTATCATTCCCGACATGCCTAGGGTTGCCACCTGTCCGGGATTCACCCGGACAGTCTGGGTTTTCAATCATGTGTCCGGGTTTCAGTCCACCTGAGAACTGGATACATTGTTCAGACCGGAATGTGGCTCAGAACAGGGCCTGCCAGGAGGGTGAGGGGGCACTATGTGCACCACGTTACTAGTCTCTTTGGGGCACCCAAAGGTGTCCCAGGTCTGTTACAATCCTATAGTGTATACTAAAAAAAAAAAATAATTACTGTGCACCTCTAAAGTGTTTGGGTTTGGCTTGAAGAAAAAGTGGCAACCCTAGTTATTCCTTGAATGTAACTATTATGAGAAATTGATGGATTTAGTTCTAAAGCTGAACTCCAGCTATCAATCAAGCTTTTTAAGCAGATAAGGTGGCCATAGATGGATTGAAATTTGGCCCGTTCAGCAAAGGATTGGATGAATTTCAATCCATGTGTGGCCACTGCAGTTAAAAAGAAGTCAATCTACCGATCGGCTTCTGTTCAACTGCCCTGTCAGATAAAACTCTCTCGATTAGCAGCTGCAGGCAATGGCTGCAGTGCTGATCTATGTATTCTGACAGCGGGGCACTCTCCCCACTGTCAGAAAACAATAATGCAGTGGGGAGGATTCCTCCATTCACTTTGATTGTTCAACCTTCGTTTGTCTCAACCCTCTAACTGGTAATTTTGCTAGACAGCTTGGTCTGTTAAAGGATGTTAAATAATTACAGATTTAATGGCTGCAACACCAGGTGAAAGAGGGGAAAAATCCTAAAAAACATGAATGCAATCACCTCTAAGAATTGGTAAGGTGCGATATATTACATTTTTGTTTTTGGGTTTCATATTGCTTATTGCTATCTTTTGTTTAATTCCTTTTGACCCGCTAGAAGCTTTTTAATGTCAGGAAACAGCTGGAGATAGCAGTGATATGAGAACCTGCGGGGCTGGTGCAAGGTTTTTCACCACCCTAGGCGAAACCTAATTTTGCCGCCCCCTTGGCCCCGCCCCTGACTCCACCCCCTTTGTCCTGCCCCTGTAACACATGTGACCTACCAGACCATTACACTGACCTACCTGACCACATACACTGACCTACCTGACCACATACACTGACTACAATGAAATACATAAAAAATTGTATTGAAGTAGTTGCATCAAGTTGCTCATTTTTCATATCTGGAAGCTCTATAGATGTCCACCACAAATAACAGCATCTCCACCGGAATACTATCTCCACCTTCCACATGGAGTTGCTGTTACAAGTCGTGAGCATCAGTGTTCCCAGGAGGGTTGAGAATCATTCTTGTACAATATCCTCTTCTGACCTGTGAAAACAAGAACAAGGGGCATTAGAAATTAGGCAAACATAATTACACAATTTCCACATTTTTCAACACATCAAAACAAACACGTGGCTATAAAATACAAAGTAGACTACATATTTGTACTGCTTGTACGTTTTACCATCTACACATCATGTCCCTATAGTGCACCCAGCTAATCAATAGTGAGGCAACAGGACAGGGGAGGTCTTGTAAGTTGGCCTATCATACTTCCTTCGTTTGTTTTTGTGGCTTTAAGTGCTCGCTCACACAAGCAGTGATCCATTCAAGAGTGGTGTGGGGTTTTTAGGGTTAAAACAGGCGCTGAAGAGGTGATATATTACCTACTCACTGCTTGTCAAATACCCTATGAAAAGCGATCCACTGCTAGTGTTTTTTTTTAGAGTAGTGGCCATGTTAGCCACACATGTGAATGAGCTCTTATGCCCTGTACACACGGTCTGATTTTCCGACGGAAAATGTGTGATAGGATCTTGTTGTCGGAAATTCCGACCGTGTGTAGGCTCCATCACACATTTTCCATCGGAATTTCCGACACACAAAGTTTGAGAGCAGGCCATAAAATTTTCCGACAACAAAATCCGTTGTCGTAAATTCCAATCGCGTGTACACAAATCCGACGCACAAAATGCCACGCATGCTCAGAATAAATTAAGAGACGAAAGCTATTGGCTACTGCCCCGTTTATAGTCCTGACGTACGTGTTTTACGTCACCACGTTCAGAACGATTGGATTTCCCGACAACTTTGTGTGACCGTGTGTATGCAAGACAAGTTTGAGCCAACATCCGTCGGAAAAAATCAATGGATTTTGTTGTCGGAATGTCCGATCAATGTCCGATCGTGTGTACGGGGCATATGAGTGCTCTGCTGGGAATCAGTAAAGATGTGCATGTACCTGGAGGTTTCTGCTGTAAAAAGTACAGTAAGTAAAAAAAAAAACAAACATTTTTGTGATGATAACAAGTGTATAAATCATATTTAAATGGAATATTTCATTTAGTGACCATGTGCACTGACCTAGGGCCCACTCATGGCAGCGCAACCTGCTGCAGTGCATTACACAAACATTGCATTGTGTTAGAGCAGTCTGTACATTTGAATGGACTGATCAAAATGAACCAAAAATTGTGCTTTATTAAACCCAAAACCAAAAATATAATATATTGCAGCTTATCAATCATTAGATGTGGTGGCTGCATCGGTTTTCTTTTCTTTGGTGTTTTTTTCCTCTGTTTTCACCTGGTGATCTGGCCAGTAACACCTCCTGTATTAGTGAGCACTGGAGGAATATGGAGCATATGAGGCGTAGCAGACAGCACCATTGTCAGTCTGGGAGGTGGGTGGGGTAGTGTTAAATGTATTAGCAGATTTAGATACACTAACAAATTGAAGCCAAACTCCAGCTCACACTTTATGATCATATACAGCAAAAAGTTTATTTTTTATTTTTGGGATAAAGGTTTTGTATTTAATTCACCCATGCCAGTGTTACGTGGTTTGTCTCATCCATGTATACTGATATATTCTGCTAGACAGCTTGTGCTTTTGAATGACAACAGAAATGATCGCTGGTTCACCAGATTAAAATAGAAGAAAGAAAGCCTAAAAAAGAAAACAAATGCAGCCATCACATCTAAGAGTTGGTAAGCTGCAATATAATAAATGTTTGCTTTTGGGTTTAGTACTGCTTTAGGCATTTTTGGCAGCACATCGCACCACACCACAGCACTCTGCATAATTGCTTTGAGGTTCCAATCAGAATGAATTACCACACCACAGAAGAGTGAATGAGCCCATAAAGTAAAAAAAGAGTTCTGTTCAGCCAGTCTTGTTAGTTACACACACCTGCCACATGGCATAGCCCAGCACATGATCTATTTCAGCTTTGCAACTCAACTGTCACATGATCAGGGAAATAACTTGGGGATCTGTAAGGCCTTGTTTACATTTGCCATTGGGGGGGCAGGAAAAACAGGTGATTGAGCGGTAAAAATGATATCTCGTTGTTTTCAGCAGGCAGTACCATTACTGAATCCCCATTTAAGAGAATGAGGCCATGCCACAACTACCCTGCAGTACAGCATGGTGGTGCGGGCTTTGCTGGCTTAAAGTAGGTGGTGAGGAGGTGACATATTGCCTACCAGCCACCTGTCAAAGACCTCAGCAAAGTAGTGTTGCCACCTTTTCTTCAAGCCAAACCCAGACACTTTAGTGGCACAGGACGATTTTTTTTCAAGGAGAGTGAGGCAGCGCACATAGTGCACTGCAGCCAACAGTGGGTGTGGCCAAACTACTCTTGCTGTTGTCCTCACCCCGCACCTGCAGTGATGCCAAACCTGCCCCCAAACAGCTGCCCATAGCTCCTGGACAGGAACAGATTTTTGTGTCTCAGTTACTTGGGGAGCCACAGCCCGGTCTGAATAATGTGTCCGGGTTTCAGGCAGACCGAAACCCGGACACAAAATTCAAAACTCGGACTGTCCGGGTGAATCCTGGACAGGTGGCAACCCTACAGAAAAGTGATCCAGCTATGCAGATGTAAACAAGTTCCAAAGCGGAACAAAGTATTGATGGAGTCATGACTCTGTTAATCAGTGGACAAGGCTGAATGAAATTACAAATTCTTTCATAGGTAAAACAGTTCATGTTTACCTATTCAAAAGGAACTATTGCCTTCCATTAAAGGCCCTTGTACATTGATGCCTCAGCCTGTCCAATGTAAGTTCAAGCTCCCCCTCCCCCCACCTGGAAAGCTCAGGGCTCAGGTGCTGAGTACAGCCTCCCATAGACATGAATTGCTGTGTGCTGTTGTACACTCAGTTATAAGGGAATTCAGAAAAATGGGAATCTCAAGTAACAGAGGGTACAGTTCCTGCTACAGTCCCAAAGCATGTGTTCACCCTAGACCGCTGCCTCTGCAGCTAAAGGGGGTAACGGTTGGGGGGTGGTAAAAGCATGGCTCAACTGTGGTGTTTTACTTCCCCCCAACCACTAGTGTGGATGATCCCTAACTCCCCCTAAGGCAGGGGCGTAGCTATAGGGGTCTCAACTGTGACCCAGCCCCATGCACCAGGGGGCCTGTGTGGGTCCCCTGTACCTAAATCCATAGTACCCAGCACAGTGCTAGGGAGCATTGTAGAGGGTAGGGCGGGAGGTGGAGCGTGAGAGAGTGTGGTAGTGCAGGAGAGGAGCAGACAGTGCCCCCCCTGCACAGTGACAGCATGGCGGGAACAGGCATGAGCCAGATTGGTGTGTTCATTGTAATCATGTAACCGTGCCATGTCCCTGAGCCTGCTTTGCCCTTCTGTCCCTGAGCCATATACCAATCAGTGAGAGGGGGAAAGAGGACCGTCATGGGGGAGAGAATTAAGAGACTGGTAACCCTGCCCCCCTGTCACTGAACCCACTCTCTCTACTGTCCCTGAGCTTTATACCAATCAGTGAGAGGGGTAAAGAGGACCTGTCATGGGGGAGAGAATTAAGAGACTGGTAACCCTGCCCTTCTGTCACTGTACCCACTCTCTCTACTGTCCCTGAGCTTTATACCAATCAGTGAGAGGGGTAAAGAGGACCTGTCATGGGGGAGAGAATTAAGAGACTGGTAACCCTGCCCTTCTGTCACTGTACCCACTCTCTCTACTGTCCCTGAGCTTTATACCAATCAGTGAGAGGGGTAAAGAGGACCTGTCATGGGGGAGAGAATTAAGAGACTGGTAACCCTGCCCCTCTGTCACTGTACCCACTCTCTCTACTGTCCCTGAGCTTTATACCAATCAGTGAGAGGGGGAATGAGGACCTGTCATGGGGGAGAGAATTAAGAGACTGGTAACCCTGCCCCTCTGTCACTGAATCCACTCTCTCTACTGTCCCTGAGCTTTATACCAATCAGTGAGAGGGGTAAAGAGGACCGGTCATGGGGGAAGGGATTAGAGTCTGGTAACCACACCCCCCCATCGCTGAGCCTGACCTGCCCTCCTGTTCCTAAGCCATACACCAGTCAGTGGAAGGGGTAAAGAGAACCTGTCATTAGAGAAGGAATTAGAGATTGGTAACCCCACCCCCAATCACTGAGCCGGCTCTGCCCTCTTCCTGATCCATACACCAGTCAGTGGGAGGGGGCAGAGGACCTGTCATTGGAGAAGGAATTAGAGATTGGTAACCCCACCCCCATCACTGAGCCGGCTCTGCCTTCCTCTTCCTAAACCATACACCAGTCAGTGGGAGGGGACAGAGGACCTGTCATGGGGGAAGCGGATCCAGAGAAGGCCGAACTACAAGTCCCAAAAGAGGGGGGAGGGGCAGAGGAGCCCATGAGGGTCAACAAAATATTAATTACATCCGACCACCTACTATGACTGACCTAGGTCCTGCTACCCCTGGATAAAACAACAAAAATAAAAACTACTGACGCCAGTGGTGGAACTGCCAGGGTAGGAAAAAGGTCACCCTTGTGACTTGGGCCTGGCGTTATGACACCAGGGGATGGCCCCAAGACAGCAGGAAGGGGGACCACTAGAGAACATGTGAAAGGACTCCAATACGGGACCGTAATAAAGGGCCCTGCGACGGGAATAAAAGGCCTCAGGCCCAGAGGGAAGGGCCCCAGCTGGGGGTCAGGGGGGGCCCTTCATGGTTCCTTGCACTGGGGCCCTGAAAGTTCTAGTTACGCCTCTGCCCTAAGGGCTTGTCCACACCATAGCACATGCATTAAAGTGTGCATTACTCACATGATCTGGTGTGCAATTTTCACAATGCGTTGCGTTATGGTGCAATATATTTTTCAGAATTATGCAATAAAATGCAACCTGTACCTTTTTAGTGCACAGAAAAGCAAGGCATTAGTGTGAATCAGCACTACTAAAAACAATAGTATATTGCTTGGTGTTGTTTTGTGTCTGTGTTGAGCAACATATCCCAGCGGTGGTAGATGAACGAATGCTACCATTTAACCCTTTGTTTGCATACCTACCTCTCTTCTTACATCAGGATCATCTGAGCTGAATACCATAATTCATTTCTATAACCCAGAGGCGAACTATCCTTTCCAGGTTTGTTATCTGCAGCAGCACCGCCTGCTGGCAAAATCTGAAACTGCAAAACTGATCTGATACGCATGTGCTTCATGCTTGTCCAGGTCTGTGACTAAGCCATCCTAAACCAGACACTTTAATCTGTAAAGCAAGGGGGCATGCATCATTGTTTTGGTCAGTGACCCATAAAGTAATATGTCTAAATAAATGGTATTGAGCTATACACAGCATGAGAAATGCACATTATTTATACAGGCATACCCCACTTTTAAGTACACAATGGGGTTTATTTACTAAAGCTGGGAAGTGCAAAATCAGGCTCACTTCTGCATAGAAACCAATGAGCTTCTAAACCCAGCTTGTTCAATTAAGCTTTGGTAATAATACCTGGAAGCTCATTGGTTTATATGCAGAAGTGAGCCTGATTTTGCACTTTCCAGCTTTAGTAAATATACCCCATTGTGTACTTAAAAATGGGGTATGCCTGTAGTAGAGTTCTGTTCATCATTATGTTAAAAATATGCATGTGAAAAATGCGGCAGGTTACTTAAACTACTGAAATAAATACATAGCCTATCACTCTTTGTAAAAATGCTAGTTGCCTGGTTGTCATGTTGATGCTTTGTATTCAGTACAGTACTTTCTGAGTCACTGATGTGAAATAAGTATAGAAATAATGGATTGTGACACTTTTCTGACATTCTTGCTTAATGTTTGTTCGAGGTCTTTGGCTAAAAAAATCTTAAAGTCAGGTGAGTCAGATGAACAGCATTTTCAGAAGGAGGCCAGAAAAAGCAATAGATTTGAGTCAAATAATAAGATCAGTATCTTGAATCTTCTATATATGTAAATGAATGTGTAGAAGTACTGTATGTAGATATAGATGTGTCACATACCATTGGTTATTACAATAAAACCTAAACAGTTATTTGTGTTTATGAACATATACTATTGTACACCTAGATGATACTAAATGATGAAAATGTGAACATTTTATGATGTAACATTTCCAAATTAGGAATGGAATATAAATATGGCACTTTTAAAGTTCATCATTTTCTATACTTTCTGGGAGAAACAAAAACTACAATCTAACCAGAGCCAAAGTATTAGGAATGGTGAGCAGTACTGACCTTCATCTTCTATCAGTGCCAGATTTCCGTACAGCTAATATAGGCTGTGGCCTAGGGCCACAGGGCTGTCACTCAGCCACCTACACATCATGGTACCAGGTCAGTGACATATTCTTGTTCATAAAAAAGGTTTCAGACTGACACCTGTCTGCATTGCACCCCAAGTGGGTAATCATCTTGCTGTCCCTTCCCAGTATGTGCATGTTCAATGACTGTGCATACAGTCCGCTCTTATTGTGTCCATATACCTAGAAATGCCCTTCTAGTAGATTCAAGCAAGAGTTTGCCCTTCTCTTCTGGTTATGTGTTTTGGTGAACTGATGTAAGAGTGAGCAGACTGTTTTTTTTTTTTCAAGGTTCCCTCTGTACCCAATTACCCAGCTTTTTGTGCCTTGTGTAACTGTGACATCTGATGCTAAGGCTAGCCAATTGATTGGGGTAGGTTGAGGCAGCCAAGACTGTTCCACCCATGAGGCCAAGTGGGGTGGTTGACTTGGGCAGTGCTCATGGTGGCACAGTGGGGTGACACTGAGGCTTGGTAAAACGACAAGCACAGCTTTACTGGCCTGCCACACAGGCAGTGGCAGCGGCTGAGCATCTTCAGTGGCGTAGAGCCTGTTAAAAGTGCACTGAGCACAGTGTGGCCGCCCATTGCCCCTGCCTGTCACAGTGGCTGGGCAGCAAAGTCTGCTCAGTGTCACTGAGCCTGCATTTTTTAACTGGATCAGTGTCCCTGAGCTGACTGTTTCTGTGTGTGTGTATGGGCACCATCTTTGCCACACAAGAGGCTTGTTGGGGGCAGTAAAAATGGCCGCCCTTAGTGGCATCCACCCTTGGCTTGGCCATGAAAGCAGTACAAGTCTTTTGTCTTAAGGGACAGGAATCACAACACTACTCACAGCACAGATTGACCAACCTGTCAGATATATATGTTTATTCCCACTTGCTTGACAATATTAATAAGAACCAGTGAATATGACCCTGATACTTTTTTTAAACAACATTTTGTGTAATGCATCTTCCACGTTTTTTTATATAACATATTAATACATACATTAATAAAACGAATACTACATGCATATTAGATGTAGGTTTTAAGCTCTTGTGGATTAAAAACATACTGTTTATTGGAAAAAAAAGAAATGTAGAAACATCAACCCAACCAAAAATATAGATGCCAGGTACTAACCATTAAAAATTCTGGAGGAGGAAAGCCATAAAACTGGTATGGTATACATTGATACTTAAAATTAAGCCAAGTTGATTGCAATGGCAAATAATGGTTGAGGAATAAACACTTGTATCTGGTTGCTGTAGGACACTACATACAGTTCTTATCTGATGAGGCCCTACTAGTGTATGTTACAAGCTTAAGTCCTTATGCTGTTGCAGATGTTTTAAAAGATAACTGAGCATCTGATAGTCACTAAGTGTGGAGAGGCCCCGATGAACACTGAGTGTTTCTCAGAAGTCACGACTTTTGGCCGTCTGGTTGAGAAGAAGTTAGTTGAGATCACGTGTCAAAATATATTTCTTCTCTCTGTTAACAGAAACCTGACTGTGGCTTTTTTCTAATGCCCCGTACACACGATCGGACTTTCCAACAACAAAACCGTGGATTTTTGTTTGGAGGATGTCGGCTCCAACTTGTCTTGCATACACACGGTCACACAAATGTTGGCCAACAATTACGAACGTAGTGACGTACAAGACGTACGTGATATCTCCATTACAAACGCTAGTTATATCTCCGGCTCGTAATTGATTCCGAGCATGCGTGGACTTTTGTCCGACGGACTTGTGTACACACGATCGGAAAGTCCGACAACAAACATTTGTTGGCGGAAAATTTGAGAACCTGCTAGCCAACATTTGTTTACGCAAAGTCCGACAACAAATGTCCGATGGAGCATACACACGGTCGGACTTTCCACCAACAAGCTCACATCCAACATTTGTTGTCGGAAAAATCCGATCATGTGTAAGGAGCATAAGACTTTTTATATATTGAAATTTTCTCCCTTTTCAATTAAAAATTCTTTCTGCCAGGGTGCTATTTTATTTGCTTACTTCTTATACTGTACAGTACGGTATATGTAGTATATTCCTTGCATGGTGAGTTATGCAAAACCGTTCTTGTCTAAAAATTATAACTTTTAAAGTGAAAGTCCTTTCTAAGCGCAGGCATTACAGTGCACTTGCCATAACATTTGAAAGCTAGAGAACCATCCTATGTACACCCCGCTTAAACTAGTTTTACATTGTTAAGATCTTGGGATTCCCTGATATAAAGCTCCTCCATCCTTTCATTAGCTCATCCAATAGTAGCGTATCATTAGACAATTAGAGCACCTTATTGGACAGGGGAAGGGAGCATTCTCAGGACTTAGCTCTGAGATCAAGGACATACAGCTTAGGTTCAGAGGTTGTGTCAGATCTTAAACTGGACTTATACTAAAGTCTAAAATGGCCAACAGGTTTAAATGGAAAACACCTTAAAGTAAACTTGTCACTCAATCAGGGCAAAGCAACAGGTTCTCTTGATAAAACACTTCTTCTCCTGCCGATACCTTTGCCATGCACCCCAACGGCTCTGGATAGATGAAGGCCTGTAAAATATACCCTTGAACTTTGAGTACTGAAGAACATTTGACCTTTTCCCTTCCTTCCATGATGCAGTGCTCAGCACCTGAGCGGCCAGATTGCCAGGCCCCAAAACTGACAAATAAGTGCAGGGAAAAGGTCAATAGCCTTGTGTACAGTCTGATATAGACCAACGCTGAGCTTAAGGGCGCTGGTAGATAAACAGGGAGTGCGGGGAACACAGGTATCGCAAGACGAGGAGGTGGGGTATAAAATGTCATTTTGTTCTGAATGAGCACCTAAGAGGTTTATTTTAAAGTCAACCAAATTAAAAAATATAAGAATAAATTGTACTTCGAACTGTTAAGGACATAATTATCTTAATAATTTTCCTGTGTACATATAATGGGCATTCTGATGTCCATAAGATTTCTAATGCCACGTACACAGGAGCGGACTGTCCGGCAGAAAAGGTCAGACGGAACGATTCCGTCGGACATTCCGATCGTGTGTGGGCTTCATAGGATCATAGGACCTTCACCGGACCTTTTCTGTTGAAAATTCCAACGGACCTAGAAATAGAACATGTTTCAAATCTTTCCAACGGACTCAAGTCCAATCGAAAAATCAGTTCCTCTGTATGCTAGTCCGACAGACGCAAGGCAGCTATTGGCTACTGGCTATGAACTTCCTTATTCTAGTCCGGTCGTACGTCATCACATTCGAAATGATCGGACTTTGGTGTGATCGGGTGTAGGCGCTGGTAGATAAACAGGGAACTCCGTGTTGGAACTCCTTCGTAACTCCGTTGGAACTCAGTCGAAAAGTCCTTCGGAGTTCAGGCAGACAAGAAGTCCGCTCGTGTGTACACGGCATAAGGATGGGTGCAGCCACAATCTGACTTTCTGAAGAATTCTTGTGGTACAGCTTCAGTCATTTGATCATTTATATTTTTTATATGAAGTGGGGTGGGGGTGGGGGGGGGCATCTGACATCTACTCACCTAAAGGGAAGAAGGTTGTCTGACATGTCCAGGGCTGTATTTTTGGATTTGTCCAATAGCAGTGTCAATCTGGCCAAAATCTTGCACTGATCTTCTCATGTCTATGACTACCATAAAAATAATGTGGTATTCTTTTATTCTATAGCAGTGATGGCGAACCTTGGCACCCCAGGTGTTTTGGAACTACATTTCCCATAATGCTCATGCACTCTGCAGTGTAGGTGAACATCATGGGAAATGTAGTTTCAATCATCTGGGGTGCCAAGGTTCACCGTCACTGTTCTATAGGGACCCTTGAAAAATGCATTTTAGAGATAAAGTGGTATTAAACCCAAAAACAAAAATGTAATATATTGCAGCTTGCCAATCCTTAATTTTCGTTTTTCTTTTTTAGGCATTTTTCCCCCTCTATTTCACCTGGTGATCCAGGCAGTAATACACTTCCTGTCTAAAACTGGCCATAGATGGATTGAAATTTGGCCTTTCCAGCAGGGACTGGATTCATTTTGATTCATTTGTGACCCTCACTTAACAGAAGACGATTGTTAGGTTGACTTCTGTTGAACAGGAATGTTGGAAAACGTTTCTCAATCAGCGGCTTCAGCCAATTGGCTGCAATCACTGATCAGTGTATTCTGACAGCAGAAAAACCCGCTGCCTGTATACAATGTCCCGGCAGGGGGGATTCCTCCAACCACCTTGTTTACGTGGATAGTGGAATCTGTTCCATTTTTTTTTGTTCAGCCTACTGGCTGAATGAACCAAAAAAAATTGTATTTATATATGGCTAGCTTTAGGGTGTCTGCATTCTGGATGAAGCAGTAAAGCAGACACCTTTAGACAGCAGCATTTTCACTGTGGGGAAGGGGTAGTGTTAGACTAGCAGATTTAGATGGACTTGAAATGAACACCAGCTAACACTTTACAAGCAGTTACAGAAAACTTTTTTTTTTTTCTCGTTTTGGGATAAAGGTTTTACATAAATGAAAGAAAGCTGACTATTGTAAGCACCCCTGCCAGTGGTAAATGGTTTGTCTCAACCCTCTAACTGCTACTTTGTCAGGACAACTTGGTCTGCTAAAGTAAGTTGAAAAATAACAGACTTGCTGGCCGGATCACCAGGTGAAAATAAAGGAAAAAACACAAAAAAAAAGAAAACAAAGGCAGCCACAACATCTATGAATTGGTAAGCATATTTAGTGTATACATTAAAGCTTTTAGCACTGCGCTCATACTGGCCACACCCGTGGGCATGACAAGGGTTGAAGTCCACCGGTGCCTCCCTACTGCATGTAGGCGATTTATCATTTCACCACATTCAACTGCCATTTCCTTGAAGCCTTCGGTGTATATTTCTGCCGGTTAGTAAGTGTGTAAATACCGCACAGACTCCATATATGGAATTTCTACACAAAAGAACATTTTACAACACCTATTCATAGTGCCTCATCTCTAACCTTTGCCTGCCAAGAGTTGATTGTGGATTTGTGTGCTCTAGTCTAGACCACAGAGAAATTTGTGATTCTGGGTAAAGTGAAACCCAATTTATAAAGATTGTTCTGATAAAATTAGTATACATATACAGTATACACTATAGGCGTGATGCATCAACTTACTAAAAACTGGAGTCATTAGATCACCAATCAGATTCAGACCTGCCTTGAAAAATCAAATCTGGTAAGGTGCCAAAGTAGAAAAACTCTAGTACTTAGATCACTTGATACATCACACCTTATGTCATCTTTGGGTGTCTCACAGTAACTGGGAATTCGTTTAAAGAACAACCAAGAAAGAATAAGTACATTAATGCCGCGTACACACGAGCGGACTTTACGGCAGACTTTGCCCGGCGGACGCGATTCGTCGGACAATTCGATCGTGTGTGGGCTCCAGCGCACTTTGTTTTCTCAAAAGTTGGACGGACTTAGATTTGAAACATGTTTCAAATCTATCCGATGGACTCGAGTCCGGTCGAAAAGTCCGCCGTCTGTATGCTAGTCCGACGGACAAAAAGCCACGCTAGGGCAGCTATTGGCTACTGGCTATGAACTTCCTTGTTTTAGTCCAGTCGTACGTCATCACGTACGAATTCGACGGACTTTGGTTGATTGTGTGTAGGCAAGTCCGTTCATTCAGAAAGTCTGTCGTAAAGTCCGTCGAAAAGTCCGCCGTGCAAAGTCTGCCGTAAAGTCCGCTCGTGTGTACGCGGCATAAGAACTAAAAAACAGTTGTATAGAACACGCAAATCTTTCAAAAACGCTGGAAATGGTTTGTTATTTGAGGCTAAAATCATTAGATAAAAATATTGCTCTGAAGAAGAATTTTACAAATCGGAACTTCGGAACTTGCCCCTACTACAGATGATTTAAAACGTCTGTATTTCCGCTTTTACATGCCAAGTTTAGCGGCGTTTTGCCACATTTGCATTTAGAAGCGTTTAAAAAGAAAGAAAAACGCCTGTAAACGAAACGCGGCTAAACGCTAGTTACCGCATTTACCAGCGATTGGCACTTGAAATGCCTGTAAACTCAGCTTCTGAACACATTTTTTGCTTTCCAAAAAATGCCTCTAAACTCAACTGCCTAGAAACTACTGTAAACGACCCTGTGTACATGGACAGATAAGATAACATGGAGGAGAGTTCAGGAACAGCTGAAAAAAACTCCCAACTGCTCCTAAACGTCCGTTTACCAGCAGCAGTGTACATGAGGCCTAAGAGAAGAAAGATTTGTTCATACCTGGCCATCTCAAAGAGGATGTAAACCCTGATGGTTTTACTTCTCTTTTGATCCCCGCAAGGCCTGCAAATTAAAAGCATAATGGGCTAGTATGCATCGCACACTAGCCCATTATATGACACTTACCTGCAAATGAAGCCTGCTCTGTCCCCTGTGCAAGCCGCATCCATCTTCGCCCCTCTTCCTTCCGGGGCCGCGGACTCCAGCTCTGTGACTGGTCGGAGCCGCGTGACGTCACTCCCGCGCATGCATGCGGGAGCCGTCAGTCACGGCACACGCTGGGGAAGAAACGGCACAGTGGTCCGTTTCTTCACAGCGCATGCGCCAATGACGACATTGGAACACTACAAGTGAAATATCTCCTAATCGGCGCATGTTTAGGAGATTTTTCCACTACCTATAGGTAAGCCTTATTTTAGGCCTACCTATAGATAAAAGTAAGACAAAAGGGTTTACAACCACTTTAAAGGGGTTATAAACCTTCGTGGTTTTTCACCTCAATGCATTCTATGCAATGAGGTGAAAAACCTCTTGCAGTGCAGCAGCCCCCCAGTGCCCCCGTTTTACTTACCTGAACCCTCTTTTTCTCGCGCCAGGGATGAGCACCCCAGCTCTAGCCAGTGTCTTGTGTCCTTATTGGCTAGATTGATAGCAGCACAGCCATTGGCTCCCGCTGCTGTCAATCAAAGCCAATGATGCGGGCCAGGGTGGCGGATGGCCGAGTCCAGCATTCGTGTCTGTGGACGCAAATGCTGGACTCGGGAGCACACCCACAAGGTAACCCCCTCGGGGAAGTGCTTCCCCGAGGGGGTTATCTGATGTGGGGAGGAGCCGCGAGAGCTGCCAGGGGACCCCAGAAGAGCAGGTTCGGGGCCACTCTGTGCAAAACGAGCTGCACAATGGAGGTAAGTATGATATGTTTGTTATTTCAAATAAAGGAAAAAACGAACCCTTACAATCACTTTAAGTTTACTTACTTGTTCTAATCAGTAACTGGCATCTATTGTTTCAATGATCTGAATATTTAAATGACTAAGGCTAACTACATTTCATTATAGAAAAGAAAAAATTACCGCGCTAACACAAAAAATATGGAGAATATGAAAATATAAAGAAAATATAAAAAATATACATTTCATTATACCCTGACCTAAAAAGTGCACAGTCTTCATTTTAGAGCATTTCAAAATCAATTTCTTTTCCTTCTAAAGTGATATTAAACTTCACTATTTATTTTTAATGGGCCTCCAGATTTCTGCCTTAATGTGCTAGTATGGACCCCATGTTAGCACATTATTGCAGACTTACCTGTCAAAACAGCCAACCAGCTCTGCATTGTCACTGCTCCAGTTGACCCTAGGCGCTTCTATCTTTGCCGGTCTCTCTTCCAGGTTTGCTGTCTCTGGCCGATTAAATGACTTGGTCGCGATGATGTCACTCCCATGCATGCACACAGGAGTCATTTTATAATTACACAGAACAGGTACTGTAAATGTGGTCTGAGCTGCGCATGCACAGCTCAGATTACATTACTGCTAACAGGCCGAGAGATACATTTATGAAAGAAGAGACCACCAAGGTCTCTTTTGTTATAAAAACCCTGCCTGTCAATGCTTTTTAAATTGACTATAATACTGCTTTAGGTTCCATGCACACTGGGCATAAAAAATGTTGCTTATAGAAGCGTTTTGCTGGTTTTTTTCTTCAGTCTGTAGAAGCAGCTGTATGTTAGCCTATGGGGGTTATTTACAAAAGGCAAATCCACTTTGCACCACAAGTGCAAACTACAAGTGCAACGTGCACTTGAAATTGCACTGAAAATGCACTTGGAAGAGCAGTCGCTTGAAATCTGAGGGGTAGATCTGAAATGAGAGGAAGCTCTGCTGATTTTATCACCCAATCATGTGCAAGCTAAAATGCTGTTTTTTATTTTCCTTGCATGTCCCCCTCAGATCTACAGCGACTTCAATTCCAAGTGCACTTTCAGTGCAATTTCACGTGCTTGTTGCACTTGTAGCTTGCACTTGTAGTGCAAAGTGGATTTGCCTTTTGTAAATAACCCCCAATGTGTACGTGTACGTGTATAGACATACTTTCAGGGGAGTGTTTGGAGACAGAAAAAAAATCATGCATTTTGTAGAGCTTTCGGGCAGAAAAAACACTTAACACGCATAAATGTGCCTAAACACTGCGTTTAGGAGTATTTAGGGGAATGTTTTGGAAAAAAACTGTTATAAAAGCAAATGTCAATAAACTCTTGTGCAATGTGAGCATTTTTAACGCATTTTTTTCTGCTAATGGTTCTGGCATTTTTTTCTGCCCTTAGTGTACTTGGACCCTTACAGTACCAGTTATATTAATGATTGCTTGTTGTATTGGTTTTGACTCGTAGGGGTGCATCAAAAACGTGTTTTGATCTTCCTAATAAGACAACAGCTAACCATAGAATATCTCTATATCTATTCCATTTTATTATATGCCATGTAAGAACAAACATACTATTATTTTAGGCAAATTCACACAAATCTATCAATTTAGAGCAATAATGACTGATGACTTCTGATTGGTTTGATCCTAGACACCCTGGGGTTGATTTACTAAAAACAAATAGACTGTGCACTTTGCAAAGTGCAGACACCCTGGGGTAGATTTACTAAAGGCAAACAGACTGTGCACTCTGCAAGTATAGTTGTTCCAGAACTTAGTAAATGAGCAGAAGCTCTGCTGACTTTCATAATCCAATCATGTGCAAGCAAAATTGCTGTTTTTTTTTTTCTTTGCACGTGATTGGGTACTTTTTGCAAAGTGAAGCTTTACTTCATTTACTAAGCTCTAGAGCAACGGCACTTTCGAGGGCAACTGCAACTTGCAAAGTGCACAGTCTATTTGCCTTTAGTAAATCAACCCCCCCCCCCCCCCCCCCCGTGCCTTGCTTATAGGTTACCTTTGCAATGCTCTTAGAATATACATTCATTTTCCTGAACCTTCAGCAGCTCTTCCGCACCTTGTGTAGTTTATCAGTGCACACCCAGAGCAGCCTCGTGTCAGACTACAAAGTTCAACAGTGAACTTTTTACTCTCCATGAGGATATTTATACGTAACCTTTCAATTAGATGTCCCTCGTCACAAATGCTCTACCAGAGGAAATTGTGCAAAGTGACCAGTGACACCATTATCGAGCTAGGCCCCGCCGCTGCCACCTGTACTGATAGTGATCACCTTTAGTACCCCCTGACTCACTCTATTGTATATCTGTCACAAGATAATGTTTGCTTTCTTTAGGACTGCTCTTGCTTTGTTTAATATAATTCTTACTATTATTAGCACTACATTTTTACATTTCCTTAAACCTCTTATTTCTTTTTCTTTTTTTTTTTTTTTTTTTTTTTTTTTTTTACGTGTTGTTTTTTATCCTTTTTTTCTGTGTTTCTTTTGTACTGCCATAATAACTAAACCATCCAAACCAAAATAAGCTTTAAATGAAGAGTAGATACAAAAAAAAATGAAGGTGAAGTAACTAATATAAGGTAGTCTTCTTTTAGCAGGCCCCAAACCTTCCCGCAAGCCATGAAGTATATTGACTTACCACAGTGTCCTTAACTCAGCGAAGGTTTTCTGTCACTTCGGTCTACCCAGAAGGAAAATGAGAGCCTGAATAAGAGCCTCCTATCTTTTTGACCGCCTTAGGGAGGGGGTGTTCAGCCCAGCCCTGGAGCGAGGGGTTAACCATTAACCCTGGCTGTAAATGTTTGATAAACCCTAGAGCAGAAGTCACTAACATAGTGACAGGTCTGGTGGATGTGCTAAAAGAAAAAGGGTGTGGAGGTTAAAGGTGTGTCTGTCAAGGAGTCCAAGGTTTGGGTTTTTGTATATTCTGGTGTCTAAAATAGCATATATGTAATCATATAGATACTACACATGTACAGTGTAATCTGGTATAGAAACTTTGCACACAGCTTGTCAAAGAGTCTGATGTTTACGTGCTCATTCTTAATAAAAAAAAAATATAGATATATACATATACGTACATATATCTACTTATATTGTATATAGTGTATTTGGTAGTATAATAGGAACTGGTCATGCCTAACCACACCAGAATATGTGTATATTGTACTTGTCTTAACCTTATGGGTGCTGTAGAAGACATGGTTTAGCACAGATATTACAGGATAACACTACTTTTAGCACCGATATCCCATTAGCATCCACCCCCTCTAACTCTTTTACATACCTGTCACCGCTCATTGAAGACCTTCGTTGAGCAGCCTAGTAGGAGCGCCATAACTACCGTATCAATTTTTTTCTGTACTATCTCTTCTTCTGCTAAGAGTCTCTGTTTAATTTTCTGGAGAGGCCATTTACCAGTGGGACAATTATTGGATGTTTAAAATTATGGAAAAATACTGCGCTACCAAAAAAGTATTATAGACAAGCTGGCCACACTACAATAAGACAAATTGTGCAAAATAAATAGAAGGTCAAGTGCGGCGCTAAATATATGTAAATGTGTACACAATTAAAATGACAGTGCAAAGAATGTAATAAAGCCAATGACTGGCATATGTGACATGTGTGGAAATACTAGAATATGCAAAAGTGACAGTGCTATAAATGTATATAGGCCAATGGCTGGCATCTGATATATGGTGACATATAAACAGTATAAATCACAAATCTCATAAAATGTTCATCAAACACAAAAAAAAAAATTTAAACCACGTAAGTGAGTACAAAGAAAACTTCCCAATGGTGAGAGTTCATAAGTGATGAAGAGTGGATATCCAGATAGGCCACTGTGGAAGGTTTGCAGTACCCCTTGGAGAGGACATTCACCAGATTAAGGATTCACCAACCAATGTGTAGCCACCACCACGTAAAATAGCTGGGTACTCTTACCGGATGCTGTGGGCCATCTGCCAACGGCAAGGAGCCAAACATGCAATGGAACAATGGAAACACGTAGATTTTCTAGGAACCAGCATACAGGAGTGTGCGGCAATGCGTCAGTGCAGATCCAACATCAAAAGGGGGTTATGCTCCCATCATCAGGCAAGGGTCATAGAAGAACGAAAAATTTGCCACATAGCATAAAATCCTTGGCTAAAACTATTTATTGAATAAAGTACTGCACTTTCATCAATGTAGACAAATGTAAATGTTGTAAAAATGTGATCACAGGAAGAAGGTAAAAGTGCAGTATCATGGAGCCAGCATAGTACGTCGCACTGTCACTTTAATTGTGTACGCATTTACATAAATTTAGCTCCGCACTTTACCTTCTAATTATTAGATATACATATATTTAGCACCGCACGTTACCTTCTAATTACCGCAGTCTTGGGCTCCCCAAAGGGGGGTGTGGACTTTTTGAGTGGTGTAAAAGTGATCGGGCATCTTGGATCACTTTTACTGGAAAGTCAATTGCAGCCATGATCCTGGCATAACCGCTTGCTGCCCAGGCCACATATATACATTCCCTTAGAAGCGGTTAAAGGATAACTTCAGGTTTTTTCCATATGTTTTTATTTATTTTCATGAAATGAAGCAAGGCATTGCAGAATAGGTAAATAGGAGGGGATTTGGTAAAATAGCAGAGAAAGGGACTGAGTACAGAGATTCTCCAGTTCCTTTCTCTGTAGCCTCAACTGTGACAGGGGCATTCAGCAGAGGGAATCTGCATCGCACAGGGTGATTAGGGTGTACCTATGCATCTATTCCTGTTCTGGTGACAACCCAAAATTTGGGAATTTCATTCACTTTCACTCTTGGTAAAAACCTGACAAACATTCTCTCCACTCTATCCAAAACTTAAAAAAAAAAGATTTGCCTTTAGTTATATTTTGACTCTCCTGCCAACACTGCTCCCAAGTCTTATATTTGTCTTTCCTTTTTCTAGATTTTCACTAGGCTGTCCCCTGGGAACCTCACAGCTTCCATTTCAAAACTCTCCTAACCAAATGTGTCTTCTTCCATGCACGTACAGTGCAAGCCCCATTCATTCCCCAGAGCTCCTTCACAGTAGCACACAGTATCTTCCTCAAGCATCACCCCCGCTTCCCTGCTGGGTCCCTGGCTTGGCACTCACAGATACTCTTCAAGCTTCACCCCTACTGACACGCTAGGTCCCTGGCTTGGCACTCCACAAGCACCACCTGCTGTCCCACTGGGTCCCTGACTTGGCACTTGCTGAAGTTTTCCCACTTTTTCACCGTCCCCAGCTGGTGAGAAATCTGCTCTGGTACTGGCCTCAGCTTACTCACAGTGGTCTCCGGTAGCAAGGTGGACGGCCCCTTAGTGGCGACAGCTTTCCATCTACCTCCGACCACGTCTGGTTCCCTGGCCAGCGGAACAGTTATTTCTGGTTGGACTACAAGCCTGCAGTCCCAACCCTACGCTGCTTTTCCTGCTTCTGGATAGGCCCTCAGATAGCCTAGCAACCAGATGTCCCTGGGATAGGCCTTAGGTTTCTGGCCTAGCAGCCCAGGGCGATACAACACACGTCCACCCAGACAGACGTCCAGGTGGCACAGAACCCTGATCACCTGACTCCACCTAAATACATAGGTTCTCCCAGCAGGCCAAGGGACCCAAAAAAATCCCTGCCCATTGGCTGAGACACCCCATTCATTCCTAATCTGTCCTTGCAATGCCCTTGTCTTATCTAATGTCACCAGATACCAGGCCACCTAGAGACAGAAGAGAGTAGTGCAGCAATTCCAGAATTAGGGCAAAATCAATTGACCGCCTAACAATTGGCCAAGGCAACTATCACTTGGCAACTAAATTTATTAACAACCCTGCCTAAACATCAGGGTGCTACATCTGTATTACATTCTAGCTATAATTCACTAAGGCCTACCACATGCAGTATTTCTGCTGTTTTGTACATTAATTAATACATTTTAAAATCCAGAATGTTATTGATTTACTAAAGGTTTTTTATCACACTGATCACTGAATTTGGTACATGCGTTATTCTTTGTTGATATATTATTGTTGATATATTGTTGAATTGTAAAGTATTTATAAGTAAGTGTTAATTATAGGGTTCTTAAAAGGGGGCAAAGTAAAGAGGACAACATGGATTCATTTGGGTTTGAATTAAAAATAATTTTAATGAAAACATTCAGATATTTGAGAAATAAACTACAGTTAAGCAATGGACTCATCTGAAGAAATAACCATGCAAAATTTAGTAATTTGAAAAAAAAACATTTTGATGAGAACGCTATTCCTAAATAAAATAACTGCTTAGCGAATTTTTACACTGATTAACTACAGTAGGCCGTCAGCAGGGTTAACAGCTGTCCATTGTACATGTATCCCTTGTACCCATATGCATGCGCAGGGGGCGTGACAGGTGTGCCTGGGCACACCCTAATCACTACGTGCAGTGCCAATGCCCCCAGCCCCACAGTGCTGCTCGCTTCCCTCCTCTCCCTCCAGCTGCTGTGGGGGATGTTTCAGGGATGGAGTGTGGGGAAAGGGGCTAGTAAATATGGCATTTACCAGTGACTTTCTCTTCTAAATAAACACAGTGGGGTTCATTTAGTAAAGGCAAATAGACTGTGCACTTGGCAAAAATGCAGTTGCACTCTGCAAGAGCAGTTGCTCCAGAGCTTAGTAAATGAGCAGAAGCTCTGCTGACTTCCATCATCCAATCATGTGCAAGAAAAAATGCTGTTTTTTAATTATAATTTTCCTTGCATGTGATTGGGTATTCTTTCAAAGTGAAGCTTTACCTCATTTATAAAGCTCTGGAGCAACTGCACTTTACAAAGTGCACTGTCTCCGCTGCACACACTCATGCACTCATGTAAACTTTATTTTTTCTATGCTTCAATTTGTGAATGAACAGGAAGCAGCACAGAGCACTTCCCATTCATTCACTGTCCCGTGCAGCTGAGGCTACAGAGAAAGGCATGTGTATTTGAGCTTTGGGGTGCACACCCTAATGCAATAGGCTGTGCCCACCTATGCTTGCACCTCATTACACAGATTTAGATGAGGAACCATTAGGAAGAAAGTCCATCTTGGATTTTAGCACTTCCACAATGCTACTAAGCTTGATGTCTCCAGACGTACAGACTGTAAGTAATACACCACGAGTCTTGCTGGCCTGTTTGTGCCCTAACTAATTTCAGGAACAGTGAGGAGGACTGGGGCTATAGGTTGGTGAGACATTATATTTGATTATTTTCACTGGGACAGTTGAGTTAGACATACCTTCTAACTTAGTATAATAAAAAAATGAAGTCCAACCTTTAACAAATACCACCCCAAGTCTATTAATCTTTGTTCAAACTTTGGCATTATGACTGCCATGTCAACATTCATAGAAGATAAGAATAAATACAATTAGCAAGCTGGACAGGACTGGGGCAAACACATATTCTGCCATAGTGATATGGCTCTAAATAAACCATGCTTTCTAGTCAGGGCTGGAGCTACCACTAGGCAAACTAGGCAGCCACCTAGGGCGCACTGCTACCTGAGTCGCCCAGCCACTGGTGTTCCTACTCTCTTCTCTCTGCAGAAAGAAACTAAGTCTCAGCAGGCAGCCCCTGCTTCGATCGCACATAGTGTCAGAGGCGCAGCAGCGGTGGAGGCCTGTGTCTGTGCCCCGACTCCCAAATGAATGGAAGTAAGCAAACATTCATTGATGGGCACTGGTAGGCTGCATTGATGGGTGCTGGTAGGCTGCATTGATGGGCACTGATGAGGCTGCATTTGATGGGCGCTGATGAGGCTGCATTTGATGGGCGCCGGTGAGGCTGGATTTGATGGGTGCTGGTGAGGCTGCATTTGATGGGCGCTGATGAGGCTGCATTTGATGGGCGCTGGTGAGTCTGGATTTGATGGGCGCTGGTGAGGCTGCATTTGATGGGCGCTGGTGAGGCTGGAATTATTGGGCGCTGGTGAGGCTGCATTTGATGGGCGCTGATGAGGCTGCATTTGATGGGCACTGGTGAGGCTGCATTTGATGGGTGCTGGCAAGGCTGCATTTTAGGGGGCACTTCATTAAAAAGGTGGGGGTATACATGGGCAGGGCAAAGGGGGTGGAGTCAGGGGTGGAGCCAGGGGGGGGGCAAAATGAGGTCTCGCCAAGGGTGTCAAAAATTCTTCCACCAGTCCTGTTTCTATTACATCTATGTATAGCTAAGCCCCCGTAAGGGTTGCTGAATGTAGTGGTTCACCTGTCACCCTGCCCAGCCTGGCATTCATCCCTCAGATACTCAGAGACATAGAATAGTCCATAAGCTTTGTTTTTTGTTTTTTTATTGAGGGGATTGAACTTGGATGGGAAATAGAGAATTATGGGATGCCCAGGAATATTCAGTGCAAACTTGCTTGGGACTTCAATATACACTCCAGTATATACACTCCAGTCATCTCTCCAGCACAAACTCTTATCCTCAAGACCTCTTATCCTTCACTCCTCCAGCACTTCACTTGCTGTATACCGTTATTCCTCCAGCACTTCCCTTGCTGCAGACTGTTACTCCTCCAGACTAGCTAGCGATGCATGGTTAGGCCTGACACTAACTCAGCCAGGCCTCAGTGAACTGCCTTTTGTGGGCAGTGACCTCGGGCCCCTGTGTTGTAGAAATATTTCAGATGCTAACTGTCCTTCCCACAGTCCTCTCTTCTGTTTCTGCACCCATCTCAAACTACAATCTCCCAGCTTTCTCAGGCATGCCTCCCCAGTCCTCCCGACTGTGCTGCTCACTCACCAGCCCTCTTGGCTGCGACCAGTTGTCCACCCTGGAGTCTCTTAGCAGTGTTCTCTCCCGCTGTCCTCTCCTTGCTCTCTCACATGCTTTTCTTCCAGGATCTCTTCTCTCCTCCTGGATGCACCTAAGCCCCAGCTCAGGGTGAAAACAAACAGGCCTAGCCACCAGCTAGGCCTGCCTAAATTTTCCTACTCTCCAGAAAAATGCTCACTCTAGCACCTACCTAACTAGAGGGTGCAAGTTGGACTATCCAATGGAAATATGTTTGAGGGTTATTTATAGCTGCATTTCCCTTTATGACATTTATTTCTTGATCAACTAAAAAAAAAAAAATGTAATGAACGAAAGCTGCAGATATCCTACTCCACTATTCCCAACTAATGAAGAGAGAGGACACCACTTATGGAAATAATAATACAATTATTATGGTTGTTAAGATTATTAAGACCAAGATATAATGGGGAATCGAGGCTGTCCACCATTTAAAGGATGTTTGCCTAATGCCCCGTACACACGAGTGGATTTTCCGTCAGAAAAAACTTGGATGGTTTTTCCGATGGAATCCTGCTCAAGCTTGGCTTGCATACACACGGTCACACAAAAGTTCTCTGAACTTTAGACCGTCAAGAACGCAGTGACGTACAACACTACGACGTGCCGAGAAAATGAAGTTCAATGCTTCCGAGCATGCGTCAAATTGTTTCCGAGCATGCGTAGGAATTTTGCTCGTTGGCATTGGTACAGACGATCGGAATTTCCGATCAGAACTTTTTCCGACTGAAAAATAGAGAACCTGCTCTCAATCTTTTGCTGGCAGGAATTCCACCAGCAAAAGTCAGATGGAGCATACACACGGTCGGAATTTCTGACCAAAAGCTCACATCGGACTTTTGCTGGGGGAATTTCCGATCATGTGTACGGGGCATTAGCAAGCTAAACCTCATTTAACATTTAGTTTAGATTATTGTTGCAACCTGAAAAACAGCTATGTATCACCTAACCTCAGCTGCATCAGTGTGGAAGTATGATTGGCAAATGCTTGCCTTGCAACACCAGGATTCTGGGTTCATTTGCCATCTGGGATGCTATCTGAGTTTGTATGTGCAGATTTCCTCCATTTACTCCTTTTTTTCCCAGCAACTACAAAATACAGTGGGGACGGAGAGTATTCAGACCCCCTTAAATTTTTCACTCTTTGTTATATTGCAGCCATTTGCTAAAATCATTTAAGTTCATTTTTTTCCTCATTAATGTACACACAGCACCCCATATTGACAGAAAAACACAGAATTGTTGACATTTTTGCAGATTTATTAAAAAGGAAAACTGAAATATCACATGGTCTTAAGTTTTCAGACCCTTTGCTCAGTATTTAGTAGAAGCACCCTTTTGATCTAATACAGCCATGAGTCTTTTTGGGAGAGATGCAACAAGTTTTTCACACCTGGATTTGGGGATCCTCTGCCATTCCTCCTTGCAGATCCTCTCCAGTTCTGTCAGGTTGTATGGTAAACGTTGGTAGACAGCCATTTTTAGGTCTCTCCAGAGATGCTCAATTGAGTTTAGGTCAGGGCTCTGGCTGGGCCATTCAAGAACAATCACGGTGTACTCCTTCGTTATTTTAGCTGTGTGCTTAGGGTCATTGTCTTGTTGAAAGGTAAACCTTCGACCCAGTCTGAGGTCCTGAGCACTCTGGAGAAGGTTTTCGTCCAGGATATCCCTGTACTTGGCCGCATTCATCTTTCCCTCGATTGCAACCAGTCGTCCTGTTCCTGCAGCTGAAAAACACCCCCACAGCATGATGCTGCCACCACGAATGCTTCACTGTTGGGACTGTATTGGACAAGTGATGAGCAGTGCCTGGTTTTCTCCACACATACCGCTTAGAATTAAGGCCAAAAAGTTCTATCTTGGTTTTATCAGACCAAAGAATCTTATTTCTTACCATCTTGGAGTCCTTCAGGTGTTTTTTTAGCAAACTCCATGCAGGCTTTCATGTGTCTTGCACTGAGGAGAGGCTTCCGTCGAGCCACTTTGCCATAAAGCTGGTGGAGGGCTGCAGTGATAGTTGACTTTCTACAACTTTCTCCCATCTCCCGACTGCATCTCTGGAGCTCAGCCACAGTGATCTTTGGGTTCTTCTTTACCTCTCTCACCAAGGCTCTTCTCCCCCGATAGCTCAGTTTGGCCGGACGGGCAGCTCTAGGAAGGGTTCTGGTAGTCCCAAACGTCTTCCATTTAAGGATTATGGAGGCCACTGTGCTCTTAGGAACCTTAAGTGCAACAGAAATGTTTTTGTAACCTTGGCCAGATCTGTGCCTTGCCACAATTCTGTCTCTGAGCTCTTCAGGCAGTTCCTTTGACCTCATGATTCTCATTTGCTCTGACATCCACTGCGAGCTGTAAGGTCTTATATAGACATCTGTGTGGTTTCCTAATCATGTCCAATCAGTATAATCAAACACAGCTGGACTCAAATGAAGGTGTAGAACCATCTCAAGGATGATCAGAAGAAATGGACAGCACCTGAGTTAAATATATGAGTGTCACAGCAAAGGGTCTGAATACTTAGGACCAAGTGATATTTCAGTTTTTCTTTTTTAATAAATCTGCAAAAATGTCAACAATTCTGTGTTTTTCTGTCAATATGGGGTGCTGTGTGTACATTAATGAGGAACAGAAATGAACCTAAATGATTTTAGCAAATGGCTGCAATATAACAAAGAGTGAAAAATGTAAGGGGGTCTGAATAATAATAAGCTGCTGGTGTGAATGGTCCATGTACTCTGCAAAGACAGAATGTATAATTTTATATAAGTAGATATAAACGTTGTACAAAGGTCTGTTCTCTCAAATCAATTCTGGATACCCAGCAAAACAATCTTGGTCCCCCAAACTATGTACTGTATATACCAAGTAACACTAGCTGTAAATTCCCTCTTATTTCTCCACAGGTTCACTTGCTCAAAATACAGAGGTGTGAAAAAACTCCACGTAATCAAGTCCTCACCAGGTTTTTTAGACCTGTGCTCCCGTCTCCAAATGTAAACCTAAATATCTTGCTAGTTATTTGTCCTCTTTCAAATATGTGTCCCTTTTAACCACCTTATTGACCTCAGGTTTCATAGAAGCAGAAAATCAAAAGGACAGACGGGATGATTTTGGTGTAGTCACATGAGAAAAGGACCAAACAAAATAGAGGGTTTTTTTTAACAGGAAGAGGGGGATTTATCAAAACTAGAGCAGCCAGAATCTGGAGCAACTGTGCATGGCAACCAGTCAGCTTCCATCTTACATTTTCAAAGCTTAAAGTGAAGCTCCACCCAAAGGAGGAAGCTCCACTTATCTGCCTCCTCCCGCCTCCGGTGCTACATTTGTCACCTTTTGGGGGAAGCGGGTACTTGTTTTTGACAGGTACCATCTCCTACTTCCGGGTGATCTTGCTGCGGCAAGATTACCCGGAAGTTCGGCCCTCTCCTCCTTACCCCGCCAGCTGGGCCATTCAGAAAGTGCAGCGTGCTTCACACATGCGCAGTAGGGAGCCGGCTTTAAAGCCACAAGGCAATGGTGGTGGCAACACCCGAGAGCCGATGTAAAAATCGTCTGGGTGCTGACATCGCGGGATGCCTGGACAGGTAAGTGTCCTATTATTAAAAGTCAGGAGCTTCAGAATTTGTAGCTCCTGACTTTTATTTTTTTCGGAAGGAGGCTGGACCTCCTCTTTAACTGAACAAGTTAAGGATGGAAGCTGATTGTTTTCCATGCACAACTGGTCCAGATTCTGGTTTTCACCAGTTTTGATAAATTCCCCCCATAGTATCATAACCTTTTACAGTAAGCTTAAGTTGTCCTTTGGGTGTCAAGTTCTTATTATTGTGATTAATGGATTGGTAGATGGTTCCTCTGAATGCTGATTCACGTATAGTAGGTCTGTTTTCTACAATACCTAAATCCTCACCTGTTCATTTTATACCAGTCTTCTATAGTTTAAATGTGTAAACACACAAATGTATTTTACCAGGTTAGTCCCTTGGAATACAAACAGTTATAGGCTATTTTCTCTCACAATAGTATAGAGCTATAATACTGGTAGAAAGCATGATTGAGGAATGACCCATAGAGTTGGTAATCTGGTTGCATAGCTCTGTCAGAGTTTTTTTTGGAGTGTACAGTTCATGATCTTTATGTTTCAAAGGTGGCTGACATTCTATTTCCTTATTGCACTGAAGCCTTGAGATAAAACTGAAATCTCTAACAAACATGTATAATTGCACAGATGTGTCATTGCAGGTTATTTCATGCAAGCGCCGGTAACAACAAAATTCTGAAAGCCTTTTGCCTTGTATGAGCCCCATATTTATGTGAAAAAAGGACCTTGTTTGTCATTACCAAACCTGATCTCTAACCATATTTGACCTTATCCTTTTCACTCAGAAACATGTACAGTGCCTAGGGGATTTTAGGCCCAGTGGCAGCACCTTAACCTGCAACAGCTGAGTCCCTGGGTTTACTGCCTGTATCATACTGAACGTCCAGTGCTGACTACACTTTCAGCACACTATTTCTGTCTATAACTGAATCATATTCAGTATCTGTTGACTCTATTCTTGTGGCTAGCTTAAGGACAGGCAGTGCCACCAGTGAGCACAATACTACAGGCAGTGCCTGCAAGTGATTTTCTGTGCCCTAAGAGTTACATAAACAGTAATCACACAGGTAAAATTTTCAGAGTTTTCATATGTCTATTTTTGGAGATCCAATGCCTGTTGAAGCCTGATT
Organism: Lithobates clamitans; assembly: GCA_037952925.1. Lineage (NCBI taxonomy): Eukaryota > Metazoa > Chordata > Amphibia > Anura > Ranidae > Lithobates > Lithobates clamitans. The sequence continues at coordinate 4,603,548 of JBBGZY010000427.1, forward strand.
TCACGTTGTTATCTGGCAGGAGAAAAACGTAGAGCAGTGATGGTGAACCTTGAATGATCTTATGCTGCTGTAACCACCCATCCTCTTCAAGATTCAATGTTTTGTGCATTCAAAGAAACTGCTCTTGGACATAAGTGTAGCAAAGAGTGATTATCCGAACCTCTCTACTTGGTCTATTCTGACCAATTTGCAAGCGGGTTGAAAATGTGCCAGTTAGGTCCTATCCGCAATGGGTGGGTGGGAGTTAATGTTTTCCCAGTTCTTTTGATTTTGGCGGGTTTTCTTTGGGTCCAACCCACTTCTCCTGTGATATAAAAGAGGGGCAGTGGTTCGGAACAGAGAGCCTGTGAGCCCAAAGGTGTGGGTGGTAGCTGAGAGCCCATAAGAGAACCCCGTGAGGGAGAAGAATGGAAAGCCACACCCAGGAAGAGCAAAGGAATGTTACTTTCGTAATTTTGAAGGTTCTCAAGAACTGAAGTTCATCGCCAAAGAGTCCAATACTGGGAAGTGCCACTAATGGATCCTAGTAAAGCTTTGAAACTTTGTTCCTGCCTGGACTGAACTTACTAAAGGAGTGTAATGCAACTAACCAACATCTTTCCACAGTTCAGGTCACTAAGTTACATTGGGGTATGAAGACATCAGTACAAAGAGTTAATGCAGTGTGGTTACTTTGGGAAACAGAAATTTACTAAGCAGTCTGTCGTAAGCATGTGCTTGAAATAGGTGGGAAAACCTCTTGCAGGAGGGAGTTGCTGTAGGCACTATTTCCGTGAGTGGTCCATCTCCCATAGCAATAGGAGCAGACTCGCACCACAGAGGTCCCCAACCTGTGCACAAGTACGGAAGAGTTAAGTGAAGTTAAGTGCATGCTAGGTGCACAGTGGGAACCCATACCATTACCAGGAGAGATATAGCGGTGATACGCTGGACAGATGGATGTGGTCAAAGCTCAGCGTGTCCCTCCTAAATGCAAGTTAACTGGAGAACAGTTATGGTGCAAATGTACATGGTGTAAGTTCATCTCTAAAAGTAGAGGCCCACCCTAAGGTTGGGTATTCCCCCATAGCAGCCTCAGCCTTGTTCCAGAGCATTGATGAAAATGACAGAAAGCAAAGGTACCTCATGTGTAGTGCAGTAACCCTATCCCTAGTGCCTAGCCTAGCCCAGAAGAACCTATCCTGGGGTAGGTCTTTCATGAGGCCCCTGCTTGGAGAACGTGACTTCCACCACACGACCCCTGCCCTACTACACTTTGTTTTTCATTTACAAAACTGTAGATCATTGGATGTTATTTGCCCCATCTTCTGTAAATAGATGCCATAGTGTGTGAAAATCCCTGGCAATCAGAAATTTTGTGCCTGGTGAACAATTATTCTACAAATAATGTTTTTATTTCACGCATCTTTCACATAATTTTGTATTGAACAGCAACAAAACCTTTTGATCTTGTCTTGTGTTATTTAGCAGGTGTACCTAATAATGTGGCTATTTTCTTTATCTCAGTTGGCTTGCATTTTATTTATGTTTGTAAACAATACAAAAAATATGTTTAGCATGCAAGATGCAAAGATTAACGGCTAACATCTATTACTTGATAATTCTACATACAGACCAGCTATACACAAGTGTACCATTTGGCTCCCAAGCTTAAAGCATGGTGGGATACTTTTGTACTATGCCATTAACACATTGTGCTAAACATGGTGACATCATTATGTCACCATGTTTAGCACAACGACATCATCACCAGCAAAGGAAACCCCAATGCATTACTGCACACATCTTGGAATAGTAGGAGTATATAGGCACTCTGCAGCTTCCCTGGCCTCTATGCTGCCACTTACTATATGTGTCTGTTGCTAAATATCACCTTTTACTCAACCTAGAAAAGAACATTACTATGTACTAGAGGCAGCCCTTCCTACACCTGGTGCAAGAGTATTGGTTCAATAATCCACACCAGTCAATCACATATCTGACATCTGTTAACTTCTGTTAGCCCACTTCTGATTGGTTGCCATGGATGATAGCACATATGATACTTAATAAAGCTAGCTATAGAGTCCAAGTGGATGACATGAAACCTCCAAACATAATGATTTTTAAGGTCATTGTCAAACAATTGTTCCAAGTTTATGCAATTATGTTGCCTAACATGTACAGTAGATGGGAGATCAACATCATTGTCCCATCTGGTCAACATTGGAAACACTGTGTAATAAACCTCATATACAGTATGTTGTGTGACGAGATTCGTCATAAAGCCAAGCTGGATATACAGTGGCGAAAATAATTATTTGATCCCCTGTAGATTTTGTAAGCTTGCCCATTTACAAAGAAATTAAGGGTCTATATGTGTTATCATAGGTGTATTTTAAATAAAAGAGATAGAATAGCAACAAAAAATCCAGAAAAAAACACGATACAAATGTTACAAATTGAGTTGCAGTAAAATAAATATGTGATCCCCTACCAACCAACAATAATTCTGGCTCCCACAGACTATCTATGGTATATGCTCATGTGCTACACAGATTAGTCCTGTCAATTTAAGCAGGTGCTCCTAACGACAACTCGTTATGTGTATAAAAGACACCTGTTCACAGAATCTCTTTCTTCCATTCAAACCTCACCATCATGGGCAAGAGGAAAGAGCTGTCAAATGACATCAGGGACAAGATTGTAGACCTGCACAAGGCTGGAATGGGCTATAAGACCATCAGCAAGAAGCTTGGTGAGAAGGAGACAACTGTTGGAGCGATTATTCGCAAATGGAAGAGCTCCATGTAAGGTTTTGCCTCATGGGGTAAGGATGATCATGAGAAAAGTGGGAGACCAGCCCAGAACAACACAGGAGGAGCTTGTGAGTAACACAATACGCCGCCATGGATTGAAATCCTGCAGTGCCCGCAATTTCCCCTTCCTCAAGTAGGCACATGTACAGGTCTGTTTGAAATTTGCTAATGAACTTCTAAATGATTCACGGAAGGATTGGGAGAAAGTGCTATGACATTAGCTCTTTGGCATTAACTCTACTCGCCGTGTTTGGAGGAAAGAAAATGCTGGCTGTGACCCTAAGACCATCATCCCTACTGTCAAGCACGGAGGTGGAAACATTATGCTTTAGGGCTCTTTCCCTGCTAAAGGTACAGGCCGACTTTGTCGCATTGAGGGGCCAATGGACAGGGCCATGTATTGTAAAATCTTCGATGAGAACCTTCTTCCCTCAGCCAGAACACTGAAGATGGGTCATGGATGAGTCTTCCACACTGACAATGACCCAAACCATACCGCCAAGGCAACAAAGGAGTGGCTCAAGTAGAAGCACATTAGTAGTAGCCAGTCTCCAGACCTTGATCCTATAGATAATTTATCGATGGAGGTTAAACTTTGAGTTGCCAAGCGACAGCCAAAAAACCTTAAAGTGGTTGTAAACTCTCTACTTCAACTTTAGGTCATTGTAATCTACACTGATTACGCTGCTTATCGGTGCCTGTGAAACCTCACTTACTTGTAAAATCTTCTCACAATCCTTTCTGCAATCTTTTATGATGTTACAGGCGCATGCGCAGTCCGTCGTTCGATTCACGGCACACTATGTGTGCCGTTTCCGTGTCAACAGCGTGCCGGGTCTGTTATTGCCCCTGTAAATGGCACAGCATGGAAGCCGGATACTGTGAGTTCCCTCATCAGCTTCCTGGTTCTCCCCTTGTGACTGTGAGACGTCACACAGGGGGAGTAAACCAGGGCATCTCAGAGAGGTCCATACAAGCCAGCAGCTCGAGATAGAGGCTTGGATAGCACGTGAGCATGCATGCGCAAGATTTCAGCAGGGGACCGAAGGAAGGGGCAGAAATGACGTCCACAACAGAGACAGAAAACAAGAGCAAATATGGCGCTAACGATTCCCGGAAGAGGATATAATTTACCAAATGAGGAAAAGGTCATTGCAAAGCTGTTTTTAACTACATATAAATGTCCGAGGCATGCAAATAATTAGTTATTTTATAATATTTAAAAAAAGCAAAAAATTTCAGGGTTTACTTTCTCTTTAAGGATTTAGAGAAGACCTGTAAAGAAGAGTGGACCAAAATCCCTCCTGAGATGTGTGCAAACCTGGTAACTAACTACAAGAAACGTCTTACCACTGTGCTTGCCAACAATGGTTTCTCCACCAAGTACTAAGTCATTTTTTGCTTGGGGATCAAATACTTATTTTACTCACTGAACTGCAACACAATTAAAAATATTTGTATAATGTATTTTTTTCTGGATTTTTGGTTGATATTCTGTCTCTATCATTTAAAATACACCTTTGATAAGCAATATAGACTCTTCATTTCTTTGTAAGTGGGCAAATGTACAAAATCTGCAGGCGATTAAATAATTATTTTCCCCACTGTACATGTAGAATAAGACATAGGAGCACTTACATGCTACCACTTGCAAGCACATGTCTGAATTCTCCCTGGATTTTGTATCCTATCTACAACGTTTTATTTCTTAATCAATTTAGGATCTATGTTATTGTTCTAAAATGTGTACCTCATGTCAATATGTCTATTACCCATAGACTATGTTGTAACGAGTGTGTGTATATATATGAAGTACAAGTTATTTAACCATTACTGTTATTGCATACCTCATGTCAATTTATCCATTACCCATGGACTATGTTGTAACATATGTGTGTACATATATGAAATACAAGATATTTAACTACTTTTGTTATCAATTTTTTACATTGGTTACATTTTTTACCCCCAATCTTGTATTTAGACAAAGAACTATCAAATATGTCCTTGCATATTTACTTTGCAGTTATGCTTCAATTAAAGTCCCACTTTGCTTTATTATATATAGATTGCTAAACTGTCTTTCAGGATAAACCTATATCAGGCTATTTCTATCTGTGAATTGCTGAACTTTCTATCACGAAAAAATCCTTCTTTCTTGTTCTTCACCTGCTAGTAATTCCGTATTTTTTTTCCATTTCCTTCAAATTGTGTGAGCCACATGTATGTGTCTGATAGTGACTCCTACATGGCACCTATGTATACACGTTATTGCTGTTGGTGCCAGCCTGTGTATTCCTGCGTGACTTTGTCCTGTGCCTTTGTTTTATGACACCAACCTTTGGTTGTGTTTATCACTGGTGCCATATACTTTAATTAGTGACAGAGCATCCATCTGAGAACTTCAACCCCTAGATAACATAGGCAGTATGCTTGGGGAGCGGGTTCCTATAGGCGTTAACCATTAATCCTGCAAAACCCTCCCCTAATACCCATGTGATTTTTTTTAGATCTCTTCCACGTTGTTCCTCTTACAATATGCCTGCAATATTTTCTCTACATAATTTACAAAATGATTGTTTGTCAAGAGATTTATAACAATAATATACTAGGAATGAAAGTAGATGTAAACTTTAGTCAATCACTTTGGTTTGATAAAATACTGTTTACTGATAAACATTTTTTTATGTGTATTTCTTTGAGAAATTATATTTTCACAATGTATTTTTCACAATGTATTTTCACAAGCGTAATTAAATGCAATTTTTTTAAATCTTTTAATTGGAGAAGGATTAGAGCACCTGTTATGCCACGTACACACGACCGGTTTTGCCGTCGGAATAAACTCCGAAGGTTTCTCCGACGGAACTCCGACGGAATTCCATTCAAGCGATCTTGCCTATACACGGTCAAACCAAAGTCCGACCAAAGTCCGACCGTCCAGAACACGGTGACGTACAGCACGTACGACGGGACTAGAAAAAGGAAGTTCAATAGCCAGCAGCCAATAGCTTCCGTCTCATACTTGTTACTGCTTCAGAGCATGCGTCATTTTTGGTCCGTCGGAACAGCATACAGACGGTCGGTTTTCCCAATAGGGATTGGTTCCGTCAGAAATATTTAGAACATGTTCTATTTCTAGGTCCGTCAGAATTTTCGAAAACAAAAAGTCAGATAAGGCACACACGCACGATCAGAATATACGATGAAAAGCTTCCGTCAAACTTTTTCTGTCAGACATTCCGCTCATGTGTAGCGGCTTTAGTTTTTATTGCTGTCTGTGTCCCCATTAGAGATCCACCCTCTCTATTTGTCCAGTTTACTGTTATCATTGAAATTGTAAGTAAAAGAAATACCAAATTTTGGGTTGACATCAGAACACTTATGCCCTGTACACACGATCGGACATTGATTGGACATTCCGACAACAAAATCCATGGATTTTTTCCGACGGATGTTGGCTCAAACTTGTTTTGCATACACACGGTCGCACAAAGTTGTCGGAAAATCAGATCGTTCTGAACGCGGTGATGTAAAACACGTAAATTGGGACTATAAGCAGTAGCCAATAGCTTTTGTCTCTTAATTTATTCTGAGCATGCGTGGCACTTTGTGCGTCGGAATTGTCCACACACGGTCGGAATTTACACGAACGGATTTTGTTGTCGGAAAATTTTATAGTCTGCTCTCAAACTTTGTGTGTCGGAAATTCCGATGGAAAAAGTCAGATGGAGTTCTCACACGGTCGAAATTTCCGACAACAAGCTCTGATCACACATATTCCGTCGGAAAGTCCGACCGTGTGTACAGGGCGTAACAGAGGGGAAAACTTCCAATGGGGACCCCACTTAACACACCGGGATTCCCTCATTTTGGAGGGATTTCCTCTTACTTCACTATTGGGACAGAAAATGAAGGGAAATCTTCCCAATGCGACATAGATGGGGGAAAAAAAAATGGATGGGGATTATAACTCTCCATTCCTCTATCCAAAATACGTTACAAAAAATGTTTTTTTGCTTTAGTTACAACAAAAAGTTTTTTATGTTAGTTACACTTTAGAATTTTTTTTTCTTCTCAGTGAAGCTGATCTCCAGTCTCTTTGCAGCCTTTTCCTGTCTGCATGCATGCGCTTTAGCAGCAGTTGTGTGTTACCACCCAGGGTAGGCTTTCTGACGGTGGCAAAAGATGCCTGTGCAATGAGCAATGGAAAAACGCCTATAGTCTCCACTAGAAGTTAATGAGAAGGAGACAGCGCAAGACAGCAATTGAGTGACAGGGAGATTGTTGTCACCCCAAAACAGGACATTCATAAACAAGAACCTTCATAGCAGGATTGCATGCCGAGTATTATTTGAATAAAGTCTGTAAAGTTTTAAGAATTACTTTTGACATTAATTTACCATGTTAAAGATATTATGATATTTTAGTGATTGGGTTTACAGCTACTTTAACAATTACTTTATTAATTAAAGAAGTAAAGAAAGACCTTTGTTGGGTGTCTTCTGTGCAAGGTACAAGGAACATTATCTCACAAAAGTGAGTACACCCCTCACATTTTTGTAAATATTTTATTCTATCTTTTCATGTGACAACACTGAGGAAATTACACTTTGCTAAAATGTAAAGTAGTGAGTGTACAGCTTGTATAACAATGTAAATTTGCTGTCCCCTCAAAATAACTCAGCACACAGCCAATAATGACTAAACTGCTAGCAACAAAAGTGGGTACAACACTAAGTGAAAATGTCCAAATTGGGTCCAAAGTGTCAATATTTTGTGTGGCCACCATTATCATTTTCCAGCACTGCCTTAACCCTCTTGGGCATGGAGTTCACCAAAGCTTCACAGGTTGCCACTGGAGTCCTCTTCTACTCCTCCGACAATATCAAAGGGTTGGTGGATGTTAGAGACCTTGCACTCCTCCACCTTCCATTTGAGGATGTCCCACAGATGCTCAATAGGGTTTAGGTCTGGAGACATGCTTGGCCAGTCCATCGCCTTTACCCTCAGTTTCCTTAGCAAGGCAGTGGTCGTCTTGGAGATGTGTTTGGGGTTGTTATCATGTTGGAATACTGCGCTGCGACCCAGTCTCCAAAGGGATTTGATCGTGCTCTGCTTCAGTATGTCACAGTACATGTTGGCATTCATGGTGCCCTCAATGAACTGTAGCTCCCCAGTGCTGGCAGTACTCATGCAGCCCTAGACCATGACACTTCCACCACCATGCTTGACTATAGGTAAGACACACTTGTCTTTGTGCTCCTCACCTGGTTGCCGCCACACATGCTTGACACCATCTGAACCAAATATGTTTATCTTGGTCTCATCAGACCACTGGACATGGTTCCAATAATCAATGTCCTTAGTCTTCTTGTCTTCAGCAAACTGTTTGCGGGCTTTCTTGTGTATCATCTTTAGAAGAGGCTTCCTTCTGGGACGACAGCCATGCAGACCAATTTGATGCAGCATGCGGCGTTTGGTCTGAGCACTGACAAGCTGATCCCCCACCCCTTCAACCTCTGCAGCAATGCTGGAAGAACTCATACGCCTATTTTCCAAAGACAACCTCTGGATATGACGCTGAACACGTGCACTCAACTTCTTTGGTCGACCATGGCAAGGCCTGTTCTGAGTGGAACCTGCCCTGTTAAACCTCTGTATGGTCTTGACCACCATGCAGCAGCTAAGTTTCAGGGTCTTGGCAATCCTATAGCCTAGGCCATCTTTATGTAGAGCAATAATTATTTTTTTCAGATCCTCAGAGAGTTCTTTGCCATGAGGTGCCATGTTGAACTTCCAGTGACCAGTATGGGAGAGTGAGAGCAATAACACCAAATTTAACACACCTGCTACCCTTTCACACCTGAGACCTTGTAACAATAATGAGTCACATGACACCGGGGAGGTAAAATGGCTAATTGGGCCCAATTTGGACATTTTCACTTAGGGGTGTACTCACTTTTGTTGCCAGCGGTTTAGACATTAATGGCTGTGTGTTGAGTTATTTTGAGGGGACAGCAAATTTACACTGTTATACAAGCTGTACACTCACTACTTTACATTGTAGCAGAGTCATTTCTTCAGTGTTGTCACGTTAAAAGATATAATAAAATATTTACAAAAATGTGAGGGGTGTACTCACTTTTGTGAGATACTGTATTTATTGACATGACAATTATTTAGTGAATTGGTGTGAAGTGAACAATAAAGCACAACTTCAGGCAAATCTTTTTTTATATCTTTGGATGAAATGCAAAAGGGTCCAAGAAAGGTGTCACACACTGAATCTCCTAAAGCAGTAGGTGTTTCCGATCAGGTCTTAAAGGAATTATTATGCTTATGCCTGATATACACGATGAGATTATCGGATGAATGATTTTCCATTTTTTCTTCATGCTAACCTCATATCGAAAATGAAGAGTTTACTAAAGTTATGAAAATTCTTGTATGACAGAATAAAAATTTGGAAGTGACATAATGTGTTGTAGTGTATCGTATTTTCGAACGACAACTGTACTGATTAAATGAAAATCGTACAATCTGTTATCCTTTTGAGATAAAGGTTTTACATAAATACAGTGCATCCAGAAAGTATTAACAGCGTTACACTTTTCCAACATGTTATGGCCTTATTCCAAAATGCATTAAATTTATTATTTTCCTCAAAATTCTACAAACAATACTCCATAATGACAACATGAAAGAAGTTTGTTTGAAATCTTTCCAAACTTATTAAAAATAAAAAACAAAAAAAAATCACATACAAAGGGATGAAGCTAAGGGGAAAATAATACTGGGAGTATGCTATAGGCCCCCTAACCTGAGGGAGGAAGGGGAGACAGATCTCCTATCACAAATTGGATTAGCAGCAAGGATGGGAAGTGTTATCATAATGGGGGATTTTAATTATCCAGACATAGACTGGGCGGAGGGAACCACACATTCATCTAAGGCTCACCAGTTCCTAAATGTCTTGCAGGACAATTTCATGGGTCAGATGGTAGACACACCAACTAGAAATAAAGTGTTTCTAGACCTACTGATTACCAACAATACAGACCTGATCACGGATGTGGATATACGGGGCAATTTAGGTAACAGCAATTGCAGGTCAATTGGCTTCTGTATAAATCACACAAATAGGAAACATAAGGGGAATACAAAGACGCTGAATTTCAAAAGAGCCAACTTCCCTAAACTACGAACCTTGCTAGAAGGCATAAATTGGGATAAAATCTTAGGAACGAAGAACACGGAGGAGGGATGGGTTTGCTTTAAGAGCATATTAAATAAGGGCATTAGCCAATGCATCCCGTTGGGTAATAAATTTAAAAGAGCGAACAAAAGTCCTGGATGGTTTAACTCCAATGTAAAAATGCATATAAAAGCAAAGGAGAAGGCCTTCAAAAAATACAAGGTTGAGGGACCATCCTCAGCATTCAGACTTTATAAAGAATGCAACAAGAAATGTAAGGGTGCAATAAGGAAGGCTAAGATAGAACATGAAAGTCACATAGCGGAGGAGAGCAAAAAAAATCCCAAGAAATTCTTTAAATATGTAAACAGTAAATAAGGGAGGACAGACCATAATTACCCCATAAAGAACGAGGAAGGACATCTGGTTACAAAGGATGGGGATATGGCGAAGGTATTGAATTTATTCTTCTCCTCAGTCTTTTTGAGGGAATCTTCAGTAACCAAAACTGCAGTGTTTATCCTCATGACACATCACAGGAAGCACCTCCATGGTTAACAAAGGACAGAATTAAAATTAGACTTGGGAAACTTAACATTAATAAATCACTGGGAGCAGATGGCTTGCACCCGAGAGTACTTAGGGAACTCAGTCAAGTAATTGCCAGACCATTGTTTCTAATTTTTACTGACAGTCTACTGACTGGAATGGTACCAGCTGATTGGAGAAAAGCCAATGTAGCACTAATATTTAAAAAGGGCCCAGAATACATCCCTGGGAATTACAGACCAGTTAGCCTAACATCAATAGTATGTAAACTCTTGGAGGGGATGATAAGGGACTATATACAAGATTTTAGTAATGAGAACGGTATCATTAGCAGTAATTAGCATGGATTCATGAAGAATCGTTCTTGCCAAATCAATCTATTAACTTTCTATGAGGAGGTGAGTTGCCATCTAGATAAAGGAAGACCCGTAGACGTGGTGTATCTGGATTTTGCAAAAGCATTTGACACAGTTCCCCATAAACGTTTACTGTACAAAATAAGGTCTGTTGGCATGGACCATAGGGTGAGTACATGGATTGAAAACTGGCTTCAAGGGCGAGTTCAGAGGGTGGTGATAAATGAGGAGTACTCGGAATGGTCAGGGGTGGGTAGTGGGGTCCCCAGGGTTCTGTGCTGGGACCAGTCCTGTTTAATTAGTTTATAAACAACCTGGAAGATGGGGTAAACAGTTCAATCTCTGTATTTGCGGACAATACTAAGCTAAGCAGGGCAATAACTTCTCCGCAGGATGTGGAAACCTTGCAAAAAGATCTGAACAAATTAATGGGGTGGGTAACTACAGGGCAAATGAGGTTCAATGTAGAAAAATGTAAAATAATGCATTTGGGTGGCAAAAATATGAATGCAATCTATACACAGGGGGGAGAACCACTGGGGGAAGCTAGGATGGTAAAGGACCTGGGTGTCCTAGTAGATGATAGGCTCAGCAATGGCATGCAATATCAAGCTGCTGCTAAAAAAGCAAACAGAATATTGGCATGCATTAAAAAGGGGATTAATTCCAGAGATAAAGCGATAATTCTTCTGCTCTACAAGACCCTGGCCCGGCTGCACCTAGAGTATGCTGTCCAGTTCTGGGCACCAGTCCTCAGGAAGAATGTACTGGAAGTACAAAGAAGGGCAACAAAGCTAATAAAGGGTCTGGAGGATATTAGTTATGAGGAAAGGTTGCGAGCACTGAACTTATTCTCTCTGGAGAAGAGACGCTTGAGAGAGGACATGATTTACAAATACCGTACTGGTGACCCCACAATAGGGATAAAACTTTTTCGCGGAAGGGAGTTTAACAAGACTCGTGGCCACTCATTAAAATTAGAAGAAAAGAGGTTTAACCTTAAACTACGTAGAGGGTGCTTTACTGTAATGCCCCGTACACACGGTCAGACTTTGTTCGGACATTCCGACAACAAAATCCTAGGATTTTTTCCAAACGGGGCAGTGGCCAATAGCTTTCATCTCTTTATTTATTCTGAGCATGCGTGGCACTTTGTCCGTCAGATTTGTGTACACACGATCGGAATTTCCGACAACGGATTTTGTTGTCGGAAAATTTTATCTCCTGCTCTCCAACTTTGTGTGTCGGAAAATCCGATGGAAAATATCCGATGGAGCCCACACACGGTCGGAATTTCCGACAACACGCTCCGATCGGACATTTTCCATCGGAAAATCCAACTGTGTGTACGGGGCATAATGTCCCGTACACACGGTCAGATTTTCCGATGGAAAATGTCCGATCGGAGCGTGTTGTCGGAAATTCCAACCGTGTGTGGGCTCCATCGGACAGATGGAAAATGTCCGATCGGAGCGTGTTGTCGGAAATTCCGACTGTGTGTGGGCTCCATCGGACATTTTCCATCGGATTTTCCGACACACAAAGTTGGAGAGCAGGAGATAAAATTTTCCGACAACAAAATCCGTTGTCGGAAATTCTGATCGTGTGTACACAAATCCGACGGACAAAGTGCCACGCATGCTCAGAATAAATAAAGAGATGAAAGCTATTGGCCACTGCCCCGTTTATAGTCCCGACGTACGTGTTTTACGTCACCGCGTTCAGAATGATTGGATTTTCCAACAACTTTGTGTGACCGTGTGTATGCAAGACAAGTTTGAGCCAACATCCGTCGGAAAAAATCCTAGGATTTTGTTGTCGGAATGTCCGAACAAAGTCCGACCGTGTGTACGCCCTATAAGAGTGGCAAGGATGTGGAATTCCCTTCCACAGGTGGTGGTCTCAGCTGGGAGCATCGATAGTTTCAAGAAACTATTAGATAAGCACCTGAACGACCACAACATACAGGTTTATACAAGGTAATACTGTCATATAATCACACACATAGGTTGGACTTGATGGACTTGTGTCTTTTTTTACTTTACCTACTATGTAACTATATGTAACTATGTAACATGTACATACAATAAATATTCACAGCCTTTGCAATGACACCTAAAATTGAGCTCAGGTGCATTCTGTTTCCACTGATCATCCTTAAGAGGTTTCTACAACTTCATTGGAGTCCACCTGTGGTAATTTCACTTGCACTTGATTGGACATGATTTGGAAAGGCACACACCTGTCTATGTAATGTCCCACAGTTACAAGTGCATGTTAGAGCACAAACCAAGCCATGAAGTCCAAGGAATTGTCTGCAGACCTCCGAGACAGGATTGTATCCAGGCACAGATCTGGGGAAGGGTACAGAAAAAAGTCTGCAGCATTGGAGGTCCCAATAAGCACAGTGGCCTCCATCGTGCATAAATGGAAGTTTGGAACCACTAGGACTCTTCCTAGAGAGGACCACCCATCCAAACTGAGCGATCAGGGGAGAAGGGCCTTAGTCAGGGAGGTGACCAAGAACCCAATGGTCACTCTGATGACAGAGCTCCAGCATTTCTCTGTGGAGAGAGGAGAAACTTTCAGAAGAACAACCATCTCTGCAGCACTACACCAATCAGGCCTGTATGGTAGAGTGACCAGACTCCAGTAAAAGGCACATGAAAGCCCTCCTAGAGTTTTCCAAAAGGCACCTGAAGGGCTCTCAGCCCATGAGAAATAAAATTCTCTGGTCTGATGAAACAAAGATTGAACTCTTTGGCCTGAATGGCAAGCTTCATGTCTGGAGGAAACCAAGCACCGCTCATCACCTGACCAATACCTTCCCTACAATGAAGCATGGTGGTTGCAGCATCATGCTGTAAGGGATGTTTTTCAGCGGCAGAAACTGGGAGACTAGTCAGGATCGAGGGAAGGATAAGTGCAGCAATGTACAGAGACATCCTTGATGAAAACCTGCTCCAGAGTGCTGTGGACCTCAGACTGGGGCAAAGGTTTATCTTCCAACAGTACAACGACCCTAAGCACACAGCCAAGATAACAAAAGAGTGGCTTTGGGACAACTCTGTGAATGTCCTTGAGTGGCCCAGCCAGAGCCCAGACTTTAACCCGATTGAACATCTCTGGAGAGATCTGAAAATGGCTGTGCACCGACGCTCCCCATCCAACCTGACAGAGCTTAAAAGGCCCTGCAAAGAAGAATGGGAGAAACTGCTCAAAAATAGGTGTGCCAAGCTTGTAGCATCATACTCAAAAAGCCTTGAGGCTGTACTTGGTGCCAAAAGTGCTTAAACAAAGTAGTGCGCAAAGGCTGTGAATACTTATGTACAGTACATGTGATTTTTTTCTCATTTTTTATTTTTAATAAACTTGCAAAGATTTCAAACAAACTTCTTTTACGTTGTCATTATGGGGTATTGTTTGTAGAATTTTGAGGAAAATAATGATTTTAAATCAATTTTGAAATACCGTAAGTCTGTAATGCCGTGTACACACGATTGGAATTTCTGACAGAAAGAGTCCAATGTGAGCTTTTCATCGTATATTCCGACCGTGTGTGTACCCCATCGGACTTTTTTCATCAAAAATTCAGATGGACTTAGATAGAAAACATGTTCTATATTTTTCAGACGGAAAAAATTACTATCGAAAAAAACGCTAGTTTGTATGCTGTTCCGACGCACCAAAAACGACGCATGCTCTGAAGCAAGTACGAGACGGAAGCGCTCGGTCTGGTAAAACTCGGAATGAAACTAGCACATTCCTCACGCTGCATATTCTTCGATCTTTTAAGCACATTCTTTTGTGTTTTATAATGCTAGAATAATGAAGTTGTTTTGCTGCTGATATTCACACAGAGTTCTGACAAAATTATTTCTTTAATATTTCTCGTGATCTCATGAATAATCTTTTATTTTTTTAAAGCCAGATCTCCATAATAATGTTTGAAATTATTTTTTAGAGTCATCTTTTTTTTTTTCTTTTATTTCATCAAGATCTCCTGTTTTTTGCATTTTTGAAAAATTGTTTTCTAGTGATCTCCATAATTTTTATTTTTTTTGTGTGTGTCAGGTTTCCACAATAACATTATTATCTTGTATTTTTTAACCTCAAGGAGGTTGATTGTTGTCCCTTTGTCCGTTGTTAATTAGACATTGTATTTTTGATATGTACCTGCCTACTCACAAACAAATTGTCCTTTTTGTAGAAAAACACCTAGGCAAGTATTTGTGAAAAATAAAATCTCCATTTATTCTGGGTAACAAAATAAAGAGTAAGGCCAGATGCAGATGATATCTATGTACCCAGGCTGTGGTACTACACCAGCCTGCATCTTCTGTCAGACCAGACTGAACCCAGGCCATCACTTTCTTCTCTTCACTGCAGCCTTCCCTCCACGCTTCCCTGCAGCCTTCCCTGCAGCCTTCCTTGGAGGCTGTGGCTCTGGTGGTGGACTTGTGGCAGGAGGAGGAGGAGGAGGATGGGCGAGCTCACATACGTGGCTGTTCACAGGCAGCTGGCCCCTTGACCCCTTCTGAATGGCCTGAGCAAAATTTCCCTCACAGAGGAAGCATTGGCCCTCCTCCAATTTCTGCAATCTAGTGGCTAGATAGCAGCCATAGGCCTCTTCAGCGTCGGGGGGGGGCTTCTGAGCTGCCTGAATTTAAGGACAACAATAACATTTGGACACATTTTAGGTGGTGTTTAGGGTAAAGCATTACAATAGAGCTGACAAAATACCTTGTTAAGTGACTTGGCTAGGTGTATATGGGCACAGGATAGCATGCTGGGGAGGTTAGTGAAGGCAAATATGCATGAAGGACAAAAAAGGAGCATTAAAAAAAAAATTAAAAGCTTACAGCATGCAGGAGGAAAAGGGGGACATTCCCAGCATATTACAATCATGGTAATTGGGGAATGATAAATGACATACAAAACATTAGCATATATTAAATACATAGGATGTGATGTTAAAGGAGAAAACTTACCCTAATATAGTCCTTTTGCAGGACCTGAATGATGGCAGAACAGGTCTCTGCAATAATGATCCCCAGAGCCTGGGGAGAGATGCCTGTCGAGAACTTAAGGTCCAGCAGACTTCTCCCCGTCGCCAAGTAGCGCAACGTGGTGACTAGCCTCTGCTCCGGAGTGATGGCTTGCCTCATGCAGGTATCCTGCTTCATAATATAAGGGGACAGCAAAGCCAACAGATGGTGAAAAACAGGGTTCGTCATCCGGATAAAGTCCCTGAAATCATCAGGATTCTTCTCCTGGATCTCACGCAGCAAAGGCATATGAGAGAATTGGTCACGCTGGAGTAACCAATTCTTGGTCCATGAACTCCTCCCCACCCTGTTCATGGACTGGGCTTGGGTCCAAGTATGAACCCCAACACCAAGCCCCCACACAGTATGAACTCTACGATGAGTACGTCCCCGCAACATGGCTTCAAAACGGTCAGCTGGTCAGAACAAACTAACAGAACGCACTGAAGAACAGCAAGGCCTGTGAAGAGTGAGCTGAAAATCAGAAACAAGCGGACAAGAATGCACTGAAAAACAGATACGAACTGACTACACGCACTGAAGAACAGATACAAACCCCACAAGCACAAACTGAAGAGCAGTAATGGACTGAAAAGCATGAAAGCTAAAAAGGGCGAATCGTCTCTCACCAAACTTCTACTAACACGAGATAAACAAGAGATTAGCAGAAGGAGCCCAAAGGGTGGCGCACTGACTATTGAACTTCCATTTTCTAGTCCCGTTGTACGTGTTGTATGTCACCGCGTTCTGGACGGTCAAAATTTGGTGTGACCATGTGTATGCAAGACAGCTTGAGCGGAATTCTGTTGGAACTCTGTCGGAAAAACCTTCAGAGTTTATTCCGACGGGAAAACTGGTCATGTGTACAAGGCATAACATAAGAAAATGTGGAAAAAGGGAAACGCTGTGAATACTTTCTTGATGCACTGTAAATAAAACTGTTAATTTGTAAGTACCCCTTCTAGTGTTAAATGGTTTGTCTCATCTCTGTAATGAGTGCTGGATTTATTAGGGGGCAAAACGGGCAATTGCCCCAGGCCTCCCTGCTTCAGGGGGCCCCAGTCTTCCTTTATAAAAAAATTAAACTTGTTTTCCCCCGATCCTTCGGTAGTGTGTTCATTGAAATTATCCAGTTTGCAGCCTTTTCCAAGCTTTGGTCTCTTTTCACTCCATCTCAACAGGTAGTTTTATTACATGATGAAGGGCTTGCTGATACCTTTCCTGGTGTTAATGTAGCTCTTAGAATATATTTGAGCATGACGGCCACTAGTTGTTCAGGAGAAAGGTTGTTTAGCAAATTGGCACTGATAATTAATTATCTGAGAATCACGATGACCCATGAAAGACTAGGTGCTCTGTGCCTACTGGTATCAAGAGCAATGTCCTCAAGATGGTACAGTTTGATGAGTTAGTTAAAGATTTTGCAGATGTTAAGTGCAAGATAAAATACATTTTGTAAAATTGTGTAGCGTGATGCTTAACAAATGCAGTTTATCATTCATTTCAGTTCCCTTTTTAATTAGTCGTATAAATTAATTTCTATGATGAGGGGCCCCCTGAACCTTAAGTGCCTGGGCCCCAAGGTCTAAATCCAGCACTGTCTGTAGCTGATACATTCTACTGGAGATCTTGTTCTTTGAAAAACAACAGACTTACTGGTCAGATCACCAGTTGAAAATAGAAGAAAGAAAGTTTAAAGTGGTTGTAAAGGCTCAAGGTTTTTTACCTTAATGCGTAAAAAAACCTTATGTGTGCAGCAGCTACCCGTAATATTTACCTGAGCCCAATCTTCCTCCAGCGATGTGCAGGAGAGCCTAGGCTCTCTGGGGACTCTCCCTCCTCATTGGCTGAGACAATTGTCAGTTACAGCCAGTGAGCCAATAAGGAGATGTAGCCAGGAGCTGGCTAATATTGCTTGCATTATTAGGAGACACTTTGCAGCACTTGTTACAGTGAGACTGTTCTCTCATAGACCTCAGCCTGGAAGCTATGTTATCACATTCTAAAAGCACAGTACATGAGAACTAAGAGTGGAGCAAAGCATCTTGGGACGTGTAGTCTAAAGAGCTAGGTTTTGCGTTCAAGTCGGACTGTTATGGACTACAAGTACCAGCCAGCTGGAGAAGAGAACAGAATACTGGAAGAGGTAATAAAAAGTCTGTGTGGGGATGCAATCACTCTCTTGGGACCATGGCCTGGACCTGCAAGCAGTGACTTGGATGGTAGTTTATGCTGTGGCCTGGTTGCGGCCTGTGCTTCAGAGAGAGAGAGACATTGCAAATGGGTGAAACCGCTACCAGCCACATCTGATCATTCTGTGGCCGTCTGTAGGCTGCTCTCATCACCTCCATGCCAGACCCAGCTGGGCGTTACCACAGTGCAATGCGACGTTAAGCGATGTCCCTTGAGCCAGATTCTGCAGAGGCCTGCTGTGAAGCCCTCAAATCAGAGGGTCGCTGGGATTGTTGAGCGGGCACTTGCCCATCTCTTTCACACCAAAGGACACTGCATGCAGACACTGTTGTCTTATTTATTTCACACTGAGAGAATCTAGTGTCCAACTTACTTGCTAGGACACCATTTGCCCACCTTAAAGAGCTAGCTGAAAACACAAGCTTTCCTCTTCAAAGGAATACAGAATACCCCCCCCCCCCCACAAGGGACAAGAACATGTTGTGTCCAAGGACTCTACTGGTTAGAAAATAGGAATAAGGACTTTAGAGTATTTGTTTAATGTGAATTTAGAGTTTTTACTTTGCCAGGGCTGTGGTAGCAGGAGAACAAAGGGAAAGGTCTGACAGAAGCCTAGTCATTCCTCTGACCTTTTTGGCCTATAGCCATAGACTCCATACTGGGTTAAATGCTGCTGATTATATATATATATATATATATATATATATATATATATATATATATATATATATTCTTGAACGGTTCTAATTACCTATTTCTTAATTGGCTTATGCCACCAAGTTTATTAACTGTGTCTAATCTACTGTATGTTTCAAACTCTTTGTTGCAGAAATTATTGCCATTTACTGTGCCAGTAAACAAATTTAGCTGGTTTACTTTGCATGTGTGTGTGCCTTTAAATTAATGTATTTATATCAGATATAAAATTATGTCAGAATCCAGAGTGTCAGAAGTGTCAGAGGACTTGCAAGGTCGGGCCAACCCATGGTTTCCAGAATCTTTGAGCAGCCCTTATGGGGGTAGCACTACAGACAGAGAGGGGGACACTCAGAGCCGCAACTCAGGTGTGAGTCTGCTCAGTTGTCCCCATTGCAAGCTGCTTGCTCTGGCGGCACTTGGCAGGAGGGTGGGGCCAGGAGCACCAGTGGGGGACCCAAGAAGAGTAGGATTGGGGCTGCTCTGTGCAAAACTACAGCACAGAGCAGGTAAGTATGACATGATGGGCATTGATGGGCTGCGCTGGTAGGCACTGGGGAGGTGGCATGGATGGACACTGATTGGCTGCATTTAATTGGCATTGGTTGGGGGGAGGGGTCGATGCTGGCGCAAAGCGTCACCTCCCTGAAATTTGTTTTTGCAGGTTGGGATGTCTAGAAGACTTCAAGATGAACTCCAGGCAAACAGCTATATACACTCAAAAGCATAAACAAGAGCTGTCTGCCTGCCCCAGAATTTGTATTTATGTCCATCCAGTCATCAGATTTGCATACTCCTGCCTTTTCTTTGCATCAGTTACACAATACAACCTAGTCACCTCCCTGCCCCAAGCTTGCGATTGGACAGTGAAAGAGCAGAAGCACACTGATGGGTCATCATGCTATTTTCTCCTTCTTTTTTCACATTTGCCTTCAGTACATGTACATGCTGCACCTAATTGACCTCAAGTACACAAGCTGCATTTAAATATATACTTAATAGTTTTTAGTCTGAAGGTCAACATTAGGTGGTCATACACTGGCTCTGTACTCTGTACAATGTGTAGGCATGATGTAAAGGTCATATATTCCTTACCTTCAAGTAAGGAAGCATTTGATACGAGAAGGGCAAAGCAAGGTCAGATTATGGGTATATGGGGCCTGCTGGGAGAACCTATATATTTGGGTGGAGTCAGGTGATCAGTGTTCTGTGCCACTTGGACAGCTGTCTGGGTGGACGTGTGTTGTATTGCCTGCTAGGGCTGCTAGGCCTATCCAGAGGCAAGAGAGCAGCGTAAGGGTTGGGACTGCGGCTTGCAGTCCAAACAGAAGTGACGGTTCTGCCGGCCGGAGAACCTGTCGTGTTTAGAGGTAGAGGGGAAGCTGTCGCCACTAAAGGGCCAACCATCTTATTACCAGGGACCACAGTGAGTAGCTGAAGCTTGACGAAGATACCGTGAAGATTGGAGGAGCTTAAGGGATTCAGTTAGCAGTATAGTCAGTGTTTATCTGGCGCTCCCAATGGAGTAATCCTTACTGGCCAATAGAAGGAGCAGCCAGCTCCGAGCGCGTAGTCTTTCACCACTGCAGCCCTGATTGACAAGATTCCAGCCCTGCCTTGGTCCAATCAGACGCCGTTGACATCACTTCCTGTTCCACGGTCAATGCTGGTCACTGTGGAGATTCCTGGTTCCTTGCTCCTGGAGAATCACTGTGATCCAATCCAGCCAGCTGCTCAATCCTTTCCAGCTATCCGGAACAGCAGTGGGACCCACAGAGCCATGTGGAAGGCCAGGACTGCACTTTACTTTGACGAGCATGCATCTTCTATCAACTTGTAAGATGTTTTAATCTTAGCCTATTAAAGTCATCATTTTAATACTACACTCAGGTCAGCGCCTCCCCCTCCCTGTTTTTTCCTTTCAAGGGATTCAGTGACAGTGGATCATCTAGTCTAGTGAGAGACTGGTAGCTCAGTGGGCTGAATAACTACAAGAAGTGATTGCAGTGGAAACAAAGGAACTGTTATACTTTGTGTTAGAAACTGGTAAAGACTGTTGCCATAGGAGACAGCAGTCTTTCACATGCAGATGTGGCGTCTTGCTGGATGCTTTTCCCTGCATGGCTGTCCTCTTGTTGAAGTTTCGGAGTCTGCCAATTAATCTTGCATATACCTAAGGGTGTCCTGGCCCTAACTCTCTCTACAAAAGTTCTGAAGAGAAATAAAATCTCTTTTGCATTCAAGAACTGTCTGGCGCTCAATTAATCTAATTGCTTTGCACCCACCATGCCTCACAACCCACCACATACAGAAGGATGTCAGCTATCTCTGGCCCTGGGGGGTTCTCATTAGACCGAAGAAGGCCTGGGACCTTGCTACAAATAAATACAGCAAACCAAGAAAGTTGCTGCTAAATTATTGTAGAATTAAAAAAAAACAATTGAACTTAAACTCATGCCAAAGGTTATATATATTTTTTTAAGCCAAAGGTTGTAAAGATGATACAAAAAGGCAATGACATGTTGATCATGATAATCAGCAGAAGGAGTACCAAAGTGCAACTATGCAATAAGGAGTGGCGCAAGTCACTTGTATAACAGTATGAAGGGCAATTAAATGACATTTTTTTTCTAATAAAACATTTGTGTGTAAACTCTGCCTTCCACAGTGAGCAAAATGTATACTTTAAGGAAATGTAAAGTAAATACCTTTGTATTCCAGGGTAGCACAGAAAGTAGTGCCTCTCTGAACTTTATGAATAGCTGAAATTCTCACCCCATGTACCATAAAGCCTGGGTGCTTCTTGAGCATTGTCAGGCTTTTTTAGGTAAAAAAAGAAGGCCTTGATATGCTCATTACTTAATGTAACCTATTACGTCCATGCTTACCAACATTTTTTCCACAGTTGACCCTTTTTACAGTCCAAACTGAAGCAGCTATATGTTGCAGAATCATGGTATACCATGCAGAATAGTCAGCAGGCAGTATATATATAAGAAAGCGAGGAATTAAGGCATGTTAAATTTCCTAAAAACAAGTAGGAGGTACCCCAATATTTATGAGGACGTTTTGAGCCATGTTTCATTCTCACATAGATATTTGCCTGTGGGCGGGGCTTAATCAGTATACTCAAAAAGTGTGAAGAGTCAACACACATTGCAGACATCTCAACCTGCAAAAACTAATTTCAGGGAGGTTTCAAACTCATTTCAGGGAGGTGACGCTTAGCGTTGGTGCTGCCCCCCCCCAATAAAATGCAGCCTTACCAGTGCCAATTAAATGCAGCTATACCAGTGCCCATTAAATGCAGCCTTACCAGTGCCAAATGAACTGCAGCCTGATCACACAGCTGCTGGGGCTGGGCTTCTGTTCCTGTGGTCTGGCTGCTAGGGCTTGGCTGCTGGGGACAAGGGTCTGGCTTCTGGAGCTGGGCTGCTGGGGCCAGATGTCTGACTGCTGGGGCCTGGTTGATGGGGCCAAGGGTCTGGCTGATGGGGGCCAAGGGTCTGGCCGCTGGGACCAAGGGTCTGGCTGCTTGAGCTGGGCTGCTGGTCCTGATGTCTGGCTGCTGGGGCCAGGGGTCTGGCTTCTGGGGCCGGCTGCTTGGGCCAGGGGTCTGTCTGCTAGGTCCTTGCTGCTGGGGCCTGGTTGCTGGGGCCAAAGTCCGGCTGCTGGGGCCAAGGGTCTGGCTGCTGGGGTCAGGGGTCCGGCTGCTGGGGCCAGGGGTCTGGCTGCTGGGGCCAAGTGTCCGGATGCTGGGGCCAGGGGTCTGGCTGCTGGGGCCAAGGGTTCGACTGCTGAAGCTGGGGTCTGGCTGCTGGGGCCAAGGGTTCTGGCTGAAATGGGGCTGATGAGCCATCCCAGTCAGAGAATTCCCCAGAAAGAAGGGGGTGGGTGAAGGCAGAGAGAAGACTGGGCGCTATGATCTGCAGGCTGTACCAATTAAAAGAAAAAAAAACTTTCCCTTGTCAAGCGGACTCTTTCTCCACTTTCGGGTGTCACTGCGCAGTGATCTCCTGTGCGACAAGTACATGACAGTCCTGGTCTCTTCTATATCAATCTGCCGGGTGGACCGTGACTGTCATGTATATGTCGCACAGGAGATCACTGCGCAGTGGCACCAGAAAGTGGAGAAAGAGTCCACTTGACAGGGGAAAGTGGACTCTTTGCAGATCACAGCGCCCAGTCTTCTCTCTGCCTCCGCCCACCCCCCTCCTTCCCTGCTGCACAGGCCAGACTAACCCCCAAAAATATACCCATGCAGCAGCCAAAGCAGGCTGGGGACAGCAGTATGGGCTGCCCCCCCTTTCCTTCAGCTCGCAGCACCTTTTATGCACCTGTCCCTCAGCCACAGGCAAAGCGCCCGTATTCCATTCGGTCGCTCGGGCTGCTCCTGTCTGTCTGTGGTTGAGTGACAGGCCCAGCCGGAGGTTGTCCGGGAGCCCGCAGCCAAATGCGGGAGACTCCCATGGCTCGTGGGAGACTTGGACGGTCTGCATATTGGTACTTAAAATATACTGTGTATTGTGAAAATTCAGTGATCACAGATGTAGCACCCTAATGTTTAGGCAGGGTTGCTAGTAAATTTATTTGCCAATTGATAGTTGCCTTGGCCAACTGATAGGAGGTCAATTGATTTCACCCTAATTCTGGAATTGCTGCACTTCTCTCTTCTGTCACTAGATGGCCGGGTATCTAGTGGCATTAGATAAGCCAAGGGCATTGCAAGGACAGATTAGGAATAAATGGGATGTCTCAGCCAATGGGCAGGGATTTTCTTGGGTCCCTTGGGTCCCTTGGCCTGCTGCAAGAGCCTATTTATTTGGGTGGAGTTAGGTGATCGGGGTTCTGTGCCACCTGGACAGCTGTCTGGGTGGACGTGTGTCGTGTTGCCCCAGGCTGCTTGGCCAGAGACCTGAGGCCTATCCCGGGGACATCTGGTTGCTAGGCTGTCTGAGGGCCTATCCAGAAGCAAGAGAGCAGCGTAGGGTTGGGACTGCGGCTTGCAGTCCAACCAGAGGTAACGATTCTGCTGGCCGGCAGAACATTACATCTACTTAAGGGTGTCCTGGACAATAAGATAATAAATCTCTTTGCATTCAAGAAGTGTCTGGCGTCCATCAATCTACTTTGTATTATACCCACAATGCCTTATAACCCACTCTACACAGAAGGATGTCAGCTGTCCCTAACCCTGGAGGTCACCATTAGGCCTCAAGGACCCCAGGACTTGACTACACAGAAATGAGGTAGTTTACAGAAATGGCATCAAATATGTTGCAAGTTACATACATCTTTGAGCATAAAGGTAATGTCTGACAACAAAGCACTTTTTCAAAAGCAATATACTGTACAGTAAATTGAGCCTACTGACCACAGATTGCCTTGGGAGTGCATCCTTTAGAGGAGGTTTCCAGATTACTGAATCTCTTTGAGATCCCCAAAGTCTATGAAGTTTATCTGGCTGATGGAGGGAGACTTTCAAGAAGCCGGCAGAGATACTCTACTCTTTCACTCATCGAGTACCTCTCTCTAACACTGCTTCTACTCTCTCCTTAACAAATGGGTCTCTATTTCTATATTTCTGAACTATCCCAAACACTGTTGTCACACCTATACAGATACTACTATTTAAGCACTGCTTGTCTGTGCATGTTGCGGGATTTCATCATCCAATAGACCAGTGGTGGCCTGTTCACAAGGGGCACAGGGGCACCCCCCAATCCATGCGCCCAGCCCCTAATCTCCATGCAGGGTGCCAGACTGGTGATGGGAGAGCATCTGCATCGAAGACACAAGGTCACAGCAGACTCCGGTGTAAACACTTGTACCTGTTCTTCTGAAACAACATCATACACAGAGGATCTGGAATACAGTAGGTTGCTTTTCAATGCGGTATAGACGAGGTTTCCATCTGGGCTTTTGTCTTTCGGTTCCTAGACAGGAATATCTAAGCCTAAGAGATGCTGGAATCATAGCTTTGCAGCTCAGCCCATTCTACTGAATTGTATGTTTCAGGTACACTTTGTTGTTTCTGTCCATTCTAGACACCTGAAGTTGCAGGCCTTTTTATATTTCATGTCTGAGAGGGGTAAAATCTTATATTCCTCCACATGTTCATCCACGTCCCCTTGTGGACGTTCATGCAGATATCGGGACAGATGTGCCAAGCGAGACAGGCAAGTAGGAACAACATTGCTCTAAGGCAGGGGTCTCAAACTGGCGGCCCTTCAGCTGTTGCAAAACTACAAGTCCCATCATGCCTCTGCCTGTGGAAGTCATGCTTGTAACTGTCAGCCACTAAATGCCTCATGGGACTTGTAGCTTTGCAACAGCTTGACCTTTTAACAGAGAGCCAGACTAATGTTTTAGTATCTCTGTCTAATGGGAGTGGCGTCCCTAGTATTTATGGGATGGGCAAAGGTGAGAGTACATTAATAATCTTCTGCCCCCCCCCTCCCCCCTGCACACTTGCAATATTTCCCCTTTGTCCACACCGCCAACATTTCTGGTATGTGTTGGGGTCCATACAGACAAGATTACCACCTAGCGGGGCCTAACCTAATACCTTTTTGACAGCAAATACTTCCTGCCAAAATAAAGTGGTTGACTCAGTCAAACCTCTAGCGGAACTCTCTAATATGGATATAGAAGTAGGGAAGAATTTGCTTCCTCCTTCAACAATAGCCATACGTCTCCCTTAGTGAGTGACCATCACTGTGGCTTTTGTCTCCTCTAGCTCTTGCTCTACTGCTTCTTGAAGCATAATATTAAGCTTTACTGTTGCATCAGCTCTCACAGGATCCTTTAGAGACCTTTTTTGAGGTGAGCATCTTGAAACTACATCCTACATCACTTGATATGGAGTGCCAATATTGGCACAGCCTTATTGGTCTTTTTCCAACAAGAATCCAGCAGAAGAGATAACCTGTAAGGGGAAACCTACTCTTTTTCTCGTTGTCAGGTACCTCTTCCTAACAAATGGGGCTCTATCCCTGACCTACTCCCACACTGCAGGTGCACCAAATGATGCAGGAACTAGTATTCAAGCACTTTTGTGTCAAAATTACACCCCAAATCTTGGTGGATTTTGACATCCAAAAAAGATTCTGACCTCTCCAAGATGGCTGCCTGGAGCCCATAACAGGGGACAAATTAGTCCTGAAAGGTTTCCTGCAAACCTGAAAAAACAGCGCAGTGCCACTTTCAGGTCAGCGTACAAAATGTACCTGTACACCTGGTCACACACTCTGATTTGAACAGGCTGTCTTCACGTGGCCTCACAGACCACATATGCCTCCTGGGCACATAAACAGAGCCCTCTTCATGAGTGTACTGATCAAGTGACGAGAAATGAGCTGCCAAATTGTATACGACATGCTTTATATTTGCTCTTTATTAGTCGTAATCAAAGAAGGAAAATCTATAAATTCACATTAATTTGTGCCCAAAATAACTTATGTATTCATCTCTACCAGTAACACAAAAAGAAAATAAGGAGTCAACACTATTCACCTTCAACAATTCATGGTTTTCTTGTGAATGAGACACACCCAAAACTAACATTACTTATCTCTTCCATGTCACTTAGTCAGACACAGCAAGGGGGCATCGATTACTAGCGAGACAGTTAACAATGGTAGTTCTAGTATGTCATGGCATAACAGTGATACAAAACAAATGTGTAACATAGCAACAAAACTTGAAAAAGTACATGTCAGAGTAATTAAAAAAAAATATATATTTTTTTAGCTTTTTAGATATTCACTTTCGACAATTAATTATGTCACAAAGTAATAAAACATATTTAATTGTGTCTGTTAAAGTTACAGGCAGTATAGGAAAAAAACACAAAATTTTGAAAAATATCCAAAGCACAGTTGTTGACGAGGCTGTTTAAGGCGAGCCTGTCCTTTGTCCATGCAGAACAAAGTAACAGGTTTAATAAAATTGCCCACTACTCTCCAACTACACTCTTTATACTAACCTTCCATTCACTCTACCACTGCCCATTTCTCTTGCCTAAGTGAACAGGAAAAGCCCTGTATAAGTCAATATGGTTAGAGTTTACCAGAATGACCACACAACACTTAGGTTTGGTGATCGGCTGCTCAAGTACCCAGGGTCACTGCAGTCACATGTTCTTCATACACAGATGCACGTTGCATTTTATTTCACTTTGCTGGGTGAAAAGGGCAGCAGGAAAGTGAACGGGAGGTGATGGAATTGTCCCCATCACATGGAGATTTTCCAAGTAAGCTTGTGGAAAATCAATGGCTTCCAACATTGAAAATATTTTCACCCTCCTAGAGTAGGCAGAATTTACCTAATCCTCACCTAAGAATAACACTGGGCTGTCAAACTAGGGGCTGGATGGCCACAAATGGCTGCAATTGTCTCCCAAAATTGGTATGGTTGAGGCGCAGAAATATGTGATCATGAAGAACAGTGGTATATAGACCTTGTGGAAGAGTCCATTAATAATGTAGTCAATAGTATAGTCAAACCAGGGGTAAGGATAAGGGTAGCAATATATAAGGAATGTCAGTGACCTAGGGCAAGCCTCTTGTAGGAGTAGAAGCGATTTCCGCGGTTCATGCAGAAAAAGAGAGAGGAAGAGGCGCCTCTTCCTCTCTCTTTTTCTGCAAGTGTCTCCCAAAGACAGATATTACAGCTAATTCCCAGACATCTTGCCCATCTACAATTGTCTCTTTGCTGCAAGGAGCCATAAAAAAATTACCCTACCTTTTGCTAGAACCTTGTAATCTAAAATTTTCTGGACATTGATATCACCAATCACTGGCCCAAAATCCCTCCCCATTTTGCCTGATACTGAACAAGCTGGGTGGAAAGAATTGCTATAATTTGAACACATGAGCACACTAATTCATGCAGCACTGACATGATGACATCAACATTGCCTGAAGTTCAACTACAAGTAGGAGAATGGTCACCCAGTTCACACAGTGCAAGCAGCAGTAATTTTCTCAACAGAAAATCCCACTATCTGAAGCGAAGGCTGACTGTGAAAGAAGACTGAAGAAAATGGAAGCAGCATATTTGCAATGCAGTGACACAAGCCTTTTTTACTCTTTTATAAAGACTATTTTTCTTCTACCAAATTTCTTCATCTGCTGAAGAAACTTGAGGGCCCATTTTGCAGCTTTTTTTATTGGCTAATGTAGCAGCCATGTTGTAATGCAATTTCTCCTTTTGGCCACAAGATGGAGACAGAGAGATGCTGACTGGTCCTTCCAGAAAATTGACAGAGAGAGAGAGAGAGAGAGAGAAAGAGAGAGAGAGAGAACACTGGGAAAAGGGAAGTTTCAGCAAGTGCTGAAGGGACAGAAGAGAGGGAAGTATTGAGGTAAAAGAGAGAGAGAGAGAGAGAGAGAGAGAATGCTGACAGGAGACAGAAGAGGAGAGAGGAGAGGAGATTGCTTAAAAGAGAGGAAGAAACCAAGGCTGAAAAAGTCCTTTGCTGCGACACAGTGTCACTTAACACTGAGGAGAGGAGGAGTGTGTGAGGGGAAGGAACTGAGGTGCCAGAGTGAGGAGAGAGACACACGCTGACACCAGGGACTGTGTGCCCCAAGAGAGGAGGAGGGATACCCCGAAGTCCGGAAAAAAGAGTCTGTGAGGAGAATAAGGAGAGTGGTCTGAGGAGAGAGAGAGGGAGGGAGAGAGAGAGAGAGAGAGGAGAGAGAGAGTGTGGTTAGGTGAAAGGTGTGAGGAAAACCTCTGAGACTGAGGAGACTGAGAGAGAGAGAGAGACTCAGACTCATGGCATCATCAGAAGAGGAGAAAGCCAAGCTTTTCCAAAGACTGCCAGGAGAGTGTTGCCTGGAGACGGAGGAGTGAGGACGCCTAAGGGGAACCAGGAGCAGAGACAGCCACGTGGTCCACTACTATTTAGTCCAGAGACCCTACTCAGCAGCCCAGCACCACTCAGCAGAGACAATCCACGCCTTTCAGGGATCGAGATACCGGGATCTGTATTGAAGGTTGTCTTTTCTAATGTATACGTTATTTGTAGCAAGGTTTAACAGTGTTGTAAGTTTTCATATGCTTTAAACCGTGCTAATATATTCAACTTGTTTATCACTACCAGGTGTGTGTCTATTTTTGATGATAATCCACGGCCAGGATAACGGTATTTACCACATGTGTCCTTAAAGGGGCTGTAAAGGTAAAATGTTTTTTTTTTAAAAATAACAAACATGTTATACTTACCTTCACTGTGCAGCTCGTTCTGCACAGAGTGGCACCGAACCTGGTCTTCTGGGGTCCCTCGGCGGCTGTTTCAGCTCCTCCCCGCAAGCATTAACCACCTTAATGCGAGCTCCCTCGCATGGTGGTTAGTGCTTGCGGGCGCGCTCCCGTGATACAGCCGGCGGCTATAGCCGCTCACTGTATCACTCGGCCCCGCCCCCCAGCGCGCTGCATCATTTGATGTGATTGACAGCAGCGCGAGCCAATGGCTGCGCTGCTTCCAATCCATCCACTGTAGCCAATCAGTGGCCAGGGTGAGCGGAGGAATAGATGTCGGGAACGAGAAGCTGACTTTCGAGGCGTCAGGTAAGTAAAACGGGGGGGCTGGGGCGGCGGTATTGTCAGAAGTTTTTTCACCTTAATGCATAGAATGCATTAAGGTGAAAAATGCATAGAATGCTTTAAGGTGAAAACATTTTTACCTTTACAACCCCTTTAAATGTGTTTGCAGTAATTTTATTTAACCAGGTATGTCAGAGGGGCTGAGGTCATACTTGGAGTTAAGGTGGAGATCAGAGAATCCAAATTCACCAAGCGGCTCCTTTAGGGTGGCACTACACTAATCCTTCGCAAAGCGGGGCTAACCTGTAAGTGTCCTTTTGCACTGGACACTGCATTAGGCGACCGCCCCTCAGTTCCACTGGTGCAAAGTTTCTGGGAGCTACAGTGTGCTTTACAGGTCCAGGGCTGTAGTTCGCAATTCCGTGTCTCTGAAAAATCCAGCAAGGATTTGCCCACTGGTAATGCAAAATCTGAGAGAATACATATTTATAGGGAAATATTCACTGTTGTAATGTGCCACACGCTAAAATGTATAATACCAAAAAAAACCAAAAAAAACCACTTATGGTAGGGACTTTATAGGCACTAACAATAATAAAGAAACACACACTCACAAATGTACAGTATAAAAATATTTTACAAATTTTATTATACAAAATTTTTTGACAAAAAACACCTTAGAGAGGAACTGCAGTCTCACATAATGGGTGATAAAAACATCTTTGCCATTCTGAAACTTTCCTCCAATCACTTTGCATATTATTTTATATATACTCTGATTCTGTACTTGCCAAAATGTTGCAGAAATCTCCCTCCACTGAGTCTGGCTGCAACCATTTTAACTGTGGGCACCTGAAGCTGCTGCCTGTTCACTTCCTGGATTTACACAGACACACCAGCTTTGCAGCTCTCTTTGGCCCTCTTATGACTCATCCCACCTCACTTCCTGGCAAACTCTCACAAGAGAGAGAGAGCTATGCATGATGTCATAAGCCTAGGCTTTTTTTCCAGGCAAGAAACAGTACAAAGTATCCCGCTTACAATACGCCAAACAGCACAGAGACAAGCCTCAAACCTTCTGGCACAAAGTCATTTGGAGTGATGAGACCAAAATTTAGCTTTTTGGCTACAACCATAACCATGAATTTGGAGAGGAGTCAACAAGGCCTATGATGAAAGGTACACCATTCCTACTGTGAAACACGGAGGTGGATCACTGATGTTTTGGGGATGTGTGAGCTACAAAAGGCACAGGAAATTTGGTCAAAATTGATGGCAATATGAATGCAGTATGTTATCAAAAAATACCGGAGGAACATTTGCATTCATCAGCCAGGAAGCTGCACATGGGACATACTTGGACATTCCAACATGACAATGATCCAAAACACACGGCCAAGTCGACCTCTCATTGGCTACAGTAGAATAAAGTGAATGTTCTGGAGTGGCCATCTCAGTCTCCTGACCTCAATATCATTGAGCCGCTCTGGGGAGATCTCAAACGTGCAGTTCATGAAAGACAGCCCAAGAACTTACAGGAACTGGAGGCTTTTTGCCAAGAGGAATGGGCAGCTTTACCATCTGAGAAGATAAAGAGCCTGATCCACAAATACCACAAAAGACTTCAAGCTGTCATTGATGTTAAAGGGGGAAATCCACGGTAATAAGAACTGGGGTATGCAAACTTTTGATCAAGGTAATTTGGGTAGTTTCTGTTGTGATTATGATTTTAAAAGAGGAAAAAAAGAGGAAACCCAGTTGATTGATAATAAATGGCTTCAGCCAAACACTATCCATGAGTGATAGAAAGTTTTTGTGTTATCATTTATATTCTCTGAAAAATGGCCAAAAAATCACAAATTCTGGAGAGAAATTAGGTGTGGGTGTGGCGCTGTTCTAGTTTTATGGCAAAATGTTATAACACTGTGATAGCATATTAAGGTCACCTCTGAAGGGTGGGTGAAAGTGTGAAATTGTTGTTTAATAAAAATTCTTAAAAAACTTTATCCCTAAAAAACACTGTTTCAAACAGTGCCTGGTACTGTGCAGCTCACTGTTTGCCATGTGATGCTATTATATCAAAATGTGCTTGTGTATTGATACCATACATTGATGTAAAGTGCTATAGTGAAGGAGAAGGGAAGGGGGGGAGAAAAAAAAACTAATGTTGCTTCAAATAGTCTTAATTGTAACGCACAAGTGATAGTTGTGCTTAAAATTTTTTTTTTCCTCTTGGTGACCACAAATGCTCAAAACAATCTTCTTATTCCAGTGTTCATTAGGTGACAGTGCCTAAATTCGTGCTTTTACTGTGCAAACACTCACCGGATGCTTTCACCCCTGCAGGGGCATTGCGCGGTCACAGTTTGTGCCACTGTGCAGCAGTTCCTGGCAATCCCGGATCGTGTTGTATTAACATAAAAGAGAAAGGGTGCCCATAACGTAAAAATCTTTAAAACCTTTATTCAAAAAGTAACAGATTGGTACTCACATTATAAAAGTTCAATTCAAGCATAAAAGATCTGAGTCCTAGACGGCTCCCGTAGACGTCCAATGACGAAACACGTAGGGCGTGGCCTGACCAACAGGATTTTTTTGACGGTTAAACTCAGATCTTTTATGCTTGAATTGAACTTTTATAATGTGAGTACCAATCTGTTACTTTTTGAAGAAAGGTTTTACGCGATGGGCATATTATTGTTATTACACATTATTATTGTTTATTTTTATGCAAAACCGTTTTTGGGTATTACTCCGTTTTTTTAGGGATAAAGTTTTTTAAGAATTTTTATTAAACAACAATTTCACACTTTCACCCACCCTTCAGAGGTGACCTTAATATGCTATCACAATGTTATAACATTTTGCCATAAAACTAGAACAGCGCCGCACCCACACCTAATTTCTTTCCAGTTCAGCTTTTCCCACTTCGATGGTGATTGCATTTGTGGAGGCAGCAGTTCTGAACCAATTTTTTACCTACCCTCATTGCGCGGATTTAACTTTCTTTCTCAAATCACAAATTCTGCCAGGGTATGTAAACTTATCAGCACAACTGTATTTATGATTTTCCAATATAGCAGCTGGACACCTCATGTTGTATTCAGCTTAAATATTAAATGTAATATTTAGATCTAGGTGTCCACTCTGCAGACTCTTTATATTACACCATTGAATGTTAGTTCCACCATTCATCCAGAAGGATTTGAGGTAGAGCCGTGGGGTCAGTTAGTATGCTTATGGTGCATTAGTCCAGGTCTTTGTTCCATCTGGTACCATTTTGCTATATTTGCTATGGCAATGTTCCCTTGATCCTCCTGCATTGCTCTAACCCATTCTGGATTATGTCTTTGGTCCAATATATACATCTTTTAGGGGGTGTGTATGATGTTGGGTGTGGTGGGAGCAGCTGCTTCTGTTGCTCTTGACAACGTTGTCATTTTATTTGCGGAGAGGTGGAGGTATTTTTTTTGCACAAGTTTTGTATTTTATTCTTATATTTGGTAAATAAAGCCTTTTTGTCTATACTGCATGATCCTTAAAGTACCCGCCCAGGTCCTTTTCAACTTGACTGTTTTGTATATCCATTTGGAAGAATATTTTGTAAATGCGCATGCCACTGTGCAGATGACGTGCAGCTGACTACACGCTTCCTGTTTTCTCCACGGGCTGCATCATGCTATGATCCTGTCAGAAACCATGAAATCAGACCGAGACAGAAGTACAGTTAAATCACACTTGTTTAATAATGAAAGTAAATAGAACAAACGTAGTCAAAACATAGCCTAAGTTCGGTAACCGGAATGGATAGTCAGCCAAGCCAGAAAGTCAGGGATTAAGTGTAGTGGAACAGCAAGCAGCATCTGGAGCCACAAGGGATCTTTACAACTCTGCCCTCATTCTCCTCTTGTAGCCAAAATCTGGCCCCTCTACGTAGTTTAAGGATAAACCTCATTTCTTCTAATTTTAGTGAGTGGCCAGATTTTGGCTACAAGAGGAGAATGAGGGCAGAGTTGTAAAGATTAAGGTCAGTCCATAATTTAGGGTGGTAAATCAGAGAAGCAACCAAGAAGCTCATGGTAACTCTAAAGGAGCTGCAGAGATTCACAGCTCAGGTGGAAGAATCTGTCCACAGGACAACTATTAGTCATGCACTCCACAAATCTGGCCTTTATGGAAGAGTGGCAAGAAGAAAAGCCATTGTTGAAAGAAAGCTATAAGAGGTCCCGTTTGCAGTTTGCGAGAAGCCATGTGGGGGACACAGCAAACATGTGGAAGAAGGTGCTCTGGCCAGGTGAGACCAACATTTAACTTTTTGGCCTAAAAAGAAAAACGCTTTGTGTGGCAGAAAACTAACACTGCACATCACCCTGAACACACCATCCCCACTGTGAAACATGGTGGTGGCATCATGTTGTGGGGATGCTCTTCTTCAGCAGGGACAGGGAAGCTGGTCAGAGTTGATGGGAAGATGGATGGAGACAAATACACAGCAATCTTAGAAGAAAGCATGTTAGAGTCTGCAAAAGACTTGAGACTGGGGCGGAGGTTCACCTTCCAGCAGGACAACGAACCTAAACATACAGCCAGAGCTACAATGGAATGGTTTGGATCAAAGCATATGTGTTAGAATGGCCTAGTCAGTCCAGACCTAAATCCAATAGAGAATCTGTGGCAAGACTTGAAAATTGCTGTCCACAGACACTCTCCATCCAGTCTGACAGAGCTTGAGCCATTTTGCAAAGGAGAATGGGCAAAATGTCACTCTCTAGATGTGCAAAGGTGGTAGAGACATACCCAAAATGACTTGCAGCTGTAATTGTAGCGAAAGGTGGTACTACAAATTATTGACTCAGGGGGGCTGAATACTAATGCACACCACACTTTTCAGATATTTAATTTGTAAAAAATTTTG
The DNA here is from genome assembly GCA_037952925.1 of Lithobates clamitans. Classification (NCBI taxonomy): domain Eukaryota; kingdom Metazoa; phylum Chordata; class Amphibia; order Anura; family Ranidae; genus Lithobates; species Lithobates clamitans. The sequence goes on from JBBGZY010000427.1 coordinate 4,637,855, forward strand.
AAAACCATTTATAATTTTCCTTCTACTTCACAATTATGTGCCACTTTGTGTTGGTCTATCACATAAAATACCAATAAAATATATTTACATATTTTGGTTGTAACATGACAAACTGTGGAAACATTTCAAGGGGTATGAATACTTTTTCAAGGCACTGTAAGGTAGGCTTGTCATATACTATACTGTATTAGAGATCTATAGCACACTGCATACCATATTTTATGGCATGTTTACAAAACCAGTAAATGTTCAGCTTTTTTTAAATCTATAGCATTCTCTCCAATGAATGTTGTATAGCATGGGGAAGGTTTAGACCCTCTCTAAAGGTTTACATTACTTTCTGTGACCCCTTGAGGAGATTTCCATATCCTCCAACAAGGACACAGAGTAATAAATGTCTGACAGGGGATCAAAACCCGTCCACATTTTAACTACAACTATAAAAAAAATGTTTAAATCAGAGAACACTGATAACATTTATTATGAGGATTTTTATGATTCAGCAGATTTCGATGCCAGCATTTGGCATGGGTATCTTTAAACAGGGAGGGGCTGGCCTTTAGCATAGAGGATCCTTGAGTAGGAGTGGTGAGTAAATAAACAAAAATTTAAAGGAAACCTGTACTTTTTTGCCATGCCGGTCACAACGATAGGCTTAAATTATTAATGGCCCATTTCTCACACTCCCTTTATATTCTTATTTTGGTTTCCCTGCAGCTCTGTTCGTTCCACTCAATGAAGTGTGTATAGGATTGGGTATATGGGATTGTATGATATTTATTTTATTTATTTATTTTTTATTTTTTATGGTTGAACTAGATGGACTTGTGTCTTTTTTCAACTTGACTAAATATGTAACTATGTAAATGATTACCCTGTAGCTCTAGGTACGGGGGTCATATGACTTTCTCCTACCTTCCTAACATGCAGCGCTGGATCCTGACTGGCCAATCATGGGCAGGCCTGGGCATTGTCATGTGGGAGTAGGAAGAGTGCCCTTACACAAGTATTTCCTTTTTACTTGAAGAATGGGGTGATAGGGAAGTATTTACAGGGAAAGGGTTGGGGGAATCTATGAACCTGTTGCCTTTTCCCACATTGGCATAGCTAGGTCCTCTTTAAATTTACATTAGGGAGGGTTTACTGCAAGTTTTGGAATTACAAGGCAAGTAAATGTGTGAGGATTAGTGTCAAAAGGCTTTAGGATAGAATATCACTTTCTATGCCAGGAGCTCTACAAACATATAGTGCCCTCCTCTAGTTAGATTGTTAGGCTAAATTTACTTTTTGGCTTCACTGCAGTCAGTGGAGCAGTAATCTATTGTTTTGGTCTGGTCAGGGTTTCCTAGCTGGGTGTTTAATTTCTCTCACCTGCTTTTGGGGGAGTCAAATGACCAATATGAATAAATCAAATCAAATGCCCGGACGATGTCACGTGTGATGAAATGCGTAGGGTGGAGCGATGTGCTGACGTCATTGCATGTTCCAGGAAGTGTGCTTCTGTGTTTTTTTAGCCGGCTGGCAATTTTACTACACAATTTGTGTTACTTTTGAAATGTAAGTGCAATCTATCTTTTCAATAAAATAACTAGTAAGGTTTTACACTATGTGGAGCTTCTCCTTTTATGTTGATTGTGGTCTCACTTGGGTACCATCGCGATAAGAATTGCAGCCCATATCCTCACCTCTGAGTGGACCTTGTGGGAGAGTCCCATGATTACCCCAGCCAGACAACATGCTCATCTGACCTCTTTTAATTAGAGAGCCCACTATATTTGGTAAGCCTGCTCATTATTCTCATTTGAACACTCACGAATAGGATTGTTTCAAACTTTCATGAACTTTATATCTGAGAACTCTATTACTATATGAGCATATTAGTGTATCTGCACTTGGACTCTGCTACACATGGGTGTCACACAATTGATTACATAGAACTTAAGTTGTCATCGTAACACCCCATCGTATCACATTTGTTTTGATGTTTTGATATATGCATTTCTGTTCACTACTGATAGGGCGGCTCTTTTTTTGATTTATTAGTTCTGGTCTGTAGAAAATATCTTGCAGCAGAGCCGCTGCTACCCATTTTCAGTTTTGTTTGCACTATTTATTATCACTGTGATTTGTTGTTATTTTCCAAGTGCAGTTTCAAGTTGATACAGTATAACCAGTATGAATATTTATCATCCCCAACCAATTCCTGAAAGGAGGCATCCAGAAGGTGGCTGGGGAGACGATAAATGTTTGGACAGCCTTTCTAGAGTTTTCTTTCCTATCCAGGGAGGGTTCAAGTTAACCTGGGGCTGCTGCCCCAAGGAGATAGCTAGTGAGACAAGAAACTGCAGTCTGGGCCTCAGGAGGTCCTTTGCTGAGCGCTTGGGGAAGATTGCTAAATGATTAATTGCTGGAGGGCATCATCCTGGCATCCTGGTCTAGAGAAGGATCTTTTGTTTTCACTCACTGAGGAACTACCTGTAGGTGCTGGGTGGCAGCCAGCTACTGGGACATTGAGTGTAAAGACCTTTCTGTGGACTCTTAGGTGTGCAAGTGGTAGAAGGGAACTAAGAGCCAGAGTGTGCTATATTGACTGGGATTGATTTTACAGAGTCCTAGGTATACTTGCCGTCCCCTGTTACCTCCAGGAAAGACTGCTTAGAGAAGGTTAGCGAGAAGCTGTCCTTCTGTTATTTTTTATATTGTTTGGAGTATCCTGATCCCTGAACCTCTCTCTTGTTTCAAGTTATTTAGCAATAAACTCTCATCCCCCTAGACTAAGCCTTCATTGTTGGTGTGCACGGAACGGATTCTTATGTGTAGCTAAGTGCAGCCAGCTCTGTGTACACCCAGCCCCCCCCCCCCCCCACAGGGATCTGTGTAGAAGCCGGTCTGCTCTCTATAGCAATGACAGGAGTGGTATGGACAGCCATGTATGCGTGTTCTCTGCCCGCTCTCCCCCTTTATCTCCCCTGCTGCACAGTGACCGAAGGCATGCAGCCAGTTTTTTCTTTCTCTCTTTTACTGCTGGCTGTGTGTTGTCTGCTTGCTCCCGCTCTCCCGCCCCTCCCTCCTGACAGTCAGATCAGAATCAATCAGAGGGTGTGAGAACAAGGGCCAGTAGGAGCGGCAGAGAGTACTTTCAGGTAGATGCAGGAGGATTATGGGAACAGTAGTTCTTAAAGGGGCGCTGCACAAAGTAAATAGAAATAACGTAGTCAAAACATAGCCAAAGTTCAGTAACCAGAACGGATAGTCAGACAAGCCAGAAAGTCAGGAATCCAGAGATCAGTGTAGTGGAACAGCAAGCAGGATCTGGAGCCAGAAGGAATGTCAGCCAAGCAAGTCTTTAACAGGAACGCAGGAGATAGGCTCTGTGATGTTTACCAAGGCGAAGGCAGAGATCATCTGGGCTGGACGGCTTAAGTAGGCAGGACTGACTAGCAGGATATCATTAACAGGTGAGTCACTGTGGAGAGATAGGAGCTGGCAATTAGCCAACAGCTGAGCGGCCAGCTCAGAGGAAGGAAGGGCTGAGCCCAGCCCTGACAGTCCTGAGAGGAGAGCAAATGGGTACAGGTCTGCTGTCAGTTTGTACCTCACATCCAAAGGATCAGAGCCATTAGAGACAGCAGCCAATATGACAGACCTGCATCTGAGTCTGCTAGAGTTGCCTGGAGAGACTGAGCTTGAAAAAGATCTGACGCTTTTCCACATAAGAGGCACTGACTTTTTTGAATAAGGATAAATCGATAAGAGGACCACTTAGAGAGTTCATTTTAAAATGACTCCATTTTGCCATGGAACACAACTATTTTTATTATGGAGGGGAATATTATCTACAATCCACTAGTGTGGCAATGGGGGGCTAAGTTTGCCCCCAGCCTAGCCAATTTATTCATGGCTTTGTGGGAAAATGATTTTTAAATTTTCCTTTAGGAATCCTAGTGTCCTTTTCTGGCGTCTCTATATAGATGATGCCTTCTTTTTATGGAAGGGAAACGTTAAAATCACTACATAATTTCATGGTGTACCTGAACTCCAATCAATAGGGCATCAGATTCACTTATGAACATAGTGTATCATCATTGTGTTTTCTGGACTTGGTTATATTTAAAGATCAAGGTAAATTACTGACCAAAAGTAATTTTAAATCTACCGACAGAAATGGGTACATTCCGCTTGAAAGTTGTCACCATCCAAGTTGGCTTCAGGCTATACCTAAAGATCAATTTCAACGTCTTAGGAGAAAATGTTCTAAAATAGAGGACTTTTCATTACAGACAGAAATCTTAAAAGAGCGTTTTGTTGAAAAAGGCTATAATCAGGAAAATCTTGGTTGTGAACTACAAAAGATTTCAGCCATGGATAGAAATCAATTACTAGCTCCTAAAGTTAGAGAATCAGGAGAGGATAATCAATTTGAATGGGCCTTTATCACCACCTTTTCATCCCAATACTGGTTGGTTAATAAGATAATGAAGAAACATTGGCATGTTTTAAAGAATGACAGGGTTTTAGGGCCTAGACTCCCAGCTAAACCTAATGTTATTTTCAGTAACACACTTAAACACGTAACACACTTAAAGATGCTTTGGCACCTAGTGCAGTTAATCCCCCTCCTCCTAGAGCTAGTATGTTTGGTAACTTAAAAGGATTTTTCCCATGTAAATGATGTAAAGTCTGTAGAAACCTTAGGACCATTAGAACTTTATCCTTCTCTTCCAGCCCCATGTCCAAGTTGTATGAGATCAGATTTAAGTGCTTGTGGAATGATAGGTGTTATTTACTTGCTGATTTGTCCGTGTGGTTTCCAATATGTGGGGAGAACCACACATGCATTGAATGTAAGAATTGGAGAACATTTTTTCTTGTAAAAAAAAAAAAAAAAGAATTGGAGAACATTTAGCTAATATTCGTAAGGGCTTTGTTGGACACAGTGGGGTTTATTTACGAAAGGCAAATCCACTTTGCACTACAAGTGCACTGCAAGTGCACTTGAAATTGCAGTAGCTGTAAATCTGAGGGGTAGGTCTGAAATGAGGGGAAGCTCTGCTGATTTTATCATCCAATCATGTGCAAGCTAAAATGCTGTTTATTTTCCTTGCATGTCCCCCTTAGATCTACAGCCACTGCACTTGCAGTGCACTTGTAGTGCAAAGTGTATTTGCCTTTAGTAAATAACCTCCAGTGTGTCCAGACATTTCCGGGAACATCATGGGAGAAATCCCTCTTTATTACAAGTTATTGCCATTGAGAAATATACTCCCAATTGGAGGGGTAGCAATCTTAAAAGACACATTTCACGATGAGAAATAGTAGTCCCCTAGGACACAACGTGGAATGGGATATAAATTGTTATATTAACAATAGTTAAAATAATGATGTTTTAACTACCCAGGTAGGCATTTTTAGTGAATAAGAACCCTAAAAGTTGTTTTGGGTGGGCCGAATGGTCCTTTGGGATAAGGTGATATCTATCATATACCTTTAAGAGGTTTTGGGTATAATTTAACAACAAAGATGAGTGCGGTATATGGATGCTTCGTTTTTTGTCTGTCAGACAGAACAGACATAGTTTACATAGTTTTGCATTCTTGCGCCATTTTAAATATTTTTGTAATTTTGGAATTTATGATAGTGAATACATTGAGGTACAATTGTAAGCCTTGGATTATTTTATTTTATTTCTAATCTTATTTTTTATTCAAACGTTTTTATCAATATATCAATGTATATGTGTATATTAATATTTATCAGTAACATAATTATTTATGTCTAATTGAATTTATTAATTGAAAATAGGAAATCAGAATTGTACTCATTTGTTGTTCAGTAAGAATAAGAGGCATAAACTAATTTTTATTCCTTTCTCATTGGATTTAAAATATATGTGTTGAAAAATATGGGGATGTTGAAGGTAAAGATACAATATTCAGGTGACACCGGAGCAGTATAAATGTATTTGACACTTCCAGTGTCTCTCTTGGTTATCTTGATATATAATACGTGGTGAGTGACATCTCAGGATAGCCTCCGTTCCCATTCGATGCCTCTTATGGGGAAACGCATCGTGTAGAGCTGCATTCTGTGACGTCACCACGCACCAGCCTGCAGGACGAGGTCCGCGGCTGTCTTTGTTTGAATATCTTAGTTTTTTAACTGTAAAGTGCAATGAGACTTGTTCAATAAATGCTCAGTTACATACTGCACTATGAAGTTTCTCCCTTCTTAATACCTCTATGTGCTGAAGAGGATTATCGGTGGAACTTTGAGTATATGAGAAGTGTTTCCATATCCAGGCGAAGTACTATAACAGTAGGAAGGTCTCTCACTGGAGCTGAAGAAGTGGAACATTGCAGTTAATCTCAATTACAAGAAAGCGTGCTTGATCCCTATAATCTGGGATCCATCCCTTCTGGTAAGAGGCGTATTTTTCCCTTTGTTGTAGAAGAACACACCATAGGCAAGCACAGATATTCAAAAATTTATATAAGAGCACTTATAGACAATTCATTGGATTATTCATTTTTTTAATTGTGGACAATACACATTTTATGATTATTTTTCTTAATTTTCTTTTTAGTTTTTTTAGGATTGCGCACTTATCTGGTATATATATATGTTTGAAATTGAGTATTTCGATTTATAAGTAGCAGCACCTACACACTATTTTTGATTTTTAGGGTAAGTGCGAGATTTAATCTTTATATATTAAGTAAAAAATAGGTAAAATTATTGCGCTAACCAGTGAAAAAGTGAGTATAAACAGCTGCTACATACGAATGTGACAAAAATTCATAAAATAGAGGAATGTGGAAATATAGCGCTAAAAAATGAAAAACAGTGATGGTGAGGCACTGACAATTCAAATCAATAACATTCTGAGTCCCATTAGTGAATAAATGAAAAACAAGTCCCAAGTGGGTCAATCCAAACAGAAGGCGAGATCCACACCAGCGAAATGGTTGTTCTCATATGGAAACAGATGGTGGGTAGGGTGAATACAAAATCCAAGCAAGTATGACATCCAATGTAAGATAAGATTAAATACTCTTACTGGAAACAATGGACCTGGATGTCAGCGACACCAGGTCAGTCAGGCATGGATAACAGGGTCATCGGATCCACAGGAACGCTCCAAGGGGTCCAGACAGGTCCAGAGTTCAATAAATGAAATCTTGATGACACCAACAGCAACGGAGAAATTATTGACCAGGAGGAAAAGCCAAAAAAACTCGCATCCAAGAAGATACATAAAGAAAAACAGCTTCCAATGATGCAGGTCAAAAAACAATTGGTTTTTATTTTAAAAAAACAGCATACAGAGTAAAAATGTGATCACAGTTAAAAAAGGCAATATGGGTAGCAGTGAAACCAAGCCCTTACCAAGTGAAACTAAGCTTACTTATGTAATTCCAGCTATTAGTGTGGCATCACAGTCAATGTTTTGATGAAATAATGAGAAAATTATGTTATTTAAAAAGGCCTTAGAAAAAGCCTTTTTAAAGTAGAGCGCATGTGCGTGCGACACAAGCGGATGCAAGCTTACTCTGCACACTCCCGGCACTTCCAGCCTCCACAAGCAGCCCTCTCACTCCGCTTGCTCCAGCGATGTGTCGGAGCGGTGGGTGAACACTTTGGAGACCCGCTCCATGTCCACTAGATCTGCGGGGAAGACCCACGGCGGCCCCCGCTACCCGTCTTGTGTGACTGAGAAGGGAGCCAAGACAGTGCCAGCTCCACACACATACGGAAGGGGCAGCTGCAGCCACGGTGTCAGCAGGACAAAGGGAAACCTCCTGGCCCGGGGACACACAATGTGGAAGCCTCCAAAACCTCTTCTTCTCCAGTTGAGCCAGCTGATCCTTCCTGCACTCCCTCCAGCCATGCCAGATCCCCCTCACAGGCCTCTGCATCATCTCCAGGCCATGCTTTCCATGCTTCCTCTGCCCTGGATAGGGACATAGCAGACATCTTTCTCAGCCAAACCAGTGGACAGGACGTAGACACTGACAGTCCTGATGGATCACCAGCTCCTTTACCTGAACCATTGCCCTACTCCTCGGACACTATCCTTCTAGCCCTCTTTGCTGACATGCTGCAGAGGGAATCGGGGAAGGCTACCACTAAATTAGCCTTCGACATGAAGCAAGATTTCCAGGCATTAGGGTGTCGATTAAAAAGCAATTAATCCAAAGTTGATGATACTGTCCATAGAATGGTGCAAAATTCCACTATGATTACTGAGCTTTAAGATCACCTAGAGGAAGCTAATGCTAAAATTGACACCGTTGAAAACCGCCCCAGGAGATGTAATTTCCGTATGAGCGGACTGCCGGAAACAGTTAAAGAACTCAGTTCTATCACTTACTCTTTGATGTAATCTGCTGTACCAGATATTGATGAAATCCATATGGAGATTGACTGCATTCACAGAGCCCTAGTTCCCCGGAAACCTGATGGGCCCCCTAGAGATGTGATTGTGAAACCCCATTTCTTTAGGGCCAAGGAAGCAATCATGTGGTATGCCAGAGAATATCCAGATTTGGAAGTTGAAGGCTATAAAATCCAGATTTTTGCTGACATTTCACAAGCTACCATTCAGAAATAGAGAGCATTTAACCACTTCAGCCCCAGAAAGATTTACCCCCTTCCCCACCAGAGCATTTTTTGCGATACGGCACTGCGTCGCTATAGCTGACAATTGTGCGGTCGTGCGACGTTGTACCCAAACAAAATTGACGTCCTTTTTTTCCCACAAATAGAGCTTCCTTTTGGTGGTATTTGATCACCTCTGCGGTTTTAATATTTTGCGCTTTAAACAAAAAAAGACAGACAATTTTGAAAAAAAAAACAATATTTTTTACTTTTTCCTATAATAACTATCCCCCAAAAATAATTAAGAAAACAAATTTCTTCCACAGTTCAGGCCGATATGTATTCTTCTACACAATAAGTGTATATTGATTGGTTTGTGCAAAAGTTATAGCATCTACAAAATAGGGGATAGCATTTTTGTTATTAATTTTTTTACTAGTAATGGCGGCAATCTGCGATTTTTATCGGGACTGGGACATTATGGCGGATAGATCGGGCACTTTTGACACTATTTTGGGACCATTGACATTTATACAGTGATCAGAGCTTCAAATAGCCACTGATTACTGTATAAATGACACTGGCAGGGAAGGGGTTAAACACTATGGGTGATCAAGGGGTTAAGTGTGTTCCTTGGATGTGTTCTAACTGTAGTGGGGATGGGATCACTACAACATGACAGAGATCACTGCTCCCGATGACAGGGAGCAGCAGATCCATGTCATGTTGCTAAGCAGAGCAGGGAAATACCTTGTTTGCATTTCCCCGTTCTGCCTCTCCTCGCCGCAATCGCGGGCCGCTGGCGAACATCGAGTTTGCGGGACCCGCGGGAAGTCCACTCCCTATATAACCCCTCCCACTACTGGGAGCACCTCAGTTTTGTAGCAAAGCAATACACATGTATACCAGAAATATGGGAAGGACCTCTGTGTCCCGTCATGTACTTCAAAGAAAAGGATTTTACAGGTAAGCTATTATAAAAATCCTATTTTCTTAATCGTACATCACAGGACACAGAGCCATAGTAATTACTATGTGGGATGTCCCAGAGCAATGCCAACTGAGGGAAGGGAGACACAACAGAATTAGGCCAACATGACACCAGAGGAGCCTGCAGAACACTACGCCCAAAGATGATACCCTCATGCCTTTTTACACCTGCTAAAATCTGGTAAATGTATGGGCTGAAGACTAAGTTGAGGCCTTGCAGATTTGAACCATGGAAGCTTGGTGATGCACTCCCATGAAGCACTAACAGTCCTAGTGGAGTGCCCTTTTGATTTGAGAGGGTGGAATCCTCCTCTTTAAACCATAAGCCTGATCAGTTACTTGCTGAATCCATTTAGAAATAGTAGATTTCGATGCTGCCTGTCCTTTTTCTAGGACCTTCAGGCAACACAACAAAACATCCATTTTTCAAATCTGAGCAGTCGCCTTCAAGTAGACCTTGAGTGTTCTCACCACATCAAGACAATGTAGTAATTTTTCTTCCATAGAACAGGTTTCTGGAAAAAATGAAGGTAGAACAATATTTTGGTTCGGATAAAACTAGACACTACCTTTGGTAGAAAGTTAGGATGGGACGCAATACTATCTTATCCTTGTGAATAATCAAATATGGCTCTTATGGGGGGGGCGTGTCCAAGATGGCCACCGGTGCATACGTGCCTTAAGAGAGCTCTGAGACCTGGCCAGAATATTATCCGTTTTGCCTGCAGAATACTGCCTGCAACTGGACCCAATAGGTACAGGACCCCCTTAGGAATGGTATGCCCAAAGGGAAATACACTCAGCCGTCCCACAAGCCCCAAAATATCCCTAAATCCACACCCTCCACAGCGCGGCCGTCTCCTGCCAAAGCCCCAGAGCTCCTCTACGCACATTTATTTTAAAGCTCCTGAACTTCAGGGACCGTGACTTAGTCCTGCGGGAGGCAAGAAAGATTGAGGTGCTCCGCCATGAGGGAGCGAAACTTATGATATTCCCTGATTACTCGGTCGATACACAAAAGCTGCGAAGATCCTTTGACCAAATTAAGATGGACCTCCGCAACTACTAGATTAAATATAGCATGCTGTTCCCCGCCCGACTGAAAGTCCAAGATTGGGAGTCGGTGCGTTTTTTTACTTCTCCTGAAGAGGCTACAGATGGCTTGAAACATTACCAAGAGGATGACCGTGCAGACATTGTGATTCCCCTTTCAATATATCCTGATTTATTGTTCAGCATAGGCCTGACTTGCCTGCCGGCTCTATGACCTGCATAACTTTTAACGTTCTTGTTTTTCCTCAGCTCCTCCATCCACCTGTGATTAAGCCATCCCTGATTCTTCATAAGAACTTGTACTGTGAGTATATAATATTGCTGCACAGGGATTGTATGTGAAACTGTGAGTGTGGAGTGAGCTTCCCGCTCCTGTCAATACCTCTGACAGTAGTGACTGAAGTTCCAGGTTAGCAACTTGTTCCAGTTTAAGAGTAATACCCCCGGAATACTTAATACTCTGAGTGACCCATTGATCTGCAGGGATCGTTTATCCAGATTTTTTTGTCTCACTGACTAGACTCTCTGAGCACAGACTGTTGCTCTGGTGTTTCACTGTTCACATGCCGCACGGCAGTTGTCACAAATCGTTTTGGGGAACAAGCACCCCACAGTTTGGGCGATGGTGCGGGGTGGGGTGAGGGGGGGAGATTCCGGAGTGGCTGTTTCTACTCCAAGTTTTTCTATTTTTATTTTTTTTTCTTATGATTTGTTTGCTAAAAGTAAGACGTATAATGTTGCTCTCTCGCCACTAGAGGGAGCAGGATACCTAACTAAGTGTGCATGGATAACTGAACTCACTACTAGAAATGCTGATATTTTGTGTAAATTCTCTATAGTTTTAAGGCTATTCCAATCCTGTTAGATATTCGCCATGATGACCAAATGACCCCCCTTAATGTCTTGTCTTGGAACGTATGGGCCTTAAACTCCAGGATACAACGTTCCTTGGTATTCAATTACATCAAAAAGTGCAACCCCCATATCTGCATATTGCAGGAGATGCATTTTACTGGGAGCAGGATGCTGGCTCTAAAGAAACACTGGGTGGGCTTCTATTACCACTCTACCCACTCCACCTACTCCAGGGGAGTCAGTGTCCTGATCCACAAATCACTACCCTTCACCCTTCTGGATCTACATTTGGATCCTGAAGGAAAATAGGTTGCTATTCATGCTATGTTTGACAGGATGGAAATGGTTGTTGGACTGTATAACCCACCTCAGGCCTCCTTAAATGTTCTTCATAAATTGACCCCTATACTAGCTCAATACCCAGCTACAGCTATGTTACTAGCAGGTGATTTTAATATGCCCCCCAATCCCAGCATGCATAAACTTGGCACTGATGTAGCCTCTGACTCTCCACTGTCAAGATGGGTCAGAGGAATATGGCCTTAGTGATGTGTGGAGGTGGCGATACCCCCGGGAAAGGCAATAAACCTGCCACTCGGCCACATATGCCTCCTTCTCTAGAATAGACTTATTCTATGCAAGCGGCCCCCTACTCTCTCACACCCAAGAGGTCAAAATCCTGTCACGTGGCATTTCTGATCACGCTCCCCTTCTCCTACAGCTTAACACGGATTTACTGGTGGGCACTAGCCTCTGGCGACTGTCAGGTTTCTGGATAACAGACGAGCGTGTTGCCCCTGAGGTTGCGGGAGAGATGGGCACATACTGGCTGCATAACAGGGGGGCGGCCCCCCCACCAATGGTATGGGATACTTATAAGGCGTATGCATGAGGACAATACTGCATGATTATTAGCAAGGTTAGGAAAAACAACAGGCTTGCATTGGAGGAGGCGGAGGGACGAGCCCATGGTTTAGAAACCAATTATGTGACTACTAGACACGCAGGGACATATGCAGCACTCCAAACACTCCACCGAGAAATCTCTGTGCTGAGAGCCACCACGACTCGGAAGCTTTTGTTGTCACAGTCGCAGAGAATATTCGAGCAAGGGGAGAGATCAGGCAGATTGTTAGCATGGCTGGCTAGGGAACGCTCTACTATAGCACACATTGCGAATATTAAAGACGATCAGGGACATATGCAGGCTGACCCTGTCCTGATTAATGCTAGATTCGCACAATACTATGAACACTTATACGAGTCCAGGACAGACTATACACCAGATTCCCTACAAGATTTCCTCGCCCAGATAGAATTTCCTACCCTATTGGATGCGGCCAATACTAAACTAGATGCACCAATCACCCTTAAAGAAGTGCAGTTAGTGATGTCATCGCTCCAACCTGCAAAAACCCCAGGCCCAGATGGCCTACCGGCCAAATTTTGTAAGACAAATAGTGAATTCCTTGCCCCACAGTTTCATGAATTTCTACTATCCATGCTAGAAGATCAGTGTCTCCCTTCATCTATGTCGGAGGCAGTGATCGTGGTGATCCCTAAACCACATAAGGACCCTGTGCTCTGTTAGTCATATCGACCCATTCACTCCTCAATGTCGATGCCAAGATAATTACCAAAATTTTAGCAACTCGTCTCAACTCGGTCATCTTTTCCCTGGTTCATGGAGACCAAACAGGCTTCATGCTAGGTAAAGGCACAGACATCAACCTGCGTCGGCTATATACGAACATATCCCACGCGGTGGCCACAGAAGCTCTGGGAGTGGTGGCCTCTTTAGATACCGAAAAGGCTTTAGAAAAGGATGCAGAAAAGTATTAGAGAAGTTCAATTTTGGGCCCTAATTCATCTAGTGGATAAAGTTAATGTATGCCAGTCCCACTACTAGAGTCTTGGGTCCTTTTCCAGGATACGTATTAATTGGAACAAATCCATACTCTTCCCATTAAACCAGCTGCCCCTCCTCCCTCCTCCCCATATACCCCTGCAGTCAGTCACTAAATTCAGATATTTAGGTATTGAAATTCAGAAGGATCCCTCCTGTTATCTAACAGATAATGTATACCCTATCCTACAACAACTCACACGGAGATGCCTGGCCTGGAAGTCCCCCCCCTAACACCGGTGGGGAGGATCAACCTCCTCAAAATGACATTTCTCCCCAAATTTCTGTACGTTTTCAGAAATACCCCAGTCCCCATTCCCAACTCTTTTTTCCACAAACTGGATCAAGTGATCAATTCCTTAATTTGGGCTGGTCTGACCCCCAGGGTGGCTAAAACTATTTTACAACTCCCCCTATCCACAGGCGGACTGGCATTGCCGTCCTCCAAACAATACTATTGGGCAACGGTAATGGTAACGGTGCGTTGGTGGTTCACCCAATCGCGACATAACCCATCGGTTAATTTAGAGGCAGCCATCCTGGGGTCCTACTCTGCACTAAGCAACCTAGTGTTCAGAAGCCTGAAAGCACAAGCAGCAATGACCATCCCCATGCGTACTACGACTAAGGTCTGGGAACAGCTGACAGCTAAACTCAATCCGCCTAACATACTCTCTCCTTATACGCCACTTTGGAGTAATCCTAAGTTACCGCAACTCTTGTCTATCTCAGACCCAGCGGTCTGGGCCAGATACAAAATTTCATATGACGAACTGAAACACGCCTTCCAACTCCCAGCGAGAATGTTTTTTCGTTACTTACAATTGTGACATGCAATACAAGCCCAATTTTCCACTGACATACACCTAAAATCAAATGTAGTGGAGCGTTTTCTTATTTCCACTAGTGCGGACCGTATCCTCTCGTCCCTGTACCTTTGAATATCCTGTGAGACTGACGGCCAGGGGACTAGGTTCTTTAACATATGGAAGGCGGATGTGCCCTACCTGATGGATGATGATTGGGAAGAAGGAATCCAACAATATATCCCTCTGATGATATCCGCTAGGGACAGGTACATCCAGCTAAAATTCCTTCACAGGGCATATTACACCCCAAAAGGCTTGCTAGAATATATCCTACCCACTCTGACAGATGTCCAAAATGTAATACTGAACTGGGTACATTCTTCCATGTAGTGTGGTCTTGTCCCCTTATTCAACAATTCTGGAGGGAGGTGGTGCAGTGCATTAACTCGGTTGCAGACTTGACCATCGGGCTCGACCCTCGGGTCCCCTTACTTGGTATTTGTGACACTCTTACCACAAATACTCACAAAAGTTACTAATCTTCTATGCCTCATTTTATGCCAGGAAGGCCATCTTGACTAAGTGGAAGCAGCCTGAGCCCCCAACGGTTAGACAGTGGAGAACTCTCATTGATTCTACCCTTCCACTCTACAAACTTACATATATGAGCCGTAAATGCCCGAAAATTTTTTTTAAAATATGGGGTGCCTGGGCCAAAAGCTAAAATCCTCCCCACGCCACAATAGGTCCCCATTTTGCCTCAGATTAGCAGATAGACGAACCTTATGCAGGTTCAACCCCCCCACCCCCACCCACCCACCCCCTAGGGAACCCCCTCAATGCCATTATTGCAAATATGGTTTTGTATAGGATACGATTATTTGTAAATGTATGATACCTCGTCCTTTGAATAAAGATGACTCTCCTTTTCTACAGAGAATGTATTATCGATGGTATGTACTAAGATGCACATGGAAATAACATTTTTGCTACTATGTCTTACATCTTGATGTAATCTCCATCGATGTATATCATTTGTTTTTTTTTGTTTTTTTCTTTTTTATGTTTATAATAGTACTATGTACTGAAACTTCTCTCCCATTGGAGATTAATAAAAACTTTTCTGTTAAAAAAAATATGGCTCTTACAAGAAAGAGCAGCCAACTCTGATACCCTTCTTGCAGAAGATATGGCTACCAGAAAATTAGTTTCTTTGTCAAAAGGACCAAGGGAATGTGCTATATCGACTCAAAAAGGCTGTTTCAGCAATGCAGACAGAATTAAATCCAAGTCCCAAGGGTTTAGGGGTGACTTAACCAGAGGATTAAGCCATGTTACCCCCTGAATAAGCTACAAACCAAAGAATGCGAAGAAAGTGGTTGTTGAAATAATACCGGCAATGCTGAAACCTGGCCTTTGATAGTACGCAAGGCCAGCTTCATTTCTAACCCCATCTTCAGAAAGTCAAGGATTTGACCTATGGCATACTTCCTGGGGTGCCAACCCTTGGATTCACACCAGGAGACATATGCTTTCTAGACTAATCTATGATTCTGGAAGCCAGCTCCCTGCATTTATCAAGGTAAATACCACTGGACCTGACAGCCCACACTTCTTCAGAATGTGGAATATAACAGCCAAACTGTTAAATTCAGCGTTTGTAAGGTAGGATGGAATACTGGACCTTGCGAGAGAAGGTCTGGACATGGTGGTAGGGTCCATAGGTCCCCTAGAGCCATCCTTATGATCTCTGCATACCAAGATCTTCTGGGCCACGCCGGGCCACAAGAATCACCGATCTCCCTTCCTGCTTTAACCTGTGAAGCAGTCGGGGAAGCAGCAGAATAGGAGGAAATGCATAAATCAGTGAGAACTGATTCCACGGGAACACCAAGGCCTCTATTCCACATGCTAGCGGATCCCTTGTTCTTGACACAAAGTATCAATTTTCTTGTTGAACCTGGACGCAAACAGATCTATGTCTGGGATCCCCCATCTTCGGCTTACTGCCAGGAAAATATCGGGGTGAAGGTAACATTCTCCCGGGAACAACTGCTGGTGACTCAAGTAGTCCGCCTGCCAATTTTCTATTAATGAAGACTGCCGATAGGCAAGATACATTGTTTTCTGCCAAAGATAAGATATAATTCACCTCTCTCTGGGCCGCATGACTTGTCATGCCCCCTTGGTGATTGATATAGACCACTGCTGTGGTATTGTCGGATTGGATCCTGACAGGACAATTCTGTAGCCTGAACATCCAGGCCCTCAGGGCCAAGCGCGCTGCCTGGATCTCTAGAATGTTGATGGGCAAGGTAATTTTTGATCTGGACTATTTCCCTTGGACAGTCGCTTCTTCCCAGACTGCTCCCTAACTCAAAGGGCTGGCATCTGCTGTACCATCTTCCAGGTAGCTGGTAGGAAAGATTTTCCCTTCTGCAGATTTTTGGTTATCAACCACCAACTGAGGCTCCTGTGCACCCTGGAGACAGACACATTGGGAAATCTAGAGCTTGGACCTACTTGTTCCAAGCCGACAAAATATTGTTTTGCCGCAGCCTCAAATGAAACTGAGAATAAGTAACGACCTTGAATGAAGCCACCATCTTTCCCAACAACCTCATGCAAAGTTGAATAGAAGGATTCTTCTTTACTATGACCATATGAATCAGTTCCTTTATGGCACTGATCTTTGCCTGGAGCAAGAATACCTTTTCTGGGATGTATCAATAATCAGACCCAAGTATTCCAATCCCCTTGATAGTTTTTTAAGGAGGATTTCTCTAGGTTGAGAATCCGAACTAGGTATTCCAGGTAGTTGACTGTAGATCATACTTTGGTCTAAGCGGGCTACCAACTGGTCTATCAAGAGCAGATGGTCTAGGTAAGCTATAATCGTTATACCTTAGGGCCTTAATCCGGCTACAGGAGGGACCAGACCTCTGTAAATACTCAAGGTGCAGTAACTAGACCGAAAAGGCAGAGCTACAAACTGAAAAAGAAGATTTTCTACCTCGAAATGTAGATAATTTTGGTGAGCGGAAAATCTAGGTACATGGAGGTATGCATCCCTGATGTCTATTGACGCCAAAAGTTCTCCACCTTGTAGGGTGGAGACCACTGTTTGTATTGACTCCATGCGGAAAGTGCGGATATTCAGAACCGGTTTAGATATTTGAGATCTAGAATGGGTCTGACATACTCATTTGGTTTTAGTACCATAAAAAGGTTGAAATAAAACCCCAATGCCTGCTCTTGCATGGGAACCACTAAGATCAATCTTTTGAGACAAAAGATGGTCCAATGTTTGGAAGAGAGACTTCTTTTCCTCTGGAGTCTGAGAAAACGAGGAGACAGGGACCTTCAGAACTCAAGTTTGTACCCTAGAGTTATTGAGGAAGTCACCCATCTGCAGACTACAACACCTGGCATTCCTAGGCAGTCCCCCATCCAGGTACTGTCCAGGCCTGACCCTGCTTAGCCTCTGAGATCAGATGAGATCAGGCGCTTTCAGGGTAATGTGGCCGTAGGCTCCGACACTCCTCCTGCCAGACCCTTGAGAACTGCGGAAGTCTTCCCCCCCACTCGAGCGAGTGGGGGGTGCCCCCTCATAAGGAGGCTTCAGTTTCCTTTTTGAACTTGGCGTCGTGACTGCCTGGAAGCAAATGCTCCTGGCACTGGAGAAGGAGCTTGTTTAAATGAAACACGTTTACTCCTCTTTCAAACTAGCAAAAGGATACTTTTTCCACTAAAAAATGTTTTGGACGTATTAATCCAAATCATCCCTAAACAGCTGTTCACCGTGAAAAGGAAAACTAGCCAGGAGCATTGCATGACACTTCGGCTGACCAATTTTTCAACCATAAGATTCTATGCTTATGCACCAGCCAAGCGTAAAGCGTGAGGCTTGAAGAATAGAACCTGTCATGGCATCTCTTGCCAAACATAATGCAGCTGGTAACTCGGCTAAATCCTGGGCCTGCTGATCAGGAATAACCTTGAGCACCTGTTCAGACTGGTTTTTCAAGGATTGACATACACCAATTGCTGGTAGCGCAGGTTGAGACATCAGAAAAAAAGTGGGGTTTTTTTTCAAGAGGAAATTCCAACTTTTTTATCCGTTGGATCCCTAAGCATTTGAGCATTGTCAAACGGACAAGTCAAACTTTCATTCGCAGAGGATATAGCAGCAACAATTGCTGGTATCTCCCACATCTTAATGAATTTTTCCTCCATAGGAAAAAGTGTTAAAACTTTATAGGAGGAAAAAAATATTTATCTGGGTGATCCCACTCAGAATATATAAGCCTTTTAAGCAATGAATGGACAGGAAAGGCATGCGCGGCTTGAGGAGGCTTTAGTGAACCCAAGCAAGAAAGTGAGCATATCAACCGACTCATTGAAGAGTAGCAAAAAAAGTGGAGTGGACAAATTCAATAAGAATTGCACCATCAATCTTTCAGATTGTGAAGCTGATCCCCCTGCATTTGACCCCTCAGAAGAGGAGTCATCAGCCTTCTCATGGTCCCCTAAGGGAAATCGCATTTTATCCCATTCTGGGATGCGATTAAAGCCGCTAGACAATCCCATCATGGCTTGAGGAAGACCCTCTTCAGTAATATGGACAGGGGCTGCAGTGTTGAAAATATTTGATAGCCCTGATCACTTACTCTGACCGGCCACCCCAGAACTCTCAGGGAAGGATGCCAATGTAGAGTGTTTAGAGCTTGCAGGAGTCCCTTTTAAGCCCTTTTTGGGGTGTTTCTACCCCCCCTTCTGACATAGCCCGATGCACAAATGCAGAGGGACTGCCAGAAGAAATCGCATCCACTGCTTGAGCAAATAGTCCAGCAACTGCCGCTGCTATTTAACGCTCAGCTTGATGCTTTTAGTAAATGTGCCAAAGGAATACCTGTGTCACCACTTACATGCCTCTTTGTAGCTTTTGTGTCTCTCCAACAGCTGCAGTCAGCAAAAAATAGAGTCTTTTAAAAGTACCCCCGTGTTGGACGTTGCTGCACACCAATGCGGTGCTAAACCACACCCACTCCGTGTTCCCACCGTGCCCTCCCCCTAATCGTTTCAAAAAAGAACGTTTTCCGTGCGAGCGTGGGCCTCCGATCCCACAGGATCGGCGTGTGTATAGGGGGAAGGCGGCAAGGAGGAGGGCTGTGACAAGCCGCCGTACAGGGGCGGTGGAAAACAAAGCGGCATCCGCCGATCGTTCTGCTTCTCCCTCTACTCAGAAAGAGGGGGAGAGCTTTTGTCCGGGTGGGGGGTGTTTTTAGAGAAAAATCCCCCCCCAACAGCTTACCGGAGTCCTGTGACTGCTAGCAGGAGAGAGGTCTGTCAGCGTCTGCTGACACAGCATGATCTGAGAAAGCATGACAAGGTACGTGCTCTATACAGCCCCCAGTGGTGACTTTTAGGCATGACAACATTTACTTTTTAAAGGAGACAATTCACAAGAACTTTAAAATTCTTTAGAAGTCTCCACTTACCTTTCCCACCGCAGGGTTTTCTGTGGTAAAACCAACAGACCTCATTTCCACCTCTCACAGTGGGCTCCGTTTAAAAAACCTTCAGGAACTGGAGAGCCCTTTTTATCGGGGGATCCGCACTCCTGGACCCGTAGAACACCCCGCCAGAAAAAACTTGAGGCTGAAAAAACCAAAAGCACTGAATCCCGAGGTCTAGCTCTCTAGAAAGAGAGGCGGTATGGGCTAAACCTCGTTTCTTCCGCCACGAGGCCCGGGTACCATTCAATTCGGCCTAAAAAGACACTTTGAATGGATCCAGCTGCATAGCTAGCCCCAGCAAGGATTGCACCAGTGGAGCTCAGCACAGCACATCTTTACTCGTGACCAACACCTTAGACACTGGCAAAAAAACTGAGGTACTCCCAGTAGTGGGAGGGGTTATATAGGGAGTGGACTTCCTGTCTTAGGGTGTGCCATCACCTGAAGGTGGCCTATAACCCACATAGTAATTGCTATGATTCTGTGTCCCATGATGTACGATTAAGAAATGCTTACACTGGACCAATCATACATTTTTTACCTGGCGTGATCGAGCGGGTTTGCTGTTAGCACATAAACTTGCCCCTAAACATACGCATACAGCCCTCCAGAAAATTAGACTCTCAGGAGGTTCCCTCTCTCAAAACCCCCAAAAGACCCTTCAGGAATTTCAGGAAATCTATGCCAAACTATACAACCCACCTCAGGGCCCTAATTCTTCTTCCCTTAGTTGTTTCCTCAGTCATTTATCTCTGCCATCTCTCACTGAATCTCATAGGGAATTTATGGACAACCTATTACAGGTGAAGAAATTCACAGTACTATTAAGACGTTGTCATTGCATAAATCACCTGGTCCTGACGGGCTTCCCAGTAGTTACTATAAACGTTCTCCAAACAATTGGCTCCTCATATGGCTCTCTATTTTTAATTCTTTGGAGGTGAAGTCCCTCTTGATGAAAATAGGGCGTACATTAGCGTCATTCCCAAACCGAACAAGGACTCCACTGACATTCTTAATTACCGCCCCTTTATCCTTGATTAATTGTGATCTCAAGATTCTGACAAAACTTCTAACTTTGCGTCTGGGTACATTTTTAGCGCAATATATGCATAAAGACCAATCCGGATTTATAACTGAACACCAAATGTTAGACCAGATCCGTCGGTCTATAGCATTCATTTCTGCAGTATGCTCCAAGTGGGATTCCCCTTTGTCTAGGCCTGGGAATTATTGCTTCTTTCATTGGACCTTCACAATGCCTTTGATAGTTTAAATTGGGACCACTTATTTACCACTTTGGAGGCCTTGGGATTTGGCTCTACTTTTATTTCACTCATAAAAATGATTTATAGCAATCCATCGGCCCAGGTTTCCATTAAGGGTTATAGGTCGTTGTCATTTTCTATCCGACGCGGAACAAGACAAGGCTGTGCACTTTCCCCATTGCTGTTCACATTAGCGATTGAACCTTTAGCTATAGCAATTAGAGCTCATCCTAGTATACATGGTATAAGATGTGGGCAACAGGAGCATAAATGCTCCTTTTTTGCTGATGACGTCCTCATGTATGTTGCTAATCCTCAAACTACCCTGTCTAATTTGCTAACACTGTTACATCAAATTTCCCAGATCTTAGGCCTTTCCATGAATACCCAAAAAATAACGGCCCTTAATATTTCTTTACCTCTCTCAGCGGTTCAGACCTTACGAAATACTTATATTTTTCAATGGGCATTAAGCTCCCTTCCAGATTTAGGCATCCATTTGACTCCTTCGATCGACACTCTTTATTGGGCTAAATATCCCCCACTTTTTCGTTGACTTTGAGAAGATCTTGATCTCTGATCAATTGGCAGTTTATCTCTTATCTTGGTTTGGCAGAATCAACTCAGTTAAAATGACATTTCTACCCAAGATACTTTAATATTTTAGAACTTTACAAATGGTTGTTCCCTTGGGAGATCTACAACGTTTACAATAGGAAGGCCTTCGCTTTATTAGGGGTAATGAAAAACCTAGAATAAATAAATTGATGTTGTATGTTTCAAAACTGAGTGCTGGGCTTGGCGTTCCTAATTTACAGGCCTACTATGAAGCGGCCCAAATAACTCAACTTTCCTACACAATGGCCAAGGGATCTACACACCTCTGGGTCTCTATTGAAGCCCTCTCGGGCCACCCTTTTGCCATTGGGTCTCTAATGTGGCTTCCTAGCTGTCTTCACCCCCCGATTCTGTGTCCTACCTTGTCTCGTTCACTAGCAGTTTGGGATGGAGTGAAACATCGAAAACCCCTGTCATCTCCACATACCCCTTGTTCTGCAACCCTGATTTTTCCCCCCCCGGACTGACTCCGATGCTATTCCTATGGTGGCTCAACAAGGGGCTCTTTAGAATAGGTGACTACCTCAACGGGGATCAACCATTGCAATATTTTAAGGATATGTTGCACAGGCCCTCTAGTGAAATATTTTGGTACAAACAGCTTATCTCTTTTGTATGCTCTAAACTTAATCTGCTAGCAGGGCCCCTTACACTAATAGATTTTGAATTATCTTGTCAAAAGAAAGGTCTTTTACGGGGTCGGGTATCTGCGGTGTACGCCACTGTTACTGACACGACTACTAAGCTCCATTATATGACTCAGTGGGAATGGGACTTAAATACCATTTTTGAACTGTGTGACTGGCAAGATATTGCCTATGCTTTTTCCAAAGTATCTATTAACACACTTATTGAGGCAAACTATAAAACACTCCTACGTTGGTATTTGGTCCTGACTAGAGTTGCGAGGAGGCATCCGTCTACATCCCCTATTTGCTTTCGGTGTTGTGGCCAGATGGGTACAGTGTACTATGTTTGGTGGCAGTGCCCTGTAGTCTCCAGATTTTGGATCAGATTAGATATTTTTAGCAACTAGAATAACTATTGCTAAACATTGGAAGCAGTCGACGATTCTCCTTGAATACATGAAGAATAAACTTAATTGGATCATGGTTAATGATAGACTTACCTGTATTCTTCGTAACTCTACTAAGAAATTTGATGCGACATGGGACCCATGGATACGATACTTATCTGTAAACTAATGAGTTTCTGGCTGGCCCTGTCTTCTCTTTTCTTCCTTTCTCCTCTTTCTCTCTTTCTTTTCATTGATCTACCCTGTTTTCTCTCCTTTTCTCCTTATGCCGCGTACACACGGTCGGACTTTTCAGCTACAAAAGTCCGACAGCCTGTCCAACAGACTTCCGGAGGACTTTCGGCAGACTTGCGGCGGACTTGTGGCAGACTTTCTAACGAACGGACTTGCCTACACACGACCACACAAAAGTCCGATGGATTCGTACGTGATGACGTACACCAGACTAAAATAAGGAAGTTCATAGCCAGTAGCCAATAGCTGCCCTAGCGTGGGTTTTTGTCCGTCGGACTAGCACACAGACGAGCGGATTTCGGGGTCCGTCGTAGTTACGACGTAAAGATTTGAAGCATGTTTCAAATCTAAAGTACGTCGGATTTGAGGCTAAAAAAGTACGTTGAAAGTCCGGAGAAGCCCACACACGATCGGATTACCAGCCAGCTTTAGTCCGTCAGCGTCCGTTGGACTTTTGTAGACGAAAAGTCCGACCGTGTGTACGCGGCTTTACATTTTTTTCTTTGTGTTTGATTAATTTCTCCAATAAAAGCGAGATGTACTGATAGAACACATAGTTCTATGCTGATGATACTCTCAGGAAGGTACACAGGGGGTCACCTTTCTATTGGTCCCCTTTTTTTTCTTTTTTCTCTCTCTGTCCCACCCCCAACCCCCCTCCCCCCTTTTCTTTTTTTTTCTTTCCCTCCTGTTCCCTGCCCCCTACGTTTTTTACAGTGATGTAATCATTACCAGTTTCACATACCATGATGGCCTGATGGGACATCGCTCAATCAATCCCTAGTGGATTGGACATATCCCTCAACCCTATTGGTAATAATTGTATTTTAATATACAGTTTTCTTGTCTTTACTAGTATCTCTACTGAGAATGTTTGTTTATTGTTGGGTTCCCCGTGTTTTACATTAGGAAGTTTTATGTCTATGCATATTTTAGGGGAGAATACTCTTGTGTTTATGTACGGTTTTACACCAATTTGAATAATTGGTGTAATTATATATACTTATTACAATATTGTGCAAAGATTGTGCTTTCTATGACATTGTGTTTCTACTTTAATAAAAACATTGAAATCTAAAAAATGCCTTTTTAGACTGATGTCATATATGGACCTCCATGTCTAGGTTGTTTAATGTTTTCCCACAAGATGGTGGTAGAGTGATACAAAACATTCGTTACTGTATATAGTGTGCCTCAAATGGTAATATGCAATCTGTCTTCTGGACACTAAGTGGAAGTATTGAACCATAATTTCATGATAATGTAAGGATGTAGAATTTTCACTAAATCTCTGTTGTATTTTTGTGATTCTGTAGGATGTGGTGGACTGCAGTCAGCCTAATGCCGCGTACACACGAGCGAACTTTACGGCAGACTTGGTCCGGCGGACTTTTCAACGGACTTTCAGAATGAATGGACTTGCCTACAACGATCAACCAAAGTCCGATGGATTCGTACGTGATGACGTACGACCGGACTAAAACAAGGAAGTTCATAGCCAGTAGCCAATAGCTGCCCTAGCGTTGGTTTTTGTCCGTCGGACTAGCATACAGACGAGCGGACTTTTCGACCGGACTCGAGTCCGTCGGAAAGATTTGAAACATGTTTCATTTGTTTCAGGTCCGTCTAACTTTTGGGGAAAAAAAATTGTCTGACCGACTCCGGTCCACCAGACCAAGTCTGCCGTAAAGTCCGCTTGTGTGTACACGGCATAACTATACCTCAGCAGAAGCGATGTCTAAGCATAAAATGTACTCTTTTTTTTCCCCTTCTACTTGCAGTTTGAACTTGCTCCAGTTGCACTGGTGGGAACGTTTGGATTGAACCCATCCACACCCAGAATTTGAGCTAGTCAAGAGAGGAGTTTCCATCCTTGTATGCCTTCACCAGACCATGTTGAGGCTGTAGAGAAAGAAGCTGGTTGTTGCTGCTGCTGATAAAGAATGATGCAGATTGGAGTCCCCTGTTACCTAGGTCTCCCTGTTTTGGTGGTGCAGCCATTGTCACTAAGGTGGCAGAAAGGCATTAAAAGGAGTGTGAGGGTTCTCTGAGAGAGTAGGAAAACCAAAGAAGGAGAATAATTGAGTTCTGGTGTTTTTCCTTAAAGGGGAATATTGAGTTCATCGGGCTCTTTAATGGCACTATAGTTGAGTAAAACTACCATATGGCAAGAATCGTGAGTACTGCAGCACCCCTCCTGGCATACCAGACAATGAGACAACTTATGGTTTAACTTTCATGCACCAATTGTACTTTACCACATTCTGGGAAAACAGTTCTATGGAATTCATTGACTGTTTATTCACATGTTAAATTATGCAAAAAGAAGCTACTGACTTAAGAAAGACATACTAACCAGTAGGTTCAGCGTTTTATAATACCAAAGAAAATGAATAAGCTAATGCACTGCTTAGAACCCAACCATCTTAATGGGACACATAAGAGGGTCAGGAGAGTGGTACACCTAAAGCGCTACACCTAGATGGAGGCGCACTCTTATGTTTGTTTTTTTATACGTACATTAGGATCTCAAGACCTAATCTGAGAGGAGCTGCATCCACTTCACCTGGTGTTCCCTACCACTCTCCTGACCCTCTTATGTGCCCCTTTAAATGATGGTTGGGTTCTAGTCATTTTCTTTGATATCATATCTTTCTTGAGAACTATGTGCCACAGACAATGGACCCTGAAACCAGGGACACTGAGTTTTTGAACACTATTGAGCATACCAAAAGACTGAATGAGATTTTATTGTTATTACTCTTTTCAATAAATTGCTACACCTAAATGGAAGCACTCTCTTATGTAGTTTATAGGTCCAGCACTTTATTACTAGCACCAGAAGTCTTCACTGCTTGTTAGGTTTAGGAGCTGATTGTCACTTTCTGATGATTCCAGCCTGCTTCCCACTGCATATGCACAAGAAGATCAGTTGGCTGGGATTGACTGGTCCTTGGATGTGTAACATTAACTCAAGTGGCTGGAGGCGGGGAAGGGTTTATGGGCCTAGCGTAACTGGGCTAGGCAAGATTGAGAAAGTGGAAGCAAGTACCTGCTGAAAACTTACTTCACCCCCACATCCCCACCAAAAGAAAAATGCGAAATAAGTAATGGGGAGGTGGGAGGGTTAGAAGCATGTTATGGGAAGTTTGTGAGTGAAGGTCAGCTTTCAGCTAATGGTACCTCTGGGACCTGGTTCAAGTCAGGAATGAGTGGTGGCCTAGTAAAGATGGTCCAGCCGCTTGGTGCACATGCGTGGTGATCTGCTCCCCCATGTGTTAAGGCCTCTTGCAAGTGTGTAACATGTGATTCCTCACACAGCCCAAGGGCAATTTTGTGAGGAACCTGTGAAATGTATCAAGCTAGAGGGGTGGTTACTGGGGTCTCAGACCCAGCGTTTGATATAGTCCTCCGCGCTGGAGCTGGCTTAACAAGCCGAAGATAGAGGGCACTATATACATACCTTGTTTTTCTCTGCCTTGTTCAAAATCAGCTAGGAGAAGAGACTTTCGTCTGGTTATCCCTGTGACGACAGACAGAGACAAAATTTGTTTTGGAGAAAGAGAAATTGATTGACACAGGAGAACAGATGGATCCTCATGGTAATCTATTGTTATGCACCATATCAGAGTACAAAAACCTGGGGATTCCCTGGGGGCAGTGTGGAAAATTGGCCACTGTGAGAGCATGGGGTAGGTGTGGAGCTTGCAGAAAACATTTGCTGACTCTACTGCCAGACATGCAATGCAGTTTACCGTGTGGTTTGGGCCTCTAGACATACCTATGAAGTGAACACTGCTACAGCTTCACTAGTGTATGAAAAATCATCCACAACCATCATATCCCCTGTGGTTGTTCCGACGACCATGTTTGATGAACCCTGACAAAGAGTAACACATCCTATGGTAGATACCTCCAAAGATAATAGTGAGACTTCTGGGGTAGGATGCAGGATTACAGTTAACCCCAACCATGAATTAGGCCCCCGAGCTGGAGAAAACTGAGTTAGTCATTTCTAGTTCAGAGCAGCATAAGGACAAAGCTCTGTCCCCTGAGAATATGAACTGGCAGGAACGTCAGTAGACAGTGACCCTAGAGGAGAGGTAGAATTATTTTGAACTGCCCGGTACTATTTTATTTCAATGAGCCCTGTTCACACCAAATACGACTTTAAAATTGTGTGACTTCACTTTAAATCGCACGATTTCAAAGGCGCAAATCAGTGTGACTTCTGGTGCAACTTGTCTGACATCTGTGCGACTTCATGTCACAGATGTCTTTGCAAGTGTAGCGCTGTTAGATTTTTCAATCTACTGCTTATAGGTAAATTTAGTGGGTTATCTGTTCATACATAGTCAGATTTGTCTCTGTTCCAGCTTGGCTGAGTTGCATGTAGTTTCACACTGTGCCTGTGGGTGTCGTTGACACCATGGGTCGGTTTTGGAAAGGCAACACGCTGAAGTGTATGAGTGCTCCTCTGTCCCAGAGATAACTCGTGGAGGTGGTCCTCCGAGTTGCATTCTGGGAGAGGGTATTTATGGGACAGACGCCATGTTCTAGGGTTTTTTTTCGTTCCACCTGCTGGCCCTCCTGGTCGACAGGTATGTGTTAGGAGTACTACCGCGTGGTCCTCCGACCGCGAGGCCCATGCTGCTGCAGCGTGTGGGTGGGCCCAGAAGCCTGTCTGAGGCCTACCACAATGGCAGGGGAATGGTCCTGGGCTGTCTGTCCTACCGGAAGAAGCTGGACAACTGAGAAGGTCCCAGGGGAGGACCCGTCATGGAAGGATCATGCAGAGTGCTGGTCTGGAGAGGGGCCTGGTGACTCAGTTGGAGGACGTATCCTAAAGTTATCCTACCGCATAGTACTGCCGGGTCGGCTTAAAGGTTCTAGTGCTGTGTTTGCTATCCATCGTAAACCATTACATCCTGTGGCAGAGGATCGTACGGGTTTCTATTCCATTCAAGTCTGTGGCAGAGACTTTTGTTCGTGCTGCGTACTGGCTACTAGGTTAGTGAGAGCAACCTATCCAGGCGGGCAAAGATTCAACTCTAAGAGGAAAGTACATTCATCTACAAGATTCAGATTTCTAATACTACACTAAGAAAAGGTATTTGAACTTCCCTGCAACTCTTCTTCTACCTCTTTCCTGCTACTTCCTTCAGTTACGTTTATTAAAGCATTGGAAAAGATACTCAAGTGTCCGGTGCCTACATTGTCTGGTATTAAATTCAACGGGACCCTAGACCCGGGTTCTGGTGAAATTGAGGTAACGAAGGTGAAGGTAACAGCCCGCTTTAAACCAGCAGCTCCACCGAGAGTTTTTGCTACACAAGTCACATCTGAAATCGGCAAAAATAGTGCAAGAACTTCTTTTTCATATCCATGCGCTACTGCAAAGTTGGTGTCGCATGAATTTGAACAGTTCCCTTGCCGACAATAGTGTGCAACTTTTCTTGCAATTTGGACCTGTCAAATCGCATGATAAGTTGCACCGTTGTGAGTGGGGACTAAGGGTGCTGGGAAAAATCCATGTATGGTAAAGCTGTATGAGCCCTGTAGACCTAGTGTCTCCCCCCCAAGTACTCCAGATTGCAGAGATTTTCTTTACAAAGATGACCTTGGAAGTCTGTGTGACGCCAGGGATGAGAAATGTTTCTAACATGACAGGTCTCTTCTTGGTACAACACATTGGGGGTTATTTAAGAAAAGGCAAATCCACTTTGCACTACAAGTGCAAACTACAAGTGCAAAGTGCACTTGAAAGTGCATTTGGAATTACAGTCGCTGTAGATCTGAGGGGGACATGCAAGGAAAATAAAAAACAGCATTTTATCTTGCACATGATTGGATGATAAAGTCAGCAGAGCTTCCCCTCATTTCAGATCTACCCCTCAGATTTACAGTGACTGCACTTCCAAGTGCACTTTCAGTGCAATTTCAACTGCTGTGTGAATTGTCCCACAGCCTCCTGGACCTGTGACATGTCCAAGAAGGTTGCGGGGAGGGAGTGGGGCAAACATCCAATGGAATCACCAAGGTGAAGCCACTGGAAGTGGTAAGTGGGTACCTGTCAAAACTAGGTACCAGCTTTAATTTACATTTTAAAAACAGGCTGAAATGTAACTTACACTTTATTGTACAGAATTTGACCAACACAGAAGGGAGTCTGAAGCAGAATTATCTATAGAAAAGATAAGCATTTCATCACTTCTATTGTTCTTTATTTATTAATTATACCAAGACTGTTAAAAAAAAAATTTGCATACAGGTTCACTGTAAATTTGTAAACTTTTATATATATATACCGTATATAAAAAAAAGCTAAACGAAGAAAATAAATAGTACCAGTTAAGAGACATATGTAGTAGCTCATTCTTTCTCATACTATATATATATATATATATATATATATATATATATATATATATAAATATATATATATACACACACAGTATAATGCTAGTGCTTTATTTACATTCAGAATAATCTGCTTCCTATTTTCACATGTCTGTTTTCACAAGAATTATGAGCTCAATATTGCTGACTATTGGAACTTCGATGTACAGTATTTGTATTGTTTGTAGTTTCCTTCAAAAAAGGTTTTACGCTAATATACTATAAATAGTTTCTCATGGTAAGTATCTTTTCTTGCTTATTATAAAGTTTTATCAAATGGAAAATGTTGATAGCATGCACAGGAAATAACCTAGTAGAGATTATTGTGTATATTGGGCAAAGGGAGTATGGCTTATTCTTATCTTAATTCTGTTCAGACTGTTGAAAAGTGTTTGTGTAGTATAGTTGTTTTGATTGCTATTAGATAATGAAGCACGCTTCTATATAAGCACAAATGTTGTATCCCAATATATACACATTTGAAACAAACCTATACTATGTCCATATGAGATAAAATAGCCGTGCCATAACATGTTTTCTCCTATCTTCTACCCCTACCCTCGATCTGCTGTTGTAACTCTATCAAGTTACACATGAATTGTTGTTTGTTTGCCCTTAAAGGCAAATATGTCTTTTATTGATTTTACAAAAAGACAAAATTACAAAACAGATATATAAGTCTGTACAAGAACATAGTCATACAAACATAGATGTGGGCAGTGCCCCAGGTGCGCAATTACAATGGGTGGTTAAGTATATATAGTATGTAGCTAAACTGTACAAAAAATAAAACAGAACAATAGGAAATACTCAAACCAAATGTACCACATTACATACAGCAGATACCAATAAAAAGGAAAGATGTGCAAAAATAACCTGTATCAATTATAGGGGCCTAAGGTATCAAAAGGTCAACAAAAGTGTTCACCAGGGCGCCATAACCCCCTCCCAAAAAAAAAAAAAAAAAAAAGGAGATATAGAAAGAAAGAGAAATAAATAAAGAAATACAAAAAAAAAGTAAAAAGTAGTAAAACTGAAAAAATAAAGAATGTAGGGGGTGGGGACAGGTGTATAAAGAAACCTGCAAGATAAACTCTCATCCAGCTATAAGAAATACTGAGCTGCATGATGGGGTGGTAAAACAAAAGCAGCCCCAGAGAAGTGGTCTATAATCAAAGGGACATGTCCTCACCTTCAATCATCTCCTGGGGCCCCATCAGAAAGTGGGAAAAAAGAACGAATGTCATCTGAGGAGGAAAAATGGATCCATATGAACCAAAGAGTCTTAAATTTGTGAAATGATTTAGAGTCCAAAGCTAACATTTGCTTTATTCGCATAATATTGTTTAAGGTAGCTATCCATAAGGTAATAGGAGGAGTATTGGTTGACTTCCAAAGCTGAGGGATAAGTTGTCTGGCTGCAGATTAAAAAATGACAAATTATGTCTTTTGAGATGTAATGGAGCCTGGTAAAATGGAAAACAAAGCTATTTTGGTGGGTAGGTGTTAAAGATCGGTCATAGATCCTGTTATATATTGCAAAAACCATTGACCAGAAGGGTTTAATCCTCAGCTAGTCCCACCAAATATGTAAGTAAGAACCTCTCTCATGACCACAGCACCAGCATGGATGAGAAGGCTCGATGGAGAGTCAGTGGATCCCCATACCACCGTAAAATAATCTTAAAATTTTTCTCCTGAGCATGGCTGAATATGGTAGATTTATGAGTAAACAGAAAGGAAGTCTGCCAGTCAGCATGTGAAAATTCACAACCCAGTTCAGTGGACCACCTTCTGTTAGTTTGTCTTTAACCACTTCAATACCAGACACTTTTACCCCCTTCCTGCCCAGGCCAATTTTCAGCTTTCAGTGCTATCGCAATTTGAATAACAATTGCGTGGTCATGCAACAATGTACACAGACATTTTTATCATTTTTTTCACACAAATACAGCTTTCTTTTGGTGGTATTTAATCACCACTTATTTATTTTGTGTTTTTTGCTAAATAAACAAAAAAAGAAAACATTTTGAAGAAAAACACGGTTTTCTTAGTTTCTGTTATACAATTTTGCAAATATATAATCTAGCTTCATAAATTCAGGTCAACATGTCTGCTACATTTCCTTAGCAAAAATTACCCTAATCAGAGTATATTATACTATTATTATTAGTATATATATATTTATATATCTATCTATCTATCTATCTATCTATCTATCTATCTATCTATCTATCTATCTATCTATCTATCTATCTATCTATCTATCTATCTATCTATCTATCTATCTATCTATCTATCTATCTAATCCTGATGTACTGATATCTCATTTCTCATTTCTCATAACCCCAAAACACCAGGACAGTACATACCCCCACATGACCCCTTTTTGGAAAGTAGACAGTCCAAGGTATTTAGTAAGAGGCATGGCAAGTTTTTTGAGTTGCAACTTTTTGTCACTTTTTTTGGAAAATGGAAATTTAAATTTTTTTATTATGTTTTTCCTTTTTAATGATTTTTTTCTTGTCACATATGTTTATTGGATTTGAACATATAGGATGTTAACAAGCAACAACCAACAGATACATTTGTACAAAGGAGTTTGGGAAAGCATCCAGTTTCAACCATTTAGAAAGTGTCAGTAAGAATAATTGATACAACAGTAAAATACACTGGGAGTCCAGTAGGTAATCAGTTGAATCCTGTGGGAATAGAAATCAAAAGACAAAAAGAAGGGAGGATGCTTATGAGTACAAATTAGCATACTAGTAGCTAAAAGTATTGCAGTCCAGGTATAAACCAATGAAGCTGATGCAGGTATTTGCATTAAAGAAAACAACAAAACTGGATAAATACAGAAAACATTAACGGCTAAAAAGAACATTTTTTTAACACACTGTGACCAGAGCAATACAGTGTTACCATGGTAACACTGTACTACTCTGGGGAAGTGACCAGGATTTTTTTTTACACATTATGATTGCTTATACCTGTGAATTTCATTGGTATAAGCAACCATTTTTACTGAATAAAACTGTATCATTCAAAAATAAATAAAACTGTCCCACGGAGTCTTCTTCTTCTCGCGCTCTGACAGACTGAAAAAAAAAAACACGCACGCCGCCTACGATCTGCCTGACGTATGATCTGTCTCCATGGGAGGCACCCAGCATAATGACTGGCCGCTCTCAGGTGACAGCTCTGTTATAACTGAGGGCAGGGCCACACGATGACGTCGCCTGGTGACCCCGCCCCCCTCTGACGCACAGGGACATCCCTATGGCTTTCCCGTAGTGTCAGAGGGGGCGGGCCATCCGGTTACGTAACCGAGTGACCTCGCCCCCCCTGACGCTACAGGGAAGCCATAGGGATGCCCCTGTGTGTCAGAGGGGGCGGGGTCACCCAGCGACGTCATCGTGTGGCCCCACCCTGATTTATAAAAGAGCTGTCACCTGAGAGCGGCCGGTCATTGGGTGCCTCCCATGGAGACAGATTGTAGGAAGGGTGCGGCTTTTTTTTTTTTTCTTTTTCAGTCCGTCGGAGCGCGAGAAGAAGACTCAGTGGGACAGTTTTATTTTTTCATTTTTTAATAAAGGACTTGTCCCCAGGCGTGTATTGTGTTTTTTTTACCATTTTCACATTTTTTGTGAAATGGTAGGGGTACATTTGTACCCCGTTACCATTTCACATAGGGGGGCTGGGATCTGGGGGTCCCCTTGTTAAAGGGGGATTCCAGATTCCGATAAGCCCCCCGCCCGCAGACCCCCACAACTACTGGGCAAGGGTTGTGGGGGTGAGGCCCTTCTCCCCATCAACATGAGGACAAGGTGCTTTGGGGGCTACCCCAAAGCACCCTCCTAATTTGGAGGGAATGTGGCCTGGTACAGTTCAGGGGGGTCACTCTCTCGTCCCCCCTCTTTTCCTGCGGCCTGCCAGGTTGCGTGCTCGGATAAGGGTCTGGTATGGATTTTTGAGGGGACCCCACGCCATTTTTTTTTATTTTGGGGCGGGGTTCCCCTTAAAGTCCATACCAGACCTGAAGGGTCTGGTATGCATTTTGAGGGGGACCCCCACGCCATTTTTTTTAAATTTTGGTGCGGGGTTCCCCTTAATATCCATACCAGACCGAAGGGTCTGGTATTGAATTTGGGGGGACCCCCACGCATTTTTTTTTTTAAATTTTGGTTCGGGGTTCCCATGTGGGAGAATCCCATGCCGTTTTTATCAATGAACTTTTATGTGTATTGCCGGGACCGACAATTCATTATAACCGCAAGTACTTTTAAATGACTTTTTTTCCTTTAGAAATGTCATTTTGCCACGGGAAACATGCGCCACTTTACAGGCATACTATAGACACCCCCAAGTACGAAATTTAAAGGAATATTACACTTTTATTGTTTCACTTTTTTTTCACATTATTAAAATCACTGCTCCCGAAAAAACGGCCATTTTTAAAGCTTTTTTTTTGCATTGATACATGTCCCCTGAGGCAGGACCCAGGTCCAGAAAAAACTTTTTATGACAATACCATGCATATAAGCCTTTTATTAGCACTTTTGATTTCTCCCATAGACTTTTAAAGGGTGTTCCGCGGATTTCGAATTTGCCGCGAACACCCCAAATTGTTCGCTATTAGGCGAACAGGCGAACACCCGATGTTCAAGTTGAACTTACGTTCGACTCGAACATCGGGACCATCCCTACTCCTGACCCCTGCACTGTATTCTCTATGTATATTATAACCCTTCACTGCATTTGCTATGTTGTACATTAGACCTCTGAGCCCTGAAATAAATTAAGTTGGATGACAGAGTAGTAATCATTTATTTATACAGGACTTTTGCCACCTACAAAAACCTATAACCCTTTGGCAACAACATGTTTCAAAGTATTCACCATAACTGTAATATTTTCTAAATATTTATGTAAAATGTGTTTGCAGTATAATTGGTCTTTATTACTGTATTCTCTGCAAAATAGAATGGAAATTACTGTAGTAATTGGTGCTACTACAGTTTTAGCTGTGATCTTCCAGGTCAGGTTGGGATTCTGTTCAAGTGACTTCCCCTCTGTACACCCACATAGTTGCCAACATTTCCCCAAAAATTTTTTTGCAGAAAGCCAGTGTACGCAGAGTAGTATGTTAATTAGGAGCGGGGCCTTCATTTTGTGGGATTGATCAATGTGTAAAAAATTGTGGTGAAAATGGGTGTGGTTTAAATTATGCTAAATATTGGGCTTGGCTTAAAGAGAGTGTGGTTAAATAGAGTCTGTTTACATCCACCTGTCCATAGGGATGCATGGACCTTCCCATCAGGTCCAATTGAAACTGATAGGCAGACCTGATGGGACCCGCTGTGTGAAAGGGGCATGTGTGAATGGTGTCAGCAAAGAGTGACTGTGAGAAAATGGGTTTAAAACTGCACTGCGCAATTTCTCACAGTCAGGACAGTGCTACATGTAAAAAGGAGAGACCATCTTTGTCAGCTAACAACATTTTTTTACTTCTATCTAAAAGTCTAAAAGATAGAAGTAAAAGAGTGCTGTTAGCTGACATGTAGCACTGTCCTGACTGTGAGGAATTGGCCAGTGCAGGTTTAAACCCAGATTCTCACATTCCAGTGAAAAAAAACCCTTTACCCTTAAAGCCCCCTTTACTATCAGAGCTCTCCTTTACCATCAGTGCAGCTTCATCAGTGCAGTCTCATCAGTGCAGCTTCATCTGTGCAGTCTCATCAGTGCCCATCAGTGCAGTCATATCAGTGCAACATCATCAGTGCCCATCAGTGCAGCCTCATCAGTGCAGCCTCATCAGTGCCTATTAGTGTAGTCTCATCAGTGCCCATCAGTGCAGTCTCATCAACACCCAACAGTGCAGCCTCATGAGTCCCATCTCATCAGGGCAGCCTCATCAGTGCAGTCTATCAGTGCCCAGGTCAGGGTTTCTCTACTATCCTGACCTAGTGAGGAGAAGGACCTGCCTGGTCCTGGCCAGCCAAGCTTCGCTCACCATCCGCTGGCTCACCAGTGCTTCCGGCTCCCACTCTGGCATCAACTGCCTCTCCACGTGTGATCCGCTCTAGGCGGGATGGCGTGATAGCCCTCAGCTAGCTATCCCCCGCTTCCTATTATTGACTAATCGGAGGAGGTAAAGGGAGGATCATCTGAAAGCTTAACTATGTCAGTGCCAAAAGACCCAATGTCTGTGACGGAGCCTGATTTTTAGGATTTTGCCAGGGACAAGCTCAGACCAGGACATCAGTCTGATTTCCAGGACTGTCCTGGGCAAACCAGGACTGTTGGCAACTATGTACTGACCACAGGGTGTCTCTGGCTCAGCACTGCCTCTATTCATACAACGTAGAACATCTTTTCTTTTTTCAATAAATACAAGACATTCTCTGATTGGAGATGGGGACGAGGGATGGTGACAACAGATCTTCACCTCATTCAATCAGAGAACACCTTGTATTCATTGATAAAAAATACAAGTGTGAACTGACCAACCCCCCTAGTTCAGTGGGCAGAGGGGAAGCCGCTCGCAGAGCGCCCAGAAGATTGCACTGTCACTGTGGTAGCTGCAACTACTGTAATGATTATCAGCTTCCCCAGTGACCCCTTAGGTAGATGAGCTATGCATACTTACTTACATTGAGCCAAGCTGAACCAATATACTCTAAGTATTCAATACACATACAGATTCCTGGAGTACAGCTATAAACATTCTGGTTCTAGAACATCATTCCAATCTCAACGCAGAATGCTTCTTATAAAATCCATAGAGGCCAGGAAAGTTTCTACCTACTTATGTATTTATTTCCTGTACTTATAGCACTGAAATATTACACAGTACCTTAAAAAGTATTCACATCTGTATTCATACCCTTGTTGCTGAATAAAAAAAAAAAAAGGGTTAAGGGGAATGCAAAAAATATCTGACCGAAACAAAAAGGATCACAAAGCCGCCAAGTAAACTCCCAAGTCCTGAAAGAGTAATGTTCGGTAGGGTTCTGCTAAATATTGTTTTTTTTGTGCTGAAGATATATTTGATCTTTTTTGCCTATCTTATATACATTTCTTAATGACTTCCGATAAGAGACAGTCCCATTGGAGTGTATGCTTTATTTACTCTAAAATAAAACATTTGTCAGATACTTTTACTTTCTGAAAAGCATCTGGAAAATATATTTCATTATACAGCCATTCCAACGTCAGCTATATGCACATGTATAATATTTCAGTTCTGAGTAGCTTGTGGAGCTAAGGTGCCCAGTGTAGAGAGAATGGCACACACAGAGACCAAGTAGAGTTATCAGTTCTTGTATATGGAAGAGTAGTATAGATGGAAAATTACAAGAGTACTTGCAGCAATACACTTGGTATCACTAGTATTAGCATTTGAAGTAACAGGTGCAGTAACACTCCCAGTAACAGGTGCAGTAACACTCCCAGTAAAAGGGGCAGTAACACTTGATGAAACAGTCAGCAACTGGCATGATTAATGTTTCACTCTGTCACAGAACAGTCCCTGGAGCCTGGTACACACTTTACGTTTTTTTTGGCTGCCAGCACTGATCAGGTGCCGATCAGATGCTGGTTTTCCAGCATGCCCATTAGACAGAAGCTGGATGTTTGGCCGATTTCTGTAGGACAGGCTAATGAAGGGCTGCTGTTGCCTACCTGACAGGGCCCTGCTCCCTCCCCCCACCTCCCAGATAATATAAATTTATATTTTTGCTAAAAATACAATAACATCATTATTACAGTGCCTTGAAAAAGTATTCACACCCCTTGAAATTTTCCACATTTTGTCATGTAACAACCAAAAACATAAATGTATTTTATTGGGATTTTATGTGAAAGACCAACACAAAGTGACACATAATTGTAAAGTGGATGGAAAATGATAAATGTTTTTAAAAATTTGTAACAATTAAATATCTGAAAAGTGTGACATGCATTTGTATTCAGCCCCCCTGAGTCAATACTTTGAAGAACCACCTTTCACTGCAATTACAGCTGCAAATCTTTTGGGGTATGTCTCTACCAGCTTTGCAAAATAGCTCAAGCTCTGTCAGATTGGATAGAGAGCATCTGTGAACAGCAATTTTCAAGTCTTGCCACAGATTCTCAATTGGATTTAGGTCTGGACTTTGACTGGGCCATTCTAACACATGAATATGCTTTGATCTAAACCATTTAATTGTAGCTCTGGCTGTATGTTTAGGGTCGTTGTCCTGCTGGAAGGTGAACCTCCGCCCCAGTCTCAAATCTTTTGCAGACAGGTTTTCTTCTAAGAGTGCCCTGTATTTGGCTCCATCCATCTTCCCATTAACTCTGACCAGCTTCCCTGTCCCTGCTGAAGAAAAGCATCCCCACAACATGATGCTGCCACCACCA
The DNA here is from genome assembly GCA_037952925.1 of Lithobates clamitans. Lineage (NCBI taxonomy): Eukaryota > Metazoa > Chordata > Amphibia > Anura > Ranidae > Lithobates > Lithobates clamitans. Next base: position 4,675,543 of record JBBGZY010000427.1, read on the forward strand.
TGTGTCACGGTGGAGATGGTCTGTTCAGGGTGATGTGCAGTGTTAGTTTTCTGCCACACATATGCCGCGTACACACGGTTGGACTTTCCGACAACAAATGTTCGATGTGAGCTTGTTGTCAGAAATTCCGACCGTGTGTATGCTACATCGGATATTTTCTGTCGGAATTTCTGACAATGAAAATTTGAGAGTTGGATCTCAAATTTTCCGACAACAAAATCTGTTGTCGGAAATTCCGAACGTGTGTAGACAATTCCGACGCACAAAACTCCACGCATGCTAGGAATCAAGCAGAAGAGCCGCACTGGCTATTGAACTTAATTTTTCTCGGCTCATCGTATGTGTTGTACGTCACTGCGTACTTGACGTTCAGAATTTCCGACAACATTTGTGTGACTGTGTGTATGCAAGACAAATCTGAGCCAACATCCATTGCAGTATTAAAAAGCACTCCAAATTAGTGCACGCAGGTGATGTCCACATGTGATATCATTTATCAAGCTGAAATATCATAAGTGCTGTGAATCATGCTCCTGTGCACTCCAGTGGTCCCCTTAGGCTAATGTGCTCACCTCAGAGCGTGTGACCCAGCTGTTACCTTGAGTCTAAACACGCTTTGGTGCCACCCTCGGGCTTAGTACTGCTGTCAGATATGCTTTTCTTGCTGATTTCTTAGTAGCTCCATGTGAATAAAACAAGGGAGAAACTATATAGTGTAATATAGTCGGATAAAAGGATTTTTATTAAATAAAAGACACTCCCCACAATGGGGTACTCACATATTGTTGGTGCGTAAGTGCATCATTCTATAACAGCCTCCAAAGTATCCAAACGCTGGACGTATGGTGTGGTGTGGCAAACTTCTGCTGTGTGTGCTCCGTGATGCTCTCTCCATCCTGGCCCCTCCCCTACGCGTCTTTGACACAGGGATCACGTGTCTTCATCAGGGGGATATTATATTCCTCTCCGTCCGGGCCCCTCCCCTACGCGTCTTCGACACAGGGATTACGTGTCTTCATCAGGGGGATATTAATCCCCCTGATGAAGACACATGATCCCTGTGTCGAAGACGCATAGGGGAGGGGCCAGGATGGAGAGAGCATCACGGAGCACACACAGCAGAAGTTTTCCACACCACACCATACATGCAGCGTTTGGATACTTTATTATTGGAGGCTGTTATAGAATGGTGCACTTACACACCAACAATATGTGAGTACTCCATTGTGGGGAGTGTCTTTTATTTTGAAAAAATCCTTTTATCCAACTATATTACACTATATAGTTTATCCCTTGTTTTATTCACATGGAGCTACTAAGAACTCAGCAAGAAAAGCATATCTGACAGCAGTACTGAGCCCGAGGGTGGCTCCAAAGCGTGTTTAGACTCAGGGTAACAGCTGGGTCACACGCTCTGAGGTGAGCACATTAGCCTAAGGGGACCACTGGAGTGCACCGGAGCATGATTCACAGCACTTATGATATTTCAGCTTGATAAATGATATCACATGTGGACATCACCTGCGCGCACTAATTTGGAGTGCTTTATAATACTGCATTGTATTCATCACTCGCATGCACAAATTTGGAGTGCTATATAAGACTTTTTTACCTGTAACTTTGCAATTATGTATTAGGACATTAATGGTGGCTTACAAAGAGCGCTAAGCACTTTCTGTACTTATTTATGTACTTTGTTGTTTGATATTTATTTATGGATGGTTTTATACTAATCCTTTATTTGCACTTTAGAATCTTTTTATAAAAGGGCAGTACTATTTATTGTTGTATTTTCATACTTTTATATGCACTTAGTATTATTGTATTTGTTCTCATTATTCATTATTTATATTTGTATATTCATCTTTGGTTCACTCGAGCGCAGCGCATATTATCTTACTATACACTTTGCATGGTATATGAAACATGATTTGCGCACGCAGCTAGAGGTAGCACACGTTGGGCACAGAACCAGTGTGGCTCACAAGATTCTTTTCTAATTTTGAGCCAACATCCCTCGGAAAAAAATCCAGGAATTTGTTGTCGGAATGTCCGATCGTGTAAGTGTTTTACTTTTAGGTCAAAAGTTAAATGTTGGTCTCATATGGCGATAGCACCTTCTTCCACATGTTTGCTGTGTCCCCATATGGCTCCTCATAAATTGTAAACAGGACTTCTTATGGCTTTCTTTCAACAATGACTTTCTTCTTGCCACTCTTCCATAAAGGCCAGATTTGTGTAGTGCACGACTAATAGTTGTCCTGTGGACAGACTCTCTGACCTGAGCTGTGGATCACTGCAGCTCCTCCAGAGTTACCATGGTCCCCTTGGCTGGTTCTCTGATTAATGCTCTCCTTGCCTGACCTGTCAGTTTAGGTGGACGGCCATGTCTTGGTAGGTTTGCAGTTGTGCCATACTCTTTCCATTTTTGGATGATGGATTGAACAGTGCCCTGTGAGATGTTCAAAGCTTGGGATATTTTTTTTATAATGTAATCCTGCTTTAAACTTCTCCACAACTTTATCCCTGACCTGTCTGGTGTGTTCCTTGCCCTTCATGATGCTGTTTGTTCACTAAGGCTCTCTAACAAACCTCCGAGGGCTTCAGAACAGCTGTATTTATACTGAGATTAAATTACACACAGGTTTACTCTATTTACTAATTAGGTGACTTCTGAAGGCAATTGGTTCCAATAGATTTTAGTTAGAGGTATGAGAGAAAAGGGGGCTGAATACAAATGCACGCCACACTTTTCACATATTTATTTGTAAAGGATTTTGACAGCCATTTATAGTTTTCCTTCCACTTCACAATTATGTGCCACTTTGTGTTGGTCTGACTCTATCACATAAGATCCCAATAAAATACATTTACGTTTTTTTTTTAACAAACAAAGGTGCTTTATTGTTGTCATGTAGGGTGATAAACAGCATATCCATCGATAAAGTACAGAGCATTGCATGATGAGTACATATGTGCATATACAGGACTAGAGAAGTGAGATCACCACCGCACGCAGTAACCAAGCACATCCGTGGATACAGAAAACAGAGGATCTGGGTACCAACAATCGCAGTTCAGACTCCCATATTACACTGCTCACAATGAGGTAAACACCATTGAAATACTAGGTGGAGGTCAAGGGGGCCCACACCTTTTCATATTTCCACTGACAGCCCGATTAATGTACGTAATACTATACATAGGTAGGGCAGCTCCGATCTGTGCCTTCCAGGAGGAGAGAGTTGGGGGGGCGGTAGTCGTGATCCACAAGAATTTCTTTCTTTGCGTAAAATAAAATATCGGAAATCAGTCATTTGGGGTGATGAGAACGCTGTGCATCCTCATGAACCCCCAATAGGGCCAACTCGGGCAGCATTGGAAGGGACAAATGTAATCTAGAATTAATTACCCTAAATATCTTTGTCCAATAGGCCTGAGACGATGGGGCAGTCCCAAAATATGTGGAAGAATGTGCCTACATGTGCTTTACATCTAGGGCGCTCAGGGTTTCTGTCTGGAAAATGTGATTAAGTTTTTGGGGTGTGTAATAGATTCTGTGTAAAAATTTCACCTGGATGAGCTTGTCCTTGGAGGAAATAACCAGTTTGGGGCCGTATTCGAGACAGTCCTCCCAGCCCTCCCTGTCCAGTGAGGGTATATCCTTATGACATGTTTCCCATAACCTCTCTAATTTGGGGGAGTCGGTGCCCAGGAGTGCACCGTACAGGGTGGAGAGGTTTAGTGAGGTCTCCGGGGGCCAGACGTTTCTCAGTGGGATCGGCCTGGAGGAGAGGCAAGCGCGGAAACTGGGCCCTGGCTGCATGTTATAGTTGCGACTATCGGAACCGCATCAACAAGTCGTATTTGGCCTGCAGGTCTGTGAATTGTAGCAGGATACCCCGGGGCATGACTTGGCCCAAAGTTGTAATGCCATATCTGGCCCACACTTGGGGGTCTGGAATGGTGCGGAAGTGTGGAAGGTTAGGGTTCCCCCACAGAGGGTGAGCTGGTGACCACTGGTCCGGCCACCGAACAAGAAAGTCCACACTCTCCATGTCGCCCTTGTAGGCCCCGGAGTCGCCCCATATGCCCCGGGTCCCCTGTAGGCAAAACTGCGGAGCCCAGCCAGCGAGCCCAAGCAGCTCACCTCCAGACAGACCACCACGTTGGATTTAGTTCCTTGAAACCACCACTGAACTGTTACTAGTACTGCGGCCCAGTAATAGACCTGAAAGTTGGGGAGGGCTAATCCCCCCAGATGAGAAGGCAGCCACAGTGTGGAGCAAGCCAACCTGGGAACCACTCCATTCCAGATAAAGAAGCCCACACATTTATCAATCTCCTTAAAGAACGCAACAGGGTCCCGCACCGGACAGTTCCTAAACAGGTAATTGAATTTAGGTAGCATAACCATCTTTAGGAGATTGATACGACCCAGTAGGTTAAAAAGGGTATTCACCCATGCTGTACATTTTGTGCATAGGGTAGACAGGGCAGGCAATAGATTTTTCCCTATATAATCTGAGGGGCATTTGGTTACCAGAACCCCAAGGTAGCGGAACTCCTCAACTCCTCAACCCACCGAGATGTGTCTCCTGCAGGATGCAGATGTGGGGGTTATGCTTTTGGAGGAAACGTAATACCAAGGAGGGTTTAACCGCCGAGTTAAGGCCCCTTACATTCCATGATATTATTGTAAATTGAGACATCTGGGACATAGAAAGGGAATTTGAACAGGGGAAGAACACTCGTAGGTGCAGCATCCTAGCCCTGGATGTAGTAGGTCCAACAACACATACAATTCTATACCAGAATTACCTGAGCACATGCAACATAAAGCACCTGTAACAACTCAAAAAATTATTAACAACACCAACATAAACCCTACCCCCCCCCCACCCCACTTCCCCCACCCCAACCAAGGAATGCTTAAATTCCCGAACAGCATACACCCAAAGCTAGGGGCAAGAACCAGTGGGTGTAGTCTTGCACTGGAATAGGACCGTCCGTACAATACGAAAGAGGCTCCACCGCATAGGGATAAAAAAAAACATTATCTGTGAAGGGCTTCATCTATAGTGCATCAAAGTAGTCCAGCTGGGATAAAATGAGGGAGGATGCATGAGTCTCCCTTACAAAGGGGAGATGAGTATTAGGTGTATAGCGTAGCAAAACGAAAAATATCCCATATGTACACAATACCGAAGGAGTGTGACTTCAGTTTTAAGTCTGAGTATCAAGTCCCGCAAATCCTGAGGTAGGCCACTAGAGTCCGCCAGTGGCCTAGTAATAGAACCAAAGGAGTCATTTCCAGATTAGTTGCGCACTATTGTGGAGAGCAGAGCAATCCTGTATGTTGGATTATAATTTAAAGGGTAACCTCCCAGTAAAGCTTGTGAAGTTAGTGCTGGCACCAACAGCAGGATGCAGTGATTCCTGAGGTTCAGTCATTAATCTTAGCGGCATAAGTTCACCTGGGCATTCCAGGGGCACATAACTTATAACGTTACAAACAGATAGTTCATAACAGGCACAGCAGGTGCAATGAGGAGAAAAACTTCTCCTGCTGGGGGGATGAAATCCCCTCCAGTGACCCCCGACAACACTATGTCAGATACCCGAGGTGTCAGTCAGCCAAGGGAGGGGAGCAGTATAATTCACAGCAGGGATAGAGCCCAGGACAGGCAGGCCATCATCCTTCAGCGGTGCGGGGACTCCAGCCATGCAGATGTATCTCTGGGGGAGGTAAAGAACCTTGTTTCGCCATCTTGAACCCACAGATGTGCAGGGAAGAGAACACTGTATCTGATACCCTTGATCCGCATAGCTACTTTAACGTGATCAAACGAGCATCTCAATTTCTGCATTTCTATGGAGTAATCTGGGAAAATGAAGATCTTGCTGTTCTGTTATGCCAGTTTTCCCTACATCCTGGCTGCTCTAAGCACCTTGTCTCTGTCTCTAAAATTCTAAAACTTGAGAATAAAGGTACGGGGTGGTGATCCCTGCCGGCTGGTCTTAGGTGGGATACGGTGAGCCCTTTCCACCACATAAAAGGGTGAGAACTGGGCTGACGGCAGAAGGGTGCACAGCAACGTCTCCACAAATTCAGGGTGCGGACCCTCAGGCCCCTCCGCCAGGCCTACAATGTGGAGATTATTCCTCGGTTCTCAGCATGCTCGGCCTTGTATTCCAGTGCCCTGATTTTAGTGTGCAGAGTGCGGAGGTCTGTATTATGGCTCTCCACTGTGTCCTTCACGTGGCCCAGGTGCTGCTCAGCAGAGGATAGCCGGGACCGTATTTGGTCCATTTCCAGCCTGATAGGCCCAACATCAAGCTGCACAGCGTCCACCTTTGTGGTCAGGGATGTAATAGATTCATGGCAGTAGGCTATAGCTGCCAGGACCTCAGCGAGACCCATTTGAGGCAGTGGGGGCTGCTCCTGTGGCTCCGTCTGGGACGCTATGCTAATGGTGGGGCGCACCTAGGTCCCCATGCGGTCCCTGCAGGCCGGGACGAGTTCCTCCAGCAAGGGGGGGAAATTAAGTTTCTTACCCTGTCCTTTTAAAGCCCTGGAGGAGCAGCGGTGCATGTGGGTGTCCTCGGCCGCAGTATCTTGGCTGTGGGTGGCCGGAGGAGAGAAGGAAGCCGAGATTCGTAGCGGAGCTCTCTCACAGACGTCCGCTCAGTGCGCCATCTTGGCCATGCCCCCTACATTTACATTTTTGGTTGTAACATGACAAAATGTGGAAAATTTCAAGGAGTATGATAACTTTTTCAAGGCACTGTATAGGACATATTTACCGGCTCCTTCCCTCGCTCTCCATCCTGAAACATCCCCTTGTGTGCCAGCACCAGCTTCCAGTGGGAGAGGAGAGGAAGTAAGCCGGAAAAGCTGCAGGGAAAAGGGGAGCATACGGGGGCCTGCAAAACAGGGGGACGGGGGAGCAGATGCTAGAACTGATCCCCCTGCAGCACAGCTGGAGGGAGAAAGAGGGGGAGAAGCCAGCAACGCTGCAGGGGGAGGCAGAAGAGGATCCGTGTCTACAGTAAGACAGTACAGCTGGCCTTCCTGCTCAGCAGGTGCCCGGGTCCCCCTTTTGAACTAATGGGGCTCAGGCCCAGTACAGGAGGGCTGGCTTTACTGCCTTATCAGTGGCCCTGGGCTGATGTACACATGGGCCGAATATTGGCCTACTTCTGTTGAACCGGCTAATGCTGGCTGATATTCGGCCCACGTGTGCCAGGCTCAACAGTGTACGGGTGCAGATATTAATGGCACAGGTAACAAAAGGTAATAATGGTCTCACTGATTTTGTACCTACAGGTCCCTCAGCATTAACACAGATATGTAGGGACATCTCTTCAGGCAAAGCAAGGCACAATATAGACAAGGCCTATTTTACCGTGACTGCATCTGCAGGAGGGTTGGCTGATTGGCTGGGTAGCAGACTCAGCTAGCGGCTCTGAGAGGCTTTTGAGAAGGTTGCTGCAGCAGGCACTAGTGGCTTGAGGGGTATACAGCAGTGTCCCTGCGCTTTCCCTACTCACACTGGAATCTGTCCCTAACACTAATTCGCTATACTTAACAAGTGGCTTCCTTTCCCTACTCTGTCCACTTGCAAATATGTTCCAATTTTTGGCTGGGTCCCTTATGTAAAAGGGCTGCTCCATCCATGATTCCAAGATGGCTGCAGAATGTCACAGGGGACAGTTTATGAATGCTGCAGAGAAATTTTATTTATGCAAAGTGGCAAGACGCCACCTGCTGAATGGAATGAGAACTACACCTGCCTACAAGCTGCTGCTGGCCCAAATCACCCAGTAGTTTTTTTATACACATTTTCAGCAGTCCAGAGGTAAGACTTTATTTGGGAAGCATCACTCTAAAGCTGCACTGTCTGTCAAGTAATGTAAGTTAAAGGAAAACATAAAACATTAAGGCTCTTGACACAGGGCGAGTCTGTTGCAGCGATTGTCTTCTCCTTCCCGTCTGTTACAGCAATTTGAGAATACAATATATAAAGATTTTTTATGGGATTGCTAACAGTGATTGTTTTAAAGAAGTTTGTTCCTCTGTCACCCACAGATCGAGATTCATCAGTATTGTGGCATTATCGCTAGCAACAATCGTTCCTAATTATTTTCTATGAAATGTTGTAGCAATCACTATGCCTATCTACAAGGCAATGAAAAAGTGCAATTTGTAGCAGAGCACAACCCAATGCTGTAGCTAATTGCCAGCCATTTTAGTGGATAAATTATCTATAAATTGCTATTGCTGGCATTAGTGATTTGTAGCAGCGATTTATCTCTGTAAAAAAAAAGTCATCCATGTGTTATCTGCATAAGAACCAATACCTCTTGTAATGACTGTGCCATGTGTATGAAACTGGCAATAAAGTAGAGATATTTTTCTGCAGGGATCTCTATGAGGCTACCCCAGCTACCTACCCTAAACTGAAATATTGAGTAAAATAACCCATTCATTGTTGCTGTAATATAATATACAATTTTAATGGTGTCAGAAATCTGTGACTTGTTTGTGTAATGGCCTCTTCATTTAATAGTCTGGCCCTTGTCTGATCACATAGACAACACCTTTACTTTTCATTTACACCAGTGATTTACAGCAGTTCCAGTGTGTGTTTCTAAGTATGTGCTGCACCTCTGTGGTCACAAAAGAAGCACAGGAATCCCATGGAATCACATATACAACTGATCTAGATCAGACATGTCTAACTTGCAGGTTTCAGACACCTTCCCTGCAGCCAAGGAGATGGAGATGCATCTCTAAAATGAAGTTGGTGGGGGGCGGCAGAGGATGTTGAGGTTATGACTAAGCAAAGTTAATTTGTGAAACGCGTAAACCCTTGTTGTTGCTTGTCTGTATCGGTTTTGTCATTTTTTTTTTTTTTTTTTTTTTTTTTTTTTCTTTTTTATCCACTTCAGCGAAAGTTTTCCGAGAGACATTATTTCAACTTTGTGTCAAACTTTATCTCTTCTCCTTTTTCACATCATTGTGGATTGTTTCCGTCACATCTTTATTATTTTTCCTTTCTAGGATATTCTTAAATATTTTTAAAAACCGGCGACAAAACGCCTTCTATAATTATAAACCCTATTATTATCTTAGTCTCTCTCAGTCCCTCTTATTTCCCCCCGCCCCCCCCCTCATCCCCCCCCTCCCCCTCCCCTGTGTCTGGTCCGTTCCTTTATGTTATTTATTTATCCACTTGGCTCTGCACCTGTTCTTTCTTTTATCCTATCTAAATAAATATCCGAGACTTTGTAGTTTTTCCAACTTTCCCATCTACTATTATCCCCTTTCTCTCCTCCTTCCATTTTGTAGTGATAATCTATTTCCTTTAGCCAGTCTCTAATGTCTGATTTTCCACTTTGTAGCCAATTCTTGGGAATTAAGGCCTTGGCCGCATTCAGGAGGTTAGGTATTATTGATTTTCTATATTGTTTCTTAGGTTTATTGTAGATATGGAAGAGGCAAGTCCAAATATTTTGTTCTATTTCTTCTCCAGTTATTTCCTTTATGTTATTTAACACTTCCTTCCAGTACTCCATTATTATTGGGCATTCCCACCATATGTGTGTGATCGTTGCTATTTGGCCACATTTTCTCCAACACAAGGAGGTTCTATCTTGATGGAATCTGTGTATTCTTACTGGGGTCATATACCATCTTGATACTAGTTTATAATTCATTTCTATGGTCTTCATGTCCCAAGCCTTATTATATCCCATTTCTATCATTTTTTCCACTTTTTGGTTATCTATTTTTAAATTCATTTCTTTTTCCCATTGATTTATATATTCTGGTCTTTCTTGTGCTTCCAAATCTGTCAGTATACTATAAATTTTTGATGTTCCGTTTTTTAATGGTGTTTCATTGCTACATAGCTTTTCCAGTGCAGTTAATTTTGTTTCATCTCTCAGTGGGTGTGGTATTGTGCTTACTAGGTGCCTTAGTTGAGTATAATTCCATTCATTCATCTTCCATCCATTCCTTTCCTCTATTTCTACTCGTGTTCTTATTTTGCCATTTCTAGTGATATCTTTCAGTCGTGGGTTACCTATTCCTTGGATTTCAAATATTTCCCTCCCAGGGGTGAAGAGATTCGATCCTGTGAGTGCTAATAGTGGTGAATTATATTTCCATTCATTCTTTAAGTGAATGGTGTCCCAAATTTTAAATACATTTTTTGTTATTTCGAGCGTGTCGGTGTCCAATAGTCTATATTTCCGTGGAATCCAAATATTCTTATGTAGTGTGGCTCCACTTATTGTGTTTTCCATTTCCACCCATTTTTTTTCATTTTTCTCATTTGTCCACTCTAACATTTGTGTTAAAACTATGGCTTTATAGTACCTACTTATATCTGGGAGGGCAAGACCCCCATGCTCCTTTTTCCTTGTGATCAGCGTGTATTTAATTCTTGGTTTTTTATTAAGCCATATGTATTTTAGCAGGATTGTTTTAATTATTTTAAAAAAGCTCTGCGGGATTTTTACTGGTAACATCTGTAATCTGTAGTTTATTTTAGGTAATATCGTCATCTTAAACATATTTATTCTTCCAATCCATGAAAGTGGCTGTATTCTTAACTTTTTCATTTCTTCTTTGACCTCATTGATCAGTGGAATAAAGTTTGCCTGATAAATTTTTTCGACTCTAGGAGTTATTTTAATTCCAAGGTAATTTAGTTCTTTTACCCAAGTGAATGGGAATTCTTTTTGTAAAAACTGAACTTCCTTTTTCTCTAGACCTATGTTTAATATTTCCGTTTTTATTGGATTAATTTTGAAGTTTGACAGTTCTCCGTATTTTTTAATTTCTTTCAGTATGTTTGGGAGTGACACTCTTGGGTTGGATACGTACATCAAGATGTCGTCCGCGTAGGCAGCGATCTTATGCTCTTTTCCTCCTAGTTTCGCTCCTTCTACCTCTTTGTTATTGCGGAGTGTTGCTAATAGTGGTTCTAAGGCCAATACATATAATAGTGGAGACAATGGACAGCCTTGCCGTGTTCCATTCTGCATCTTAATTTTTGGAGAGAGTCTACCATTTACTTTTACGACTGCTGTCGGGCCATTATACAAATTTGTTATCCACTTCATCATTTTTGTCCCAATACCCAAGTGCCGCAATGTATCCATCATGAAACCCCAGTCTACCCTGTCAAATGCTTTTTCTGCATCCAATGACAGGAATAGAACTGGGGTCTCATTCTGCACCTTCTTGTGCAACATCAATAATGATTTTAAGCTGTTGTCCCGCCCCTCTCTCCCCGGGACAAAACCAGTTTGGTCCGGGTTGATCCACAGTGGGATTAGTTTTTTTATCCTAGTGGCCAGGATCTTGGAGTACAGCTTCGTATCAGCGTTCAATAGGGCTATTGGCCTGTAACTTGAGCAGTTAACTTTGTCTTTCCCTTCTTTTGGTAGTATTGTAATATGAGCTAATAACGATTCACTTCTTATTTCTTCATCTTCCCCTAAGGAATTCATATATTCTAATAGTTTTGGAGTCAGCTGCTCTTCAAATTTTTTATAGTATTTGACCGTAAACCCGTCTGGTCCTGGGCTTTTTCCTACGGGAGTTTCCTTTAATGCCAGTTTTACCTCTTCATGCGTAATATTTTTTTCCAATTCTTCTAGTTGGTCTATTTTTAGTTTTGGTAAGTTTGCTTTTTTTAAATATTCTTGTATCTTCTTTGTTCTTGTATTCGCTTCTTTCCAACTTTCCTGTCCTTTTATTGCATAAAGGGAGCTGAAGTATTTTTGAAATGTTATCGCTATATCTGTAGTTTTATTTACCACTTCTCCTTTTTCATTTTTGATCTTCTCAATGTAATTCAAAGACTTCTTTTTTTTTACCAGATTTGCTAGGTATTTTCCTGGTTTATTACCCCATTTATATTTTTCTTGTACTACTCTGTTGTAGTCCTTCCTTTCTTCTTGTTCCATCCAGTCTTTTAATTGCTCTCTCTTTTGAGATAGTAGGCCGAAGATTTTGTTGTTTACTTGATTTTTGTGTTTTCGTTCCAATTCATAAATTTCTTTAATTATTTGTTGCATGTTTGTTTTCCTTTCCTGTTTTTTTCTTGCCCCTATAGCTATTAACTTGCCCCTAATAACAGATTTATGCGCCTCCCATATTGTTGCTTTCGATACCTCTGGTGTATCGTTTTCTTCAAAATATCTTTTAATTTCTTCTATGATGCTTTTTTCGGTCTCACTGTCTTCTAATAAAGTTTCGTTAATTCTCCATGGACCCCTTTCAAGGACTTCTCCTTTTATTTTCATTCTCAAGATTACTGGGCTGTGGTCTGAGGCGGTTATTATGCCTATTTTTGTTTCTTCTATTTCTTCCAAGTTTCTATGTTCGACCATGATGTAATCCAATCTGGAGTAAATTTTGTGTACTGTTGAATAAAATGTGTAGTCCTTTGTGCTGGGGTGCTGAATTCTCCAAGGGTCTATTAGTTGCTGTTCATATAATGTTCTTTTTAATTTCTTTAGTTGATTTACCTCTTTGTCCCTTACTCTTGAGGTACTGTCCATTTTATTATCCATGCTGAAGTTGAAGTCTCCAGCTAGTATTAATTTTCCTTGCTTGAATTCCATTAGTATTTTAATTATATCTATCAAATATTTTTTAGGGTTCTTATTAGGACAGTAGACATTGGCCAATGTATATTTTACCCCGTATATAGTTCCTGTAATAAAAAGATATCGACCCTCCGGGTCTATTTTCCTTTGATCTATTAGAAAACGTACATTTTTCCCTATACCGATGGCTACTCCTTTGGCCCTTCTTATTGGCGAGTCTCCTTGATACCATGTTGGTATGTTTCTTGAATAAATTTTGGCACTTGAGTTTTGGGTTATATGCGTCTCCTGTAGGAAAATTATTTCTGCTTTACTTTTTTCAAGTTCTCGGAGGATGATGTTTCTCTTCCCTGGGGAATTTAGTCCTCGGACATTGTAAGAGATTATTTTTATGCTGTTTACGTTTTCCATTCTTGTGCCTTTTCTTCCCCGCCCGTCCTCCGGCCCTCCCCCCCACGCGGTCCCCCTAGGAGACCGGATGGAGGGGACACCCAGCGGATGCACGGGGTCTCCTCATCTCTTGTCTCAGAATAGGTGTGCCTATGTAACCACTCATGTGACTCAGACCTCTCCCTCCCCACCCTCCCTCCCCCTCCCCTCCCTCCTCCCACCCTCCCCCTCCCTTTTTTCTGATATGGGTTTTTTACCCCCATATTCTCTAGAGCTGAGAGCATTTTACTTTGTTTTGTGGGGCACGCTCTGCCCCCTCTGCTCTATTTATTGTGAGGCGGAGCTCTGTAAGACACCCTATTCCCCCCCTGCCTAAGCACTAATAGGGCGACCCCCTGTCCACTCCGTGAGTCCCTGTCTCCCTCTCCCTGCATTTTTTGTTGTGTTTCACCAATCCTTTCACTTTCCTTTTTTCCCATCCCATCAACCCCAGCCCCCCCCTTTCCACTCTAAGGCCCCTTGCACCGTTGTATGATATTTTCTCAGATATTAATTTCCCCGAGAGTCCACATCTTGATGTCTGATCCTTGAATTTACTTGCCACTGTAGGTCATCTCTTGCCGTTATTCGCTCCTGACTATTTGCATATTTTTCCAGTTCTGGGGAGGGGATTTCTAGTTTGTTGCAAAAGTCCGGAATCTCCTCTACATGTCTTAGCCTCGCACTTATTCCGTTTTTCCTTGCTATTAGACATGCTGGAAAACCCCAGTTGTATTGAATTTCTTGCTCCCGGAGGATTTCTAATAATGGCTTTAGTATCCGTCGTCTTTTCAGCGTTTCTTGAGATAGGTCTTGAAATATTTGTAATTTACCTCCCGCAAACTCTATTTGTGTTTTCCTCTTTAGGTTTATCCAGATCTGTTTTTTTTCTTCCCATTTTTCAAAGCGTACGATTACATCTCTAGGTGTTTCCCTTGCGAACCTTTGAGGTTTTTTTACTCGAAAGACACTTTTTATTCCTATTGTGTTAGTTGTTTCCTTTCCCAAGATTTGGTTGAAGAGATTGTTCATTTTTTCTATTAGATTTTCTGCTTGTTCTGTTTCCGGTAACCCACGTATTCTCAAGTTTTTCTTTTTATCTCTATTTTCTTGCTCTTCTATTTTATATGATTGTTCCTGTTGTTCCCATTTTAATTTCTTTATTTCGTCTTCTAGTTCCTTTATGTTTTTTTGATGTAGGTCCACTTTGATCTCTACTTCTTCCACTCTGTTTAACATATATCCCATGTCTTTATGGAGTATTGACATCTCTGCTTTTAGGGAATTCTCTAGTGCCGTGAACATTTTTTCCATATCCTGTTTTGTTGGCAACTGTGGCCCTTGTTGTCCTTCCTCCTTTCCTCTGTCTTCCTCTCCCATTTCTGGCTCCATTCTGGGTTCTGAGAGGTGGCTGGTTTCTGTTTGTACTTTATACTGGCCTTTTTTATCCTTGTTGTCCTTCTCTTTTGTATCTATTTGTCTGCCCTTTGAGCCTACTTGTTTCTCTCCTTCTCCGATTCCTTGCTGTATATACCTGTTCATAGGGCCTGGACTTGGGCCTAGGCTAGTCCTAGGTGATTTTGTTATTGCTCCCGCACTTCTTGTTGTTTTCCCCTTCATGTTTGTTTCTATGGCTGGATTTATAAGAACTTCAAAGCTGCCTTCCAGAATACCCCTTGATTGGGGTCTCTTAATGATGAAAAAATCTCCCAGCCTTTTTAAATTGACTTATTTTTACTAATATTTCTTTTATTTCGTTCTCATACCCGGCATCCTCCCCACAATCCAATAATAGAAATAATTAATGAGATATGAGTAGTCCCCGTTTTCCAGAAGTTATGTTACTACCTTAAGTACATTAAGCATTCCTTGTTGCTATTCAATTGTTTAAGCGTATTTAAGCTGAAAAAAAAAAAAAAAAAAAAAAAAGCGCTCAAAAACGCTATTGCAAAAATGCTGAAAAAAGCTGGAAAAAGTTAAAAAAAGAAAAAAAAAAAAAAAAAGTCACTGCAAAGACACCGGCGTCTTCACAGCGCTTTTCCAGCAGCCCGTGTGCATGGGGGCCCAGGTGCTCAGCAAAATAATTCAAATATTTTAGCGATATAATGCAATCTAATTCAGGTATTCAGCAAGATGATTTATATATTCAGCAGTATAGTTTCAGTATGAGCTTATATGTTCCACATTTTTGTTACTATGAAATTTCTTCTTATTCTATAGTTTGTACTATCAAGCCTATAATTAGTACCATTTGCAAAAAAAAAAAAAGAAAAAAAAAAAAAAAAAAAAAATTCACAAGAAAGGGAGATACTGCAGCAGCAGCAGCAGCAGCAGGCAGGTGGGGGCTGGGAGACAACTCTTCCGTTGGCTTGTCTTTCTTTTACTTTCTCCTTCTCTTCTCCCCTGTTCCCCCCCCCCTGTTTTTATTGTTTTTCTTAGCTCACTTGATTCTACTTTTTCAGCTCTTTCGCCTTTTCCCCTGCTTGTTCACTTCAAGACAATTGCAATAGAAGAAAAGAGCCAAAAGAGAAGGAAAAAAAAAAAATGCTCAAAAACGCTCAAAGACGCTATTGCAAAAACGCTGAAAAAAGTTAAAAAAAAAAAAAAAAATAGATAAATAAAAAAGTCACTGCAAAGACACTGGCGTTTTCACAACGTTCTCCCAACAGCCCATGTGCATGAGGGCCCAGATGCTCATAAAAATAATTCAAATGTTTTGGCGGTATAATGCAATCTAATTCAAGTATTCAGCAAGATGATTTATATATTCAGCAGTATAGTTCCAATATGAGCTTATATGTTCCACATTTTGTTACTATGAAATTTCTTCTTATTCTATAGTTTATACTATCGAGCCTATAGTTAATACCATTTGCAAAAAACAAAAACAAAAAAAGACCAAAAAAAAAAAAAAAAAAAAAAAAAAAGGATCACAAGAAAGGGAGATACTGCAGCAGCAGCAGCAGCAAGCAGGTGGGGGCTGGGAGACAACTCTTCCGTTGGCTTGTCTCTCATTCACCTTCTCCCTCTCCCCTGTTCCCCCCCTGTTTTTATTGTTTTTCTTAGCTCCCTTGATTCTACTTTTTCAGCTCTTTCGCCTTCATTTACTTTCATTTACTTTCGCTTTTTATTCCATTTTATTTCGTTTTATTTCAATATGTTCATTCCCTTTCCCTTTCTTTTGTTCTATTACTTTTCCTTTGCCTTTTCACTTCCAGACAATTGCAATAGAAAAAAAGCCAAAAAAAAAACAAAAACGGTACTTATCTTTTAGTTGTTGTTGAAGTTGGGACAAAAAGGGACACTCACTACAGCTTGTTGCAGTCAGACGCAGGTACAAACTTCCTCTGGCTTACACCACAAGACAGCTCGGTGAGTGATGAGCAGGGGGGGCGGGGAGGGAAGCTACCTTCACCTTCTCATCAGGCCGATCATTCCTCTCAGCTGCAGGGAGAGGGCTCTCAGGATCCTCACGCCGTGCACAGAGCCATTACCAGGCTCCTCCCTCCCATCCCATCCGTATCGGTTTTGTCATGACACATTTATAGTTGAAATAAAGAAATACTTTTTATCCTCTACATCCTGGAGTGTGGTCAGCATTTCTCTATTGTTTGGATATTTGTTCAGACCGTGGACTGGACCTTCACCCGGTCATTAGTGGGAGGATTATTCTCACCTGGAGCGGCACAATCTCTCCTTTTCGTCAGGCAACAGAGGATGTTGCCAAGACTGGGATAGCCAAGGACAGTAGTGCACAGTTACTGTGGCTCTGGCAGAAGCATAGACTGTTGAGTATAAAACTTTATGGGCATGCTGGGGAAAGTTTCTTAACCACTTGACCACTGGGCACTTAAATCCCCTTAATAACCAGACCAATTTTCAGCTTTCGGTGCTCTCACATTTTGAATGACAATTACTCAGTCATAACTAAAAAACAAAAATAATAATGCGCTAGCCAGAACAACATAAGAGGAGCTGCCAACACGACAATCAGACTAATTGTAACGAAGGTATAAAGTGAATAAGTGTGGCGCTAAGCAATACATGTGCGTTAATGGGCGAAGCCTGACAGAATGAATATCTGAAAGGACACCAGCCCAATAAAGTGTATTTAATGAAACACAAAATAAATCGTGTATAATAATTGATGAAATACGAAATTACTCGTGTAAAAACTACACATTACCCAAATATATAGTGAAAAAGTGGTAGTAGGAGTAATAAGTGTGTAAAGACCTGACAGTATAAAACTAGACAGGACATATGGACACTGGTGGCCGACCTTAGCAGGATCAGGTCACCGTGAGATAGTGGTAGAAAAGATACAAGGGGTAATTGTACACTATAGACCTCCAATTCCTTAGGAATAAATGTGAAAAAATAAAATAAAGCTAGCAAGGACCTCGTAAAGGTATAGTAACATAAATAAAGAAATTGAATAGACAAAACACTGTACAGCATGAACTGCTGTCAAAGCCAGAAGTCCAACGTAAACTTATAAGTGGCTAATATAACTAAAAGTCCAACATCAATGGATGGGTGAACATCTAGGGATGTGGCTGGAAGGTGTCCAACAAAATCAATGGTGTGAAGCCCTTAGATCCAGGGATGGCATCCACAGGATAAGGTATCCAACATATGTGTAAAAGGGATAGGCAAATATACCCTTACCGGCAGTGATGGACTCCTCCGCCAGCGGCTTAGGAGTCAAACAGGCTTGAGATAGAGATGGAAGGTGATTCCACAGCAGCTGGAGATGTTAAAGGGAAACAGCGGCACTCACCAACCGAGCCTCTCTGGTCACAGCGACGCACGGTATCCAAGATATGAATGGGCAACTGTTTACCAGGATGTTGCCTCCATAGAGTGGAAGTAGGCCCTCAAGTGAAAAAAGGGGATCAAAGGGAAGACTTCCCCATAGTGTGAATCCGCTTATTGAAAAGCATTTATTTTAAAAAAAAGAGCAATACAATACACCCTGACTTAAAGATTGAAGTCAGGTATAAAACAATAAAAAAGCGCTTAAATCAAAGATAGTGGCAAGACAGGCAAAACCACCCGACGCGTTTCGTCCGATAGGACATCAACTGGGGTACATGTACCCCAGTACCCCATTCATATCTTGGATACCGTGCGTCGCTGTGACCAGAGAGGCTCGGTTGGTGAGTGCCGCTGTTTCCCTTCAACATCTCCAGTTGCTGTGGAATCACCTTCCATCTCTATCTCAAGCCTGTTTGACTCCTAAGCCGCTGGCGGAGGAGTCCATCACTGCCGGTAAGGGTATATTTGCCTATCCCTTTTACACATATGTTGGATACCTTATCCTGTGGATGCCATCCCCGGATCTAAGGGCTTCACACCATTGATTTTGTTGGACACCTTCCAGCCACATCCCTAGATGTTCACCCATCCATTGATGTTGGACTTTCAGTTATATTAGCCACTTATAAGTTTACGTTGGACTTCTGGCTTTGACAGCAGTTCATGCTGTACAGTGTTTTGTCTATTCAATTTCTTTATTTATGTTACTATACCTTTACGAGGTCCTTGCTAGCTTTATTTTATTTTTTCACATTTATTCCTAAGGAATTGGAGGTCTATAGTGTACAATTACCCCTTGTATCTTTTCTAAAACTATCTCACGGTGACCTGATCCTGCTAAGGTCGGCCACCAGTGTCCATATGTCCTGTCTAGTTTTATACTGTCAGGTCTTTACACACTTATTACTCTTACTACCACTTTTTCACTATATATTTGGGTAATGTGTAGTTTTTACACGAGTAATTTCGTATCTCATCAATTATTATACACGATTTATTTTGTGTTTCATTAAATACACTTTATTGGGCTGGTGTCCTTTCAGATATTCATTCTGTCAGGCTTCGCCCATTAACGCACATGTATTGCTTAGCGCCACACTTATTCACTTTATACCCTTAATTACTCAGTCATGCAACACTGTACCTATATGAAATTTTTGACCTTTTTTTCACACAAATAGAGCCTTCTTTTGGTGGTATTTAATCACCGCTGGGTTCTTTATTTTTTGCGCTATAAAAGAAAAAAGACCGAAAATTCTGTAAAAAAATGCATTTTTCTTTGTTTCTGTTATAATATTTTGCAAATTAGTAATTTTTCTCCATATATTTTGGCCAAAATTTATATCATTACATATCTTTGGTAAAAATAACCCAAATTGGTGTATATTATTTGGTCTTTGTGAAAGTTATAGAGTCCAAAATCTATGGTGCCAATATCTGAAAATTGATCACACCTGAAGTACTGACGGCCTATCTAATTTCTTGAGACCCTAACATGCCAGAAAAGTACAAATGACCCTTTTTTGGAAAAGAAGACATTCCAAGGTATTTAGAAAGATGCATGATGAGTTTTTTGAAGTTGTCATTTTTTCCCCACAATTCTTTGCAAAATCAAGGTTTTTTTTTTCTTTTTTTACAAAATTGTCATATTAGCAGGTTATTTCTCACATACAGCATATGCATACCACAAATTACACCCCAAAACACATTTTGCTATTACTCCCGAGTACGGTGATACCACATGTGTGAGACTTTTACACAGCGTGGCCACATACAGAGGCCCAACATGCACGGAGCACCTTTAGGCGTTCTGGAGCACCCAGGCCAATTCTGACATTTCTCTCCTACATGTAAAAATCATCATTTATTAGCTAGAAAATTACATAGAAACCCAAAACATTACATATGTTTTTTTAGCAAAGACCCTAGAGAATACAATGACGGTCGTTGCAACTTTTTATCTTGCACGGTATAAACGGTATTTAGTAAAAAAAAAAAAAAAACAGTAAAGTCAGCCCAATGTTTTTGCATAATGTGAAAGATGAAGTTATGCCAAGTAAATAGATACCTAACATGTCACCCTGCAAAATTGCACACGCTCGTGGAATGGCACCAAACTTCGCTACTTAAAAATCCCCATAGGCGACACTTTAAAATTTTTTACTGGTTACATGTTTTGAGTTATAGAGGACGTCTAGAATTTTTTTTTTATTGTTCATTTTACTTTATTTCTTTTAGTTTGATGCTTTTTTCCAAAAAATAAATTTTTTGATCACTTTTATTCCTATTGCAAGGAATGTAAACATCCCTTGTAATAGGAATATGGCATGACAGGTCCTCTTTACAATGAGATATGGGGTCGAAAGGACTCCACATCTCACCTCTGGGCTGGAAAGCCTGAAACAAAAAAAAAATAAAACGATCCTGGCTTCGATCGTAGCGGTGAGTCAGTAGAAGCACCTGAGGGCAGCGGGAGGGCGGTCCCCTCTCGCCTCCTGTAAGAACGATCAAGCAGTGGAACAGCCGCTATGATCATTCTTATGGTGTAGGGAATTGCCGGCTGAAAAAGCTGATATCTGAATGATGCCTGTATCTGCAGGCATCATTCAGATATCCCCGCACAAAGTCAAGAACGTCGTATGACGGCCAGTTTTTTTTAACACAAAGTTGTCCATTCATACAATATTTCTAACACATAGCATGTACATACCAAAAATGACACCCCAAAATAGATTTTCCTACTCCTCCTAAGTACGACGATATCACATGTGTGAGACTTCCACAGCCTGGCCACATACAGAGGCCGAGTACAGCCGAGTATGGCTGAGCATGGCCGAGTATGGCTGAGTATGGCTGCGCATGGCTGGGTATGGCTGAGTATGGCAGGGTATTGCAGGGTATTGCAGAGTATTGCAGAGTAGTGCAGGGTATTGCAGAGTATTGCAGGGTATTGCAGAGTATTGCAGAGTAGTGCAGGGTATTGCTGAGCATGAAGGGATGGCTGAGCATGGATGGATGGCTGTATGTGACTGCATTTGTCACAGAGCAGCGCTGTGGGCACTACAGATCCAGCCCACAGCGCTGCTGCCATGCGGTCCCTCCCCCTCTGTACCGATCGGTACACAGAGGGGAGGGAGGAACCGGCATCATGTTTACATGTGATCGCTCCTTCATTTGAGAATGGGGAACAAAGGGGATTGTGCCTTTGAACATGGAATGGTTGTTGGTGCCAGATGGGCTGGTCTGAGTATTTCAAAAACTGCTGATCTACTGGGATTTTTACGCACACCCATCTCTAGGGTTTACAGAGAATGGTCCTAAAGTGAGAAGAGATCCAGTAAGCGGCAGTTGTGTGGACAAAAATGCCTTGTTGATGTCAGAGATCAGAAAGGCAACAGTAAATCAAATAACCACTCGTTACAACCAAGGTATGCAGAATACCATCTCTGAACACACAGCACCTCGAACCTTGAAGTGCCACTCCTGTCAGCTAAAAACAGGAAACTGAGGCTACAATGCACTCCATTAGTTCTGCCCTAATTCCTGAACAGACTTTAGGTCAGCAGAGCTTCCCCTCATTGTAAGCTTTAGAGCTTTAGAGCAAATGCCTTTGCAGAGTGCACCTACACTTACAAAGTATACAGTCTATTTGCCCTTAGTAAATCACCCCAACGAAGCCAGAGGATTGGTATGTCAAATAACTAGCATATTCAGAACCAGAAAACAGATTTCCTTTACAATATACTATCAATAGTTTAATTAAACATGCTAAAATGTGGGCGTGGCCTGACACAGCATGGAGTAGGACGCTTGTCTGGAGAGCTCCGTCTATTACTCCTGAATCTTACCCATCCTGTACTCTCTGTGCTGCTAGGCTGGCTGGCTTACATCCCTGAGGCTCTGGCTACACCCTGGGCTCCTCATTGAACTGATTGGAAGCACAACGGCCCAAACGGAGCGGCGATCTCCCGCACGGCGGCCGAATCTAGGCAAGACCGCGGCTTCAGCCTACACCTGGAGGCCGCAACCATCTTGGTCCTCCGATCCTCCGGCCCGGACTTGAGAAACCGGCAAAATAAAGGTACCCGGGTACTGGATAATCCCTCTGGGGAGAGGGGCAGTATAGATACAGCTCATTTGGCCAGAGGGGACCCCGAGAGAGCCGACGAATACACCCGGTCCGGATTGCGGCCTAGGCTTACATGAGGCAAACGGCAGCCATCTTGGCACACCTGTCGTTCCGGCCTGTGTTCTGTGCATAAGCTGCAGCCCTGGTGTCTCCCTCCTGACAGCCTCCACTGGAATCCCCTATACCTTGAGGGACACAACCCAGATTACCATCAGTTAAAGAGGTGGGGAGGGATTGCACGCACCTGCTTTGCAAAATAACATATATCCTTGAACTCTGCGGGCTACAGGGCCTGGGACAGTACTTGCCTTTAACCAACCAGCAAGTCAGGTTATTACATTAAGCTTGGAGGTTCTCTGGGTCCCACCTGGGACCTTCGCAAAATGTCACCAACTAAGGCACAAAAAGCAGCAGCAGCAAAACTAGATCAGTACCGCCGTCTAGAAAAAGAAGACATGGAGGAGGAGGGAACAACTGAGAAAGCTGGAGCGGGAGAAAGAACTGCGGGTGATACTGACAAACTCCTTGAAGCAATCACCTTCTGCAGAACCTCTCTCATAACAGCACAAATAGAGGAGGTCAAGATGGATATCTCCCTTATCAGACAGGACTTCCAAAAGCTCAGGGAAAGAGTGAAAGAAACTGAGACCAGACTGGGCGAGGTAGAGGATGCTATTCCACCCTTACAAACATCCTCACACCGCGTGCAAAGGCAAATACAGCAACTCCTTTTAAAGCAAGATGATATGGAGAATAGGCTGAGAAGATGTAATATACGCCTGATAGGCCTGCCGGAAGGGTCGGAGGGTAAGGACACTTCCACTTTTTTGGAACAACTGCTGATCAATACTTATGGAAGAGAAGTTTTTCCCCCATGTTTGCGGTAGAGCGGGCACATCGCATGCCAGCAAGACCTCCCTGACAAGGAGCTCCTCCCCGCACGTTCATAGCTAAACTCCTCAATTATAAGGATCGGGACACTGCTTTGAGAATGGCAAGAGAGAAGGGCAATATCCCAGTTGGGAATGTTAAGGTGGCCATTTTCCCAGACTTCTCGGCAGAGGTACAGCGCCGTAGTCAGAGCTTTACGGAGGCCAAACGTAAACTAAGAAGTCTGCAATACAAGTACTCAATGCTTTTCCCAGCCCGTCTTAGGGTGGAACATGAAGGGCGTGCGGTTTTCTTCGAGGACCCAGAGGAGGTAATCTCGTGGTTGGAACGACGAGTTAACCCTCAACAAGCTGATTGATTGAGTCCCATTGATAACGCGTCTGAGACCAGGAAATGTCTCCAACCAGTGCAAGTTTAAAGCACAAATCCTGTTTATTTACAGCACAAGAGTCAAATTACCCTCCGGGGCTCCGGAGTGAGAAAGAGTCCTGCAGTCAACATGCATCGTGCAGCGAGACTTTACCCCACACAGTTCTGGGAAGCAGCACCATGTACATTGGAACTTTATCCGGAACTTAATAGTTGCAGCTAAATGGAAACAAGAAGATCGAGAGACCGTACTGCAGGTTTTACAAGTGATATGGTTGATATTTTTAATTTTATTTAGTGTCCGGAGACTGTACCAATTGTTCTACATTCCACTGCTTACAAGGAAGTTAGAATGTTTCCCAGATAACAAACAGTTCAGGGATTATGCCCACACAAGTTTGGGTCGGTGTAGGGCAGGGAGGGGGTTCAAATGTTTTTGGTTTGGTTAAATTTGAATGTGCATACTTATAGTAGAAAACAGGTAACGTTACATGTGCCAGATCTATGGGAAAGTACATATGTGCCATATCACAGGTGTTTGAGTCAGATACTGTATCTCTGCAAGTTAAGAATCTGTATGCCTTTTACAGAAAGAGCAAATTGTTTTATATAAATGCTATATTCATGGTTAAAAAGTTTGGCCTATAGCATCTTTGAAATTTCTAACATGGAATGTGAGGGGCCTGCGTGAGAAATTTAAGCGTGCAGCAGTCTTCACATTTTTGAAGAAGCAACATGCTGATATAATAGCACTAGTGGAAACACATATAGAGGGAAGTGTTCAGATGGCGCTCCGCAGGCCATGGGTTGGTTGGGCGTACCACTCTACCCACACATCACACTCTAGGGGAGTTTCGGTATTAAAAGCTAAATCAGTACATTTTGAATTATGCGAGATAACTACCGACCCGAATTATGTATTTATTCATGCCAAAGTATATGGAGAGCCTTTGCGTATAATGGCTTTTTATATACCACCTCCATTTAATATATCCATGGTCAAGGAAGGTATATCATATATGACCCGTCATCCAAATATAGCAGCGGTCTTGCTAGGGGATTTTAATGTTACTTTAAACCTGGCTCTAGACAGGCTGCAGTTGACATCAACGGCTCCCAGTACTCCCACCAAAACTAGATTCTCCAAGCTTATCTCCTCCTTCCATCTGATAGATACAAGGAGATATAAATTCCCACTGGTTAAGTCATATTCATGCTTCTCGTCATCTCGGGGCTCTATGTCCCGTATAGACTTTATACTTATCTCCCGCAGATTGACCCCAAGATTATCGGAGGTAATGTTTTGCCCTAGAGTACTGTCGGACCATAGTCCTTATTGGTTTACATTAAGTATTCCAGTGGCAAAACCACCACGAGCATGGCGCCTGAATCCATTCTGGCTATCTCTTCTACCAGAAGATGACGAGCTCATAGACAAATGGAAATTGTACTTTATTGAAAATGATGAGTCAGCATCACCACCTGCAGTCTGGGACTCTTTTAAGATATTTGCTAGGCATACATTGATAACGGCGATTAATAAAATCAAGATGGACTCTTCTAGTGCCCTCGGTAAGGCGCTGGAGGACTTGTCCTCTGCAGAGAGAGAGTATGCCAACACCCCGACATCAGTAAATGTAGATCAACTTAAACTACAGACTAGAGTGGTTAATCAGTTACAGTACCAGAAACCCAAACAAAAAATGTTTTTTTCTAAACAGAAAATGTTTGAACATGGGGAAAAGGCAGGCAAGTTACTTGCATACCTGGTCCACAGCGAAGATAGACCCCCAGTGGTTATCACACTGCATGGCCCCGGAGGACAAAAAGTCACAGACCCACCTACAGTAACCTCAATGTTTAGGGACTTCATCGCAGACTTATACACAACGACAGCCCCTACTGAGACCCATCACATGTCTCTTTTTCTTGAAAAGGTGTCCTTCCCACAGCTAACAGAAGAACAAGTAGAACTATTGGAAGCACCACTTACTTTGGACGAAATATCAACTGCCATGGCTAGCTTCGCTAGGTCCAAATCCCCTGGTTCAGATGGACTTCCAATAGAGTTCTATTCCCAATTCAGCGAAATACTAACCCCTAAACTATTAAAATTGTATAATTACCTATTTGAAAATGGGACTTTACCTCCATCTATGACAGAGGCTACAATAGTCCTCATCCCTAAACCCGGTAAGGATCTGGGGTTTCCAGAATCTTATCGGCCGATATCACTCCTACAGGTTGATATCAAAATACTTGCCAAAGTTCTATCGATTGGGCTCAATCAGGTAATATTAACATTAATACACGCAGACCAGGCTGGTTTCATGCCTGGACGCAACACCTCGTTTAATCTTAGGAAACTATACATTAACCTGCAAGCCACACACAAGGAAGTTGGTACACGGGTTGTTGTGACCATAGACACAGCGAAAGCCTTCGACTCGGTAGAGTGGAGGTATCTCTGGAGATGCTTTGAGGGCTATGGATTTGGCCCAAAATTTATTAAATGGGTCCAACTTCTATACCAGGCACCCAGGGCCAGAGTGGTGGCTAATGGATGGTCGTCTCAGTTATTCAACCTCAGCAGAGGCACGAGAGAGGGTTGCCCCCTATCCCCACTACTATATGCCCTGGCGGCAGAACCACTGGCAATATCCATCCGAGCAAACCCAGAGATCAGAGGACTTAAAATGGGCTCTCTGACTGAAAAAATTAGCATGTATGCAGAATGATGACATGCTATTGTACCTGGCAGACTCGGGCCCATCATTACGCAATGCACTCCACACGATAGAACAATTTGGAATATTTTCAGGTCTAAAAATTAATTGGGACAAATCCCAAATTCTGCCAATTGATAGATTCTCATCCCCAGAATCCCAAACCAGGCTCTCACTTCAAAGAGTAGATGTTATTAAATACTTGGGGATTTATATAACCAGATCCCCTGCAGACTATATATCTCTGAATATAACTCCTCTTATTTCCCTAGTTAAAAATAAAATACGGGTCTGGTCCAAATTACCATTAGGAGTCTGGGGACGTATAAATTTAACCAAAATGATTCTACTACCCAAAATACTATATGTTTTATGGCACATCCCCGTGTATTTACCCTTAAAACATTTTAAATCTCTAGAGTCCCTCTTAAAGACATTTGTGTGGGGTAATAATAGGCATAAATTGGCATGGCAAGCCCTCAAAAATCCGACTGATCTAGGCGGTACTGCTCTACCCGATTTTAATCTATACTACATTGCAGCACAGCTATCACAGCTTTTTCATCTAGACAAATCCGACAGTGAGAGATTGCTTACGCTCATATGTCTTAAATGGGCGCAGTACACCAAAGACCCGATATATGCAATAGTGGCAGACATGGGAGGGATGGAACTAGGAGACAGAAGACACGCCATACTATTCCAATACAGGAAAATATGGAATTTAGCAGCCTCTAGACTTGACATCTCACAGTTTAACGACTATACGCCGTTATGGCATAACAAAAATCTTCAGGAGTTTAATAAAATACAGGATACATCTATATGGTCCACACAGGGAATATTTTACCTGCATCATATATTAAAAGATGGACAACTTAAATCCTTTGACTTACTTAAAGAAGAATTTACAATACAGGACCAGATGTTCAATAGATTCTTACAAATCCGTCACGCAACACAATCACAATTCCCTGACTCCTGCCCTAGTTCTGCACCTAATGTACTCATTGCCATAATTAAGAGCACAGACTCTCAAAAATTGATCTTGGCTTTCTACAACTTGCTCTTAACCCCTGTAGCTGCTAAAGTAGCATATGGCCTTAAACCAAGATGGGAGAGGGATGTGGGACCGGTGGAGGATGAGGAGTGGGGGGAGGCATTGGAGGCCTGTAAAACTGTATCCCCCAAACTATCAGATCGTCTGACGCAGCTCTATATTCTCCATAGGGCATACCTCACACCCCTCAGAGTGGAAAGATACAAGCGCACACAAACCACCACATGTCAGATGTGTGGGAGAGAGACAGGTACCTTTTTCCATCTTATATGGGCATGCCCTAAGATGAAAGGCTTCTGGGAACAAATTGTGACATTTTTACATGACACAATGGGTTCACCTCTAGCCCTAGACCCCAAACAGTGCCTCGGGTATAGTTCCAGACACAACCGATAAATACACTAAAACCTTTTCACACGAAACACTCTTTGCAGCAAGAAAGGTTATAGCCAAAAAGTGGATGAGACAAGAGACCCCCAAAATAGTGGAATGGAAGGTGGAGATAAATAATACATTACCATACAAGAAATGTATATATATTAATAGAGGTTGCCCAGAAAAGTACAAGATCTGGGATAGATGGCTTCAGGAATCTTCTACCTGTGTCTAATTAATCGTATGACTGTAAAGTGATTTAATAGGTATAAACATGGATGGACAGTATTAAAAACCAAATATGTACACCTTGAATGTCAAGATACGCCAGATATGTTTGAATTCAATGTTATATTTTTATTTCAATGATAATGATTGTAGCACTGTTATAGTGTCAACATGACAACGTAACCTTTATTTTTTTTTTTCTTTTTGTATGCACTAAATATTCAATAAAACTTTGTTTGATTTAAAAAAAAAACATGCTAAAATGTGTGTATCATTATTCTCATGTAGTTTTTATTCAACCAATACCTAATATGGTTGCCAATCCTCCAAATAGTTCAGATAATTTAATAAGAAACAGCTTGCTGAAGGAAACTGTATATTTCTGATGGATTATTAAGTTATATCAACAAAAAAAAAAAATTGGCAGAGTCTACAGAAAAAGTAGGCTTAGTAAGGGAGTAAGGAAGAAGAAAGCTGCTCACAGCACACTCACTCCTCTCTAGTAGTGAACGCCCTCACTCAGCCTCACAGGTGCTGGCTCTGCACAAATCGTGGAAAGCAAGGGAGAAAAATCTGGACGGCCGCACTTCCGTGAAGAAAAAAGCACCTTTATTGTGGTAAAAAATAAGTGCAAACAGGTCACATAAAAAGTGGATAATGTAGGAAAACTGCTAACGCGTTTCACATCAACTGATGCTTATTCATAGCTGAGCTTAGTAAGGGAGTACTGTGTGTATTATTGTTGTTGATGCAGGATGGTGTACATGTTATTCCTTTAGTCAGGTTAACTCATTAGCTATTGACTGTTTTTTTTATTTGTCTAGATTTTTAAGAATATGCTACCCCAACTTTTCATATTCCTGATATGTATCTGCTGTGTAGCCATGGTGTTAGCACTACTGACAAACAATCCGCCAAATCACCCCACTGCCAGACTTCATGCATTCTTTCCAGAGACAATGAATAGTAATTTGCGAGCTTTGTTTTTGTTGTTTTATTAGGGGGTACAACTTGGATAGGGATTGGGATATGGGATGCCCATAGAATCAATCATTGCCATTGTATTTACAGATTTTAGTTACTTTCATCATAGTTAGAGCCTAAAGAATGAATGTGCACATTTGACTAAGTAGAAATATTCTCCTGCAGCTCCCTGCAGACTGTTACTCCCTCTGCATCTCCATGCAGACTATTGCTCCCTCTGCAATCTCCATGCAGACAACAAATGCTGTGTACACACGACCGGACTTTTCGACCAAACTGGTCCGACGGAACAAATCCGTCGAACAATTCGATCATGTGTGGGCTTCTTCTGACCTTTTCTGTCTAAAAGTCTGTCGGACTTTAGAAATAGAACGTTTCAAATATTTCCAACGGACTCGAGTCCGATCGAAAAATCAGTTCCTCTGTATGCTAGTCTGATGGACAAAAAAGGATGCAAGGGCAGCTATTGGCTATTGGCTATGAACTTCCTTATTCTAGTCCGTCCGTACATCATCACGTTCGAAATGATCGGACTTTGGTGTGATCGTGTGTAGGCAAGTCTGTTTCGAACTCCGTCAAAAAGTCCTTCGGGCTTCAGTCCGATGAAAAGTCCGGTCGTGTGTACACGGCATAAGGGTTCCTAAGAGTTTTCCATCCGTCACCATGTGAGGGACAGAAACATCACTTTTGACCCGTGTAAAAGTAATTGTCTTAGTTCTCTTCACCACCTTCCCAAACTTGCTTCTCCTTGCACACTTGGTTTCCTCCTGCACAAATTTGAATTATGTTTAAGGTATAACACATCCTCTTCTAATGGGTATGAAGAACTCACTCTGAATAAGCCTCTCTACTGGCTCTGACGACTCGCTGCTACTAGGCTTGAGGCCTGCAGAACCTCTCCCCGGAGGCCTAGTAGATTAAAGTCTATGTTTTAGGAAATGGACTACTGCTCCCAGCCAGTCCAACTTGCAAACCATGTGCCAGCCATCCACACTGATTTGACACACATCCCCACAGTCTCTTCTCTGATCCAGGACTCTTCACCATTCACCGTGTGCATGAAAAAAGACTCTGCTAGTGACCGTGCAGAAGCAGAGTTCCCTTACAGAATCCCTGGCACCTCCAGCCATCCACTATGGTAACACTCACCTTCCATCCTTCCAGCCCTGAGTCCTTGATGTGGAACTTTCCCAGACCATGTGTTCCGACAGCTTCTCCTGCCCCTCCTGCTCCAGGAGTTCCCTGCCACCGACCGTGTGGTGACAGAGACATTGCCAATGACCGTGTAGAGGCAATGTTCCCTCACAGTTCCCTCACCATTTCTCACGTCACCCAGTCGACTACTCCTCCCCAACAGCATGTGACCTCAGCATATATAGGAGGCCCACCCCCTGCCAATACCAGTAAGGGATTGGTTAGGGCTCCCACATGTGCTGGCTGCCACTCCAGCTCTAGGCCCAGCCTCCTCTTCCAGAACATTCTCCCTGGAAGCAGGGGAGGCGCCTCAGAACTGAAGCTTAGGTGGTCACACCCACTGCTACTCTAACCACTCCCAGCCCCAAGATCAAAACAGACAGGCCTAGCTTGCAGCATAGGCCTGCCTAAATTTGCCTGTGCTGAATAAACCTAGTAAAACAACCCTTACTAGCACCTACCTTCTGGTAGAGGGTGCTACAGTTGTATCTGTACCATGTGCTTATGTTAAAAAGTATCCTGTTGAGGGGACATGGCAAAGCGATGGAGGAGTAAGGACGTGTTCTCCCTCAGCTCCGCTCTCACCGCAGCCACTTTCAGCTACAACGGGGGCATACCCAACCGAGACAGGCTACAAACATGTCCCAACGATCGCGGGCACTCTCTCAGCCACCGAGGACAGACTGGGCGAAGCAAGGCCCACTAGACTCATTCTTCCAGGAGACCCGTCGGTCCAGAAAGGCAGGCCCCAAGATGGCGCCAGAGAAGAAGGCTCCCCGTCACCAAAAGACTCCAGCACCAGAGTCGGCAGCATCCCAGATCCCATCTCCGCGATTGGTGAGTGACTCTGCTCCCCCTGCATCCCCAGGCTCACTATCCTTATAGGAACAAGGCCTTGATCTTGCAGATCTGATGGGGGATGGCAACCTCAAGCACCATATTTGGTCCCTCCCCACTAGAGAGGATCTGGAGAGCTTTACTGCCAGAATAGAGAAGGCCTTTACACAGGACATTGCCCAGTTAAAAGCAGATACCACACACCTGGGGGGCAGGCTGGAGACCCTAGAACAGCGTTTTGAGGATGCTCTCCCCCACATAGCCATGCTGCAGGAGGAATGCACCGCACAGAGCCACAGGATGAAGGCCCTGATATCCCAAATGGATGATTTTGAAAATCGCAGTAGATGCGCTAATATACACATCTTTAGCATGTCTCGGACCACAGCACCGAGAGATATCATCCCATCCCTGGTAGGAGTGTTTAGTAAATTACTGGGACCTCCAGACACCACCCTGGTAGAAATGGATCGGGCGCATAGAGCTCTGAAGCCACCTTCCCAGGACCCTGAATCCCCATGTGACATTATTTGCAAGTACACTCTGAATGACCACATAATACAGAAAATGAGAAACAAACCTTACTTTATATTTGATGGGGAAAAATTGTTTTTTTGCTAAGACCTCTCCAGGCGCACCCTTATGCAATGCAGGGCCCTGCGTCCCTTGCTCACGGCCATCCAAGACGCAGGCCTTACCTACCGCTGGGGTTTCCCCTTTAGTCTGGAAGTGGTGAAAGAGGGGCGACAAGTTACACTAGTAAGGATGATCTACCACACTTCCTCTCTGCTCTGCAACTCTGACATGTGGACTTTCCGGACTGGAGGGTAGACCCGTATTTACCAGTTTTTTCCCTTCTCCAGCCATGGCAAACAGCGAGAGGCAAAGGTCGCCATAGGGGCAACAGACGCCGCACTACCAGTGCCTCCTCCGGCCCTGCCTCTACCAGGGACTGATGGAACGTTACCTTCGAGTTCAGGATAACTCCAATGCCCTCTCTTACTGGGCATAATCGAATCTACCTACTTTTACCCTTGATGGCCAGGGCAGGGAGGTCCTGGCCTTATACTTATACTCGGGACTGTGCTGCTACTATAATCCCCTTGGGTTCCTGCCATAATTTTTACGCCCTAGATGTTAGACTCTGGACATGAATAATAGGTATCCCCTGTTAGCATACTGACACCCTATAGAAGCGGTGGGAGGGAAGCGGGGTCTTCACCTTCCCCATGCTGGTCTCTGTTCCCCAGTAGGCCTACCCACATTGGGTGTAAACCCTATATGGGATAGTGGGTTGTGGCCCAGGACCCCCCTGTAGTAGGGGGGTGCCCTGAGCCAGGCTCACCGACTAATTACATGACAGGTTGGCTAGATTCTACCCGCTATGGTGGGTTGTGTTTCCTAACCTGTTCAATTGTGTTGCTTTATATGTTAATATGTTGTCTTTTTTTTCTCCGTTCTCTCCTGCTTTCTTTTCCTCTCCACTCTCTCCCTTGTCTCCACCTGGAGAATTCTAAGGCACGCTACTCACCGAATCGCTTACACCATGACCAGCGGTGCTTCCTCCACTCTGATGTTTCACCTGGGTCTCCATGGCATCTGTTAAGGTAATATTCTACAATGTTAGGGGTCTTTGCTCCCCACACAAATGGAGCAAGCTGTGGTTGGAATTGAAAAGGCTGGGGGCCCAGATAATATTCTTGCAGGTAACACATTTCACCCCCAATCCACACCTAAACTACCCACCCACTTATTCAACCAGTGGTTCCTAAGCACTTCTACGGTTCCTAAGGCGAAGGGCACGGCCATAGCCATACACAAGTCATGCCCTTTTCAACCCATAACACATTTTTCAGACCGCTTGGGCAGGTTCGTTCTACTGAAAGGAACAATAGCCGGGACACTATACACCCTCGCAAACGTATTTGCCCCTAACTCCAACCAACTGGCCTTTCTAGACACCACGTTGGATCGACTGAATGAATTCAGAGAGGGCCATTTGATTTTAGGGGGAGACTTCAACATTAGCCCGAAGCCCCTAATTGACACATTCCATAACCGCTCAATGCACTTGTACGCGTTCCTTAAATGGTTTAGAAAAACCCTTCAATCCCACCTTCTGTTCGACAGCCAGCGAGTATTCCCCTCAACTAGGGACTATAGCTACTACTCTAAAGTTCACTATGTATACACCCATATAGACCTCCTCTTTGTAGACCAACCCTCGAGCTACTGCAGGCAGCATCCATAGAGAGCATTACAATCTCGGACCACGCGCCAGTGACAGCCACTTTTACCCTGCCGCAGGGCACCCAGCGTTCATGGTCATGGTGACTAAATGAGAATCTCCTAGATGACACTGCAGTGGTGGCGGGGGTCTCTGATACCCTAACACATTATTTTAAAGAAAATACTACCAATGATGTGAGCAAAGGGATAATCTGGGAGGGACACAAGGCTGTCATAAGGGGAGAGCTGATCTTGCAGGGGTCCAGGTGTAAGAGGGCATGGCAGGCCGACTTTCAGAGGGTTCTGAAAGCCCTTCACCAAGCGGAGCTCTGCCATAAGTGTCATGGGGACCCGGAGGCTCTAAAGAGGTTGCTGGAGCTGAGAGAGCTATTTACCCGCCTGCTGGACTGCAAAGTCTGCAAGCAGCTTTGTTACCTCTCTCATAAATACTATGAGCATGGTAACAAGTGCAGTAGGATGCTCGCTAGAGCCCTCCAGAAACGTCGGGCTCACACTCACGTCCACAAACTCCAATCCTCTTCTGGTGGGGCGGTCTCCCATGCCTCCCTGTTCCGTGACTATTATGCAGAACTCTATTCATTAGATTCAGATGTGTCACCTGAGATCATGGCCTTAAAACTGACATCCAGGAGTACTTGGTAACCTCTGGGCTCCCTGTCAGGGGAACAAAAAGTGGCGTTGGAGTCCCCTGTCGTGCCCTCTGACATTGAAGCGATAATAAAATGATTGCCCAATGGGAAAAGCCCGGGTCCTGATGGATACACGAAGGCGTACTATAGCACATTCCTCCCACTATTGGCCGGCCCTATGTGTAGCTACTTTAACTCGATAGCCAAGGGAAATCCAATCCCCCCTGAAGCCTTATTGGCCCACATTACAGTGCTCCGCAAAGAAGGCAAGGATCCCACTTTAGCTCAGAATTACTGTCCAATATCATTATTGAACGTGGACCTTAAAACCCTAGCAAAAATATTAGCCAACCGTCTGAAACACCTCATTCCCCCAATTGTGCACCCTGATCAAACTGACTTTTTTGCAGGCCGAGAGGCACGCGACAGTTTGCTCAGAGCTATCCACCTCATTTATTGGGCATGCACCAGTTCAAAACAGGGCTCATACCTCATCCTTTCAACACACACAGAGAAGGCCTTCGATCGGGTAGATTGGTCCTTCTTGAGAGTGGTCTTGGAGACCGTGGGACAGTGGCGGCCTGCCCCGCCAAGCTGAAAAAAAAAGAATGGGTGCCGGACATGCGGCAGTCTATGGGATGCTTCCCAGCCTGCAATCAGCTGATTGCAGGCTGGGAACTATGCAGATAGCAGTGTGGGAGAGACACATGGTTGTTCTCACTGACATGAGGGAGATAAATAAAACAAGTCACAGTCACACATGCAGCCCTATTAAAATTAATATCCTCCCCCGAGTGCTATTCTATTTGCAGATGCTACCGTTACCTCTGCCCAGCACCTTCTTCTCCTTGATCACCGGCATGTTCTCGAAATTTGTGTGGAGTGCAAAGAGAACACAGGGGGCTGTCAGATGCCACATCTCCCCTAATGACCCATGCCATTAAGGTCTGGGATAGGATCAATGGTATATACTCTCTGGCCCCCCCTGTGTCCCCGTTGGCTTTTGCTGGTTTCCCCCAGGAGAGCAAATAGCATTTCTTAAGAAGTGGGCAGATGATTCTAATGCTACCTGTGGCAAACTTCTGGACAACGGTAAACTCCCCACTCTAGAGACCCTTAGGGCTCGCCATGGTAGCTTCCCAATGGACTTCTGGCGCCATAAGCAACTTAGTCATTTTTTTGCTACGCAGGGCCAACCCATTAGAGCCACCTCTCAACTTACACCCTTTAAGCTTCTCTTTGCTGCAGAGGAACCCACCCCTCACATGATCTCCGAGTTATACCAGCTACTGGACTCATCCGCATCAGAGACTAAGTCGGCCTATATCATGGAGCGGGAACGGGATCTGGGGAGGGAGCTCTCTGAGGCGCAGCTGGCTCCCCTATAACATCTAACTCATTCTAGCCCTATCGAGTCCAGAACGCTAGAAATCAATTATAAGATACTGACAAGGTGGTATAGGGTGCCGGCTGCGCTCTCCCGCATTTACCCCTCCATATCTGATCATTGCTGGAGAGGCTGTGACCTCCATGGTACGTTACTCTATATATAGTGGGAATGCCCAAGAATCAAACCTTTCTGGGAGGAAATTAAAACTCAGATACAAGACATACTGGGTATTGATAGACAAGAGGGGGGACTTCCATCATAACAAATATAGAGTGTGGTGGTCCCATCCCTTACATAGTAAACCATAGAAAAAAGAATCCCCTTGGATTGGGACTTTAACAGACCACTAACTCGTTAGAGTAAAAAAATGTATTTTATTGATATACTTTAAAAAAGACGTGAGAGCGTCTATAGCGTACAAATTAAAAAATCATTCCATACAGAATTGAAACAAAATCAGAAACAGAGAAAATATACAAAGTGACGATGATAAATGTACTCTCATGGGGGTAGTGTACCCCGATACCCGACGCGTTTCCGGTATTCTGGTACCTTCATCAGGGGTTTGAGAGTTGTGAGTA
Source organism: Lithobates clamitans (assembly GCA_037952925.1). NCBI lineage: Eukaryota > Metazoa > Chordata > Amphibia > Anura > Ranidae > Lithobates > Lithobates clamitans. The sequence goes on from JBBGZY010000427.1 coordinate 4,711,066, forward strand.
TTATGTACATGTATGGATTCCCTAGGAATGACTCTGTGTTCAAGTAGCACCCATGGCCCCTCAGATCAAATATTGTATTTTCATTTGTGCCAGACCAAGGCTATATAAGAATAGTACGTGTATTGAATTACCGGTATCAAAACGAGTAATAAGTGAGCCAACTGGGGGAGAAACGTTCATAGCAACCTGTAACATGCCGGCTGCATGCCGGAAGGATAAATATCCAGGGACAGTCCCGTGGTGCTTGGCTCCTAAGAAAATCCTTCAAATATGCGAGTCCAGTGGGGGGTGCCTACCCCTATCAGTGCTAGCTGGGTATTGATGTCCCCCTTTCACCGATGCACTTCCTCCTCCATATCCTTCCTATGCCGGTTGGCCAGTATAAGAGGAGCGCGTTGCCACACCTCCTGAATGCGGCTAAACACCTGCTTTCCATTTATTGGAAGCAGACCCATGTACCTAGTTGAGAGGAGTGGACCAGGAAGGTGAAGGAGATTAAGAGGCAGAAGAATGGATAACAACTTGTAACGCCACTAGGGAGCGCTTTAATGTTACCTGGGCCCCCTGGCGGAACCATACCTCCTACATGGGGTTTATCTCCTCCAGCCTAGATACCTCCCTCCTGGAACTTGCAGGGCCCCCCTTAGGGGATGTAATGGGCAACACAGTGCAACCCCCTAAGATAGAGACCTCGGAACTGTGAGGGCCACCACTTTATCCTCCCTTGGAAAGCTGATCGCTGGCTGTGAGCAAGTACTTAAAAGTTCCCAGCAGGGACGTGGATACGTGCCAGGTGGAGGAGGCCCCTTCTTCTCCTCCCTTCCTCCTCTCTCTTACTTTCTCTGCCTTTCTTACTCTCCTGATTTCTCTGTTATGCTATAGGTTCACACATGTCCTAAAGGTCATTGGGCACCTTCCCACAACTGGGTCCACTTGCTCTAAATGGCAGATGCCCACTCTCCTTACTACAGCAGAGACGGGGCACATAGGGGAGCAAAGCCCCCTCCTGTGTGTCTATGAGCTGGATTCCAGCTGGAGAGGGTCAGACGGAGGCTATTTAAGCCCCCCTCTTCACTGAGGGCACGCAGGTGTGGGTACCCCTTCAGAATTGAGCACTTGCACCCCACCAAAAACCAGGTGACAACAATACCAGCTAGGTGGTTTATCTCCCTTTCTGGGAAAATTCATAATAGCACCGGGAAGATATTTATGACCTACCACTGATAGTTTGAATTTGAATAATTGAGTTCTGCCTTACAGCATATTGAGGACAATGTTCATTGCATGCTTCCTCATAATTTGTTATGTTTGTTATTATAAATAAAGATTATATATAAAAAAAGTATCCTGTTCTCTTTGCATTGCTTCCTTTGTGTGAAATACCTGGTGTTCCTGACATTCCCCCTGCTTTCCTACTTCAAACTGACCACGCTAGGCATGAGAGCAAATCCATTCTTTCAGTGTGGTCAGTTTCATGGCTGTGCTGGGTGCGTAGCCTGCATGTCTTGCAATGGCCAAGACTTGTGCTGACAAGCCCCCTTGCACAGCACTGCAAAGATTGGTGTGATGATGTTTCTCCAACCCCACTTCTCCAAGCCCCTTATGCAGCTGAGAATAGAGATCACTTAGAAAAAAATGTAAAAAAAGGTACTTATATATTTTTTATATATATAGATATACAAGTGTTATGCCTTTTATTTCTACTTTAAATCGAATGGGTGGTTTTACAGGGTGAGGCCATTAATGTCTACACTGCTGGCAACAAAAAAAAAGTGAAAATGTTCAAATTGGGCCCAATTAGCCATTTTCACTCCCCGGTGTCATGTGGCTCATAAGGTCTCAGGTGTGAATGGGGAGCAGGAGTGTTAAATTTGGTGTTATCGCTCTCACTCTCTCATACTGGTCACTGGAGGTTCAACATGGCACCTTATGGCAAAGAACTCTCTGAGGATCTGAAAAAAAGAATTGTTGCTCTACATAAAGATAGCATAGGCTATAAGAAGATTGGTTGCCAAGACCCTGAAACTGAGCTGCAGAACGGTAGTTAAGACCATACAGCGGTTTAACAGGACAGGTTCCACTCAGAACAGGCCTCGCCATAATCGGCCAAAGAGGTTGAGTGCACGTGCTTAGCGTCATATCCGGAGGTTGTCTTTGGGAAATAGATGTATGAGTTCTGCCAGCATTGCTGCAGAGGTTGAGGGGGTGGGGGGGTCAGCCTGTCAGTGCTCAGACCATACGCCGCACACTGCGTCAAATTGGTCTGCATGGTTGTCGTCCCAGAAGGAAGTCTCTTCTAAAGATGATGCACAAGAAAGCCGCAAACATTTTGCTAAAGACAAGCAGACTAAGAACATGGATTACTGGAACCATGTCCTGTGGTCTGATGAGACCAAGATAAATTTATTTGGTTCAGATGGTGTCAAACGTATGTGGAGGCAACCGGGTGAGGAGAACAAAGACAAGTGTGTCTTGCCTACAGTCAAGCATGGTGGTGGGAGTGTCATGGTCTGGGGCTGCATGAGTGCTAGAACTGGAAAGCTATAGTTCCTTGAGGGAACCATGAATGCCAACATGTACTGTGACATAATGACGCAGAGCATGATCCCCTCCTTTCAGAGTCTGGGCCACAGGGCAGTATTCCAACATGATAACGACCCCAAACACACCTCCAAGATGGCCACTGCCTTGCTAAAGAAGCTCAGGGTAAAGGTGATGGACTGGCCAAGCATGTCTCCAGACCTAAACCCTATTGAGCATCTGTGGGGCATCCTTAAACGGAAGGTGGAGGAGCGCAAGGTCTCTAACATCCACCAGCTCCGTGATATCGTCATGGAGGAGTGGAAGAGGACACCAGTGGCAACCTGTGAAGGCATGGTGAACTCCATGCCCAAGAGGGTTAAGGCAGTGCTGGAAAAATGATTGTGGCCACACAAAATATACTTTTGGCCCAATTTGGACATTTTCACTTAGGGGTGTACTCACTTTTGTTGCCAGCGGTTTAGACATTAATGGCTGTGTGTTGAGTTATTTTGAGGGGACAGCAAATTTACACTGTTATACAAGCTGTACACTCACTACTTTACATTGTAGCAAAGTGTCATTTCTTCAGTGTTGTCACTTGAAAAGATATAATGAAATATTTACAAAAATGTGAGGGGTGTACTCACTTGTGAGATACTGTACTCTGTTCTTTACAGAGGAGATCAGTGAACAGATGTGGGATTGAATGAGGGTGAATCTCCTCAACTGAAGAGAGGTTTCTCCCCATTCAATGGCACTTTAAGACCCCTTTCACACTGAGGTGCTTTGCAGGCGCTATAGCGTTAAAAATAGTGCCTGCAAAGCGCCCTATAACAATGGCTCCATTCACTCCAGTGTGAAAGCCCAAGGGCTCTCACACTGGAGCGGTGTGCTGGCAGGGCGTCAGAAAAAGTCCTGCCAGCAATTTCTTTGGAGTGCATTGGAGTGGTGAACTCACTGCTCCTAAAGCGCCCCTGCCCATTGAAAACAATTGGGCAGCACTGCTATACCGCTGGCAAAGTGCCGCTGCAGATTTAAACCCTTTTCGGCCGCTAGCAGGGGGGCTAAAACTGCCCCACTAGCGGCCGAATAGCACCGCTAAAACGACGGTAAAGTGGAGCTAAAAATAGTGCGCTTTACCGCTGACGCCCGGGGTGGCTCAGTGTGAAAGGGGTCTAAAGGCTCAGAGAGTAAGTATATATTTAAAAACTGTAGTTTTATTATTAAACTCATCTACCTCTATTGATTTATAGATGAACACTGGTGTGCTTATATACCTCTGCTTATGGGCAGCCAGCCACCTGTATACTTCTGACCTGTCTTGAACACCTCCTTATCTGGATACTATAGGCACATGTATGTACATCTATGTCTCCCCTATTTAATTGATCTATATGACCACCCGCTTTGAGAATGTTCTACTTATGTCTCTCCTTCGGGCTTGGTGCTAGGTGGCCTCAGTGTATGCTGACTTGACCCCTGCCTGGTTTAAGCCATCCCCCCCCCCCCCCACCTGCTCCATACTCAGGTGGGAAAGGGTGTTTTTGGGTGTGATGGCAGTTGAACAACTTTGATGTTTTTATTGACGTGACCTACTGTGCTATATTTGGTGACACTCTATAAGTACTGCATATGGACTCACTCTTTGCTATGTATGATGCATATATATATATATATATATATATATATATATATATATATATATACATATACACAGTGGGGACGGAAATTATTCAGACCCTCTTAAATTTTTCACTTTGTTATATTACAGCCATTTGCTAAAATCATTAAATTCATTTTTTTCCTCATTAATGTACACACAGCACCCCATATTGACAGAAAAACACAGAATTGTTGACATTTTTTCAGATTTATTAAAAAAGAAAAACTGAAATATCACATGGTCCTAAGTATTCAGACCCTTTGCTGTGACACTCATATATTTAACTCAGGTGCTGTCCATTTCTTCTGATCATCCTTGAGATGGTTCTACACCTTCATTTGAGTCCAGCTGTGTTTAATTATACTGATTGGACTTGATTAGGAAAGCCACACACCTGTCTATATAAGACCTTACAGCTCACAGTGCATGTCAGAGCAGATGAGAATCATGAGGTCAAGGGAACTGCCTGAAGAGCTCAGAGACAGAATTGTGGCAAGGCACAGATCTGGCCAAACTTACAAAAAATTCTGCTGCACTTAAGGTTTAAGAGCACAGTGGCCTCCATAATCCTTAAATGGAAGACGTTTGGGACTACCAGAACCCTTCGTAGAGCTGGCCGTCCGGCCAAACTGAGCTATCGGGGGAGAAGAGCCTTGGTGAGAGAGGTAAAGAAGAACCCAAAGATCACTGTGGCTGAGCTCCAGAGATGGAGTTGGGAGATGGGAGAAAGTTGTAGAAAGTCAACCATCACTGCAGCCCTCCACCAGTTGGGGCTCTATGGCAGAGTGGCCCGACGGAAGCCTCTCCTCAGAGCAAGACACGTGAAAGCCTGCATAGAGTTTGCTAAAAAAACACCTGAAGGACTCCAAGATGGTGAGAAATAAGTTTGTCTGGATTGATGAGACCAAGATAGAACTTTTGGCCTTAATTCTAAGAGGTATGTGTGGAGAAAACCAGGCACTGCTCATCACCTGTCCAATACAGTCCCAACAGTGAAGCATGTTGGTGGCAGCATCATGCTGTGGGGGTGTTTTTCAGCTGCAGGGACAGGACGACTGGTTGCAATCGAGGGAAAGATGAATGCGGCCAAGTACAGGGATATCCTGGACGAAAACCTTCTCCAGAGTGCTCAGGACCTCAGACTGTGTCGAAGGTTTACCTTCCAACAAGACAATGACCCTAAGCACACAGTTAAAATAATGAAGGAGTGGCTTCATTAACAACTCTGTGACTGTTCTTGAATGGCTCAGCCAGAGCCCTGACTTAAATCTCTGGAGAGACCTAAAAATGGCTGTCTACCAACGTTTACCATCCAACCTGACAGAACTGGAGAGGATCTGCAAGGAGGAATGGCAGAGGATCCCCAAATCCAGGTGTGAAAATCTTGTTGCATCTTTCCCAAAAAGACTCATGGCTGTATTAGATCAAAAGGGTGCTTCTACTAAATACTGAGCAAAGGGTCTGAATACTTAGGACCATGTGATATTTCAGTTTTTCTTTTTTAATAAATCTGCAAAAATGTCAACAATTCTGTGTTTTTCTGTCAATATGGGGTGCTGTGTGTACATTAATGAGGAAAAAAATGAACCTAAATGATTTTAGCAAATGGGTGCAATATAACAAAGTGAAAAATTTAAGAGGGTCTGAATAATTTCCGTCCCCACTGTATATATATATATATATATATATATATATATATATATATATATATATATATATATATATATATATATATATATATACCGTATTTATAACACACACCGGCGTATGACACGCATCCCAAGTTTAGGAGGGAATTTTAAGGAAAAAAAACTTTTAGGAGGGAAGTTTAAGGAAAAAAAACTTACATTAAAATGCCCATCAATGCAGCCTTATCTGTCCATCTGCAGCCTTTTCAGTGTGAGTGCAGCCTTGCCCCAGTGCAGTCTTGTCAGTGCAGCCTTGTCAGTGCAGCCTTGTCAGTGCAGCTTTGCCCCAGTGCAGCCTTGCCCCAGTGCAGCTTTTCACCAGTGCAGCTTTGTCAGTGCAGGTTTGCCCCAGTCCAGCCATGTCAGTGCAGCTTTGTGCACTCGCCACCGACATACACATCCGTGGGTAGATTCAAATATGGCGCCGAGACTGCAGGGATTCGTCGGAGACGAGATACACATACCCGAGTGTTCTCGGCTTTTTCGCTCGGGAACGCTCGGGTATGTGTATCTCGGCTCCAACGAATCCCTGCAGTCTCTGCGCCATATTTGAATCTACCCACGGCTGTGTATGTTGGCGGCGACCGCGGCAATTGCCGCGATCGCTTCGATGACACAAAATCAGCGGGGATCGGCCTATAACACACATCCACGATTTTCCCCTGATTTTCAGGGGAAAAAAGTGCGTGTTATATGCCGATAAATAAGGTATATATATATATATGTTTTAATATGATATGACTTTCATTTATAGACTATATCCACACTAGCTGCAGAGCCTACCCAGAGGAAGGAGCCAAGTGACTCCAAAACGCGTCGGATATGCCTTTGCAACCTCTACATGTAGATACAAATACTGATACTGTGTGATTCTGCATTGTGCAACCATGTACCCTTTCTTTTTACTGTGTACTATTTTTTTATACATTTATTACCCTTTTTGCATGTAATTTTTTTAATAATAAAACTACAGTTTTTAAATAAATGCTTACTCTCCAAGCCTTTAAAGTCCCATTGAATAGGGGGAAACCTTTTCTCTATAGCTATATAGGAATGTGGCCGTTTGCAGCAGAAATAAACCTCAAGTTTTTGGTATAAATCTCCTCAACTGGGACACAGACAGAAGTAAAAATTTGCCAGAAAGATAAAAATGTGTGCAGTGATTTTTTCTGTGGAGGCAAGCATTAAATTATTAGGCAAACTGTCAAAATATTTACCCACCAACTTTCTGTTATAGGGTGATAATGCTGCCTTTTGAACATGTATGCAGGAGTAGTGTTGTCGCCTAACACATTCAGAATTATCTCCTGTAAATAGCATGCAGGAACTTCTTTAGCACTAGACCAAAAGAATGCAAAGAAGCATGGGAGTTGCAGTCCAGAAACATCACTGTGTGTCACTGAAGAGTTACATACACTTGTGCCCACACACACTGGATATTCACTGATATTGGCCAGCCATAGGTTGTCTGCTATTATATTATAGATGTAAATGTGGCAATCCCTCCGTTGCATGCCTATGCCCAGCTTTAGAGGAGCAGTGTGAAATAAGTAAATATTTCTCTCTGTGTGGACAGGGCTTATACAATATAATTTCCCCTTCTTACTAATGGAATGCCACTAAATACAGGTTTAATAACTACAAAATAGCTTTTAGCTAATAAATCATGTATGTATTATGTAGTGCTACCTCCGTAGGAACAGTTGATTAGCATGGTTCCTCTGTTCTTTGCCTTGACTTTTTCCAAAAAAGCTCAGCCCCTCTAACACACTGTCAGGGCTGGGCTCAGCTCTTCCTTCTCCGAGCTCTGTGCTCAGCTGACGGTTAATTGCCAAAGACTCTTCCTTCCACAGTGACTCACCTGATCTTCATTTCCTGCTCATCAGTTAGAGTTGCTGGTTATATAAACTCCTTGGATCAGATCTTCTGTGCCTTTGCCTTGGCCAACATATCCAGATCTGTTTGCTGCACCCGACTTCACTGCTCTCTGTTTCTCTGCTTTTTTCTGACTACCCGTCCAGGTTACCGAACTCTGGCTATGTTTTGACTACGTTTGCTCTGTTTGTACCACTTTATTAAATAGTGTGATTTTTTACTACACTTCTGTCTCAGTCTGATTCATGGTTCCTGACAGTAGGCAAAGGCCATGAATTCAGAAGTTGCAGGCAATCCACTTGTTGGTAATATTTTTTCCAGATTGGATGAGCAGGATCTCCGCATGGATCAGTTTGCCATAGCGTTACGCACGCTCCTGAATCGCACTGCTCACCTGGAACCTTCCACTGTGGCTGCTCTGGTACAACCTGTGTTGCAGGCCGTCTCTGCTGTTGCTCCAGTCTCGGTGCTGGCACCCGCCTCGAATATTACCTCTATAAGAGGTATGTCCAGTGGTATATTTAGGTTTTGCGCTGCCCTAGGCCTGACTAAACTCATGCACCCACCCTAATTTAAATACGACCCACCCCTTCCTGCCAAGGCCACACCCATTCCTGTTTAAGACCTACCCTATCATCTGTAAACCACACCCCTTCCTCTTTAGGCTTATTTTGCACCTTTCAGGGGGAGGGTGGAATGGGTACCTGTTTTTTTTTTTTTTTTTTTTTATTTCTTTATTTATCATTTTCCAATACAAAACAATCCTCTGAGGAGACATGCCACACAGGGAAAATAAGAAAAACAGCAACTCATCGATATATTCAGGTAATAAACCTGACAGCCTTGCGGACATGCCCCTCGCCCCCTTACCCTAACCCCCCACCCCATCCCACCCCCCATACCCACCTCCCTCCCTTACGGGGTGTGAATCAAAGGAGAGCGAAGTCTTGCCTGCCTTACCTCCCTTATCAATTTATTCGGTTTAAGCCCTTTTTATATTATCTCCATTAAGTAGGTCCAAGTTTTTTTGAATTTAGGCCAGCCTGCCCATTTCCCCCTGCATTCCTGATCCTCATCTGGTTCCACTCCCCCTCGGTCCAGGCTTTCTATGTTGTAGATTTCATTGAGATCGAATAGCCAATCTCGTGTTTTGGGACTTAAAGGGTTCAACCAGTTTAGTGAAATCTGTCTCTTGGCTGAGTCTAGTATTATCGGGGTCAGGGAGGTCCTGTAACTCTTTACTGTATCTTGGGTACCGTGGAAGAGACAGACCCAAGGGTCCTCCTCTATTTCCTTCCCTGTGAATTCTTTTGACAGGGATAAGATTTTTTTCCAAAAGACCTTTATGATAGGGCATTCCCACCAGATATGGGCCATTGTGCCTTTAGTCTGGCAACCCCTCCAGCAGGAGTTCTCCTTAGATCCATCCATCTTGTTAACTCTGTCCGGGGTGGCATACCATCTTGATAGTACTTTGTAGTGAATTTCCGTTCTCCTGATATCTAATGCTGCATAATGTACCAGATTCAAGATTTTACCCAGAGTATTACTAGTGCATGGTAACCCCAATTCCTGCTCCCACCTTATGATATAATGAGGCGTCTTACCCTCCTGTGACTCTCCAAGTACTCTGTAGATTTGACCTATAACACCTCCCGAGTTCTCCGTCACACAGAGTTTCTCAAGAGGTCTGAGCTCCTCTAAACTCCTAAGGGGCTTTGGTAATTTACTTATGAAATGGGAAAGCTGTAAATACCTCCACCAATCTATCACCCAGTGTTCTCTCTCTCGGTTCAATTCCGTGAAAGTGCGTATTTCCCCTCTACAAATAAAATTTTTCAATTGAAGGGTGTCATCTTTTAACCACTCCCCCCCCCACTGTGCTCATTCCTGGTTCAAAAAATAAATTATTCTTCATGTATATTAAAGGTGAATTGTGCGACCATTTGTGCTGGGTATGAATTCTGTCCCATAATTTAAAAGTGTTTTGTGTTAATAAAGAAATATCAGTGCTGAATGTCCTAAATTTTGGGGGGTTCCATAGTGAATGTGCCAAATTATTATTACTTAAGACATATTCAATATTCACCCACCGCTTATCAGTCTCTTTCTTACTCCATTCTATAACCCGTGAAAGCACTACAGCAATATAGTACCTATTGAAATCTGGTGCAGCTATTCCACCTTTTTTTTTACCTCTACTCAGTGTTGCATAAGAAATCCGAGGTTTGTTGCCACCCCAGACAGCCTGGGTAATTAATTTCCTTAGAGCCCCCAGAAAATACCTTGGAAGAGGGATCGGAAGCAGCTGAAATTTATATAAAATCTTTGGGGTGATCGTCATTTTAACCGCATTCACGCGACCAAACCAGGAGAGCGGTCTCGACCTCAATCTCCCAGCCTCATGCCTGATTTCATCTAGTAGTGGGATGTAATTACTTTGGAACAACTTTTTAATAGAGTTGGCTAGCTTAATACCTAAATAATTAATCTCCCTTCTCCAGGGGAAGGGAAACACGGAGGTTAGATGAGCTTCCTCCTGCTTCGTGAGGCTAATGTTTAGGATTTCAGATTTGCCGGGGTTGATTTTAAAATTGGAGGCTTCTCCATATCGCCTTAGAATTCCCCATATGTTAGGGAGGGTTACTCTGGGAGCTGAGACAAAAAAGAGTATATCATCAGCAAATGCTGCCAGTTTGTGCTCCTCTGATCCCACCCGGACCCCCTTGCAATCGGGACTGCTCCGGATGGTAGCTAGGAGAGGCTCCAGGGACAGAACAAACAGGAGAGGGGAGAGAGGGCACCCCTGCCTGGTTCCGTTTTTCATTTCAAAAGTTTTGGATACTGCCCCATTTACCCTTACAACTGCCGTTGGTCTGCTGTATAAGGCCTTAACCCAGGAAATAAACCTGGGTCCAATACCCATTCCCTCTAATGTATCCATCAGGAACCCCCAGTCTACCCTGTCGAAAGCCTTTTCGGCGTCCATCGACAGGAATAGAGCAGGGGGTCCCCTATGTCTACAGAACTCCGCCAGCAGCACCGCCCGAACCCCATTGTCTCTACACTGTCTCCCCGGGACAAAACCGGACTGGTCCGGGTGTACTAGGTCCGCCATGAGTAGCTTTAGTCTGTTAGCCAGGACCTTTGCATATAGTTTTACGTCCGTGTTGAGTAGAGAAATAGGCCGGTAGCTCGAACACAGCTTGGTATCCTTCCCATCTTTTAATATCAAAGTTATCGTGGCACGCAGGGCTTCTCGCTCCATCTCGACTCTGGCGCCCAGCTCGTTCCAATATTTGCAGAGCTTGGGGACCAGAATGTGTTTCATTTTTAATAAATAGTTGGAGGAGAAGCCATCCGGGCCCGGACTTTTACCCTTCGGGGTATCTTTTAATGCTGCTAGAATTTCCCCCTCCTCTATGGGGTTGTCCAGGAGATCTCTATCTTCACCAGACAATACTCCTAGGCCTGCCTCTTTTAGGAATTCTCTTCTCCTTGCTGTCCGTGCGCTGACCTCCCCTTCCTCATGTCTAATTGTATATAGGTCGGCATAGAATTTTCTAAACTCATTAGCCATATCTTCACTTAATACAAACTCTTTACCGCCTGCCCCGTTTATTTTCTCTATGTAATTCCGCCTTCTTTTTTTCCTGATTTGCCTCGCCAGGTATTTGCTAGACTTGTTGGCCCAAAGATACCTCTCCTTGGCCATTAAATTTATGGCACTCTTTGCCTCCTGCTCCATCATGTCCCTCAGCTCCTCTCTCCCAGCAACCAACGCCCGGTAGCAGTCCGCATCCTGTCCCCTGGACCTCTTGTGTAATTGTTCTAGTTGGAACAGATCCGCTATCAGTTTTTCCCTTTTTTCCTTCCTTTTTTTTTTTTGGGCTGCTCCTATAGATATGAGAATCCCTCGTATGTAGGCTTTATGCGCCTCCCAGAGAATAGAAGAGGAAACCTCGCCCGTGTCGTTCAGTGTAAAAAACTGATTTAACTCACTCTGGATCCGGTCTATTACTTCCGGGTCCTTAAGTAGGCTTTCATTCAGCTTCCACGAGAAGGGACGTCTCCCTAACTCTGGGAGCTTCAGCCTTATCGTGACAGGTGAATGATCAGAAAGAGTTGTTGTTTCAATACTAGTCTCTACCACCCCTTCTAACAAGCTATGATCAACAAAAATATAGTCCAGCCTGGAGTAGGTCCCGTGCACAGGGGAGTGGAAGGTGTAGTCCCTCTCTTTAACATGTTGTATTCTCCACACGTCTATTAATTGACAGTGGAATAGTTTCCGCTTAATTGCTCTTAGTGACACCTTCTTGATCCCCTGGGCACGGGACGTACTGTCCCAGGCCGGGTCTAGACAAAAGTTCATGTCCCCGGCCAGGACCATCTCCCCTTCTCCGAATTCCATCAATTTCTCTAACATCTGTCCCAGGAAGACAGTAGGGCTCCTGTTCGGGCAGTATACATTGGCCAACGTGATCTTTCTAGAGCCGATGGAACCTTTCAAAAATAAAAAACGACCTTCAGGGTCTATTAATCGATCCCTTACTAGGAAGTTCACTGCTTTGGACAGCCCAATAGCTACCCCTTTAGACCCCTTATCGGGGGAATCCCCATAGTGCCATTGTGGAAACCTGGGGGAGAACAGCCTGACCCTGGTGTTGGGGGTCAGGTGTGTCTCCTGTAGGAAGACCACATCCCCTCCCAGATGATCCAGTTCCCTCAAAATTTTGTGCCTCTTCCTGGGAGAGTTCAGCCCTTTAACATTATAGGAAATCAATTTAATATCGGGCATCTCTTACAAGGTAATCGTTCTAACCTCTGTACTCTGCCCCCCTTGAACACAACCCGCCTCTGTCTTCCCTTCTCCTCTCCCCCCCACCGAACACCCAACATCTCCTCCCACCGCCCTCCTCCCTCCCTCCCTCCCTCCACCCAACCACCCCCCCCACCCAACCTCACCACCGCCCCCCACCCCCTGACTCCCACCCCCCGCCCTCCCCCCCATGGCGCCCACTACGCCTGAAGCCCGCCCGTATGGAAGCACACACATACCACACGGCGTGCCTCTTCCGCAGGGGCTGGGCTCCCGCGCCGGCATCCAGGACCCATTCAGTGGGATAGACTCAAGCTGCCCCACCCCCAAGTACACCCCCCACCGCCCCGCAATCCCCCACCCTAAATACAATACAGATTGCTTTCTTAAGGAGGGATCCTATTACCTCCCTTTTCCTACCAAGTGCATATCGATTGTTGATAACTTGAGTCCATTGTACCCAAGTCCCCATGTCCCGGGGTCGGCCACCCCTCCCATGTGGAGAGAAGGGCGGCGGAGCAGGGGAGGGGGGGGGGAAGGGAGGGAGAGGGGGGGGGGGAGAGGGGGAAAGAAAAAAAAAAAACAAAAAACAAAAAACAAAAAACAAAAAAACAAAAAAAAAAAAAAGGGGGGGAAGGGGGGAAACCCCCCCGCCTCCCTCCCCCCCATCACCCCCCACCCCCCCGCCCGATCCCCAGCGTCTATTCCGAAACCGGGACCGAGATACCCAGATTGCTACAAAAGTCCTGCATTTCTTCCATGTATCTCATTCTGAAGGATCTTCCCTCTTTGAAGACTATCAGGGATGTTGGGAACCCCCAGCTGTACTTTAAATTGGCCTTCCTGAGTAGATCGAGGACTGGTCTCATCTGTCTTCTCCTCTCCAAAGTCCCTGCTGAGAGGTCGATGAAGATTTGCAAGTCCTTGTTTTCAAATTTAAGAGGTGGCGCCCCTTTTAATTTTTTCCAGATTTTTTCTTTGTCCTCATATTGATGAAATTTAATTATGACGTCTCTTGGAGTGTCTTGCTTAATGTGGGGGGGCTTCCTTATCCTATGGACCCTATCGATGCTCAACACCTCGTCTTCCCGCCTACCCAGTAAGGGATTGAAAATTTTTCTCATCTTCTCGCCCAGGTCCTCGTTCTGTTGTTCTGGGATTGATCGAATGCGTAGGTTTTGACGGCGGCTCTGGTTCTCCTGTTCCTCGAGTCTAAAAGCCAAAGCTCGATTTTCACTCTGCACCTTCTCGACTCGTTTTTTTAGGTCTGCTAAGTCTTTAGCTTGTTTACTGGAGGCCTCCTCCGCCTCTTCAACCCGGCGGAGAAGATGTCCCATATCAGAGCGGACGTTTGAAATCTCTTCTTTTATAATGCTCTCCAGTTTCTTCTCCAGTTTGGTAAACATTTCGCTAATATCTGTTTTGCTTGGTACTTGGGCCATGATTCTCTGTTCTTCTGCTGCAGTATAGGCTGGTGACCCCTCCGAGTCCCGCACCTCATGGGGCCTATCTCCCTGTCCCCCCTTTTGTTTCTGTTGGTCCTTTTTCTTAGTGCCTAAATGTTTCCCCTCCGTTCCCGGGCTCTTTACGCCTGCTTCTTTTAGATATTTTTGAATAGAGCTGGTATTAAGGCTCTCTCTTGGGTTATTGATTTCTGCTTGTCTCGAAGACCGGCCTTTCATGTTTTCCTAAGCTTTCTTATTGAGTATAACTATACACCGACTCTCAGAGCCACCTTTCTTTATTTTTCAGTAAGTTACACCAAGTCCCCCTACATACCCAGAGGGGTTGATTATGCCCTTATGTACCTGCAGCAATAGGAGGCCTTCTTTATCCGCCTTTTAGACACAGCATCAATGGGGGGTTTTGCTGAAATCAGCACTGCTTGTGGTATCCGTCGATAGCCTATGTAAAGTGCCCAGGGTTAGGGAGCTTGACCCCTTTTATCCGACTACTGTCGGTGTCAATGCATTTACTTCCACCGGAGGGGTGCAATGAGGGCAGGGAGGGCAGATGTTATTGCTTCCAGCAGGGGGGGTCCGCTCAGATTGATTGAGCCTTAAGGGAGGGGAGATGCCAGATCCGCTCACACTTCAGACCCCTTTACCATGAAAAAAAAGGTCTTGCCAGATACCTCAAGCCCCCTGAGCCAGTCCGGTCTCCAGTCCCCCTCTAGTGGCCACAAGTTAATCCAACAGTAGACAAGTCTGAGATATGGCCAGACTACAGAATCATTATATGCACTGGTTGATGGTAAGCCTCTGTGAGGCGTCTCCTACCTGGATGTCTCGTCCAGGGAGCTGCTGCTTCTCCTTGGTCGGGTCCGTTGGAGAGAATGTCCTTTCAGTAGTATGCAGCTGTGTAAGTGGCACTTCAGAGAGGAAGAAGCGGCGGGCCGCCTCCGGGGCTGTGAATCCGGGATGGGCGATCACTTCGGGGGTGCAGCATCCGCTTAAGGAGGTAGGGGGGAGCAGGGCAGACAGGATGGCCGGGCACACAGACCTAGACCGGCCGCTCGTGGTCTCTCACTCCACGAGACCCCGCCACAGCCCGTCCGCGTCCCATCTCTTCGCTTCCTGGAGCCGGCGCAGGGCTCCTCCCCCGTGCTGACGTCAGCCGCACGTCAGCCGCACATCGCGCTCCACCCCAAATTTCAACCCGGGTACCTGTTTTTGACAGGTACCCTTCCCCACTTCCGGGAGACTGTGCCGCCCCTCAGAAGTTTGGCCCCCTCCTCCTACCTCCACTGGGCCATTCAAAAAGCGCAACATGCTTCACACATGTGCAGTAGGGAACCAGCCAGGTTCCCTTACCATGAATGACGGTGGCAAAACCCGAGGTGTCAACATCACGGGCTCCCTGGACAGGTAAGTGTTCTAATATTAAAAGTCAGCAGCTACAGCATTTGTAGCTGCTGACTTTTTATTTTTTCAGGGGGGGTGGGGGCGGAACTCCTCTTTAGTAGGTTTGCATTGATTTCAACATGCATGGAGCACTTTATTGCAATATTATGATCTGCATATTAATGCACTTTCACTGAATGTGGACTGTTTAATGGATTTGCATTGATTTCAGCATGCATGGAGCACTTTGCACATGCCAGTGGCAGCTGGGGCTCAACATTTTTGGGGGGGCGCAAACAAAGAAAAAATTCTGAAAAAAAACATCAATTGCAGCCTCACTGTGCCCATCAATTGCAGCCACTGTGCCATCAAACGCAGCCACTGTGCCCATCAATTGCAGCCACTGTGTCATCAAATGCAGCCACGGTGCCCCATCAAATGCAGCCACTGTGCCCCATCAAACGCAGCCACTGTGCCCCATCAAACGCAGCCACTGTGCCCCATCAAATGCAGTCACTGTGCCCCATCAAATGCAGCCACTGTGCCCCATCAAACAAAGCCACTGTGCCCCATCAAACAAAGCCACTGTGCCCCATCAAACACAGCCATTGTGCCCTCAAAAGCAGCCACTGTGCCCTCAAACGCAGCCACTGTGTCCATCAAATGCAGCCACTGTGCCCATCAATTGCAGCCAATGTGCCCATCAATCGCAGCCACTGTGCCCAATCGCAGCCACTGTGCCCATCAAATGCAGCCACTGTGCCCATCAAATGCAGCCACTGTGCCCATCAAACGCCACCACTGTGCCCATCAATTGCAGCCACTGTGCCCCATCAAATGCTGCCACTGTGCCCATCAAATGCCACCACTGTACCCATCAAATGCTGCCACTGTACCCATCAAATGCTGCCACTGTGCCCAAATACTGCCACTGTGCCCCATCAATTGCTGCCACTGTGCCCATCAAATAATGCTACTGTTCCCATCAAATGCTGCCACAGTGCCCATCAAATACTGCCACTATGCCCATCAATTACCGCCACTGTGCCCCATCAAATGCTGTCACTGTGCCCATCAAATAATGCTACTGTGCCCATCAAATAATGCCACTGTGCCCATCAAATAATGCCACTGTGCCCTATCAAATGCTGCCACTGTGCCCATCAAAAGTTAAAGGGGTTGTAAAGGCAATTTAAAAAAAAAAAAATAATAACAACCATGTTATACTTACCTCCACTGTGCAGCTCGTTTTGCACAGAGTGGCCCCAAACCTGGTCGTCTGGGGTCTTCTGGGGTCCCTCGGCGACTGTCTCAGCTCCTCCCCGCATGAACTAACCACCTTCATGTGAGCTCTCCCTTGATACAGCCGGCGGCTATAGCCGCTCACGGTCTCACTCGGCCCCGCCCCCCGGCGCACCGCGTCATTGGATGTGATTGACAGCAGCACGAGCCAATGGCTGCGCTGCTTTCAATCCATCCACTCTAGCCAATCAACGACCAGGCTGAGCGGCGAAGAGGACATTGGGGGCGAGCGCAGCAGGTGAACGGGCTCAGGTAAGTAAAACGGGGGGCTGGTATTGTCGGATGTTTTTTCACCTTAATGCATAGGATGCATTAAGGTGAAAAAACACGAACCTTTACAAGCCGTTTAACACTGACACCCCAACCCCCCCCCCCGCTCCCTGTCTGCCCGGGACTTACCCTATCTCATAGGGCAGCGGGTGACGGCGGTGAGCTGTGTCCTCCATGTATCTCCTCCCCTCCTCCTGATAGGCGTCCAATCATAGCACCTGTCGTTTCAGCCAATCAGGTGATGGGTAACACACCTGCGCTTCCTGATTGGCAGAGAGATGGTTCAGGGTTAGAAAAGCACCTCCTCCTCCCATTACAGTCAGACCCCGCCCCGGTGCCGAAGATTCAGTGAAGAAAAGCCGCGCGGAGGAGGGTAGGCATGCAGCCAGTCACCGGCCGCTTATGGGGGCGCGAGTTGCCCCCCCCTCGGACAAGCACACCCATACACACCATACTGTTAGTTGGCCATATTTGCAAGTGCCAGTGCCGCTACAGCAAGCCGGCTGCCGTGGGCTGCATATGTGTGGGAGGCGGGAGCCAGGAAGACGGGTCGGGGGAGCTTTCTCTCATGCGGGGGGTGGCTTTTTTTGCTCCCTTGTCAGCCTAGGCCAAAACACAGCACTGGGTATGTCTGATTCCAATCCGCTTCCCCAGTGATTCGGGGGCGATCCAGTTCAATGCAGAGGGTTTCTCAACCAGGTTGAGATTTACTTTGAGATGCTGCCCCAGGCGTTTCCCACGGACAGAAGCAAAGTAGGTTTTATGATATCTTTGCTTTCTGAGAGAGCCTTCGCCTGGGTAAACCCTTTATGTGAGATGCAAAAACCCCTTGTCCAGAGTTTGTGGCCTCTTTAAGAGGGTATTTGACGTTCCTGCACGCTCCAAGTCTGCTGCCAAAGGCCTGATGTCTGCCAAACAGAGTACGAGAACTGTTGCCGATTATACCATTGAGTTCCATACCCTGGCAGCAGAGGTTGCTTGGAATAATGAGGCCCTCATGGCTGCTTTTTCTCATGGTCTCTGGAATCACATCAAAGATAGAATAGAAGCCCAAGACATACCCACTGAGTTGGAGAAGTTGATCAGGTTTGCCATCCTCATTGTCTCCAGACTCTGAGAGAGACCCTCTTTTAAAGAGCCCTTGCAGAAGCCTCCTGTACGTTTGGCTCCGAGTTTTGCAGTCCCACCCTTGCCTCCCTCCCCTCCCATACCTCCTGGTACCGAGTCTGCCAGGGAGGTAGAACCCATGCAGTTGAGCTTCACAAATCTCTCTGCGAATGAGAGGGCCTTTAGGAGGAGGGAGAGATTGTGCCTTTATTGTGGCCAGGCAGGTCACTTTTTGAAGTCTTGTCCTACCCATCCAGGAAACGCCCGCACCTTGAGATCCTGTGGGGGACAGACCTTAGGTGGCATTGTTTAGTCCCCAGTTATCCAGAAAGATAAGCCCCTGGTACCGGTCACCCTTTCTTGGTCTGAGTCTTCCATCGAGATACTGGCTCTAATCGACACTGGGGCTGCAGGCCTGTTCATAGATGGTGCCTTTGTGTCCAAGCACTCGATTCCGCTGCAGCTTCGTGGCACTCCTCTTGCCATTGAGACCTCTACAGCCTGCTCATGTGACTCATGAGACTGTTCCATTGACCATGGCCGTAGGGTCTCTTCACTGTGAGATAATCCAATTCCAAGTCATTTCCTCACCTCATTTTCCAGTGATTATTGATTATCCTTGGTTACAGAGGCACAACCCCTCTTTTGATTGGCCACGTACTGAGGTTCTTTCCTGGTCGCCACAATGCAGGGAGACATGTTTTCTAAAAGTGGCTAAGGTCTTGTGCACCCTTTCACTCTCCGTTCTGCCGGAGGAGTACCGCAAATTTTGCGATGTCTTTGACAAAGGTCAAGCTGGTAGTTTGCCTCTGCACCGGTCGTATGATTACGCAATTGACCTTCAACCTGGTGCCATACCCCCTCATGGTCGGGTCTACCCTTTGTTGGTCTCGGAGGACAAAGCCATGGAGGAGTATGTGGCCGATGCACTTTCTTGAAGATTCATCCGCAGATCCTCGTCTCCTGTTGGTGCTGGTTTCTTCTTTGAGAAAAAGAAGAATGGTGAACTGAGACCTTGTACTGATTATAGGGGTCTCAATCGCTTCACGAATAAGAATACGTATCGGATTCCTTTGATTACGGAGTTATTTGACCGCCTCAAGGGAGCAGCAGTTTTTACGAAGCTTGATTTGCGAGGGGCATACAATTTCGTGAGGATCAAGGAGGGCGACAAATGGAAAACCATGTTTAATACCAGAACAGGCCATTATGAATACCTAGTTATGCCGTTTGGTCTTTGCAACGCTCCGGCAGTTTTCCAGGAATTTATCAACAATGTCCTCCGAGATTTGTTGCAGCTATGTGTGGTGGTTTATCTCAACGATATTCTCATATTTTCCAAGTCCCTAGAGAGCCATCACACAGATGTCCGCCATGTGCTGCAGAGGTTGAGAGATAATAACCTGTATTGAAATTCGGAGAAGTGCGAGCTTCATTGTGAACAGGTTCAATTCCTGGGTTATGTCATTTCCACTGCTGGTTTTTCCATGGACCAAGAGAAACTTTCGGCAGTACTACAGTGGCCTCGACCCTTGGGTTTACGACCATTGCAGATTTTTTTGGCTTTGCCAATCATTATCAGAAGTTTATTTGTAACTTCTCGTCTCTGGTCTAACCTCTGACTGATATGACCAGAAAGGACAGTAACCCACAGAATTGGTCTCCAGACTCCATTAATGCCTTTAAGAGTCTCAAGGCTGCCTTAGCTTCTGCTCCTGTGTTTGTACATTCTGATCCTACGGTACCTTTCATCCTTGAGGTTGATGCATCTGAGACTGGAGTTGGTGCCCTGCTGTCTCAACATCCTACCTCTGAGAGCGATATGCATCCTTGTGGCTATTTTTCCAGGAAATTATCTCTTGCGATTGCAATGCAATGCAATTATGAGACTGGGGACAGAGAGTTGTTAGCGATCATTTTAGCCCTTAAAGAATGGAGGCATCTCCTCAAAGGTACTACTGTGCTGGTTCTTATTCTGACTGACCATAACAATCTCACATTCTTGTCTGAGGCTAAACGCCTCTCTCCCAGAAGGGTGCGATGGGCTCTTTTCTTGTCAAGTTTCAATTACATAGTCTCATTCTTACCCATTACTAAAAATGTAAGGGCTGATGCTTTGTCACGACAATTTTCCTCCACTTCCAAGATGGAGTCGGTTCCTGTTCCTGTGATTCCTCCCGATCATATTCTGGCTACTGTTCGCACCAGTCTCACTTCTCCTTTGGGTGACAAAATTCTTGCCGCACAGATCCATTCTACTCCTGGGAAACCATGTGACCATGGCTTTGTCCCTGAGAGTCTCTGTACTGCCATGCTTCAGACTTACCATTCTCCCAAGGCTGCTGGCCACCCAGGGAAGAATCAACTCTTTTGGGCCATTTCCCAACAATTCTGGTGGCCTAGTCTTCATGCTGATGTAGCTGCCTTCATAGCTGCTTGTTCTGTGTGTGCTCAGAGTAAGACACCATTATACCTTCCAGTGGGCCTCCTACAACCCATACCCAATGGAGAGAGGCCTTGGACCCACCTGTCAATGGATTTCATTGTGGCTATACCTAACTCTCGGGGTAACACAGTTATCCTTATGGTGGTTAACCGGTTCTCGAAGATGTCTCATTGTATTCCACTTAAAAAGTTGCCTGCATCTAAAGAACTGACATATGAAGAATACGGGAGAATGTTGTCACACAGCCAGTACTTGCCAGATATTCCTGTAGCTCCTTTAATGTTGCTGTAGGCCTCTTGGCAGCCTCCCTGACCAGTTTCTCTTCTTTTCATAAATTTTGAAGGGACGTCCAGTTCTTGGTAATGTCACTGTTGTGCCATATTTTCTCCTCTTGATAAGGACTGTCTTCACTGTGTTCCATGGTATATCTAATGCCTTGGAAACACTTTTGTACCCTACGCCTGACTGATACCTTTTAACAATGAGACCCCTCTGATGCTTTGGAAGCTCTCTGCAGACCATGGCTTTTGCTTTAGAATGTGACCCAGAAAATGTCAGGAAAGACCTACTAGAACAGCTGAACTTTATTTGGGGTTAATCAGAGGCACCTTAAATAATGACAGGTGTGTACTGACAGGTGTGTACTAAGTTTGAATGTGATTGCTTAATTCTAAACACAGCTACATTCCCAGTTATAAGAGGGTGTGCACACTTATGCAACCACATTATTTTAGCTTTTTTTATTTTTACTCTCCCCTAAAAGACATCAGGCTGTTTTTCAACTGAGTTGTACATTTTATCAGTTTATAGGTCACATTAAAGGTGGAAAAAGTTCTAAAATGATTTATCTTTGTCTCATTTTTTTTACAGCACAGAAACCTGAAATTTTAACAGGGGTGTGTAGACTTTTTATACCCACTGTATATATATATATATATATATATATATATATATATATATATATATATATATATATATATATATATATACACACACACATAGGGCTTTTTTTCTCAGAAAATAGGTGCAGGAACTCACCCCTTATGATTCCCCCTTTGTCTCTGCCCCCCTACCCACCTCCGCGCACTGTCTCGGGGCTCCACCCCCTACCCACCTCCCAGTACCACCCCTTTTTAGAGAATACAGAACCAAGTATCATTTTGTGCTACTAAATTGTATGGAATTTGATAGACCCCACCCAAGCAGCAACAGACTCCACCACAGCAACAATAGATCCCCCCACACACAACGACAGACCTCCCCCTCCAGCAACAATGGATCAACCGCAACAAAATACCACCCCAGCAACAATAGACCCCCACAAAAAAATAGATCCCCAGTGACAATAGATCCCCCAGCAGTCAGCATCAACTGACTCTCCAGCACACTTTTGCCATAGAATACATTCAGTGCTGGAGGTGCCGGAACCGCGTTCCCGCTGATATATATATATATATATATATATATATATATATATATACTCTGTATTCAGTGTAGCGTATATATATATATATATATATATATATATATATATATATATATATATATATATATATATATATATATATATATATATATATATATATATATATATATATATATATACACACAGTCTAGTATATATACAGTGGGGACGGAAAATATTCAGACCCCCTTAAATTTTTCACTCTTTGTTATATTGCAGCCATTTGCTAAAATCATTTAAGTTCATTTTTTTTCCGCATTAATGTACACACAGCACCCCATATTGACAGTAAAACACAGAATTGTTGACATTTTTGCAGATTTATTAAGAAAAACTGAACTATCACATGGTCCTAAGTATTCCGACCCTTTGCTCTGTATTTAGTAGAAGCACCCTTTTGATCTAATACAGCCATGAGTCTTTTTGGGAAAGATGCAACAAGTTTTTCCTGGATTTGGGGATCCTCTGCCATTCCTCCTTGCAGATCCTCTCCAGTTCTGTCAGGTTGGATGGCAAATGTTGGTGGACAGCCATTTTTAGGTCTCTCCAGAGATGCTCAATTGGGTTTGGGCCCTGGCTGGGCCATTCAAGAACAGTCATGGAGTTGTTGTGAAGCCACTCCTTCGTTATTTTAGCTGTGTGCTTAGGGTCATTGTCTTGTTGGAAGGTAAACCTTCGGCCCAGTCTGAGGTCCTGAGCACTCTGGAGAAGGTTTTCGTCCAGGATATCCCTGTACTTGACCGCATTCATCTTTCCCTCGATTGCAACCAGTCGTCCTGTCCCTGCAGCTGAAAAACACCCCCACAGCATGATGCCGCCACCACCATGCTTCACTGTTGGGACTGTATTGGACAGGTGATGAGCAGTGCCTGGTTTTCTCCACACATACCGCTTAGAATTAAGGCCAAAAAGTTCTATCTTGGTCTCATCAGACCAGAGAATCTTATTTCTCACCATCTTGGAGTCCTTCAGGTGTTTTTTTTAGCAAACTCCATGCGGGCTTTCATGTGTCTTGCACTGAGGAGAGGCTTCCGTTGGGGCACTCTGCTATAAAGCCCCAACTGGTGGAGGGCTGCAGTGATGGTTGACTACAACTTTTTCCCATCTCCCGACTGCATCTCTGGAGCTCAGCCACAGTGATCTTCGAGTTCTTCTTTACCTCTCTCACCAAGGCTCTTCTTCCCCGATAACGCAGTTTGGCCGGAAAGCCAGCTCTAGGAAGGGTTCTGGTCATCCCAAACGTCTTCCATTTAAGGATTATGGAGGCCACTGTGCTCTTAGGAACCTTAAGTGCAGCAGAAATTTTTTTGTAACCTTGGCCAGATCTGTGCCTTGCCACAATTCTGTCTCTGAGCTCTTCAGGCAGTTCCTTTAACCTCCTGATTCTCATTTGCTCTGACATGCACTGTGAGCTGTAAGGTCTTATATAGACAGGTGTGTGGCTTTCCTAATCAAGTCCAATCAGTATAATCAAACACAGCTGGACTCAAATGAAGGTTTAGAACCATGTCAAGGATGATCAGAAGAAATTGGCAGCACCTGAGTCAAATATATAAGTGTCACAGCAAAGGGTCAGAATACTTAGGACCATGTGATATTTCAGTTTTTCTTTTTTAATAAATCTGCAAAAATGTCAACAATTCTGTGTTTTTCTGTCAATATGGGGTGCTGTGTGTACATTAATGAGGAAAAAAATGAACTTAAATGATTTTAGCAAATGGCTGCAATATAACAAAGAGTGAAAAATTTAAGGTGTCTGAATACTTTCCGTCCCCACTGTATATATATGCAAATGTTTGTGTTGCATTTT
The DNA here is from genome assembly GCA_037952925.1 of Lithobates clamitans. NCBI lineage: Eukaryota > Metazoa > Chordata > Amphibia > Anura > Ranidae > Lithobates > Lithobates clamitans. The sequence goes on from JBBGZY010000427.1 coordinate 4,734,880, forward strand.
TAATTTAACCACTTGCCGCAAAATTACGTACCTAGAACATCATTTGAATTCAAGTGATTGTACCAGGTACCAGGATAATGCCTGCAGCTGCAGGCATCACACTGGTACTGTTTTTTAGAGCTGATGGTCGGCTCTCTTGTAATAGCAATAGGAGTGGCTAACTTTCCACTCGATTGCTATTACAAACAGCGGGAGGGGATGTGCCCACTGGGAGACCCGAGCTACCAGCCGGCATTTCCACCGGCTGGCCAGAGACACACACAAAGCCAGAATTGGTTTTGATTGGGTCTCCGCTATGGTAACCCGGAATCAATGACATCACTTATAGCCGGTTTACCTGGCTGTCGACGGCGCCATTTTTAAAAAATCTTAATTGTTAAAAAATGCAGATTTTGGGGTTTTGAATGCTTTAAAGTGCAAAGGACGGATTTGAGGTCTTATTGGCCTCAGACCCATCCATAAAGAGTACCTGTCATGTGCCTATTGCTGTCGCAAGAATGTTTACATTCCTTGTGACAGCAATAAAAGTGATAAACAAAAAAAAATTAAAGCAACAGTGTAAAAATAAATTAATAATTAAAAAAAAAATAATTAAAGTGCCCCCTCCCCCCATGGTAGCACGCAAAGGCAAACGCGTGCGTTGGTCCTGCACGCATGCATGTAGCAATCATCCCACACATGTGAGGTATCGCCACGAATGTCAGATCATTCAGTAATTCTTGCGCTAGACTTCCTCTGTAGATATAAATTGGTAACCTGTAAAGGCTTTAAAGTGTTGCCTATGGATAGTAAAATTGACATTGTTTGTCGCCGCTGTAGGGGTGTGTGCAATATTAAAGCTCGACATGTTTGGTATCTTTTTACCTGGCATGAAATCTTTTATATTTTACAAAAAAAATGGGTTATATATATTTTTTTGCATTAAAATTTTAAAAAGTGTATTTATTCCAAAAATTGCGTTCGAGAAACCGCTGTGCAAATACTGTGTGACATAAAAAATATTGCAAAACCCACCAATTTATTCTCAAGGGCTTCTGCTTAAAAAAAATATATATAACGTTTGGGGGTTCTAAGTAATTTTCTGGCAGAAAAAGCTGATTTTCACGTGCAAACAAAAAGTGCCAGAAAAAGTCTGGTCTTCAAATAGCTAAACAGAATGGGTTGTTTTACAAGGTAAGGGTTCACATAATTTAAGAATACATATGTGAATAGAATTCACAAATAATAAATAAAGAGTTTAATAAAAAAAACTCTTTTTATTAAAACTAGAGTTTAGTGTCACTTAAAGGGATAGGTTCAAATTTAGGAGCAGGTTACATGTTACACTCATGTCTAGGGTGTAACATGCTCCTATTCACATGGTTCCCTCCTCCCTGTGACAAAAAGCAGGGGATCCTCTCTTGTTGCACATTTAAAAATGGGCAAATCTGTGAATGAGAAAACTACAAGTCCTGTAGGCCACTGTGGCAGATGGCTTGTAGTTTTAACCATTTGCAGACCGCCCACCGTACATTTACTGTGGCAGGGCTGCCGCTCTGCGCCAGATCACGTACCTAGTACGTCATTTGACACTTCCGACTCTGGGCTGCACATGCGCTGCCCGCGACTCGCTCACGCTTTGATCACACAAAATGGGAACCCAGCAGCGGGTACCATGGACTTGATGTCCATCAAGGCAGATTGTCGTTCTGTCAGAAGGCAAGGTATTGATCCTGTGTTCCTGCAAAGCAGGAACATGGATCTTTACCTTCCCCTAGTCAAATCACCTCCCCTACAGTGAGTAAGCACAGGCTAGGCACACTGTTAACCCTTTGATCTCCCCTGATGTTAACTTCTTCCCAGTCAGTGTCATTAGCACAGTGACAGTGCATATTTTTTTAACACTGATCACTGTATTAGTATCACTGGTCCTCAAAAAGTGTCAAAAGTGTCAGTTAGGTATGCGATTTGTCCGCTGCAATATCGCAGTCCTGCTATAAGTCGCTTATCACTGCCATTACTAGTAAAAAATACCAAAACAATATCCCATAGTTTGTAGACGCTATTTGTGCAAACCAATATAAGCTTATTGGAATTTTTTTACCAAAACTATGTAGCAGAATACATATTGGCCTAAAATGATGAAGAAATTTGATTTTTTTACATTTTTGTATTGGATGTGTTTTATAGCAGAAAGTAAAAAAAATATATATTTTTTCAAAATTGTCAGCCTTTTTTGTTTATAGCGCAAAAAATAAAAACCGCAGTGGTGTTCAAATACAACCAAACAAAAAAGGACAAAATGTTTATTTGGATACAGCCTCGCACGACCGTGCAATTGTCAGTTAAAGTAACGCAGTGCTGTATCGCAAAGAATGGCCTGGTCGTGAGGGGGAGGGGGGGTGTAAATCTTCAGGAGGTCAAGTGCACTGATGAGTGCCCTCATAGTCCATTCACAAGCCCTGCAGCTATCAAATTGACTGCCTGTACAGAGTTACAGACAGAAAACTGTAAGGCTTGTCTGCAGGAGACTGACATTGCACCTGTAAAGCACTGACTGCTGGTAAAATGCTCTGCAAGCTACTGTGGAAAAAAAAAAATGCACATTTCCTGACAGGTTCCATGGCAGCATACGTGTGGGGCGACAAAGAAGAGGAGGACAAACATACGGAGGAGGACAAAGAAGGAACACGGCTGGGAGCTCACAGCTGAAATTTATAGGGAGGGGTTGTATTGGGTAGTTATGGAGGAGGGGTAAACCTCCTCCATAACTACCCAATACAACCCCTCCCTATAAATTTCAGCTGTGAGCTCCCAGCCGTGTTCCTTCTTTGTCCTCCTCCGTAGGACCTTATGTTTGGGTTCTCCCAACTGAAGACGATGTCCTGCCATCGTATCGGCCACACAATGTGATGTCACGTAAGCCTTGACTGTTAGAAGGGTATGGAGTGTATTGCAGAGTAAGCGCTGAAGAGCTGAAATCATTGGAATGACAAGCCCGTACAGGCCTGTTTGTCTAGTAGTATACAGGTGGCCATTATCTGCCTGAAAGCCCGGTGTGTGTGTGTGTGTGTGTACGGATGTTCCTGGCCGAATCGATCATAGGTGGTGGTAAGCATGTATCACCTTCATGGCAGCAGTGTGTATATTTGTTGTTTGTTCTCTCTCTTATGTGCCTTTTTCTTTTCTCATCATACTTATGCCTATGCAGCGGCTGGTTCCTTGTGCGTTCCAGCCGTCGCTCCCTCTACTTCTGGGTTCCGTCTGTGCTCGGCGCATGCGCGGTCTCAGAACGAAGGTGAGGCCTGGTTCGCACGTGCGCACTAGGATTGCGGACCTGGCGCGGTCGTGACATCACACGGCGCCAAATTTAAAAGTCTGGGGAGGCCTGCAGATCTTGGGAATGATCGTGGGCATAGCGGCGACTTCCCTGAGCCCCTGCAGAGCCTACCCCAGGTAAGTGCAGTTCAGATGGGTCTGAATTTTGCCTGTTTGCCTTTTTCTGCTGTATCTGATGTATTCTATGTTCACCTGCAGTGATTCCAAGCATCATTTATGGACTCTTCACTGCCTCCTGGTGGCCAGTCCTCTCGCAGCAGGTAGGACTGGAAAGTGGTTTTCTTTACTTGCCTGCTGGGGGGGAAGAGAGTGGAATGTAGGGCATTATTCTGACTTTGTGCCTTTCTCTCTCTCTATTCCTGTCTTTCTTCTTTCCTCAGCCCTTCTAGGTCTGACCAAAGATAAAGTAGTTCCCGCAGAAGGAGCGGGTCTTCTAAATCACACCACCGGCATTCCTCCTCTGGCTCTAGACACCATGATTCATCCTCCAAGTCTAAAGACCACAGTAGAGGCTCTCCTCACCCCCTCTCATCTCATAGTAGGGGACCGGAGAAAACATGTTGGGGATGCAGGACCCCAGTTCCTGCCAGCAAGTCTCTCTGTGACCACTGTTTCTCTAAAGCAGCTAATGAGAGGGAAGTTGCAGACCAACACCTGGAAACACTAATTAAGCGAGTCGGGAGAGAGTCGCTACAGGAGAAAGATGCTGCAAAGCCTCTTCATTCTCCTCCAGATCCATTAATTCCCCTGACGGAAGAGGGACCAGTCCATGAGACATGGGAGTCTTCTCAAACTAGTCACCAGTCAGCTCCCCCTTCAGATAGCAGGTCAGAAGCAGATGATCCTGGGATGGGCTTTGAATACGCCCTGGTTCCTGCTCTGGTTAAAGCTGTGAAAGACGCTTTAAATTGGGAAGACCCAGTAATTTCTCCTCCTAAACAGAGAAAGTTTTTCAAACAGCTCAGCAAGGATCGTCATTATTTTCCTTTTCTCACTGAAGTAGGAGCCATAATATCTGAACAATGGGGCAAGATGAATAGGAAAAGTTCTATGCAGTCTAAAATCTCAAAACTATACCCTTTCAAGAAAAAGAGGTTAAACACCTTGAGTCAGCTCCCTTGGTAGATGCTGCATTAATGAGACTTGTGAGGTATGTGACTCTCTCTCTCGAAGATACAGGCTCATTTAAAGATCCTCTGGAGAGACGTATTGATTCCGATCTAAAAAGGATTTTTTTGACAGCAGGCACAGTGTGCAAACCTGCCCTGGCCTTAGCAACAGTCTCTAAAGCTTTAGAGGCATGGTCAGACAATGTGAATGAATCTCTTAGAGCTATCTCTGAAGAAGCAGCCAAGAGCTCCCCTATTCAGGAAATTAGGCTAGCCTCCGTCTTTTTGGGGGAGGTCTCTATTGATGTTATTCGCCTAGTGGCTCGGGTGATATTGTCAACGGTCACCGCCCGTCAGGCCTTGTGGCTCCGGCCCTGGTTGGCGGATCCAGCTTCCAAACAGACTTGGTGCCGTATTCCTTTTGAGGGCTCGTCTCTCTTCGGCAACAAACTTGATAGCGCCATTACCCGGACTACGGGTGGTAAGTCGAGGTTCCTCCCTCAAGATAGGCGTTTACAGAACCAGAAACGCACCTTTTCAAGAACGCAGAACACCGACTGTGCTAGGGAAGCACGTAGCTACAGGCCTGGTCGAGATTTTTCAAGATCCTGGAAATCCAGGCAGTCTTTTAAAAAGCCCACAAAAGGGGCTTCTACTGGTAACCAGGACTCCATTAAGTCCTTTTGAAATTGGGCCCGCTTAAACATGTCAGGTGGGGGCTCGCCTTCTCCACTTCCAGCATGTTTGGGCGGCCTCAGTTTGGGATTTCTGGACTGTCAGGACGGTCTCCTCAGGCCACACCTGGGTTTTCAACAACACTCCCAGACTAAGATTTATGCCAACAAATCTTCCAAGTTCAGAGGAGAAGAAACAAGTTCTTTTAGTTTACGTAAGCTCTTTATTAGTTTAAGGCGCAGCCATTCCTGTTCCAGATGGCGAACAAGGTGAAGGCATGTATTCCCCTCTATTCTTGATGCAGAAAAAGAACAGCACATTGAGGCCTGTTATAGACCTGATCTCAACTGGTTTATCCGAAAGGAAAAATTCAAGATGGAGTCACTATTAACGATTCAACAGTCAGTTTATCTAGGAGACTGGTTGGTGTCAATAGACTTGAAAGATGCCTACTTTCATGTTCCAGTGGCGGCAGACTTCGAAAAGTTCCTTCACTTTGCAGTGGGCGATCAACACAATAATTACAGTTTACCTGCCTTCCATTTGGTCTCACGACATCACCTCGGGTGTTCTCCAAGGTTCTGTTGGCTGTTGTTGCTCTGCTCCGAGTCAAAGGAGTTCGTCTTCACCACTATCTAGACGACCTCCTCCTTCTAGCCCAGGACAAGGGTCAACTTCTAGAGCACAGGAGTCTAGTAATTGCCACTCTCCAAGATTTTGGGTGGCTCCTGAATTTGGAGAAAAGTCACCTGAATCCATCTCAGTCCCTCATATTTCTAGGTGCCCATTTCAACACACTAGAAGGCACCATCTCGCTACCCGAGGAGAAGATTGTGGTGATCCGGGACAGGATCCGTTCAACACTCGCTTCATCTCACCTGTCCGCTCTTCAATGTCTGAAGGTGATTGGCACAATGGCAGCCACCATTCCCATGTTGAAGTGGGCGCAATGGCACACTCGCCCATTCCAGAAAGGGTTTCTCCAACAATGGGATTCCCCCAGCAAGAGTCAACGCATTCTCCTCACTTCATCTATGAGAGAGTCTCTCCTTTGGTGGCTCCAAGGGAAAAATCTCCGCAACTGCCACTTGATTCTTCCCATCACATGGGTTACAATAACCTCAGATGCCAGCAATCTGGGCTGGGGCGCTCATTGCCTGTCGGAAGTGGCTCAGGGCAGATGGAACTCACCATCTCAGGGGATTGTATCCAATATACTGGAGCTACGGGCAGCCTTTCAGGCGCTCAGATCCTTTTAACATCTGATAGCAAATTCCTCAGTGATGCTCCGGTTGGACAATACATCCGCTGTGGCATACATAAGGAAGCAAGGTGGAACTCGCAGCTGGTCTCTCCTACGAGAGGTGGAGCCAATCATGAATTGGGCTCAGAAGAATCTGTCCAACATTTCGGCAGTCTACATTCCAGAGGTCCAGAATGTACAGGCAGACTTTCTGTCTCGTGTTCAAATGGGCAACGAGTGGTCCCTGCACAAAGAGGTGTTCAAGTGGCTCCTGACACTGGGAGTGTCTCCAGAAGTGGATCTCTTTGCATCCCCATGCAATTACAAACTGACCAAGTATTATTCGAGGTTCTGGGATCCCCAAGCCTATGGGATAGATGCCCTCACTGATCGGTGGAGGTTCAACAAGGCGTATGCTTTCCCTCCCATACCTGTGATACTCCAGTTTCGCCGCAGGCTCAGAACAGAGGAGGTGGAAGTCATAGCAGTAATACCGTTTTGACCCAACAGGCCATGGTTTACCCTCTTAACACTCCTCAGTTATCGGGATTCAATTCCTCTGCCTCTCAGGCCGGATCTTCTGTCCCAAGGCACAATCCTGCATCCATGCCCTGCTCATCTACATCTCAGGGTCTGGTTTTTGAGAGGGGAAGGCTTGAAGCCTTAGGTTGTCCAGAAGAAGCCATTCCAACTCTTCTTAATGCCAGATGGAAGAGCACTAATAGAGTTTACGAACGTATCTGGTTCAAGTTCACAGAACACATGGCCTCTAGACCTAATCCTTGTGGTTCTCCAGAAGTCCAGGATATCCTGAGCTTTCTGCAAACAGGGTTGGATTTGCCTCTAGCAATAAGTTCCCTTTGTGTACAAAGATCAGCCATCTCGGCGTTTACAGGAATTTCATGAGCTAACCACGCCCTGGTTCACCAATTCTTCAAGGATGCTATCAGGCTAAGACCTCAAAGAAAAACGAGGTTTCCTAAATGGGATCTTCCCCTTGTCCTAGATTTTCTTTCCACACTTGGAACAGATCCTGGAAAACCACTATCAGTCAAAGACCTCACACTCAAGACCGTCTTCCTGGTGGCAGTAACTTCAGCCAAAAGAGTGTCTGAAATCAGAAACTTAGGTTCTAAAGAGCCTTTCCTGACCTTTTTTCCAGATAGAGCAGTGTTAAATCCCATGCTGGGCTCAAACCCTAAAGTAACAGCTATTTTTCACGAAAATCAAGAAATTGTGTTGACTACCTTTGGCACAACAGAGGGTCAAGATGTCCATCCCCTTGATGTGGGACATACTTTGAGTCAATATTTGGAAGTTACGGAATCTTTTAGACAAACAGACTTTCTTTTCATTCTTCTACATGGATAAAATAAAGGAAAACGGGCCTCAATTAGATCCATTTCTGCTTGGATAGTACAGACCATTCAAGAGGCTTATAAAGGGCTTGGCTCCTCCAGAGGCAGTGACTGCACACTCAACTCGGAGTATCTCAACCTCTTGGGCGGCTTCTCGTCATGTTGCACCCGAAGTTATATCTAGAGGGGCTTCTTGGTCATCTATTAATACTTTTGTTTCCCACTATTGTGTTGAACCAGCCGCCTTGTCATCCGTTAATTGACAGTGATAAATACATTTATTTTCTTTGCTCAGCATTGTGCCCACCCGGGTGTGTTTGGCGAGTTATTTCCCACACGTATGCTGCCATGGAGCCTGTCAGGAAAACGGAAAATTTATATCAAATACTTACCATAATTTTCCTTTCCTGATAGGCTCCATGGCAGCAAGAATCCTTCCCAATGCCTGGAGTAGGCTAGTTACAAAACACGGCTGGGAGCTCAAAGCTGAAATTTATAGGGAGGGGTCCTATTGGGTAGTTATGGAGGCGGGGTCAACCCCACACGTATGATGCCATGGAGTCTATCAGGAAAGGAAAATTACGGTAAGTATTTGATATAAATTTTCCGTTTTTTTTCGCTGCAAAAGAATATGCATTTATTATTTACTAAAAAACACCTGAATGACTCCAAGATGGTGAGAAATAATATTCTTTGGTCTGAAGAGACCAAGATAGAACTTTTGGTCTTAATTCTAAGAGGTATGTGTGGAGAAAACCAAGCACTGCTCATCACCTGTCCAATACAGTCCCAACAGTGAAGCATGGTGGTGGCAGCATCACGCTGTGGGGGTGTTTTTCAACTGCAGGGACAGGACGACTGGTTGAAATATTAAAACGTTTCTCACAAACGAGGCACTTGAGCAGTGTGGGCTCAGGATGCATAAAACAGCAAGATGCTCGCGGGATGACGTCACCATTGCGACTCCTCCACCCTATAAGCGTTACGTCAAATGGGAGTGACTTCTTCAGTAAGGGGCCCCTTAAGTGCCTTGTTTGTGAGTAACGTTTTAATATATCATTTATGGAATAAATCCTTTTTGTATACAGAGAGCACTAGATTTGCCTTTTTATTCCTATGCTCACCGGATCCAATTGAGGGATTATCGCATTTGGTTGGCAGCCAGGCAATCAGTCTTTGGCTGCACAGATGGAATAGGAGCTTCACGCCTGGCTGACCCCCTTTTTTCCCTGAGAGTGATTTCTGACCTACTGGTAAAACAGGGCTCAAAACTTGAGGTGAGCGGCTAGGACACTAAGGTGGAGGAGAGCACCAGCACTTTAGAATCATTTGCACTATTGGTGTATTTTCGTTTGGAAGATTTTTGAGGACTGTTATGGACCTTTTATCACATTGATCTTTTTGTCACTTTATTTGTGTTATTATTTGAATGTTTTTTATTGTATAATATCCCAATGCAGGGAACACTGTTGGGGGGGAGAATCCTCTCTATATCAATAATTGATTGCGCACTTTGTATCTTGCTATATTTTGCAAGTTAATCACTTATTCTTGTGAGTAGTAACATTCAGCAAGTTCAGTTTGTTATTTAGGCAGCGCTGCACTGTTTTGTTATTTAATGCCAAAGATGATGTAATGACGAAAATTCACCAGCAGATGGCAACCTGCCGTAACTTTTCCATTGACCATGTGAAGTCCCGCAGCGCCGCCCCTGGCCGCTCCTCTCCCGTCTATCCCCGCCTACCTGTGCTCTCATAAAAAGTATTGGGACACTTGAGAAAAGAAAAGGCAGAGGAGCGTGCAGAGTGGTAAGAGCTGTGCTGTGTGTATGGGGTCTGCATGGGGTGTGCTGTGTGTATGGGGTCTGCATGGGGTGTGCTGTGTGTATGGGGTCTGCATGGAGTATGCTGTGTGTATGGGGTCTGCATGGGGTGTGCTGTGTGTATGGGGTCTGCATGGGGTGTGCAGTGTGTATGGGGTCTGCATGGGGTGTGCAGTGTGTATGGGGTCTGCATGGGGTGTGCAGTGTGTATAGGGTCTGCATGGGGTGTGCTGTGTGTATGGGGTGTGCAGTGTGTATGGGGTCTGCATGGGGTGTGCTGTGTCTATGGGGTCTGCATGGGGTGTGCTGTGTCTATGGGGTGTGCTGTGTCTATGTGGGAAGGGGCTTTAAATGCATTCATGGTGTAGTGAGGAGTCAGTAGAAGTGATGGTGTCAGTAGAAGTTATGGTGTCAGTAAAGTGGGGGGCTCCAGCTGTGTGGTACCTGCAGGTAGTGAGGAGATGGAGGAATGTGGGGAGCCCCCTTCATATGTTGTAAGAGCAGTATGTCCCTCACCACAGGGGGGATCTGTCCTCTGTAGGGTCCCGTCTGTCACTCTTCTTATACTGAATTGTGCCATTGCCTTGCTTACAGTAAAAAGAATAGAGCAACCTTTCCCGACTCTTCTAACATGGACAAACCCTTTAAATAAGTTTCGGGTCTCCAAATAACTGTTGCAGCTAAAGCTCCGGGTACATTGGCAAGAACGGATAAAGAATGTAGAACCAAAAGGCACAAACTTTTTGTTAGTTCTGTAGAGTAGAGAGGGATTGGACCCCCTGTCGGGTTTTAATTTTTAATTGCTGTCTGTGCCCTCCCTTATGGTGGACATGGATGCTTCCATAACATACAGAATACTTTAATAATCTCAAAGGGAAATTGGGAAATTGTTGCGACACAGACACACTTAAAGGGATATTAAAGTCTCTTAAAAAAAAAAAAAAGAAACATGTTATACTTACCTGCTCTGTGTAATATTTTTGCACAGAGCAGCCCAGTTTCTTAGGTCCCTCTTTGGTTCTCCTGGCCCCTCCCTCCTGCTGAGTGTCCCCACATCAAGCAGCTTGCTATAGGGGCACCCAAGTCTGTGTGTCTGTTCAGACACGGAACCCCGATCCGGCCCCGCCTCCTCTCTCCCCTCCCTGGCTAACTGACTTTGATTGGCAGGAAACAATGGCGCTGCTGCTGTGTCTCAGCCAATCTGGAGGAAAGTCCCAGATGGCTAAGACGCTCATGGTCATTGCTGGAGAGAGGTGGGGTTCAGGTAAGTAATTAGGGGGTGCTGGGAGCAGTGGCAACTGGTGCTCGATAATTGGGGGGGGGGGGGCAAACCAACACCCCACCGCCACCAGAGAAGGATGGCCTCCTTACTTCTGTCCTGCCCAGACTCCGATCTCCCCTCCGTGAGCCAGGGAGTGCTGGATGGCTGAGCCAGATGCTGGATGGTGAACCATCCCTGGAGTGGCGGCTGGTGGATCGTCGGTCTTCCTCTTGCTTCTCCCCTGCTACACTGCCGAATTCCCTTACTGGAATCATCAGCTGCGGTGCCGACATTGCTGGACTCCAGGACAGGTAAGTGTCCTAATATTAAAAGTCAGCAGCTACAGTAGTGTAGCTGCTGACTTTTAATTTTTAAAGGGACGGGAGAACCTCCGCTTTAGGATAAAAAAACCTTCTGCCTTTACAACTCCTTTAACAAAGACAACACAAGATCACAACAATAAACTAAACTTGCCAATAACAGTCATTAGCACCAAATAAAACAAATTAAATCTACACTACAAATAAAACATCCATACAATTAAAATAAAACATAGAATGAATAACACAGATTCAAATAACAGACAATCAAACTACCAAATACAAATAAGACACCACTTTTTCTAACATCACCCCAAATAATAACCAGCACAATACCAACATACTATGAAAACACAAAATCCTGATCATAAACCAGAATTAAATCCATTTATTTCCACTCCTAATATGAATAATCAATCTATAGTCAACAACCTATTGGATTTTGATCAATATTTAAAGCGGTAGTAAACCACGACAAATAACCCCAAAGAAAGTCTTCTCCCTGCAAGTTAATGTTTATTATTATATTATGAAAGACTTGCCTGACAACGAAGCCCTCCAGCGGCGTGCCAGGGTTTCCATCTTCAAAGGTCTTCCTTCTGGGTTCGCGAGCTGTGGCCATCTGATTGGCCAAGCTGCAATGTCGTCACTCACACACACATGGGAGTGACGACATCGTGGCTCGGCCAATCAGATGGCCAAAGCTCCTGAATCGGAAGGAAGACCGGGTGAAGATGGAAGCCCTGTCAGCTTCCATCAGCCACAGTACGGCTCTCTCAATGGACGGCACACCATTCATGCAGTGCACATGTCCCGTGACATCATTATTATAGGCCTACCTGTAGGTATAAATACAAAAAACACCTTTACTACCACTTTAAACAAGTATAACAAACATGTTATACTTACCTGTTCTGTGTAATGGTTTTGCACAGAGCAGCCCAAATCCTTTTCTACTCGGTTCCCCCGCCGGTGCTCCTGGCTCCTCCCCCGTGCTCTATGGATCCATAAGACTCCCGCTCTCTCCTCATTGGCTCACTGGCTGTGATTGACAGCAGTGGGAACCAGTGGCTCCCGCTGCTGTGTCTCACTTAATGAGGAGAGGGAGTCCCGGGACAGCTGAGGCTCTCGTGCACATTGCTGGACTGAGATGGGGCTCAGGTGAGTATTAAGGGGGCTGCTGCACACAGAAGGCTTTTTTACCTTCATGCAAGAATGCATACAGGTAAAAAAAAATCAGCCCTGACAATCACTTTAAAACCCAACTCTGTAAAACTTTAAAATGATCCCTTGCGTAGGGGACGCACCCACACTGCAGGGGTAAATTGCTTATTTAGGTCTGAGGCAGCCCATAGATAAGTTAGGTTTTTTTCGCTCAGTCAGTGGGTTAAACGAAAGAAACTGACTTGATTCCCCCATCCGCCCATTTGAGGTGGATGGGGGATTACTCCCGCTAAGCTATTGTAATTTGACAGTGGGGGAGACTTCTCCGCCATTAGAATACACTGATTATCATTGCAAGCTGCACTGATTAAGGGGGTAAATCCATCAGGGCAGTTGTAAAAAAAAAAAAAAAAGGTTGTTCAGTTGATTAACTTCTGTACAATCTCAGTACATGGCTCAAAATTCAGCCAAATTTCAATCCATGTATGGTCTGCTTAAGTAAATTTACTTACCCATGCTAAACCGGTCCCCTGCAACAGCTTCTCCACCACTCTCCATTTTTCCTAAGGTCCTGACATCCTCAAGACCAATGTAGGTACAATAGCCCTGCAATGGACGTGGTGACGCTAAGGGACAGTCCACCGCTGGAATGTGGGGGAGCGCCATGTGCCGGGGAGAGGAGGATTGGGTAAGTAAAAGGACTTCTTCTCTTCCATAGAGAAAACAAGCTGTAAACCCTTGTAGTGCATGCTCATCCCCACTGCAGTGGATCATTTTCCAGGGTTTCCAGGAGTTGGGCTTTAAGATATGATTATAAAACTTATGGTTTTGGGAGCAGAACCATCTTACATTGGTGACCATTAGGAGAGGGACCTCCACTACACTAGTGGTCAGTGGGAATAGTGTCCCTTACATTGGTGGTAGGTAAGGAGGCTGCGCCCCAATAGATAGCTAAAAAGTGGGGACAGAGAGGCAGCAATTGTTCATTCTTAGGGAATGGCCACCAAACTCTGGAGGAACCCTCGGGGTCCATGGTGAGAAGAGCTCAACTGGACAATACATCTATTTAAAGATGCAGTGCGGACAAATAAAATTTTATTTAAATGAGAAGTTTGGGGTTGGCACAAAGCAAACATTCGTACTTATCTGTATGCTGCAGATGTCCCACTTCAGCTCTAAGCAAAAAAACTGAGTGATCCCATGACTTCAGTTCTCAGTCTCCTTGAAGTGGAGAGCGGTGACTGTCAATTCAGCTTTATGATAAGTTGTTTTTACAGTTGTATTTACTGTATCTGTTTTACTATGGATGGATATACAGGGCACTTTCATTATTTTAAAGAGATTTCTCTGTTCTGAATGATCACTCACATGTGATCTTAGCACGAACGATTACATGTGAGTGGGCACCATTTAGCTGTGAGAAACGCAGCCTCCCATTGTTTTAATAGGGGCTGCCTACTCGCAGCTAATCACGATAACCACACCTGGGGTTCTTGCATGTAATCGCCGGCAGGGTTCATTCCCAGATATAAATGCACCCTAAGGCTTCATTCAGACACCCTTTCTGCATGCAGACTGTGTTTGTTATTGCTCCTGCATTCGCCCTGACCTAAGTGCAGGCAGCCTATAGAGGTTTGTGCAAATGCAGCAGCTGCATGGACACAGCGACATGTCAAAATTTGACATGCATGCAGAAATGGGTGCACGGATCTGAACGCAGGCAGTGTGTGTTTGAATCTGTGCACCAGCTCCTGTATGAAGTGTATAGAAACTCTAACAAAAACTCTCTCCTTTTTGGGTCTGTAAAATTTACAATTAAAAGTGATTTATTATATCTGTTTGACAAGTGCAAAAAAAAAAAACAAGAACACATAGCTGTTCATCCAGCCAGAAATCCTGTACTCTCTGCCTCTGCACTGTTATCAGTCAGTATTGTTTCCTGCAAACTCTATGGACTACAAACATCTCCCCTGTTTTGAAGAAAGGAGGGAGGTGTTATGTAGTCCTAACAAACTCATTGTCCTGGGGTAGCTAAACCCCCCCTCCGCTGGGAGAAGACAATGGTGTGTCAGGAGGGATTCCCACATCAGCACTGTCTGTGTTGATGGGGGGAATCAAGCAAATTTAGACAGCCTTAGAGCATCACTTATTGTTTGGAAATAGATGGATTGAAGTCACCTTTATGAACATATTCACACTAATTAGATATGAGCACATTGTTTGCAGGGATACTCATTGTGCTACTGTGCTAATAGCTGATTGCTAATAAATAGTCATAAGTGGGTCCAATTTATGAAATTGGCAAAAGAGTAACAGAGTTTTTGTCTGTAGTAACTAGAATGCATTTTAAAGAGGAGCTCCAGTTGGTTTTCTGAAAATTAAAAGCCGGCAGGTACAAAAACTGTAGCTACCGACTTTTAATAAAGACACTTTTTGTACCAGGATCCAGCGCTCTGCTCACCTGAGGGGGCGCCAGGGACTGTCTTTGGTCCTTGGTGCCAGCATCTTAACTGCGGGCACACGGCTGTGACAACTTGCGGATTCACAGCCAGGTGTCCACTACGCTCACATGAGCCACACTACGCTTTATGAATGGTCCTGCAGTCTTTGGGGACCTGTGCTTTATCCCAAAAGACTGCGGGGAGGGGGGGGAAGAGGAACTTCCCCCTCAGATTGCCTAGGCGATCCGAGCGGAAGTGGAAGCGTGTACCTATCTAAACCAGGTACCTGCTCCCCCTCAAAAAGTGGAACTTTCCTTTTTTGGTGGAGTTCTGCTTTATGTTTTTCAGGCCGACTTGATGGGAAGTTTAATGCATGTCTAAGGCAGGTGGATGTAAACAGAAGGGCATGTGTCTGTTTACATCCACCTACCTCCTACCGCTGAGTCCATCCAGGTCCAGAAAAAGCATTGGAAAAAGTCTGTGTCCTTTTCCATTTTTCCAGACCTAAATGTGATGAATTGGATGTTACCTGATGTAAGTGGACACATGTCTATTTACATCCCACTGACCATAGATGCAACATAGGTCTGCTAACATGCGCTGTCAAAATGCAGATGAAAAACTGAACAGGCAGGAATGTCACAAAAGTGACACCTGAATTATTCTGCTCCAACTCAGCAGGGGATCTGTTCACTAATACCCTGCTGAATACACCTTATAACACCTGCGTGAAAGGACCATTATATACTTGTTTGGGAATGAAAGGGAACACCTGATCGGTGGCAACTGGCTTGTTTTCCCCCAGCTCCTCTTTCTATACATTACCATATATTGTGCAACTAATGAACAGATGTAAAGTATGTAGAATTCAGGAGCCAGTCAGTCTACTCTAGAAGTCATCGAAGATGTACTTCTATAATCAACTATACAAACCGCTCAAAAATGTTCTGTGCTGTTTATTTTTTAGGCCCGTTGGCTAGCTGCCTGTAGGAATTTGTTCAACCTGGGTCTAATACTCCACCCTTCTTCCTGGATGTAACCCACAAAATATTAACCTCTTCATGATAGACTGTATAACATCTTTGTGGCTGGGGTGATTCTGGTCAAAAGGCTTTGGAAAAGTTAACTTTTTTCTCAGATGCAACAGAGTGCCTAAAGCTGGCTATACACAGTTTTAGGGATGAGCTCCGGCGTGTTCGCAAACAGCACGTGCAGAGCCCGCCAGGAAGTCGGCACTGCACGGCGCTAATCACAGGCAGTGAGACATTTCCCGATCTG
This sequence comes from Lithobates clamitans, assembly GCA_037952925.1. NCBI lineage: Eukaryota > Metazoa > Chordata > Amphibia > Anura > Ranidae > Lithobates > Lithobates clamitans. The sequence goes on from JBBGZY010000427.1 coordinate 4,750,869, forward strand.
TGCAGCTGTACATCGGGACAATGTCTCCCTGCTTGTGATTAGCGCCGTGCAGTGCCAACTTCCTGGGCTCATCCTTACAGTTTAAATCTCGGTCGGTTCAGCAGGGACCAGCCGAGATTCAAACCATGTATGGGCAGGCTGAATGTACCCAAATTGATTGATCAATCATCTTGGGTACAACCAGCCTGTTGGATTTGACATGTGATTATTGCTAGCGGCTAGTATAGCCTCTAGCAGTAACCACTGTGTTTTCCCAGCAGAAAGTGTTGTCAGTGTCAGTATTGTCAACTTGTGGTTGCAGGAATCAAAAACACTCCGTCTATGGCCAGCTTTAGACTGTTTGCCAGCTTTAGACTGTTTGTCTCTTGCAGTATTTGACAGTGGTAGGCTTGTTACTCACGGGCTTCAGCTTATATAAAAGCAGTGTGAACAGCAAGCATTCACAAAGCATTTGCAGAGCAAGCTTTGAAACTTTTAAAGCACCCTTCAGCTCCAGTTTGTAAATGTTGACAACGGATCCTAATGAGAGTGCTGGTTGTCGCTTCAAACAGACTGCTAGCAGACTTTAGCACTACTTGAAGTTTGTTGAAAGCCTGCTGAAGCCTGCTTTTACAAACAGGAGCTAAGGGGCACTTTAAAGGCTTAGAGAAAGCCGCTTGAATCTTTCCAAAACTTTCATAAAAGCTTGCAGTTATACAAACTGAAATCCATGTTAAACAGGCCGTATAGGCAGGAAATTGTTTATGATAAAGCTTTGCTTAGGTAACCCTGTTTTGTCAAATAACTGTAGTCAAAAGACAGTAATTATAAGTTATATGTGCATATCCTAACCTTTTGTGGGTATGTATACATATCTAACCACTGTACTTTCCTTCAGCTGTGTATACTATCATACATTTACATGAATGTGCAATGCATAGGTAAAGTAAAGCAGTGGTCATCAACCCCGTCCTCAGGGCCCACTAACAGGCCAGGTTTGCAAGATAACTGAAATACATCACAGGTGATATTATTTGTTGCTCAGTGATTGCATTATTCTAGTCTGTATCTCTAATACATAAAACCTGGCCTGTTAGTGGGCTCTGAGGACAGGGTTGATGACCACTGAAGTAAAGAATCCCCCTGCTCCTAAAATGAAGGGGGGGGGGGGGGGACTGAAGAAAAAAGTGTACATTGTTTACCTTACACACCAAATTCCAGCTGCTTTGCCTAGCTGAATGTAATGTCCACACCCTCACCGCATGATATAAAAGCTCAGGAATCCAAACCTAGTGAGAAGATACTCTTGTTCAGAGCTGGATCCCAAATCTTGCAAGTACTGGAGCATCGTCTCATGAGATTCAGGTTCTTCAACATTTCTGGAAAATTACCCCCACTACCAGTCAGTGGCGTCTCCAGCTTTCATATTTAGGGGGGGGGGACAGGGACAAAAGTAGGGGGGCAACTATAAAATGCGTATATATATATATATATATATTTTATTTATTATATTACTACGACCCCACAACGGCCCTTTCACATGTTCTGCAGTGAGCTCCCTTCCTACTGTATTGGGGTCCCCCAGGGTGGCAGAAAACAAGATATATATGTCACCAGCATACCAAGAAAATATAAGGATCCAAAGTAGTGGGAGAACTATCAGGGTTGCAAACTTTGTCTTGCCTCGGGGCCCTGGTGTTCTGCCACTGGGGGGTTTCCCAGCCCCCTCTTGCTGTCCTGCCCCTGCTATTGGCTGCTCTGGTCTGGCATCTCTTGGAATTTACAGGCTGGTTCTTCTGTCCTAAGGATGGGAGAAATCAGTCTGTTTTTTTTTCAGTAACTGAGAGTCCTGGTGGAGTCCTTCCTGCAACTCGCTCTTTTCCCTGCCAATGAGGATGCAGGGGAAGGAGCAGATCGGGCGGCCGTGGTTGTGTGAGCGCTCGCATTATGCAGTGTCAGCAAGCAGAGGGGGAGGAATCGCCCGCAGGAGCTGACTGGGGACTCTCTCCCTCTTAGACATTGATTTTTTGTAAAAAAAAAAAAAAAAAAAAAAAATTTTTTATGAGGGGGGGGGGCACATGGTGGGGCACAGCATAATGTTGGAGGGGGGGGGTCAGGGCCCCCTCTGGCCCCCCCTAGGGTTGCCATTGGTACCAGTATATGAAATGAGGAGAAACAAGGTGCTTGGATAGCGGTTAAAACCCAGCAGGGGATCTACAGTGCCTTGAAGAAGTATTCATACCCCTTAACTTTTCCACATTTTGCCATGTTACAACCAAAAACGTAAATGTATTTTATTGGGATTTTATGTGATAGACCAACACAAAGTGGCACATAATTGTGAAGTGGTAGGAAAATGATAAATATTTTTTTCCAACTTTTTACGAATAAATATGTGAAAAGTTGTGGCTTGCATTTGTATTCAGCCCCCTTTTCCCTGATATCCCTAACTAAAATTTAGTGGAGCCAATTGCCTTCAGAAGTCACCTAATTAGTAAATAGAGTCCACCTGTGTGTAATTTAATCTCAGTATAAATACAGCTGTTCTGAGGCCCTCAGAAGTTTGTTATAGAGCCTTAGTGAACAAACAGCATCATGAAGGCCAAGGAACACACCAGACAGGTCAGGGATAAAGTTGGGGAGAAAATATCCCAAGCTTTGAACATCTCACGGAGCACTGTTCAGTCCATCATCCTAAAATGGAAAGAGTATGGCACAACTGCAAACCTATCAAGACATGTCCACCCACCTGAACTGACAGGCCAGGGAAAGGAGAGCATGAATCAGAGAAGCAGCCAAGAGGCTCATGGTAGCTCTAGAGGAGCTGCAGAGATCCACAGCTCAGGTGGGAGAATCTGTCCACAGGACAACTATTAGTTGTGCACTCCACAAATCTGGCCTTTATGGAAGAGTGGCAAGAAGAAAGACATTGTTGAAAGAAAGCCATAAGAAGTTCCGTTTGCAGTTTGTGAGAAGTCATTTGGGGGACACAGCAAGCATGTGGAAGAAGGTGCTCTGGTCAGATGAGACCAAAATGTAACATTTTCGCCAAAAGGAAAACACTATGTGTGGTGGAAAACTAACACTCCACATCACCCTGAACACTCCATCCCCACCATGAAACATGGTGGCAGCATCATGTTGTGGGGATTATTTAGTTGAGTTGATGGGAAGAGCAAAATACAGGGCAATCTTAGAAGAAAACCTGTTAGAAACTGCAAAAGATTTGAGACTTGAAAATTGCTGTTCACAGACGCTCTCCATTCAATCTGACAGAGCTTGAGTTATTTTGCAATGTCACTCTCTAGATGTGCAAAGCTGGTAGAGACATTCCCAAAAACTCTTGCAACTGTAATTGCAGTGAAAGGTGGTTCTTCAAAGTATTGACTCAGGGGGTCTGAATACTAATGCACGCACACTTTTCACATATTTATTTGTAAATAATTTGGAAAACCATTTATCATTTTCCTTCCACTACACAATTATGTGCTACTTTGTGTTGGTCTATCACACAAAATCCCAATAAAATACAATTACGTTTTTGGTTGTAACATGACAAAATGTGGAACATTTCAAGGGCAGTGAATACTTTTTCAAGGCAATGTAAAGCCGCGTACACACTAGCGGAATGTCCGATGGAAGCTTTTCATCGTCTATTCCAATTGTGTGTGCCTCATCGGACTTTTTTTTCCCGAAAATTCTGACGGACCTAGAAATGGAACATGTTCTAAATATTTCCGACGGAACCAATTCCTATCGGGAGAACCGCTCGTCTGTATGCTGTTCCGACAGACCAAAAATGACGCTTGCTCTGAAGCAAGTACGAGACGAAAGCTATTGGCTATTGAACTTCCTTTTTCTAGTCCCGTCGTACGTGCTGTAAATCACTGCGTTCTGGACTGTCGGACTTTGGGTTGACCGTGTGTAGGCAAGACTGCTTGAATGGAATTCTGGCAGAGAAACCTTTGGAGTTTATTCCGACGGCAAAACCAGTCGTGTGTATGCGGCATAACTGTTCCTCCATGCTATCCAAAGGTAAAAAAAGTTTTAGGCTGGTCATACACTATCTGTGTGTTTATTATTTGGGAGGGGGGCTGCAAGCTAAGCAGATCTTGGATTTTCATGCATGGTCCACTCTAAAGTAAACCTGTACTATCTTTGTAGGCCGCAAAGTAAAAGTAGTCCTTTACTGCAGGCACCATAATTGGTCTGCTGCTGTGCTGAAAGCCAAAAATCCAATGTAGATACCTGCATGTGTATGCACTTCATATATTTTTTACAAGTATAGAGCTGCAGAAAGGGAATGTAAATGGTTTTGTCAGCGTAGATGCAGATACAATTTGTGCCTACCATAAAACTTGCTTTGCTGCCAATAAAAAAAAAAGAGTACAAGAATCCTTTTAAGGCCCACCTCACAAGACCAGAAATCTAATGCTAATGGACCTTACAGTTAGCCATTGTGCAACTTTAAGTCATACAACTACCTGCAATACTGTAGACACCTGGTTATATAGATTAATTTATCTTGCACAGTACCTCAGGGCGCACTGTTGTTCAGATGGTATCTTTAAATAAAGTCAAGCTCAGGCCCATCCTCTCTGACCTCTGTGTCCTAATAGTGAGGCAAATATGTGGAAGGTAGAACACTCAGCTCTGCTCAGGAAGTCACTGTTTGCAGTATCTCAGGATTAGGGAATTCCGAGGACAATCTGCACAGGAAGTATTAGCGCATGCAGACAACAGTAGGAGGCTGAATTTCATTGATGCTAGAAATCTACGTTTTACACTAACAATAGGTGTAGGAATGATCAGATCCTGGGAATTTATCTTTGCAGCCAATCAATGTCCTGTTCTTTGCTTATTAGAGGAACTCCCTACAGGCAGTAAAACCTCCAAGCATCACTTGTGATAATTGAGCTTTTTGTGTGCTCAAAGTTGGGTGCCTTTTTGTAAGTAATTATTATCATACAGGGTAGTTCCAAAATTGTAATCAAATAGGGAGTGAGTACAGCGCTGCTCCAATGGTGTTATAAAGGTAGTTACACAATAAGCGGCTAACACACCTCTAAGACAAAGAAGTAAATAAATCAACAAATATATATATAGTGTAGCGCTATGTGTATAAATAAATGAGAACAGAGAATTAGGTTCGAGCCATCTTGCAATTGCCAAAAGGTAGACAAAAAATACTTCAAAAATTGGATGAAAAGTGACTCAATACAAAAAGTGCGCTATATGTTACAAAATGACATGTAAAACATAATAATAATAACAATACACCAGTGAAATGTGAGAACAAGACCAAAATATAGATGGATAAGAAATCAGCCGTAAATAAAGTCCATAAATATTTAAAAATGTGTTCCTGATAAAAATCAAAAACCACCACCAACAGTCTGAGGATTAACTGATGAAGACAGCAACGGAATATCACTGGTGAGTGAGACGGTAGAACACCAAATAAAATGTGACGTCTAGGTATGTGACAGGACCATCACCATAGCTTCTGAGGAGGCTTACCGGAAGCAGGGGACTTGAAAAGGCATACGTGTTGCAAGTCTCAAAAAGCTTGTTTAGCCGCCAGGGCTGGCAGGATAAAACATCGGGTATCCACAACTTCAAATAGGGGGGAGGGAAGATCTGTCAACAGGGTTCATGGATGGATCTTTAACTCAAGGTTTAGCACGGTCCTCATTGGGCTATTTGGCAGCTTCCAGAAAACTTGCAGCTCTCCAAACAGGTATCTCGCCACAACTCCTGCTCACGATTTGTATTGAGTCACTTTTCATCCAATTTTTGAAGTATTTTTTGTCTACCTTCTGGCCATTGCAAGATGGCTCGAACCTAATTCTCTGTTCTCATTTATTTACACATATAGCGCTACTATATATATATATATATATATATATATATATATATATATATATATATATATATATATATATATATTATATAGTTCCAAAATTGTGACTCCATGCCTGTTGATTTCCAGGGAGCTTTCTGCATCTGTAATGTGATGACGAGTATTCGCTTAGTAGGCAATAGCAAATTGGAAGTTCTTCATCTTATTCCATCTAGGCTCTAACACATTTGTAATAATGTTCACTTTATGGGGGGGGGGGGGATTCAATAAAGCATTAGCAACTCCATTCTAGTGGAATGATCACTTTAAAACCTCCTGTGCTTAAATCGGAAAAGCTTTGCCATAGTTTTGTACAGATTCTAATGCTTGTAATAGGGCGTACACACGGTCGGACTTTGTTCGGACATTCCGACAACAAAATCCTAGGATTTTTTCCGACGGATGTTGGCTCAAACTTGTTTTGTCTACACACGGTCGCACAAAGTTGTCGGAAAATCCGATCGTTCTAAACGCGGTGACGTAAAACACGTACGTCGGGACTATAAACGGGGCAGTGGCCAATAGCTTTCATCTCTTTATTTATTCTGAGCATGCGTGGCACTTTGTCCATCGGATTTGTGTACACACGATCGGAAATTCCGACAACGGATTTTGTTGTCGGAAAATTTTATCTCCTGCTCTCCAACTTTGTGTGTCGGAAAATCCGATGGAAAATGTCCGATGGAGCCCACACACGGTCAGAATTTCCGACAACACGCTCCGATCGGACATTTTCCATCGGAAAATCCGACCGTGTGTACGGGGCATTAGATTCAGGTATTTCTTATTTGAGCCACTTAAAGAATTTCTGGCTATGGCTGAGGCAAATTCAAAAACTACAGACCAAGTCCTAGATAAGAATTTTAAAGGTAAGTAATACCAACTGAGTTGGCGTACAGAGAGATACCAGTGCTCAGAGTAGGACGGATGTAGTGAAGGGAAGGGCTTGTGCTCTAGGTAACTGACATTAACGTAACAGCTTTCTGCTTGGGGCCTGTGGGTTGCTAGGACACCAGTGGCCGGTAGCATCCTAGCAACCAGTGATGCATCCCCGACCCCATTCAGCTGCCAGCCAGGAGATTCCCCCATCAAAGAGCATAAAAATGGGGGGCCAGGCCCATATTTGGTTAATGACAGGCATCACGGGGGATGCAGACAATGGGGAACTAGTCCTCTGCATCTCAATCAGGCTCCCCCATTCAACAACTCCACTCTACGCCCACTGCCCATGTTGAGTGGGTGGAACCTTATAGGGGGTCTAGGAGACTAGTTCTCCAAGTCCACCACCCTTTGGGTTGAGAGTGGATAGCAATAGGTAGGTTTTACAGTAGTTGTGGAATCCACCAATTGTGGTCCACTGTAAATATCAATCACAACAAAACTCATCGGCCATGTACCTTTTTATGTGTTACAGGCACAATAGCAAAGAGATCAGCGTTGTGAGAAATGTGACTCTGCGCACCAGTTGTAAATTAAACTTAACTCAAAAGCACAAAAGTGAAAAATCTCAACATATGTGTGTAGAAATATGCTGCTCTGATTCATATACCAAAAAACAACAACCAAATCAAAATCGTGCTACATATAAACATGTATAATTATGATCCAAAATCACTATATAATAGTTCTTCATACAAATGTCTGTGAAACAGGTTGTGATACAATCCACCAATTGTAATTGTATTGTTCTTACCAAAATATACCAAACAGTTCAACTTGGTAAGAACATATTGTGGGATAGCAGACACCTCCACAAGTCCCCTTTTGGGCACGTGCTCTCCTTATGGATCGACCCTCATTAGAATGGTCTTATTGTGCCTTTAATCAAATGAATCAGACTCCATGAACCCAGCTAGACTTTCCCAGGGCACCAACAACCCTCCCCAGAATTCACACTAGGTAAATCCATCACTCCTCTCAGCTCAAGTTATAAAGCATGGATCAGTGCTCAAAATGATACAAACGCTTACATAGTGCTCACTGAGGTATGTTTATCAATAAAAGAAAGAAAAAGATGCACTTGCATAATAACTGAATAAAATCACTTTAAGAAAATTCCAATGCTGTTTGGGTAAATGGCTCTAACATTGGTAATGCACAAATACCTCCAGCTGCATTGAAAAATTATTGCAAAGCACTACCAAGCCACACCCTACGCGTTTTCTTGGTCAAACATCATCAGGTTGTTTGTGGTTTTTTTTTTTTTTTTGGTATATGATTCAGCACAGCATATTTCCATGCAAAGAGCTGAGATTGGAGCGGCAGCTATAACCATCCCAACTTTAGTGCAGGCCTCCGTGCGACAGTGCACCTATTTCGGACATTTGTGGTGCGGTGGCCTAACAGAATTCTAAAATTTGTCTACAACTCTCTTTTCTGAATTCCAGGGTATATTCTGTTGAATGGACAATTATGGTATCTTGTGTATCCTACAAAAAGTTAATTGCATGCATCCTTATGTATGTTGTTTGCTTACAGACTTTCCTGCAGTCTTGAGTCAGCCAAATATAGATCGAAATTTGTCAGGGACCGGACAAATATTTGATCAATGTTTAGGCAGGCTGGTTGTACACAGGTTAAGTTATCAATTGACCTGTGTACAGCCAGCCCGTTGGAAAATTTTCTCTCGATCAGAGCAGCTGACTATAGCCAGTAGTGCTGATCAGTGTATTCTGACTGTGGGGAAGTCTTCCCACTGTCAGAATACAATAGCTTAGTGGGAGGATTCCCCCATCCACATGGAACGTGGTCATTTTTCTTTCGTTCAGCCTGCTGATTGAACAAAAAAAAAGAAGCTGACTCCTGTATGGCCCCAATCTTAAGCAAGCCACTGTCATATACCTCCCAAAATAATGATGACACTTCTCTTTAAGTGCTTTAAGCATTGATATGGTTGAAATACGGGTCTTAAAATCTTCTATGGGAAGTAAAGAGGGATAGATATGTGTGCTTTTTCTAAACCCTCTAGTCTTTTTCTCCTTCACCATTCCTGTATTTGGTGGGCTCTACCGGTTCTCTTTTCAGTGCTGATCCTGTACAAGAACCAGGGTCCCAGATTCTGTAATACAGTCTCAGCTATAGTCCTTCGACTGCACCAGGCTGTGCACATCTGCATATCCTATCTATACATTTTCTCTTGTGATGGTGCTGTTCCCAGTGTTTACATCTTTGCGCTAATTTAAGCACCATTGTTTCCGCCTACCTAGATTCCTAAAAGCAGTTCTCTCTGCCAACATCCCTCTAGCTGCCATCCCTGGCATGACAGTTGAGGACACAGTGTTGTGCCTGTGGGAACCTCAAAATTTCCTATTCCCGCTGGTCCTGAGCCAACCCTCATTGAAGCAGAGATCAGAAGCAGAGGGAAAGGAGGGGGAGAGAAGATTGGAAGAGCAGATACTGCTGCTATATGATAATATTACAATCTGCTTCTAAATGTAGTCTGAGCAAATTGATTGAATGATAGAATGAAAACATGTTGCAGAGCAAAAATGAAAGAACTTACAACTTGTTAGCTGTCATTATTTTTTTTCTTTCCATGGAAAATTTTTTTTTTTTTTTTTACAAAAACGAGTTTAAAGAGCTAGTTTTTTTTTTTTTTTTTTTTTTTTTTCACTCTGTTGCTTTGCAATCAATGTTAGTTTGAATTAGGCTACGTTTACACTTGCAGCAGACCTTGCCGCCCCGGTGGTGGATCACTTTCCAGAGGCATTTGACAGGCGCTGAGAAGGCAATATGTCATCTCTTCACAACCTGTTTTAATCCCATAAAGCCCCCACCATCACACATCAACCCTGTGTGTTGCACGCAGTTACAGGATTGTCCCATTCACTCAATGGGTCGTTTTGACGATGGTCCTGCCTGCCAAATTCAAAGGGGGGGGGGGGTATCATTTTTGCCATGACATGTGCGGTCTGGCTTCCTTTGCAGCTTAGGAGGGGTGGTAAATCCATGGATTAACTGCCTATTTTTGCCAACCTCCGACTGCAAGCCCTTACAGTCTTTATTTTCTGCATCCATAAGCTGGCTATATACCCAGGAGGGTACCTGGACATGCACGATCTCCCCCACCTCTACTGCATTAAACAGGAAAATGGCTAAATACACCTTTTGACTTCCTAAAGGATTTACAATTCTTTACAGCCAGTCTTGTGATTTCCACACATTTTTCACACTGCGCAGTCAGGCAGGTGTCACATATATCTCCTGATTCAGCAATTTGTCTTCCTAATTCAGCAACTAAGTTGCCTATGTCACCACTCCGCTTCTTGCCTTCTTACTGGACTTTGAATACATATCACCTCTGTACAATGATCTCAACAAAACCAATAGGTAGTACAGTGTATGCATTGGCTTGTAGAAGTGTGTGTATCATAGGAATGGCTGGCCAAAGTAGTTAAAGCAGAAAACATATATTGTATATATTTTAACTATGTAGTTACAGTACCTTGAAAAAGTATTCATACTTTTTGCTTTAGCACAGAGGTATGGGAGTGCCTATTCTATTCATGACCCAGAAGTCATGGCACTATCAAGAGGATTACTGAATTGAGAAGATACGGCCTAGCACCATTTCCAGGTCTTGCCACAGATTCTCAATTGGATTTAGGTCTGGACCTTGACTGCACCATTCTAACACATGAATATGTTTGGATCTAAACCATTCCATAGTACCTCTGGCTTTATGTTTAGGACCATTGTCCTGCTGGAAGGTGAACCTCCACCCCAGTAGCAAGTCTTTTGCATACTCTGTTGCCCTGTACACACGACGGTTTTCCCGTTGGAATAAACTCTGAAGGTTTTTCCAACGGAATTCCGCTCAAGCTGTCTTGCATACACACGGTCACACCAAATTCCAACCGTCTAGAATGCAGTGACGTACAACACGTAGAAAATGGAAGTTCAATAGCCAATAGCTTCCGTCTTGTACTTGCTTCAGAGCATGCATCGTTTTTGGTACGTCGGAACAGCATACAGACGAGCGGTTTTCCCGATAGGAATTCGTTCTGTCTGAAAAATTTAGAACATGTTCTCTTTCTTGGTCCGTCAGAATTTTCGACGTAAGAAGTCTGATGGGGCATACACACGATCGGAATATACGATGAAAAGCTCCTGTCTGACTTTTTCTGTGGGACATTCCGCTCGTGTGTACATGGCATAACAGGTTTTCTTCTACGATTGCCCTGTGTGTGGCTCCATCCATCTTCCAATCAACTCTGACCAGCTTCCCTGTCCCTGTTGAAGAAAAGCATCCTCACAACATTAAGCTGTCACCACCATCTTTCACGGTGGAGATGATGTGTGTTCAGGTTCATGTGCAGTGTTAGTTTTCTGTCGTCCCACGTAGTGTTTTGCTTTAAGGCCAAAAAGTTAAATTTTGGTCTCTGACCAGAGCACCTTCTTCCACATGTGTGCCCCACATGGCTTCTCGCAAACTGCAAACGGGACTTCTTATGGCTTTCTTTCAACAATGACTGCTTTCTTGCCACTTTTCCATAAAGGCCAGATTTGTGGAGTGCACGACTAATAGTTGCCCTGTGGACAGATTCTCCCACCTGAGCTGTGGATCTCTGCAGCTGCTCCAGAGTTCCCATGGACCTCTTAGCTGCTTCTCTGATTTAATGCTCTCCTTGCCTGGCCTGTCAGTTTAGGTGGACGGCCATGTCTTGGTAGGTTTGCACTTGTGCCATACTTTTTCCATTTTCGGATGATGGATTGAACAGTGCTCCGTGAGATGTTCAAAGCTTGGGATATTTTTTTATCAGTTAACCCTGACCTGTCTGGTGTGTTCCTTGGCCCTCATGATGTTGTTTGTTCACTAAGCTTCTCTAACAAACCTCTGAGGGCTTCACAGAACAGCTGTATTTATACTGAGATTAAATTACACACAGGTGGACTCTATTTACTAATTAGGTGACTTCTGTAGGCAATTGGTTTCACTAGACTTTAGTTAGGGGTAGGGCTGTGGAAAAAATCAATCCAAATCTTGAATCAAATTGAGAGGTCAAATCGATTCAAAATTTAAGCAAATCGATTTTTTTATTTTATTTATTTATTTATTTATTTTTCACCGCGCCAGTCGTGAGGCGCTGCAGGCATGAGTTTTTTTTTTTTTTTTTTTAGAAAATCTTACAGCCCTAGTTAGGGGTATCAGAGTAAAGGGGGCTGAATACAAATGCACGCTACACTCTTCAGATATTTATTTGTAAAACGTTATCATTTTCCTTCCACTTCACAATTATGTGCCACTTTGTGTTGGTCTATCACATAAAATCCCAATCAAATACATTTACATTTTTGGTTGTAACATGACAAAATGTGGAAAATTTCAAGGGATGTGAATACTTTTTCAAATCGCTGTAGTTAGCTGTTTGCCTAGAGTTCCACTTTAAAAAGACTAAGCTTACTTAATATAGATATTATAAGGTGCTAGGCCGTATCTTCTCAATTCAGTAATCCTCTTGATCGTGCCATGACTTCTGGGTCATGAATAGAATAGGCACTCCCATACCTCTGTGCCAAAGCAAGCTACTGTATTGCCAAACCTAAGCCCTGCTATGTGAGGACCGGGGAATTACCAAACCCTATGCAAATCCTCCCTTTCCAAAAGTTAGTTTTTGGGCAGGAACATCTGCAAGCTGCAATAGTGCTGTGCAGAGGATTCATTTAACCCACCTTTATAATGGCTATTTTGTAAACTGTACACTTTAAAATGGCAGTCTTTGGTGTTTTAGTTGGCAGGCATTCTTGTTTATTGAATGATGTTGCAATTATACCATGTTACCTTCTATTTTCTGAATTTGTAGGATGTTTGAAATTCCTACAGCAAATATCAAGCATTTTGTGCTAATTTTCCATAGAAAATCACCCCAAAGGCTTATTCAGGCCGAATTTGTTTATTACGTTTATAGGTTTGAGAAAGACATATGCCAATTGCGTTAAACCAAAAGACAAAAATGATTACCGCTGCTCTGGCAGAGTAAAAATTCCTTCCCGAGCCCCGAAGGCAATCGGACATTCCATCACCAGCTTCTTCAGTTTTATTTCTTCGTAATATTAATAGCCATTTAGATTTTGTGCGTTTTGAAAAACGGTGATAGCTCCAGTGTTAGACTAATTCACCTTTTCACAGCTGTTAGGGCCATGCCAGATGAGCGATTTATGCTCAGCGATCCTCCCATTTTTTTATTTTATTTTTTTTTTTTTGTTTTCTTTAGGGCAGTTTCTTGCTTGGGCAATCATAGTCTTAGTTCTTTTCTATGAAATTGCTAATTTGAGTCATATTACAGCAATTTGTAGCTTGGTTGCCCAGTGATTACGTTTGAACAGCGTTCTCATGTCAGCAACCAGCTCATCAATGACAATTGCTGCTCTGCATTCACCTCTATGGCATATCTGCAAACAGTCATGGGACAGGTTTACCCAGCACCCTGGGCAGAACTAGAATGGGTGTGCCACCTTGTGTTCCCATGCCTCAGCTATCCATAGTTGGCAAGGAGTGAGCACTGCCCATGCATAGCCAATTGCCTGCTTTCTTGCGGCTAGTAGTTACACATGCACTGTGTGTTCTTTAGGTTAGCTGTGGGCAGATAGGGTGGAGAGCTTGCATGTTGGAGCACAGTGTGATAGCAGTAGCTATCAGCAGACATGAAGCTGCAGCCCACTGGTTGAGAGTTACTGTTCTAGAGCTTGCATGTGGTGAGAGGGCGCCCTTCCTTACTGCTCCCCCCTTGCCCTGCCCCTGTGTGTACCATGACCCTGGTTGTATGTACTGTGCTGGCAGATCCTATTTTCAGTTGTAAACTAAATTTGTGCATTGCCTGTCCTAGCAAAAGATCCTAAGGTTTAAGTGGTAAATTTTATGTTAATTTCAACCTAAATAAAAAAAATATCTGTCCCTACATCTCTCCCCTAATGTTTGAAAGCTATTCTAAACAAAAAAAACTACTTGCAGAGTCCTAGGATATAACCCATTCCGAAGAAATAAATAATCTGTTTTTTTCTTTTAGTTATGTATTTATTTTGGGCATGATATGTGAATGGAAACACATAACAAGCAGATAGTAAGGGTTTCTCAAATTTGAATGCAAAACTGAAACTATAGTTTAAAGTAAATATATGGGTGAATAGTATGCACCGTGAGAACCGACCGTGTTTCGTAAAGGCCCTTATATGTGTTGGATCCCCACAATCAAACAGGTTTCCAAGATATGGGAAGGCAAGGCACTTCTCCCTCATCCTGCACTCAAAAATCCTACTTGGTTCTCTTTGTTTTGGAGGGGGCTGGGAAGCTGTGTTTATCATAACTAATCCTGTCTGTTCTGTTCTGTCCTGGCAGATCTTGTTATTGGTCCTAAATTAGAATTAAACACTGTCTGTATAAACAAAAGGTTAAAGTTTTAAAAGCTTCTAAAGTAAAAGAATAACACATCCGGTATTTTGCAAATTATGCAAAAATAGAAAATTTTAAATTCTGCTCTATATTGCTCTATATAGACGAGACATAACTGCATCTTATAAAGTGTAAACAAGCATATGTGCAAGCTGCTATTTCATTGCATATGATATATTTAACAGCCATTTCTCATGGGTCAGCATGTTTCACATATAAGCTTCCTCAGGACACATGAAGATAATCTGCAGTAATGTCCTAAGGTCAGAGCAGAGCGCATGCACAGGATACTCCCTGGGTGGGCACCAGAGTACCAAGAGCGTCCAAATAAGGAGAGGGAGATGAAGTTGCATGAGAGACAGTGTGATGGACCAAAGTAGCATTCACAACTAAGCTACAATCCTTTAGATTGTAAGCTCCATGAGCAGGGCCCTCCTTTCCTTCTGTACTGAAGTGTATCCTAATTGTGCTGCCCCCCTTTTTATTGTAAAGCAATGCTTAAACTGTTGGCGCTATAAAAATCCTGTATGATATTATTAATAATAATACAACACACAGTTCCCCAAAAGGGTCATATCTTTTTAAATGACACTATCCACTTGCCCCGACCCCAGATGTAGTCTACCTAAATAAAGGGAAGGCAGAATGGTGTTTAAAAGCCGGTGGTGTTGACATATACATCCCCTACAAATGCCAACAGAAATACATTGATCCAGAGAGGAATTATAAGGGCCAATAATATCCGGTCCAAGGAGGGGGTCTGCCAGCTGCAGACTGCCGCTGCCTCAGGGAGCCCATTTTGCCTTCCCTAATGTCGTTTCAGTTCCAGGTGTTTGAATGAAGAGAGATCACCCACAAAATGCATACCAGCATCCAGGACTGCCCTGCTAAATTGCCAATCAGGCTGCACATTGGCCACCAGGGTACTAAGGCAACAAAATAAGCAGAGTGGTATCACTATACTAAAGCTAGTTGCATAAACTGGTAGTATCACAATTTATTTATTTTTTAGCTGTACCAAACAAACAAAAGAATAAGCTGTACAAATTTAAGGCCTCTTTCACACGGGGATCCGTATGTCCGTTTTTCATCCTTCCGTTTTCGGATGAAAAACGGACATACATGTATCCCTATGGAGCGTCGGATGTCAGCGGTGACATGTCCGCTGACATCCGACCCCGCTCCGATCCGAAAAGTGTAACGGAGGAAAAACCTACTTTTCCCTCCGTTTTCGGATCGGATCGGATGACGACGGACACTACGGTCCGTCATCATCCGATCCCCCCCATAGGGGAGAGCGGCGCTCTGACAGGTCCGTCGCTGCACACTGTGCAGCGATGGACCTGTCATCTTCCTGCTCAGCGGGGATCGGCGGAGCGATCCCCGCTGAGCCAGCGGATGTTCAAGGGGCGGATCATCACTGATCCGCCCCGTGTGAAAGAGGCCTAAAGGACCAATACCCACAATATATTATAATATTTTCATTTTTAGGATTGCAAAAAAAACATATATATATAATTGTAAGCTCTAATAAGCAGGGCCCTCTGATCCCTCCTGTATTGATTTGTATTGTAAGTGTTCTGTCTGCCCTCATGTTGTAAAGCACTGCGCAATCTGTTGGTGCGATATAAATCCTGAATAATAATAATTAAAAAAATAAATATATATCTCTCTATTGTGACAGTACAGATCCCTGTCCTAGTGATTGTCGCCCAGGATTCTCAAATAGGCAGGTTGAGAGGCTCCAGGGGGATTATTTAATTTGGAGGAAACTGTTTTATAAGTTTCCTCTGTGGTTGGGAACCTGGAGCCTGGAGATTTCATAGCGATCTGGGTGGGATGGAATCTCCAATCCTGGGACTGGGTTTTGGGAACAGCCAGGAGTTTTTGATTGTACAGGTGGGTTCTGGGCTTATAGCAGAGCCAGGATCAGGGTTCTGGGCTCCACCCTCCCGAGGAGTCCAGGTGTGCAAGGGAGAAGTGTGCATGTCTGCACAGTTCTATCTGTCAGCAGACAGAGGGTCCAAACCTGTGGGCTGAAACAGCAAGGAAGCTGGAAAAGAGTGCTGAGGTACAGGGTTTGTATAGGAACTCCGTTTATAAAGCCAAGAGGTCTGAAGCAAAGCCTGAGCAGCAGAGCTGACCAGAGAGCCAGGTGTCTTGGTATTTTTGTTTATTACTACATTACTGTTGTGAAGTTGAAACCCCTGCGTGGGGATTCTGGATGGACATTTTCTTTCTTTAATAAAAGTGGGCCTACAAGCCCTTAAACGGCATATCTGACGTGGACTCCGCTCACTGGTAGGCTCTACACTAAGCTAAACAAATCCCCAACTTTACAAAATGTGTGTGTGTGTGTGTGTGTGTGTGTGTGTGTATGTATATGTATATATTTATTTATTTACTTATTTACAGTGCCTTGCAAAAGTATTCACCCCCTTGCCATTTTTCATGTTTTGTTACCTCACAACCTGGAATTAACATGGATTGTTTGAGGATTTGCATCATTTTTAATTTACAGAACATACCCACAACTTTTGAAGATTATATTATTTTTTTTTTTTTTTTTATTGTGAAGCAAACAACAAATAGGACAGAATAACAGGAAAAGTCAATGTGCATAACTATTCACCCCCCCTAAAGTCAATACTTTATAGAGCCACCTTTTGCGGCTTGCACAGCTTCAAGTCGCTTTGGATAAGTCTCTATGAGCTTGCCATATCTTACCACTGGGATTTTTGCCCATTCCTCCTTGCAAGACTGCTCCATTCCTTCAAGTTTGATGGTTTGCGCTTGTGAACTGCAATCTTTAAGTCTGACCACAGATTTTCTATTGGATTGAGGTCTGGGCTTTGAATAGGTCATTCCAACACTTTTACATGTTTCCCTTTTAAATCACTTAAGTGTTGCTTGGTGGTGGTATGATGTGTTGGCTTTGTGCCAGACATAGCATTTTCTTTTATGGCCAAAAAGTTCAATTTTGGTCTCATCAGACCAGAGCACCTTCCTCCATTTGGGAGTCTCCCACATGCCTTTTTGCAAACTCAAAATGTGCCATTTTGTTTTTTGCTGAAAGTAATGGCTTTCTTCTGGCCACTCTGCCATAAAGCCCAACTCTATGGAGCGTAGGGCTTATCATCCATTGTACAGATACTCCAGTCTCTGCTGTAGAACTCTGCAGCTCCTCCAGGGTTACCTCAGGTCTCCGTGCTGCTCTCTGATTAATGCCCTCCTTGCCCGGTCCGTGAGTTTTGGTGTGCAGCCGTCTCTTGGCAGTTTTGCTGTTGTGCCATGTTCTTTCCAAAGGTGTCTCCACTGATGCTTTATCACCAATCCTTGTTTCCACAACAACCCAAAATTTTCAAAATCAAATTGTCATTGGGACAGAAAGTGAGGTGAAATCTTCTGTACAGGGGCATAGACAGCAAAACAAACGTTACAGGGGTGTCAACCCTTCCCTATGCTATCCAGAAAGCTTAAGAATAGTTTCTTGGGCTGGAGCTACACTTAAAAAAATGTACCTGTTCCGACTTACAAACATATTCAACTTAAAGTGGAGTTCCACCCACTTTTACAACTCTTCAGCATCCCTCACTAAACTGTGCACTGTAAACAAATTGGATATTTTTATTTTTTTTTTTCTCAGCACCTACTGTATATCTGCTGTATTCATTTTTCACTTCCTCCTCCCTGGCCGCGGCCCATCGCATCATTTCCTGTTTGCAATGCCTTCTGGGAAGGGGCAGCAACTTCCTCTGAAACTGCTGTTGCTATGGAAACCTGACCTGAAATCTATTGCACTGCTTGTGCTGCACTGGGCATGTGCGAGATCTGCAAGGATGAGAAACAGGAAGAAATACAGTCTGGCTTCAGATGCCCACACTTAAGATGGCCACGGCCTGCTGTAAAGTTTATAAAATAACAAACTACTGCTATAAACTAACAAAACAGACCTCAGTTTACAGACTAACTTTACTAGAATACATTAAGCTTGTGTATTATAGGGGTATTTTTATTTAAAAAGTATAATTTCGGCCGGAACACCACTTTAAGAACAAACCTACAGACCCTAACTTGTTTGTAACCCAGGGGCTGCCTGTACATAAAACTATTTTTCTAATTTTACTTCACCAACTTAGACTATTGTGTTCTGATCCATCACATATAATTCAGATTAAAAAAAAAATTGAGCTAAAGGCTGTAATGTAACAAAATAGGTAAAAAGCCAAGGGGGTGAATACTTTTGCAAGGCACTGTATGAATGCCAGAAATTCCATTTTTACACCTTTTAGGATGCACTTTGTATGCAGAAAGATACAATCTGTTCTTATCTAGATAATGCATAAAACTTTACAAATTCCAAGTTGTGACAGGATATCATGCACTCGTTGTACTACATAATTCACTTGCAAAGTGTTCCATAATAGTATGCTTATCAGTCATTGAAAGTAAAAGCCATGAAGATGTAAAGATCTACTGTTCAATTTGTGTTGATTTGCACTCTCTTGACAGATGTCACATGGACAAGAAGCGTGAACCTGAGAACGAATTTTCAGGGCATGCCAATGGAAGAGCAAATAACCAGAGGTCGTGGCTGATCAGTCAGGCGCAAGCAGTGAAGTACAACTGTTCAAAGACCAAGTGAAGTTTTTAGTCGAAAATAAAAACCATGGAGCAACCAGATCAGATCTCTGTGGAGGAAAACCTGCAGAAGTTAACAGTATTACCTTGTGAGACAGAGAAAAAGAAGGAAACTCAAGAGAGCAACATAACACCTCAGCCAAAAAATCATGACAAGGAGAACAGGAAGTCCATAGATGAAGACCACTCAGTAGATATCATGCCATTGGAAGAGGTGAAAAAGTCAGCGAGGCAGTCAGACAGATCGGTCTCCAGCACTTCTACTTGTTCATCTGTTAACTACTCTTCACCAGAGAGTGACCAGGTCTTCAGTGAAGAAGAGGACATCCATTCAAAACGGAAAATTCTTCGAAAGGTGAGAGACCTTGAGAGCAATGGTTGTGACTCTGATATAACCTAGAAAGAAAAGGAAAGTGTCTGTGTTGCCGCTAACAACAAGTCAGCTTCTAGCTGCCATATTCCTTATACAGGTTAGAACTTTACAGGGAAGACTGGATTGCTTGCTGTAGCTGCCCCTGACCCTTTCCCATGCTCAGGTTTCCTTTATATCAGCCCAACTGAGAGGTGTTTTCAGCAGCAAAATGGTTGAGAAGCACAAAGCATATGCAGAAAGGACTTGTTATCTGTGGGCGAAGATGCAAATCAAACCTGCTGAGTTTACTAGACGGAGAAGATAGTGGGAAAAACTAAGGGGGGGCTGCTGCTGGGGAGTGTAAAATTATAGGTTAGGCATCTATATGCAGCATTTGTTTTGACATCTTACTTGATATTACCCTGGTTAAACTCATGGAGATGCTCACCCAGGAGTGGGAGGGACAGTTTGTCATTATCTGCTGGCAGAGGGAAGAAAAGATTTACAGATAAAAGCACGATACATTGTGTAGGATGGGATGTATAATCTGATTTTTGTACAGAACGTTGGAGATATAGCTGCACAGTTTTTACTACGCGAGGTACATCATTGTTAAAAGCACAGGCAGTAAGATTATTTGTCAGTTTTAATGGTTTGATTTTTCATCCTTTTTAAAACTTTTTCAAAAGTGGCCCATATTGGTGTTCTCACTATGGCTTAAAGTGGTTCTAAAGGCAAAAGTTTTTTTTTTTTTTTTTTTTTTTTTTTTACCTTAATGCACTAAATTAAAAAAAACTATTGGGGTCCAGCCCCCCTTATACTTACCTAAACCCCATCTTGATCCAGCGATGTGCATGAGAGCAGCAGCTCTTTCGGGTCTCTCTCTCCTCATTGGCTCACACAGCAGCGGGAGCCATTGGGTCCTTCTATTGTCAATCACAGCCAGAGAGCCAATGAGGAGAAAGCGGGAGGCTTTGCCTGAATGGACACACAGCATGCGGTTCGGGAGCAAGCATGCTCGAGTGCCCCCCATAGCAATAGGCTTGCTATGGGGGGCACTCGGCAGGAGTGGAGGAGCCAGGACTACCGACGGGGAACCTAAAAGAGAAGAGGATCGGGGCTGCTCTGTACAAAACCATTGCCCAGAGTAGGTAAGTATAACGTGTGTGTGTGTGTGTGTTTGTTTTGCTTTTTTCTTTAGAATTACTTTAAAGTGGTTCTAAAGGCATCAATGCATTAAGGTAAAAACCCTTCTCTGTGCACAAGCCCACCCTAACTCTTACCTGATCTTCCTACAGCACTATGCATGAGAGTCTTGGCTCTCCGGGGACTCTCCTTCCTCATTGGCTGATACAGCAGTGGGCACCATTGGCTCCCGCTGCTGTCAATCACAGCCAATGAGCCAATAAGTAAAGAGAGAGGGGTGGGGCAGAGTCAGAGCTTTGTATGTGAATGTACAGGAGCAAGCCTGCCTGGGTGCCCCCATAGCTGCTTTCTCTGGGAACACTCGACAGGAGGGAGGGCCCTGGACTTCCCGGCAGGGGACCCAAGAAGAGGAGGAGCAGGTAAGTGTAACATGCTTATTTGAATGTGAAAAAATATTCAAAGCTTTACTATCACTTTAACTTCTTAATGCCAACCATGCCATGGCCAAGAGTTTGAGTAAATGTTACATTGTTAGTCTGGTTGAAAAAAGACACCATTCCACTCAGTTCAACCAATAGAAAGGGAAAATAAATAAACTAGTTTTTTTACAATCCTATATGCACAATCCCATACCCACATTTGATCCAGTGGAAGGCAAAAGAACCCCATCAATGCCTGATCCAATTTGCTCCAGCAGGGAAAAAAAATCCTTCCTGATCCCCTGAGAGGCAATCAGATATTCCCTGGATCAACTTTTACCTAATAAATGTTAGTATCCAGTTATATGTACATTTAGGAAATAATCCAGGCCTTTTTTGAAGCAATCTACTGAGATGGACAGAACCAGCTCACGAGGGAGTCTATTCCACATTTTTACAGCTCTTACTGTGAAGAAGCCTTTCCTGTAATTTAATTATGGATGTGAATTACCTTTTCTTCCTAGAAATAGTACCATTTTATAATGGATTTTGTAAGACTTGTTAGATATTTAAAAAACACCTGAGTTATGGAGGTTGTGCCCAAAAATGCAGGCACAGGACCACTGACTATACTGGCTGTGGTCCCCCTGCAGCTGAACTTTTACTCAGGACTGACCTACCATGGCCTGTGTCTATGTGGAGGCAGCCATATTGATTATGTATGAGCTGATGACCTTGACTACTGGTGATTAGATGACCGGTGAGTTGATGATCTGCAGGAATAGGTAGAACATTCAGATCTACTGAATGAATAAAGCAAAGGCAGAATGACCCCTGTAATACAGATTTTCTCTCCTGCGAGGAGAACAGTGAGCAGTGCATTAGTGATATCACCAAGTCTTACTCGAAATTTTGTGAGACTAGCAGTTCAAGGTAATAGTGCCATAGAAATGCTCACTACAGATATTCAGCTACTGATATTTTTCATAAGGAATTTCAGGCAAAAGGTAAATTTGTCAGGGGGCTGCTTTGGCACAGTTAACATTTTGCGATATTCCCTGTAGCATAGGCAACCTTCACTTTTTGAGTTATGGGTCCAATTGATTGTGAATGACATCATGGTCTTCTACTCTCAGCATAAATTAGCAGCTACCTTATAGGGCAGCTCTCACATTTTCCACTCGCCTACTCGCATTTTGCGAGTGGAAAATGTGGGCTGGCGAGGAGCTGGGCTGCCTGGGAGTGGGAGGGGCAAGCAACGCCAGCGGGCGGGGTTGATCGGGAGCCCATCTCCCAGCGATCGCCCTGGGGGAAGAGAGCATGGAGGAAGAGGAGAGCCGCAGGAATACAGAGCGCGGAAAGCACGCCGTTACAGCTTACATTACAATTGCCTCCGCTCTGCTTGCCATCACACACAGCCCCGCCTCCTCCTGACCTGTGCCTATGATAGACAGAATGCAGGTCCAATGTTGGGATGCATTTTATCACAGGCTCCAGGTCAGGAGGAGGCGGGGCTGTGTGTGGCGGCGAGCAGATCGGTTGCAATTGTAATGTAAGCTGTAACGGCGTGCTATCTGCACTCATGTGATCCCACGGCTCTCCTCTTCCTCCAGTCATTATCTGGCTGCCCTCTCTTCCTCTGCCCAGGCGAGGCTGCAATGGTGGGCACAGTAAGGCTGCAATAGTGGGGGGGGGGGGGGGTTGTTCACCCACCTCTTGAGGATTGAACACAAGTTCTCAGTGGGATTAAGGTCTGGGGAGTTTCCTGGCCATGGACCCAAAATTTTGATGTTTTGTGCCCCAAGCCACTTAGTTATCACTTTTGCCTTATGGCAAGGTGCTCCATCATGCTGGAAAAGGCATTGTTCGTCACCAAAGTGTTCTTGGATGGTTGGAAGAAGTTGCTCTCGGAGGATGTTTTTGTACCATTCTTTATTCATGGCTGTGTTCTTAGGCAAAATTGTGAGTGAGCCCACTCCTTTAGCTGAGAAGCAACCCCACACATGAATGGTCTCAGAATGCTTTACTGTTGGCATGACACAGGACTGATGGTAGCGCTCACCTTTTCTTCTCCGGGACAAGGTCTTTTTCTGGATGCCCCAAACAATCGGAAAGGGGATTCATCAGAGAAAATCATTTTACCCCAGTCCTCAGCAGTCCAATCCCTGTACCTTTCGCAGAATATCAGTCTGTCTCTGATATTTCTCCTGGAGAGAAGTGGCTTCTTTGCTGCCCTTCTTGACACCAGGCCATCTTCCAAAAGTCTTCACCTCACTGTGCGTACAGATGCACTCACACTTGCCTGCTGCCATTCCTGAGCAAGCTCTGCACTGCTGGTTCCCCGATCCCGCAGCTGAATCAACTGTAGGAGATGGTCCTGGCACTTGCTGGACTTTCTTGGGCGCCTTAAAGTCTTCTTCACAGATGCAGTGATAACTGTTTTTATGCATACATTCTGAAGTATATGCAAACTGCCATCATAAAAACTGAGGCAGCAGACTTTGTGAAGATTTTAAAGTTTGTGTCATTCTCAAAACTTTTGGCCACGACCGTAGAAGCCTAGTCAGATTGGAGGAGAAATGTATGTATGTTAGCCCCCAACCCCAGTTAACCCTTTTGGCTGTCTTCTCAGAGGTATTATTGATCAGCTAGGATTTTGCTGTTACTATTTTATAAAACTACTGTTTTCATCTGGGACAAGTTGATGGCTGGGTATACCCCTTCCTTCCACCTTAGGTCAGACATATTCGCCTTATGAAAATATTCATGTTTATAGAATAATTTCTCATGAAACATTCAGTGGCCAGAATGTGCATGTATGACCAATCACGACATGGTGTTTCTGTGGTTTTACACTTTAGGTGCATGGAAAAATTTTGCATTGGATTGCTTTCCTTAGTCCTCTGTTTTCAGGATCTTGGGGCACAATCAGATTTCATGTACCAGTGAAGTTTGATAGTGTGGTATTGTGCAAAGTATTCAAGGCTACACAAGGATGGATGATTTTTTGTTTGCACTACAGACAAAACAATGTATTGTACCTCCCTGCATGAGCAGTTATAATATACCCTACTAATGCTTGTGTAGTATGCAAAGTGCTTAGTCTTATAACAGTATTGTACACATACCTTTTAAGGTAGCATAAGATACTAAAAGTAAAATGGGAATTCAGCAGGAAATGTAATATCTACTCCTTGTAATGTTACAATTACATGCTTAGAAAAAGAAACCTCATTACTGAAGTCTACAAGAGTTGAAATAAGACAGTGGGTGATGTAACTCTCAAGTATCTATGAAAAACTAAAATAGTAATTTTAGGTAGATTGACCTTTTATAATAGGTCAACAGAGGAACATTCATTTCAAAAGAGGAACATTCGTCTCAACAGAGAATCAGGATCTCAGCTGGTCTTAACAAACATAAGTATCAGCAGTGTTACATTGGTTTCAACACAAGAAAATATGTCCCAACAGATGAACACGAATCTCAACATGGGTTTCAGCACAAATTTACAGGTCTCTACAGACGAATATGGGTCTTGAAACAGAGGAAAATAGGTATCAACAGAGGAACAATGGCCTTAGGATGGGTATGTGGGTAACAAAAGGGTAACATGGGTCTTAATAGAGAAACACAGGTCTCGGCAGAAAAGCATGGGCCTCAGCAGAGGATCACCGCTCTCCGCAAAGAAACATTGGTGGGGGATGGAAGAGCTGGAGATTCCTTTACCTTCCAGGTGGGTTTTGAAGGAGTTTACTTTTCAATATAAGAAGAAAGTTGCTGCATAATCACTCTGTATTGGTGTATTTTTATAGACTTTGGGTTGTGGTGTGTGGTCTTTTTTTTTTTAAGATTTTTTTTTTTCTTCCCCTCATTGGTTGAACTAGATGGACTTTCAACCTAACTATGTGACTTTAAGTGAGTTGCTACAATATTAGTAGCTTTAGAATGTTAGTCTTCTGCCAAATTTGTAGTTATACGTAAATTTAGGGATATGTAGTTGATTGTCACTCTTCTAGATTCCTTTGTCACATTCCCTTCCCCCAGGGATCGAGAGGTGGGAGCTCTACTCTGTCATTGCCATCCTAGGATGACAGCTGGATGGTCACTTTTTTTTTACTGTGTTCGGTTAAAAGGAATTTATCCTGAAATTGACATGTCATTTATTTTTCCAGCCTTTATGGATTACAGTGTGAAGGAAGTCAGCTAGCTAACCTCTTGGGCTATTTCATTAGCAGGGAGCTTTACCTTTTATGGGATTTTTAATTAAATGGGATTAAGCTGATATTTATGCAGATAGTTCAGGAACATTGGATTTACTGTCACATCTGGCATGGGTGGGATATCCTCTGGTTTTTCTAAGATTAGCGTGTGCCAACTATGTAATGGAAAACACCTGACTATATATGTCTAGGTTTGTTAGGTTTCTTGTTGAAGTGAGAAATTGCCTACCTGCATATGTTGGTTGACTAGACTGCTTTGGTGTCTGAATCTTAGGCACTGCATAGAACAAAACTGAAATGTCAAATAATATGGGCAATATAACTTACTGGAACATTGTGCAATATTCAGTGTTACTGATATTTATATATGTTCCGTTTTTATCCTGTTAGCAGGTCTTGCCAGCAAGATATGTGTTGGATTGTTTATCCTTGTTCAAATATTCTTAGTCTGTACTTATAGTTAATGCCTAGGCAAATATAATACAAAACCTCATTTTATGCAATAGCGTATTAATTAAAAGCCTTACATGTATTTTATATGCAACTAATCTGAGCATCAGACTTTATTGTGATATCGGTCCCCTGTTTTCTGGCTTTGCTTGGCTTTAGGTTCTGCAGCATTTACATGTGCTAACTGGAAGCATGCATAGGGAAAGGGAGAGGACAGAGATGACCTCATCAGTCTACTGCTGCTCCCTCAGGGTCCAATCAGAGTCTGGGGGAAAGTCAGGGCAGCAGCCTGGCTATGTAGTATATATTTAGGACCATCTTGACAAATCTTGAGGCAGGTAAAAAAGAGCTTATTTAGCCAAGTGCTAGTATTTAGCTGTTTGCTTGGAGTGAGGTCTAATTTAAAATTGTAAGAAGAAAAATGAGACGTGAAATTTGCACATGCAAATCAAACCGCATCTGTCTTGACATTCACATTTTTTTTAATGACCCATCTATGCATATATTAAAAGTTCTCTTCGAGACAAAACATTTTTCGGTTTGGATAGAAGGGGGAGGAATTGGAACCCCTGTTAAGGTTTTACGCCTGTCTACCTGTTACGTTCACTACATATGTTACAATCTGACTGTACAATCTTCTTTACATGTACTAACAACTAAATAGTGTAAGGGTCTGTGATTGGATACAGAATGAATGGATAGTTTAAAGATGAATTCTAGATATGGATACTTTATACATAGGTACATTGGTCCAACTTTGACCAATGTAACTCTGCATATACCATACCTGGCCAATCCTCCTGGAAGCTGGAAATCCCTGAAGTAAAAACAACCAATCCAATGATCTTCAGTTGCTTCTTGACCCACGCAGAGCAGCTGCCCTGCAGCATTCAGTACACAAGACATGGGCGCCATGCAGAAAATGCTTTGCGTCTTCTGAATGAATGCAAAGCTTTAAATCAGGGGTCTCAAACTGGCGGCCCTCCAGCTGTCCAGATCCCATGAGGCATTGCAAGGCTGACAGTTACAAGCATGACTCCCACAGGCAGAGGCATGATGGGACTTGTAGTTTTGAAACAGCTGGAGGGCCACCAGTTTGAAACCCCTGCTTTAAATAAACACGGTGGAGAACATGACATCACTGCCCCGCCTCTTCATCTTGTCCTATCAGAGAACACTTTGCATCTTCTGAATGAATGCATTCTCGGAATGGTGCCTGTTCTGAGTGGTCGACCTCCTATGTTAACCATGCATGCAGTATCTCACAAAAGTTAATACACCCCTCACATTTTTTGTAAATATTTTCTTATATCTTTTCATGTGACAACACTGAAGAAATGACACTTTGCTACAATGTAAAGTAGTGAGTTTACAGCTTGTATTACAGTGTAAGTTTGCTGTCCCCTCAAAATAACTCGACACACAGCCATTAATGTCTAAACCGCTGGCAACAAAAGTGAGTACACCCCTAAATGAAAATGTTCAAATTGGGCCCAATTAGCTATTTTCCCTCCCCAATGTCATGTGACTTGTTAGTGTTACAAGGTCTCAGGTGTGAAAGGGGAGCAGGTGTGTTAAATTTGGTGTTCTCACTCTCTCATACTGGTCACTGGAAATTCAACATGGCACCTCATGGCAAAGAACTCTCTGAGGATCTGAAAAAAAGAATTGTTGCTCTACATAAAGATGGCCTAGGCTATAGGAAGATGCCAAGACCCTGAAACTGAGCTGTAGCACAGTGGCCAAGACCATACAGCAGTTTAACAGGACAGGTTCCACTCGCCATGGTCGACCAAAGAAGTTAAATGCATGTGCTCAGCATCATATCCAGAGGTTGTCTTTGGGAAATAGACGCAATGTTGCACATAGGTGAGCTGGATACCATCCAAGGGCAGGGTCAGAGTGGATGATCAGGTCACGGTGAGATCCACTTCTCACTAGTATAGTGGAGTCCTGCTGGGACATCAGATATCCAGGAGAAGGTGTGAAGGTGGTGATCTGTCAAACCTCGGGTACTCAGCGCTGCTGTTCCTCGTATAAGCTCATGAACACTGCTTGCAAGATGGAGAACGGCCGTGCGGTGTCAGAATATAACTGAAAAAAAGAAAAAGGAAAGAAGGCTCATGATAAAATACACAAGTGCAAAACTAACGAATAAATAAATAAATTAATGAAAAAACTATTAAAAAATTAGTAAAAAATGTATTATTAATCAATCAAAAGATTATTACATGATTAATTATAGACTTAATAGATTCTAGTGAGCCCACTAGAAGGTGACTGTGGTCACCTGTCCGGTGTGCACCATTCTCAATATAGCGACATATATACATGCGTATATAATCATGCACACACATATACACAAGCAGGATTGCATGTGCACACATGTATGCATAACATACACAAACATGTATCAAAAGACAAACCGATCCAATTAACTGAATAAATGGTGTACAGTATAGCCCAGAGGAAGTGTTATCAAGTTGTTATCATATGGTTCTACATTATATGCATACATAAGGACTAAAAAGTTATATTTGTCATGTGGGAGGTATTTTTAGCTGTGGGATGAGTCCATATGTGAGATCTCAGATTTAATGACTAGAAAGGGTACTTAGTTATTTATTTAATTTAAAATGCATTGAGGGGGGGGGGAAGAGATGTGGGAAGGTGGGGGAGGGGGGGAAAGGGGAGATAGAGGGGAGAAAAAGGAGAGAAAACGAGAGGAGGGAAAGGAGATGGGGGAGGAGCATGTAACTATGTGGGTCATCTCCCAGGCCTTGAAGATCAGTGTTGCTAACCCCCCAAAGTGAAATTTACTGGCAGAATGCCAAAATTTATAAACGACACCAATTTTTTGCTGGCAAAAAAAACATGAAATTTTCTGGCAGATCCACATTCTTCACTGGCACTGCAAAAAAGTACCTACAATTACTGTGTTTTTAGTGCTTAAACAGTGCAAATATCAATATTTGGACCATAAAAACATAGCTAGTGCTATTAGCAATGTGTTTTAAGTTAAACAAAAGTCAAAAAACATATTTTGTAATTTACATGAAGGTCAGGATACTATAACCCAGCCAGCACAGAGTTCTCCCTTACATCAGAGTCTGCAGGATGGTGACCAGAGACCACTTTCCACAGAGTGAATACACTAAGGTAAGGAGGGATTACCAATATATATCATAACCTTTTATATCAGTGCCCCCTTACATTATTATATTCACTCCCCGTTACATTAGTGACCCCCCCCTCCAGACTGGCCTGGCGGCGCTATCACTGACCTCCTCTCAGGTGCACCGTGCAGGGCTCGGTCAGGCGGCTCTGTTTTATTCTATAGTCTCCCCCCTAAGTCCACACGTGTCTGTCTATTCCCGTAACCCCCATCCCGGCGGCGCTCCCACTCTTGACTCCTTTCTAGGACCCCCCTCAGAGACTGCAGACATGATAAAAGACAAGAGATGGTCAGAGGCAGCGGCCATGATACAGGAGGTGGACAAAGGCTGCAGCCATGATACAGGAGGTGGACAGAGGCTGTGTCCATGATACAGGAGGTGGACAGAGACTGCGGCCATGATACAGGAGGTGGACAGAGGCTGTGGACATGATACAGGAGGTGGACAGAGGCTGCGGCCATGATAAAGGAGGTGGACCGAGGCTGTGGACAAGATATAGGAGGTGGACAGAGGCTGCGGACATGATACAGGAGGTGGACAGAGGCTGCGGCCATGATACAGGAGGTGGACAGAGGCTGCGGCCATGATACAGGAGGTGGACAGAGGCTGCGGCCATGATACAGGAGGTGGACAGAGGCTGCGGCCATGATACAGGAGGTGGACAGAGGCTGCGGCCATGATACAGGAGGTGGACAGAGGCTGCGGCCATGATACAGGAGGTGGACAGAGGCTGCGGCCATGATACAGGAGGTGGACAGAGGCTGCGGCTATGATACAGGAGGTGGACAGAGGCTGCGGCCATGATACAGGAGGTGGACAGAGGCTGCGGCCATGATACAGGAGGTGGACAGAGGCTGCGGCCATGATACAGGAGGTGGACAGAGGCTGCGGCCATGATACAGGAGGTGGACAGAGGCTGCGGCCATGATACAGGAGGTGGACAGAGGCTGCGGCCATGATACAGGAGGTTGACAGAGGCTGCGGCCATGATACAGGAGGTGGACCGAGGCTGTGGACAAGATATAGGAGGTGGACAGAGGCTGTGGACATGATATAGGAGGTGGACAGAGGCTACGGCCATGATACAGGAGGTGGACAGAGGCTGCGGCCATGATACAGGAGGTGGACAGAGGCTGCGGCCATGATACAGGAGGTGGACAGAGGCTGCGACCATGATACAGGAGGTGGACAGAGGCTGCGACCATGATACAGGAGGTGGACAGAGGCTGCGGCCATGATACAGGAGGTGGACAGAGGCTGCGGACATACTACAGGAGGTGGACAGAGGCTGCGGACATACTACAGGAGGTGGACAGAGGCTGCGGACATACTACAGGAGGTGGACAGAGGGTGCGGACATGATAGTGTCCTCCTCACCCCCTCACAGTAGCCTCCTCCTCTGTCCACCATCCTATTGCTGCCCTGACCTGTGGAGAGGTGAAAGGAGCACAGGAGGAGACACAGCACACTGGAGATGTGGACTGGAGAAGTAATATGATGGTGGACAGAGCACATCAGTCTCTGTCCCTTGCATGGCACGGCTTCAGCCTCCCGGCTCCCAGCAATGTCCTCTCACTCTGTCCCCTTTTTGCGTTGATATCCCCCCCATAGTTTCACTCTCCTCACTGTCACCCTTGCTCGGCTCCTCCGCCTATGATGAATGCACCGCAGGAGTCACCGGCCGCGTGGTCTCTCTCAATTGTCTATTCAAAAATGGTGCCAGGTGGCACAATTACGTTACTGCGCATGCACCGCCCGGCCGAGCACTTACATACTTTCACGAGCCCGGCTGGCTTTGGAACAGCGCATGCGCAGTTGCATGGTTGGCTTGCGGCCATCTTTTTTACGGGCGTCGGTGCCCGTAATGGACTTTAACGGGCAGCCTGAAAAAGCACTTACACACACAAAAGCGCTCCCAACCAACCCCAAAGATGCTGCTTGCAGATTTTTTTTTTTCCCGTCCCGCCAGTGCACCGCTCCAGTGTGAAAAGTCACACTGGAATGAATGTGAGGTGGTTTTCAGATGCTTAGCAGAGGCTATTTCCAGCGCTAAAGTGCCTGAAAACCGCCCCAGTGTGAAAGGGGTCTTAATTTTTGCAGCTGCATTACTCTCCTCTTGCCCAGTCACAGAATGTGTTGCACTCTTTGTGAACCTATTCACACAATCCAAAGCTTTCTGTGAATGGGGAGAGGAGGGACGGGAAGTGCAGCTGCTGTGTAGAAAAGCTGTAGCTCTCCTCTTCAAGCTCAGGAGTATAGCAAAAGAAATACTGTTGGTGCTCAGTGAACCATTAAATTGTAAACTAAAGACAGTGGTATGTATCTCCTTGTTAAGGATGAGCTCTGGCATGTTCGCACACCCCACGTGCAGAGCCCGCCAGGAAGTCGGTACTGTGCTGCGCTAATCGCAGGCAGTGAGACATTTCCTGATCTCTGCCGCCGCGCGTCGAGACAATGTCTCACTGCCTGTGATTTAGCGCAGCTCAGTGCCGACTTCCTGGCGGGCTCTGCACGTGGGGTGTGCGAACATGCCAGAGCTCATCCTTCCACATAACTCCTTGTATGCCAACAGATATTAAAAGCTTATTTTTTCCGTGGAGTTCTTTTTTTTTAAATCGACTTATCCCCATTGTTCTGAGATCAGAAAGCTTTGCCTAAAGCTGGATACACACTATACAACTTTTGTTGTTAGATTTCCTTTAGATTTACCTTCAATCGTGTAGTGCAAGGGCCTGCCTGATTGCATATAAATTGAAAGTGTTTAGTTTTGACCTTATATTATATAGTTTTGGTAAATCTAAAGGAAAAAATCTAAAGAAAATTGTATAGTGTGTATCCAGCTTTAAGCCTCGTACACACGAGCGGATTTTCCGTCGGAAAAAACTTGGATGGTTTTTCTGACGGAATTCCGCTCAAGCTTGCCTTGCATACACACGGTCACACAAAAGTTCTCAGAACTTTCGACCATTAAGAACGCGGTGACGTACAACACTACAACGAGCCGGGAAAATTAAGTTCAATGCTTCCAAGCATGCGTCGAATTGTTTCCGAGCATGCGTAGGAATTTTGCGTGTCGGAATTTGTACAGACAATCGCTTTTTCGGATAGGAAGTTTTTCCGACTGAAAAATTGAGAACATGCTCTCAATCCATCAAGTCCGATGGAGCTACACACGGTCGCATTTTCCGACCAAAAGCTCTCATCGGTCTTTTGCTGGCCGAATTTCCAATCGTGTGTACGCGGCATAAGAGTTGATACACTACAATATAATAAATGGTTGATTTTGGCCTAATACCGATGTAACTGCAGAGGCTATATAAGACCTAGATATCTTTGAAAACTCAGACTACATGTTCTTTTGGGCAGGAAACGGCCTGTTAGGAAGTCCTTCCAAATACTGAATCTGGTTCATCTTATTGATGCCAAGGCAGTGACTGGAGATACAGCCGTTGGTGAGAAATTCTGGCTGCTCAAACTTTTCCATTGTTAAATCTGTCTGTACAGTAGTGTGCTATGTAGTTTTTTTTTTTTGGTACAGATGTTCAGACGGTTGTTACAATTTCCTTCTCAATGACTAAGTACAGGGCCGATCCTAGGCGGGTGCACGGGGTGCAGTTCACCCAGGCGCCACAGAGGTGGGGGCGCTCAAGCGCCAGAGTGCTCCCCTCCCTCCTCCTCTTCTTGTTGGTGTCCACAGGCCGCTCTCTGCGCCGCCGCTGTGTTTCCTGCCCAAGTCCGTCCCCGCCCGCTCCATCCTCCTGTCAGAGGAGATCGGAGCGGCTCTCTCTGTTCGGAGAGAGACCCGTGCAGTGACGTCATTGGGGGGCGGGGCGGTCCGTGCCGCGCGGCGTACAGTGCCTGTCATTTATTTTTCTCCTCTCGGTCACGATCTTCTCCACCCGGGTGGCGCGGCTGCACGCCCGAGTGGGGTTTGTCCTGAGGGGGGGGTCTGTGGGGGGGGGGCGTCTGTACTAATAGAGGAGGGGGGGTCTGTGGGGGGGGAGTCTGTACTAATAGAGGAGGGGGGTTTATGGGGGGAGTCTGTACCAATAGAGGAGGGGGGGTTTGTGGGGGGAGTCTGTACTAATAGAGGAGGGGGGGTTTGTGGGGGGAGTCTGTACTAATAGAGGAGGGGGGTTTGTGGGGGGGAGTCTGTACTAATAGAGGAGGGGGGGTTGTGGGGGGAGTCTGTACTAATAGAGGAGGGGGGTTTGTGGGGGGGAGTCTGTACTAATAGAGGAGGGGGGTTTGTGGGGGGGAGTCTGTACTAATAGAGGAGGGGGGGGGGTTTGTGGGGGGAGTCTGTACTAATAGAGGAGGGGGGGTTTGTGGGGGGGTCTGTACTAATAGAGGAGGGGGGGTTTGTAGGGGGGAGTCTGTACTAATAGAGGAGGGGGGTTTATGGGGGGAGTCTGTACTAATAGAGGAGGGGGGGTTTGTGGGGGGAGTCTGTACTAATAGAGGAGGGGGGTTTGTGGGGGGGAGTCTGTACTAATAGAGGAGGGGGGTTTGTGGGGGGAGTCTGTACTAATAGAGGAGGGGGGTTTATGGGGGGAGTCTGTACTAATAGAGGAGGGGGGGTTTGTGGGGGGAGTCTGTACTAATAGAGGAGGGGGGGTTTGTAGGGGGGAGTCTGTACTAATAGAGGAGGGGGGGTTTGTAGGGGGGCGTCTGTACTAATAGAGGAGGGGGGGGTTTGTAGGGGGGAGTCTGTACTAATAGAGGAGGGGGGTTTGTGGGGGGGTCTGTACTAATAGAGGAGGGGGGTTTGTGGGGGGGAGTCTGTACCTTTAGAGGAGGGGGGGTTTGTGGGGGGGGTCTGTACTAATAGAGGAGGGGGGTTTGTAGGGGGGAGTCTGTACTAATAGAGGAGGGGGGGTTTGTGGGGGGGAGTCTGTACTAATAGAGGAGGGGGGTTTGTGGGGGGGAGTCTGTACCAATAGAGGAGGGGGGGTTTGTGGGGGGGAGTCTCTACCAATAGAGGAGGGGGCGTTGTGGGGGGGAGTCTGTACTAATGGAGGGGGGGTAGTTTGTCCTGAAGGGGTCTGTACTAATGGGGGGGTTAGTTTATCAGGGGGTCTGTACAAATGGAGAGGGGTTTGTCCTGAGGGGGGGTCTGTACTTATGGAGGGGGAGTCTGTACTAATGGAGGGGGGATCTGTACTAATGGAGGGGGGTAGTTTGTGGGGGGTCTACTCTGTACTAATGGGGGGGGCGGTTGGTGGGGGGGATCTGTACTAATGGAGGGGGGGTGGTTTGTCCTGAGGGGGGTCTGTACTAATGGGGGGGTGGTTTGTCGGGAGGTCTGTACTAATGGAGCAGGGAGGTTTGTCCTGAGGGGGGGTCTGTACTAATGGGGGGGGTGGTTTATGGGGGGTCTGTACTAATGGAGGGGGGTGGTTTCTGTGGGGGGGTCTGTACTAATGGAAGGGGGTAGTTTGTCCTGAGGGAGGGTCTGTACTAATGGGGGGGTGGTTTGTCGGGAGGTCTGTACTAATGGAGGGGGGAGGTTTGTCCTGGGGGGGGGTCTGTACTAACGGAGGGGGGGGGGTCTGTCCTGGGGGGTCTGTACTAATGGAGGGGGGTCTGTACTAATGGAGAGGGGGTCTGTCCTGGGGGGTCTGTACTAATGGAGGTGGTCTGTACTAATGGAGGGGGGTCTGTACTAATGGAGGGGGGTCTGTACTAATGGAGGAGGGGTCTGTACTAATGGAGAGGGGGTCTGTCCTGGGGGGTCTGTACTAATGGAGGGGGGTCTGTACTAATGGAGGAGGGGGGTCTGTACTAATGGAGGAGGGGGGTCTGTACTAATGGAGGGGGGTATGTACTAATGGGGGGGTCTGTACTAATGGAGGGGTGGTTTGTCCTCTGGGGTCTGTAATAATGGAGGGGGGATCTGTACTGAGTAAGGTCTGTACTGAGGGAGGGGTTTATTCTTAGTGCGGGTTCTGCACTGACGGAGGGGGGTCTATATGTAGTGGAGGGGGGTCTGTACTAAGGGGCAACTATAGTTAGTGGAAGGGGGGTGACCCCAACCCTAGTGAAGCCAATGCAGCTGCAGGCTCTCCTTTCCCCCCTCCCTCTCCTGCGTGCTGCTGTACTAGTGAGCGGTGCTTGCCAGCACAGCTGCCCACTATGTTTCTTCCCCCGCCTTCATATCAACCAGGGAGGAAACAGAATAGAAAAAGGACCAGAGAAGAGGATTGTGGGACATATAGTCCCGAGGACTGGCAGCCCCACTGTAACATGGAAACTGCAGCCCACACAGCAGGCTCAGCTGAATGGGAAAGAGAGAGAGAGACAGGAGCCTGGGAAAGCTTTCAGGGAAGTACACCCAGGACTCCAGAGGGAGAGGGCAGTGCTGAGGGAACACCATCAGAGAGAGAACCCCGATGCCCTGCGCCACCAGAGGGAAAGCCACACAGCCTAGCGCCATCCCTGGCAGAGAAAGGAATGGAGTCATTGCAGGAATACAGATCTGGGTGCTACCCAGCGGAGTCACCACGGGCAATTCAGAGTGAGCTGACTCCTGATCAGAGGAACCGTTGCTGTATCGCTGGGTCAGGTGAGAGGGCCAATCGGCCATTATGTACTAATGTCCATAGGAACTGCAGTCTCTGACCATCTCTTGTAACATGTCTGCAGTCTCTGACCATCTCCTGGAGTATGTCTGCAGTCTCTGACCATCTCTTGTAGTATGTCTGCAGTCTCTGACCATCTCCTGTACTATGTCTGCAGTCTCTGACCATCTCCTGTATTATGTCTGCAGTCTCTGAGCATCTCCTGTACTATGTCTGCAGTCTCTGATCATCTCCTGTATTCTGTCTGTAGTCTCTGACCATCTCCTGTTCTATGATTGCAGTCTCTGACCGTCTCTTGTATCATAACTACAGTCTCTGACCATCTCCTGTACAATGTCTGCAGTCTCTGACCATCTCCTGTACAATGTCTGCAGTCTCTGACCATCTCCTGTACTATGTCTGCAGTCTCTGACCATCTCCTGTAGTATGTCTGCAGTCTCTGACCGTCTCCTGTACTATGTCTGCAGTCTCTGACCATCTCCTGTTCTATGATTGCTTTCTCAGACCATCTCCTGTACTATGATTGCAGTCTCTGACCGTCTCCTGTACTATGTCTGCAGTCTCTGACCATCTCCTGTACTATGTCTGCAGTCTCTGGGCATCTCCTGTACTATGTCTGCAGTCTCTGACCATCTCCTGTACTATGTCTGCAGTCTCTGATCATCTCCTGTACTATGTCTGCAGTCTCTGACCATCTCATGTACTATGTCTGCAGTCTCTGATCATCTCCTGTACTATGTCTGCAGTCTCTGATCATCTCCTGTACTATGTCTGCAGTCTCTGACCATCTCCTGTTCCATGATTGCAGTCTCTGACTGTCTCTTGTATCATAACTACAGTCTCTGACCATCTCCTGTACTATGTCTGCAGTCTCTGGGCATCTCCTGTACAATATCTGCAGTCTCTGACCATCTCCTGTACTATTTCTGCAGTCTCTGACCATCTCCTGTACTATGTCTGCAGTCTCTGACCATCTCCTGTACTATGTCTGCAGTCTCTGACCATCTCCTGTACTATGTCTGCAGTCTCTGACCATCTCCTGTACTATGTCTGCAGTCTCTGACCATCTCCTGTACTATGTCTGCAGTCTCTGACCATATCTCCTGTATCATGTCTGCAGTCTCTGACCATCTCCTGTACAATATCTGCAGTCTCTGACCATCTCCTGTATTATGTCTGCAGTCTCTGACCATCTCCTGTACTATGTCTGCAGTCTCTGACCATCTCCTGTACTATGTCTGCAGTCTCTGACCATCTCCTGTACCATGTCTGCAGTCTCTGACCATCTCCTGTAGTATGTCTGCAGTCTCTGATCATCTCCTGTATTATGTCTGCAGTCTCTGACCATCTCCTGTCCCACGATTGCAGTCTCTCACCATCTCCTGTACTATGTCTGGGGGCTCTTTCTAACAGACTCTCTAACAGAAGCCCTCTTTGTGTGCATCAGAGAGACTCCCCTCCAGGTCTCATTAGTGTACGCTCTTCCTGTATTTTTTTTATTGTTAAAAGATCATAGGAGGATCCTAGGGTAACAAAGACTTCTTAGGGGAGCATCTCTGTGTTTGAGTCGTTGCCATAGAAACATTTGTAAAGGGGAGGAGTTGGTAAGATGACCACACCCATGTGAGGGCGCCAGAAATATTTCTGCACCCAGGCGCCGGTGACCCTAGGATCGGCCCTGACTAAGTACTGAAGTTGGGAACACCAGCATATGGGACAAGCTGCCTCTTGGCCTAATGCATGGATACTGAAATTACAGCCAGCTCACGTTTTCACTTCGCTGCAGTTAGACACTTAAAAAGAACAAGAGAATGAATGGCTCAGCAAACTTTCAACTAATTTCCTTTTTTTTTTTCTTTGTGGAATACTAACTTTTCTTGCTTATGGGTACTGGGTAGACCTTGTAAACCCCTACTTTACATTACTATATAAATAAGAAACAAAATGTAGATACACACTACCTGTTTTTTGAATATTGAAAACATTACAGACACATGCATTTGATTAGCTAGAAGTAAATACATTTATTAGGGGACCTGTCATTAAAATTTAAGCTGGCCATAGACAGATCAAAATTTGGCTGATACAGCAGGGGCTGAATTTCGATCAATGTGTGGCTGTCCCTGTTCGATCCTTTAATTTACTTATGTCAAAGGAGGATGTTGGAAAACATTTGATCAGTGTATTCTGACCGCAGTGGGAACAGCTGTGAAAATACATTGTCCCAGCGGGGAAAGGGGGCATTCCCCCATCCATCTTGTTTGTGTGGATGAAGGAATCTTTATGCCCTGTACACACGGTCGGATTTTCCGATGGTAAATGTGTGATAGGACCTTGTTGTCGGAACTTCCGACCGTGTGTAGGCTCCATCACACATTTTCCATAGGAATTTCCGACACACAAAGTTTGAGAGCTTGCTATAAAATTTTTCGACAACAAAATCCGTTGTCGGAAATTCCGATCGTGTGTACACAAATCCGACGCACAAAGTGCCACGCATGCTCAGAATAAATTAAGAGAATAAAGCTATTGGCCACTGCCCCGTTTATAGTCCCGACGTACGTGTTTTACGTCACCGCGTTCAGTACGATTGGATTTTCCGACAACTTTGTGCAACCGTGTGTATGCAAGACAAGTTTGAGCCAACATCCGTCGGAAAAAATCCATGGATTTTGTTGTCGGAATGTCCGATCAATGTCTGACCGTGTGTACGGGGCATTAGTCTTCTTTATTTATTTTTTTCATTCAATCTGCTGGCTGAACGAAAAAAAAACTTTAACTCGTCTATGGCCAGCTTTACATTTAACTTGAATCTATAGTCAATGTGAGCATTGCTAAATTGCATTATTACAATTATTATTTTGAGTACTGTGTGTTCCCAGTTTCAAGCCAAAGCAGCCTAGGTAACATGATTTATGTGTACCAACCATTACTGATTTTCTACAGAGCATTGCGATAGGAGTGAAACTTATACAGAGTTAATTGTAAACCTGATATAGAAATATGTTTTTTTTTTTTTATACATAAACACCTTTTTGATGAGATTTTTTAAATTAAAATGAACGTTGCTCATACAAGGCTACTTTCACACTGGGACGCCCGGCCATTAGCGCTGCTAGTGTTTGCAATGGGCAGGGCATTTTGGGAGCTCTAAATACAGCGCTGCCAACCCGCCCCAAAGATGCTGCTTGCTGGACTTTTCCTAACATCCCACAAGAGCACCGCCCCAGTGTGAAAAGACACACTGCAATGAATGGGAGGTAGTTTTCAGGCACTTTTCAGAGGCTATTTCTAGCTCTAAAGCACCAGAAAACCGTCTCGGTGCGAAAATAGCCTTAGCAATAGGTTCACTAAAATACTGCCCCACCCCACCACAAACTGCTTTTAATTACACGAGGCTGAAGACCTTCTCCCTGCCCCATATGAAAGTGTTGGGCCAGTAACCAAGCATTAGCAGTATCAAATGAGAAGGAAAGTGGGTCACAGCACTGGTGCCTAACAAAGTGCCCCATAAGAAATAGCAGCACCATGTTAGTCATTGATGAAAGCAAAAAAAAACAAAACTATGGATGGATGAGGGAACATAAGGGGCCATTGCTTTCCACTGCCAGATCACCTGATAAATACCCAATACTTCCAAGTATGGTGGAACACCTAACTTCCCCCATGCCTCCAAGTGGTGTTTGGTGACTGAGGATCTATGATTAGGCCTGAGCACTGCCACATGGGAACAAAGGGTATAGTGCGTAGCCTAACGTTTATTAAGGTGACATTTACACAGTAATCTAAGTTGTTCTGATAGTGAATTGAAGCAGTAGGGGAGCGTGAGGATGGCAAATACATAAGGCTTATGGTCCCTTATATAATAACTTTGTACTTTATTTGTACACGTTCCCTTTTAAAGGAGAAGTCCAGCCTGAGCTTGTTTGGCTGGGCTTCTCCCATGGATCACAGGAGTGCAATTCGTTTTGCACTCCTGTGTCCCGTTTTCAGCAGAGAGCAGGCTGAAGTCCGCTCTCTGCTGACGTCACACAGATCAGTTCAGGCACAGCGTCATCCTGACTCTAGGAGTCTGGATCTGCCAGGTGTCTGGACTACTGGCCGTCTCAGCCTCTTAGCGAGCCGCTGAGAGGCTGAGACGGATGCTCCCCGCCCCTCCACAGCTCAGTACTTCAATGAGCGTGGAGGAGCAGAGCAGGAGAGCTGCTGATTGACAGTCAGCAGCTCTCCTCTTGGGGAGCCGAGAGAACCAAGCCATCGGCGGTGTTCGATGGCTCGGATCTCAGTGCAGAGATGGCAGGGGACACCACCTAGGTAAGTATGATTATGGGGGGAAAAAATCCCATACTTCTCTTTTAATGTGATATAATTTATTGACCAGCTCCGTAGATTGAAAATGCCAGCTCTTGAAACCGATTTCTTCATCAGGCATGATTCAATACTAAACCTTTTTGTAGTGCTCTAAATACATTTGTAATCTCAAATCCAGTATTGTATCATAACTAGTGAAAAAATGTAATATGTTTCTAAAGCTTGCATTTTCAGTGCCTTGAGATAAATTGTATCAAATTAACTCCAAACTCCCATTTGCTTTTATAACTAAGATACATTTAAAAAAAATCTATAGTTCCCCTTTTAAGGGAGTAATTCAAATGAGCCAAATTGCAAAGTGCAGTCACCCATAGAAATCCCATTCTTGCAGTCCAGCAATAAGTAGCAGATTACAAAAAAAATAGCAGTCATTTTAGCTTGTTCTGATTACTCCGGATTTATTGCTGCTATCCATGTACACCATTTTTGCTTTTTGCAAAAGCAACTACATTTATCAAACAGCATGTCAACCACTTCTTGGGTCACTGTACAATAAATAGAAACGTTCAAATATCTGTAAAAAATACTACTTTTTTTTTTTGCTTTGATTGTTACCGTTCGGTCACATGACTGCTCTCATAACTCCCTTCCTGCACTTTCCCAACTTTATGGTCCTGGGAGCAGCTTGATGATGGCGTCATTACATCACACACCTGCACTTGGACCACAACTCCTTGTGCCTCTAGCTCTATTGGATGTTATAATCTTGCTGATACCAATTGCCCTTGCCACACCCACACTGGAAGGTAATATTGTTTTATTGATGTCAGTCAGTGTTAGTGGGTGTAACTAGTCAGGAAGCTCCACCACTAGTAATGACCACCTGTGGCACTGGGATCCTTGTTACATCACCCCTTTAGACTGGAGAACTATAGGGGACATGTGGATGTCTGTTGTCACTCATCCAGAAATTCAATGACAGACATTTGTGTGCAGAGAATTTGTCAGCATCAGTGTCAGAGGATAAGGCATCAGTTGCAAAGGAGAAATCAAAGATGGAAGTCCATTACCATTTTTAGAAGCATAGGTGAATAAAATAATAAGTATTGGAGTTCCACTGTAAAGTGGAAGTTTACCGCTAACACATATATGTTTATTAATTGCATAGTACCATGTTCAACTCTCCGCGCACCGGTTGTCCAGCAAGCAACACTGTAAACTGCTGGCCATTTACAAGTAACCCCATGGTCTTGCTCAGCCCCCCTCTTGCTATTCATGACTTTGACAATGTCAGGACACAGAGGAAGCGTTTCCCAGCCAGACATCCTAATCCTAGGATGTAGATGGCATGAGGGTGGCTGGGCCACATCGTGAGTTGCATGCTGTTGCTATTAAATGACGGGCAATTTCCAGGGCTGATTTCTGGACAACTGAACGGCGGACAGAAGCAAACATGTTGCTATGGATTTCTAAGGTACATGTGTTATATAACAATTTTTAATGTTCACAGAGTAAGAACTAACACCTGTGACATTTGACCTGACCACTGTGCAATCTGGTTTATGTCATTGGCGTGAAGATTTACAAACTATGAGATGTGCCAGGAAAAAAAAACATACAGTTTGTTAGCAACAAACCTCTTTTACCATATTTTATTAAATGGTATTTTTTAAAACAAAAACAAACAATAGCATCCAGTCTGTGCTATTAAAGAAATTTGGAATAATTTTTAATTAGCATAGCATACCTTTTTTGGTTAAAGTTGATGATAAGTTATACAGTGGAAAACAAGTTGGCAGTCGCCCAATAATCTCTGTCTTGTGTGTTTTGTTATCCATTTGTAACACTATGATGTCATTGCAGCCAATGGAAAATGAATGACATAATGTCACATGGACCAGACATGTGTGGAGAAGAGCAGACGCACAAATGTGCTGTGTGCAGCGATTTTGCTGTATGATCCATTGAGCTTTTGGTTTCCTTGTAGGTAAAACTGAATTCAGTTCCCAAAATAGCACAGTAAGGCTGCACACACATTATAGATTCTACAGCAAAAACTGATCTAGATGAAAGCCGATGTCAAGAAAGTAAAAACATTAAGGTGAAAAACCTTCTGTGCTGCAGCTGCTCCCAGAGGCCCCCCTTCCCCCTTTTCTTACCTGAGCCCGTCAATTCTAGCGATGTGCACTAGCCCAGCATCTCCAGCCGCTGTCTCCATCCTCATTGGATAAATTGATAGCAGCAGGAGCCATTGGCTCCCACTGCTGTCAATCAAATCCAGTAACACAGAAGCAGGGGGTGGGGCCGAGTCCTGCTGTCTGTGTCAATGGATGCAGCAGCAGGACTCATGAGCATGTCCGCACGAGTGCCCCCAGGGAAAGCAGCTCTCTGTGGGGGCACCCGAAAGGGAGAAGGAGGGGCCAAAAGAAGAACTGGGTCTGCTCTGTGCAAAACCCTTGCACAGAGCAGGTAAGTATAACATGTTTGTTATTTAAAAAAAAAAAAAAAAACCTTTACAATCACTTTAATTAACACAAACCATACCAGGGCCACTTTCAAGACCGTTTGAAATGTATTAAACAATTTTTCTTGATAACCCCCACACTTTAATGTAAAATTGCATCAGATTGTAGCATATGACAGTTATGTTTCAAAAGAGCCGGACAGGAGTGTAAACAACGGTAGTGTTAATGTGATCTAATCCCATATGTCACAATTGCTGACATGTGTAACATAATGTTCTCTTAGCTGAGACTGCTCTCAGCCAATGTCTATGACCTACAGTAGCTCTTTAACTCATTGGGTCCAATTGGGTGTTCAGTCTTGGAGATCAGTGCTTCAGCTTAAAGCTTTAACTGTATTTGGAGTTGTTAATCTGAAACTTCAGGTAAACACAAAATCAATAAATTGATTTAAATACTTTTATCTCCCTAAATATTTACATATTTGTAATGTTTCACAAGCTCCTTCACACATCTGCCATTGATGAGAATCAGGCAGTTGCTGCTAACATGTTTCAGGCACTGGGAACTAGAGGGGTAGGGGTTTAGGTTGGCTTACAGGAGGAGGAAAGCAGCGGCAGGACTTTGACAGTGGCATAACCCTATTTATGTGGTGACGCTCCTTTTTAGTCCAATGAGCATGGATTGGAAATGTTGGGGTCTCACACTTACTCACAGAACTAGCCCTATTTTTTCTAATCTTGACACTTGCCCCTTGTATGTGGTCGTGCACATTTAGGTGTTGGACAGCTCAATTTTTTCTCCTAAAACATTTTGTTGGCAGGACAGATATGCTGTTTTTGTGATTACCCCAAGATCTGTCTTATGGGGGTATGCTAATAAAAAGAGTGACAATAAAAAAAAAAAATAGTCATTGTTCTAAAGTGCTGAGAAAACCTTATCATACAGTAGTAGCTGCATGAATTATTTAAAAAAAAAAAAGATCAGCATTTTTGATGGATTGCGTTGGAAGAAACTGAGCGCAAACCTAAGGTGTGTCCATGCAAGACAAAGAAAAAGGTTTGTTTTAACCACTTGCCGACCGCCGCATGTACATATACGTCGGCATAATGACACGGACAGGCAATGGGCGTACAGGTACGTCCCTTTTAAATTTGCCGCCGTGTGGTCGCATGCGCGCAGCCGGCGGCACGCACGCGATCCTGCCGTGAGCTTCGTGAATGTGATCGCAGGTCCCGCGGACTCTTATGTCTGCGGGGACACCCAAGATCATCTCACGGAGAGGGAGAGCGGGGAAATGCTGATGTAAACAAGCATTTCCCCATTCTGCCTACTGACAGGACACTGATCACCGCCCCCTGTGATCGGGAGCAGTGATCAGTGTCGTGTCACACATAGCCCCTCCCCCCCACAGTTAGAACACATCCCTAGGACACACTTAACCCCTGCAATGCCCACTCCTGGTTAACCTCTTCACTGCCAGTCACATTTACACAGTAATCAATGCATTTTTAATCACACTGATCGCTGTATAAATGTGAATGGTCCCAAAATAGCGCCAAATGTGTCTGATCTGTCCGCCATAATGTCGCAGTCACAATAAAAATCGCTAATCGCCGCCATTACTAGTAAAAAAAAAAAATTAATAAAAATGCCAAAAAACTATCCCCTATTTTGTAGACGCTATAACTTTTGCGCAAACCAATCAATAAACGCTTATTGCAATTTTTTTTACCAAAAATATGTAGAAGAATACGTATCGACCTAAACTGAGGGAAAAAAATGTTTTTTTATATATCTTTTGGGGATATTTATTATAGCAAAAAGTAAAAAATATTGCTTTTTTTCAAAATTGTTATCTTTCTTTGTTTATAGCGCAAAAAATAAAAAACGCAGAGGTGATCAAATACCACCAAAAGAAAGCTCTATTTGTGGGGAAAAAGCATGTCAATTTTGTTTGGGAGCCACGTCGCACGACCGCGCAATTGTCAGTTAAAGCAACGCGGTGCCAAATCGCAAAAAGTGCTCTTGTCTTTGGCCAGCCAAATGGCCTGGGGCTTAAGGGGTTAAAGAGACCCTGTCCATATAAAGG
Source organism: Lithobates clamitans (assembly GCA_037952925.1). Classification (NCBI taxonomy): domain Eukaryota; kingdom Metazoa; phylum Chordata; class Amphibia; order Anura; family Ranidae; genus Lithobates; species Lithobates clamitans. The sequence goes on from JBBGZY010000427.1 coordinate 4,794,992, forward strand.
GCTTCCTCTCTCAACCCACTGGTACTCACCTTTGCCAGTGCTTCCACATTTTTCGTGGAAACAGAAAAACAGAAACAGAATCCCAAGTCTTAGACGTTAAGGGAAGCAGTGATGTCATCTCCTCTGCCCATGTGCTAGTACTCAATTGATTGCTAGACCAGAGTACTATCACATGGGAGGAAGTCATAAGCTGCGCCATACTCTGTGCTTTTGCCTGCAGAAAGAGCAGCAGGGGAGTGCTAGTAAAGTGTGGACCAGGGGGCCTCTTTACACAGAGTCACTTTGTCCTCAACAGGCTATTTGTAATGGAGGAAATATTTATTTCATGTACAGGTACTTATATAGCACTGTCAATTTACATATACAATGTACATTCACATCAGTCCCTGCCCTCAAGGAGCTTACAATTTAAGGTTCTTAACTTGCGTATACTAAGGCCTACCAGCATGACTTTGGGAGGAAACCCTTGCAGGCACAGGGAGAACATACAAACTCCAGGCAGGTAATGCCATGGTTGGGATTCGAACCAACAACCCTAGTACTCCCGTATATAGAAGTTCTAGTCACATAGCTACTGTGATGTGAATCCTTTGCTTAGCTGCATGATTCACTTGAAAATCTCAACAGTCAGTATAGAAATTCTTCAGATTGCTTGGATGGTATTTTTAGTGATTTGCTAAATGTAGACTGAGAAATGTGGGAAAATGTAACATAACAATTTATCGAAATTAAGTCCCTACTTATAGGTCATCCAGCAACCCTGCTTTGAGGCCGGGTTTATTTGCAGGCCACCAAGTACTCTAGGCCATCTAACAAGGAAATACAGGTTCCACTTGTCCGATGAGCAAAGGGCTTGAATATTTTGGCTTCTAATACTGTGAAATACTTCCTGCCACATAAGCATAGCAGGCATTTTATTGCTCTACACTTCAGAAGGGCTCTTACGCACTGCAAGTTTTATTAAAAGGCACAGATTTGTTTGAAGTTATCTTTTAGTGTCGGCAGGTAAGAAGTCGGAAGAGTTTACACTTTGAATGCCTTTTGATCAAACTGTAAATCACATTATTGTATGCAAGATTTTTCAGGCAGAATTTCATTGTATAAAATGGTGCAAGTCATGGCTTTTTTTCAGCGGGAACACGGGGGAACGCAGTTCTGGCACCCCCAGCACTGAATGTATGTAATAGCATGGGGTGTGCTGGAGGGTCTATAGATGTCTGCTGGGGGATCTATTGTCACTGGTGGGGATCTGATTTTGTGTGAGGGTCTATTGTTGCTGATGGGGAATCTATTGTTGCTGGCTGCTGGGAGATCTGTTGTTGCTGCTGGGGGGGGGGTCTAATTTTGCTTGGGTGGATATTTTGTTACTGGGTGTGATATTTTGTTGTGGGTGGTTCGCTGTTGCTGCAGGGAATCTATTGTTGCTGGGGGAGTCTATTGTGTGGGGATCTATTGCTGGGATTCTATTGTTGCTGGCTGCAGGGGATCTATTTTACTGCTTTTCTTTTTATCATTACCATGTTCCATACAAATGATTTAGCACCACAAAATGATACTTGGTTCTGTAAATCAGCAGCTACACATACTGTAGCTCTGACTTTTAACATTAGGACACTTACTTGTCCTGGAGTCCAGCGATGTTGGCACCGCAGCCGTCGGGTGCTGCCTCCGCAATTGCGGGTAAGGTAACCTGGCAGTGTCTCCTTTTGGCTTCACAGCTCGGCCCCTACTGCACGTGCGCAAAGTGCACGGTGCTCTCTCACTGGCCCAGCAGAAGAGGAGGTAGGAGGAGGGGGGCCGAGCTGCTGACGTAATTCTAGTCTCAGCCCAGCCCAGTCTCTCGGAAGTGGGGACAGTGTACCTGTAAAAAACAGGTACCCACTCCCCCCCAGAGGAGGGGGAGTAATCAGATAAGCGGAAGTTCCACTTTTGGGTGGAACTCAGCTTTAAGTTTAGTTTTTTTTAGCACTAGGGATGGCACTTACGTTGTATTAAAAAAAGTCCCTTGTGTTGGTGGCTGCTACGTTCATTGAAATCTTCATTCCTCTGCTCCCCCGGGTACCCCTACAGCACCAGAAGACAAGAGCACGTAAAAAAAAAAAAAATGGGTCCCCTGCAGGCTTATGTCATAATGTGCTAGTATGTACTGCTTACTAGCACATTATAACAGACGCACATTCGCCATTGACAGGAATCCATCTTCACCCAGTCTTCCTTCCAGGTTCATGGACTCTGGCCGTTTGAATGGCCGAGCCACGATGATGTCACTCCCACGCATTTGCATAGGAGTCACGGCCGCAGCACTGCTCTCTCAATGGTTGGCATGCCGTACATTGAGAGCGCATTGCACATGAACCCGTAGTGTCATCAGCTGCTACATATGTAAATATCTCCTAAACGGTGCAGGTTTAGGAGATATTTACTGTATCTACAGGTAAGCCTTATTATAGGCTTACCTGTAGGCACAAATTAAAAAGACTTTACTACCGCTTTAATACAAGGCACTGGACTTGTTAGCTTTTATGAATGGAGCAGGGAGATTGAAATGGCAGGCGTAGTCTGCACTTTTCACGAGTGCTTGGGAGCTCCATAATATGATAGTCTTATTAACCCCTGCAGCACCAGATGATTACAGCTGTGGGGTATGTGGGGACAAAGGATGGAAGATTTCAACAAACATAGTAGCCATTGGCACAAAGGGAAACTCTTCTTTAGGTAAAAAATATTTCATTAACTTAAGGTTTAAATTGTCCTGGTTTGTGGCAGGATTATACAGTGCCTTGAGTAGTTTTTTCATACCCCTTGACATTTTCCCCATTTTGTCATGTTACAACCAAAAACGTAAATGTATTTATTTTTACAAATAAATATCTGAAAAGTGTGGTGTGCATTTATATTCAGCCCCCTTTTACTCTGATACCCCTAACTAAACTCTAGTGGAACCAATTGCCTTCAGAAGTCACCTAATTAGTAAATTGAGTCCACCTGTGTGTGATTTCATCTCAGAATAAATACAGCTGTTCTACAAAGCCCTCAGAGGTTTGTTAGAGAACCTTAGTGAATAAAAACCATCGTGAAGGCCAAGGAACGCACCAGACAGGTCCAGGATAAAGTTGTGGAGAAGTTGCAAGCAGGTTTAGGTTATAAAAAAATATCACAAGCTTTGAACATCTCATGGAGCACTGTTCAATCCATCATCTGAAAATAGAAAGAGTATGGCACAACTGCAAACCTACCAAGACATGGCCGTCCACCTAAACGGAGAGCATTAATCATAGAAGCAGCAAAGAGGCTCATAGTAACTCTGGAGGAGCTCAGGTGGAGAATCTGTCCACAGGACAACTATTAGTTGTGCACTCCACAAATCTGCCCTTAATGGAAGTGTGGTAAGAAGAAAGACATTGTTGAAAGAAAGCCATAAGAAGTCTCGTTTTCAGTTTGTAAGAAGCCATGTGGGGGACACAGTGGAAGAAGGTGCTCCGGTCAGATGAGACCAAAATTGAACTTTTTGGCCTAAAAGCAAAACGCCATGGGTAGCAGAAAACTAACATTGCACATAACCCTGAACACACCATCCCCACCATGAAACATGGTGGTGGCAGCATCATGTTGTGGGGAAGCAGGGACAGGGAAGCTGGTCAGAGTTGATTGGCAGATGGATGGAGCCAAATACAAGGCAATCTTAGAAGAAAGCCACATACACACGGGCGGAATGTCCGACAGAAGTCAGACGGAATCTTTTCATCGTCTATTCCGATCGTGTGTGTGCCTCATCTGACTTTTTTTTTGAAAATTCTGATGGATCTAGAAATGGAACATGTTCTAAATATTTCCGACGGAATCAATTCCTATTGGGAAAACCACTCGTCTGTATGCTGTTCCAACGGACCAAATACGACGCATGCTCTGAAGCAAGTACGAGACGGAAGCTATTGGCTACTGGCTATTGAACTTCTTTTTTTCTAGTCCCGTCATTCGCGCTGTCTGTCACCGCGTTCTAAACGGTCGGACTTTGGTCGGACATTGGTTTGACCGTGTGTAGGCAAGACCACTTGAATGGAATTTCATTGGAGTTCCGTCGGAGAAACCTTCGGAGTTTATTCCGACGGCAAAACCGGTCGTGTGTACGTGGCATTAGAGTCTGGAAAAGACTTGAGACTGGGGTGGAAGTTCACCTTCCAGCAGGACAACAACCCTAAACATACAGCCAGAGGTGCCATGGAATGGTTTAGATCAAAGCATATTTGTGTGTCAGACAAAGTCCAGACCTAAATCCAATTAAGAATCTGTGGCAAGACATGGAAATTCAGGGCCGATCCTAGGGTCACCGGCGCCTGGGTGCAGAAATATTTCTGGCGCCCTCACATGGGTGTGGTCATCTTACCAACTCCTCCCCTTTACAAATGTTTCTATGGCAACGACTCAAACACAGAGATGCTCCCCTAAGAAGTCTTTGTTACCCTAGGATCCTCCTATGATCTTTTAACAATAAAAAAAATACAGGAAGAGCGTACACTAATGAGACCTGGAGGGGAGTCTCTCTGATGCACACAAAGAGGGCTTCTGTTAGAGAGTCTGTTAGAAAGAGCCCCCAGACATAGTACAGGAGATGGTGAGAGACTGCAATCGTGGGACAGGAGATGGTCAGAGACTGCAGACATAATACAGGAGATGATCAGAGACTGCAGACATACTACAGGAGATGGTCAGAGACTGCAGACATGGTACAGGAGATGGTCAGAGACTGCAGACATAGTACAGGAGATGGTCAGAGACTGCAGACATAGTACAGGAGATGGTCAGAGACTGCAGACATAATACAGGAGATGGTCAGAGACTGCAGATATTGTACAGGAGATGGTCAGAGACTGCAGACATGATACAGGAGATATGGTCAGAGACTGCAGACATAGTACAGGAGATGGTCAGAGACTGCAGACATAGTACAGGAGATGGTCAGAGACTGCAGACATAGTACAGGAGATGGTCAGAGACTGCAGACATAGTACAGGAGATGGTCAGAGACTGCAGACATAGTACAGGAGATGGTCAGAGACTGCAGAAATAGTACAGGAGATGGTCAGAGACTGCAGATATTGTACAGGAGATGCCCAGAGACTGCAGACATAGTACAGGAGATGGTCAGAGACTGTAGTTATGATACAAGAGACAGTCAGAGACTGCAATCATGGAACAGGAGATGGTCAGAGACTGCAGACATAGTACAGGAGATGATCAGAGACTGCAGACATAGTACAGGAGATGATCAGAGACTGCAGACATAGTACATGAGATGGTCAGAGACTGCAGACATAGTACAGGAGATGATCAGAGACTGCAGACATAGTACAGGAGATGGTCAGAGACTGCAGACATAGTACAGGAGATGCCCAGAGACTGCAGACATAGTACAGGAGATGGTCAGAGACTGCAGACATAGTACAGGAGACGGTCAGAGACTGCAATCATAGTACAGGAGATGGTCTGAGAAAGCAATCATAGAACAGGAGATGGTCAGAGACTGCAGACATAGTACAGGAGACGGTCAGAGACTGCAGACATACTACAGGAGATGGTCAGAGACTGCAGACATAGTACAGGAGATGGTCAGAGACTGCAGACATTGTACAGGAGATGGTCAGAGACTGCAGACATTGTACAGGAGATGGTCAGAGACTGTAGTTATGATACAAGAGACGGTCAGAGACTGCAATCATAGAACAGGAGATGGTCAGAGACTACAGACAGAATACAGGAGATGATCAGAGACTGCAGACATAGTACAGGAGATGCTCAGAGACTGCAGACATAATACAGGAGATGGTCAGAGACTGCAGACATAGTACAGGAGATGGTCAGAGACTGCAGACATACTACAAGAGATGGTCAGAGACTGCAGACATACTCCAGGAGATGGTCAGAGACTGCAGACATGTTACAAGAGATGGTCAGAGACTGCAGTTCCTATGGACATTAGTACATAATGGCCGATTGGCCCTCTCACCTGACCCAGCGATACAGCAACGGTTCCTCTGATCAGGAGTCAGCTCACTCTGAATTGCCCGTGGTGACTCCGCTGGGTAGCACCCAGATCTGTATTCCTGCAATGACTCCATTCCTTTCTCTGCCAGGGATGGCGCTAGGCTGTGTGGCTTTCCCTCTGGTGGCGCAGGGCATCGGGGTTCTCTCTCTGATGGTGTTCCCTCAGCACTGCCCTCTCCCTCTGGAGTCCTGGGTGTACTTCCCTGAAAGCTTTCCCAGGCTCCTGTCTCTCTCTCTCTTTCCCATTCAGCTGAGCCTGCTGTGTGGGCTGCAGTTTCCATGTTACAGTGGGGCTGCCAGTCCTCGGGACTATATGTCCCACAATCCTCTTCTCTGGTCCTTTTTCTATTCTGTTTCCTCCCTGGTTGATATGAAGGCGGGGGAAGAAACATAGTGGGCAGCTGTGCTGGCAAGCACCGCTCACTAGTACAGCAGCACGCAGGAGAGGGAGGGGGGAAAGGAGAGCCTGCAGCTGCATTGGCTTCACTAGGGTTGGGGTCACCCCCCTTCCACTAACTATAGTTGCCCCTTAGTACAGACCCCCCTCCACTACATATAGACCCCCCTCCGTCAGTGCAGAACCCGCACTAAGAATAAACCCCTCCCTCAGTACAGACCTTACTCAGTACAGATCCCCCCTCCATTATTACAGACCCCAGAGGACAAACCACCCCTCCATTAGTACAGACCCCCCCATTAGTACATACCCCCCTCCATTAGTACAGACCCCCCTCCTCCATTAGTACAGACCCCCCTCCTCCATTAGTACAGACCCCCCTCCATTAGTACAGACCCCCCAGGACAGACCCCCTCTCCATTAGTACAGACCCCTCCTCCATTAGTACAGACCCCCCTCCATTAGTACAGACCCCCCTCCATTAGTACAGACCACCTCCATTAGTACAGACCCCCCAGGACAGACCCCCTCTCCATTAGTACAGACCCCCCTCCATTAGTACAGACCCCCCAGGACAGACCCCCCCCCCTCCGTTAGTACAGACCCCCCCCCAGGACAAACCTCCCCCCTCCATTAGTACAGACCTCCCGACAAACCACCCCCCCATTAGTACAGACCCTCCCTCAGGACAAACTACCCCCTTCCATTAGTACAGACCCCCCCACAGAAACCACCCCCCTCCATTAGTACAGACCCCCCATAAACCACCCCCCCCATTAGTACAGACCCCCCCTCAGGACAAACCTCCCTGCTCCATTAGTACAGACCTCCCGACAAACCACCCCCCCATTAGTACAGACCCCCCTCAGGACAAACCACCCCCCCTCCATTAGTACAGATCCCCCCCACCAACCGCCCCCCCCATTAGTACAGAGTAGACCCCCCACAAACTACCCCCCTCCATTAGTACAGATCCCCCCTCCATTAGTACAGACTCCCCCTCCATAAGTACAGACCCCCCCTCAGGACAAACCCCTCTCCATTTGTACAGACCCCCTGATAAACTAACCCCCCCATTAGTACAGACCCCTTCAGGACAAACTACCCCCCCTCCATTAGTACAGACTCCCCCCCACAACGCCCCCTCCTCTATTGGTAGAGACTCCCCCCCACAAACCCCCCCTCCTCTATTGGTACAGACTCCCCCCCACAAACCCCCCTCCTCTATTAGTACAGACTCCCCCCCACAAACCCCCCCTCCTCTATTAGTACAGACTCCCCCCTACAAACCCCCCTCCTCTATTAGTACAGACCCCCCCCACAAACCCCCCCTCCTCTAAAGGTACAGACTCCCCCCCACAAACCCCCCTCCTCTATTAGTACAGACCCCCCCACAAACCCCCCTCCTCTATTAGTACAGACTCCCCCCTACAAACCCCCCCCTCCTCTATTAGTACAGACGCCCCCCTACAAACCCCCCCTCCTCTATTAGTACAGACTCCCCCCTACAAACCCCCCCTCCTCTATTAGTACAGACTCCCCCCACAAACCCCCCCTCCTCTATTAGTACAGACTCCCCCCATAAACCCCCCTCCTCTATTAGTACAGACTCCCCCCACAAACCCCCCTCCTCTATTAGTACAGACTCCCCCCCACAAACCCCCCTCCTCTATTAGTACAGACTCCCCCCACAAACCCCCCCTCCTCTATTAGTACAGACTCCCCCCATAAACCCCCCTCCTCTATTAGTACAGACTCCCCCCTACAAACCCCCCCTCCTCTATTAGTACAGACCCCCCCACAAACCCCCCCTCCTCTATTAGTACAGACTCCCCCCACAAACCCCCCCCCCTCCTCTATTAGTACAGACTCCCCCCCACAAACCCCCCTCCTCTATTAGTACAGACTCCCCCCCACAAACCCCCCTCCTCTATTAGTACAGACTCCCCCCACAACCCCCCCTCCTCTATTAGTACAGACTCCCCCCCACAAACCCCCCTCCTCTATTAGTACAGACTCCCCCCACAAACCCCCCCTCCTCTATTAGTACAGACTCCCCCCACAAACCCCCCCTCCTCTATTGGTACAGACTCCCCCCATAAACCCCCCTCCTCTATTAGTACAGACTCCCCCCCCACAGACCCCCCCTCCTCTATTAGTACAGACGCCCCCCCCCCACAGACCCCCCCCTCAGGACAAACCCCACTCGGGCGTGCAGCCGCGCCACCCGGGTGGAGAAGATCGTGACCGAGAGGAGAAAAATAAATGACAGGCACTGTACGCCGCGCGGCACGGACCGCCCCGCCCCCCAATGACGTCACTGCACGGGTCTCTCTCCGAACAGAGAGAGCCGCTCCGATCTCCTCTGACAGGAGGATGGAGCGGGCGGGGACGGACTTGGGCAGGAAACACAGCGGCGGCGCAGAGAGCGGCCTGTGGACACCAACAAGAAGAGGAGGAGGGAGGGGAGCACTCTGGCGCTTGAGCGCCCCCACCTCTGTGGCGCCTGGGTGAACTGCACCCCGTGCACCCGCCTAGGATCGGCCCTGTGGAAATTGCTGTTCAGACGCTCTCCATCCAATCTGATAGAGCTTTAGCTATTTTTTAAGGAAGAATTGGCAAAAATTTCATTCTCTAGATGTGCAAAGCTGGTAGAGACATACCTAAAAAGACTTGCATCTGTAATTGCAGCAAAAATTTTGACTAAATACAAATGACACCACACTTTTCACATATTTACAGTATTTGTAAAACATTTTGAAAACCATTTAACATTTTCCTTCCACTTCACAATTATGTGCCACTTTGTGTCGGTTTATCACATAAAATCCCAATAAAATGCATTTACGTTTTTGGTTGTAACATGACAAATTTTGGAAACTTTCAAGGCATAGGAACACTTTTTCAAGGCGCTGCATGTGCTGTGTTTTCCAACAAGACCAGCCATCTAATGTTATGCATTTTGTATGTAGATATGTTAGTTATTGGCCTGCAGGTGTTAGAACGTAATGATCACTGATATCCATCTCAACCTCAAAACTTGTTTTCTCTGTTTTTCTTGCTGCAAAAGCAGGATTTCCCTGCGCAGAGAGAATTTTTGCATCTACGCAAGACGTGAGGAACTTGTTAATCAAATTTGTGGCATTTTGGCAGCCAGCGAGAAAAGCCTGCCAGTGTTAAGGATGCCGGAGAGGGGTTTAGAGTAGAAGAAATTCCCATTCTTGGTCAAAGATTCATAATTAGCAGGCTGTCACGTAAAAGTTTGTGTCTATGTACAAATATAGCAAACACATTCGTAATGCAGAACAATAACACCCAAAGACAATGGGAACACTACGCTGGCACAGAATGTTTTGTCAAAAAAAATCTCAACAACCAGCCCTGGGCTTCATGGGTAAGACAGGGCTAAGGGCCAGATGGTGTGTAAACTACAGTAGCAGTTTTTTCCTCTAGTGTATCATTTCTGTTTTTTACATCCTCACTGATGTCCACATTTCACAACTTCTTTTTTTTTTTTTTTTTTTTATCAATTATTCACCTCCTATATACTGAGCAATGATAATAAATGACTTTTTTGGGTGGCAGATAATGAATTGTATACACAGATTTATTCATGTCATCATTTATACAATATGTTTGCTGTTTTGTAAAACCAAAATGCATTTAACTGATTTGATTTATACTAATAAACATCCTTCACTATTTTAGGGCATCTGAGGTTGTTTTTATTTTATTGACTAGTTGTTGTGTTTTTTTTTTTTTTTAAATTATGATTTTAATCCCATTATTTGTGCTTCCAACAGTGTCCAAGCAGGAATAAAGACTGATGAGACAGTTTGTTTAGTACCGGACCAAATATTCTTTGCATTATATACATTTCTTTATACATTATAAAGAAACCTGTGATTTAAAGCGGGGTTCCACCCAAATTTTGAACATTATCTCTATGCATTCTCTTCCTTGCCTAGATGCTGACACGCTGTGTAAAAAAATTTAAATCGCCGTAATTACCTTTTTTTTTTTTTCTAATCTTCTTAGCACTTCCTGGTTTTCCTCCCATGGGAGTAGGCGTGTTTCTAGCCTCTCCCAGACCTCCCACAGTCCCCCTGGGAGCTAGTCTCAGGCTTCCCAGCATGCATTGTGCAACAGCGTCATCACAACATCTCGGTGAATGCTGGGAGCACAGCATTCACCGCATCCAGGAAATACATGCTTGTGGGCTTCAAATGCCCACAATGAAGATGGAAACCGCCTTCAGTGAATTTTATAAGTTATTCTTTACAACGAAATCGGACACAGGCGGACTTATTACACAGAACATGTGAGTAGATAATCATGAGAAGAAAAGTTTGTGAATGAACTCCAAAAAAAAAAGATAGATAGGTGGACCCCCCGCTTTAATATGCAGGGCAAAGTAACGGGCTCACTTTATGGCCTCATTCACAATGGGGTACCTATCTGTACAGCTGTACGAAGGGCTGTCTGTGCCTGCATTGGATACACAGGTGTTCCTTGCATCCACATGCAGGCAGTTTCATTAATGTCTATTGGGATGCAGCCGCTGGTTCCAATTTGTTTACAGACTTGCGGGTGCATGTCCCCAAATGTGTTCTGTGGCCTGCACAGAAAACATTGGGACCGGCAGCTGTGTCCGTGCAGCTGCTGCATCCTTATAGACATGAAAGGGTCTGCCTGCACATGGATGCAGGAAACACCCATGAATCCTGTGTGAGCAAAGACGATTCTTCACACAGGTGTACGGATAGCTACACCCATGTGACTGAAGCCTAATGCTCTCCTCCCCGACAGCACATGCTTTTTCTTCACTTCCCCAATGCTCCATTTAGCTATTGGGAGCAAAAAAACAACTTCTTCATATTTTATAACATTTTCTGGGCCACTGAATCTCAGCCAGTGTCATGAGGCATTGTTTCCAAAAATCTCACACCTCCTTATTCTTAATACCTATATTAAACTTGCTTATGGAACACCTGCTGCACTTACAACACAGGTATTTAACACATATTAACTTTAATTGTTAAAGTTAACAGTCAACCATATGTGACCTAAAGATACAACAGATGAATGTTATCATGTTGTTGCTTTAAAAAAGGGAAAGGGCATTATTTTCAGGACCTCCTTAGGGTCCAGTTTCCAGAATGTGGGACTTTGTCTGGTGTATTGGACCTTTTAAGGCTGAACTTCAGGCACAAAAAAAAAATGTAAATATATTCCCGATTAACCAGAAAGGATTTAAATCCACATTGCGTGCACCAAATGCCTTTACAAACCCAGTTATTACTTTGTAAAAACAGCAGTGACATAATCAGTCTGCTTCCCATAATGGAGTCCATTTTATGAAACTGTGATCAGCGGTGATCCCAAGGATTCCACTGGTTTCAGCTCATAGACTGTTTATGAAACAGAGATGATCGGGGAGAACATGTTTGAACATGTTCTCCACCGATTATCGCCACACACAGAGAAGCTGTCGTTGACTGACACAGAAACGGCTGGTTTATGAAGCTGCGATATCAGCACTTCGCTGGCGATCTGTGTCAGAATTCACACTCCTGATTCACCAGCTCAGTGGTGGATAATCGGGGAGTGAAGAGAGAATCCCGGGGGGTCTGATGGGGAAGGAGGAAGATTTTTAACTTCCTTACACTTCGTTCAGACCCCCCAAGACAGTAACCATGTCCCCCTGTCATATGTATGTATATGTGTGTGTGTGTGTGTATATATATATTTTTATTTATTTATATATATCACTGCTTAATAAACGAACATCTCTGTTTTTTTTTTTTTTTCAAATATAATTTTTACTAAATTCCAGGAAAGGGCAGAGCCCAGGTATTACAATAGTAACATTCAATTAATGAGGTCACAGCCTCAAAACATAACAGCATATTAAACAAGATAACACATTAGTCACATTAGTCAGGGGGTGCGTAATATTGCAGATGTTACATGTGTGCGATTCTCGGTCAGCCCGTATTCCTGCTTCCCCTGTGCTTTAGGCAAATTGCATACGATTGTTATCAATTAAGATAGGGCCGTCCATTCCTGGTTTTCCTTTTTTTCAATATTTTACATTTAAGTTAGAAGGGAATGAAATAAATTAAGTGGGTTATCCAGCAAAGAGAGAAAGGAGGGGGGTGAGGGGTGAGGGGTGAGGGGTGGGGGGGGGGTGAAGGGTAGGTGGGCAGGTAGTTAATGGTAGAGGTATAGGTCCAGCTATGGCTCTGGTCAACAACATCATTTAAATACTTTTCTGGGGTTCAGGTCACAAGAAGGGCCTTCCCCTCGTCCGAGAATACGAACATACAAGACTCCAGGTTTTCGTGTAGGTCTTGCATCTGTCTTGTGCTGTCAGAATCAGATCCTCCATTTTGTTTATATTTTCTACTTTCTTTAGCCAATTCGAAGTGGTCGGTGAGTGGTGTTGTTTCCAGAACATAGGAATGCAGGATTTTGCAGCGTTTAGCCGGTGACGTAGAATAGATTTTTTTATAAATCCTAGCCGGAATAGTTGAGATATGACCCAGCATTTTTTTTGTTACATGAGGCATTTGGAAGTCAGTACATTTTTGGGAGACAGCCGTCCAGAATTCCATCAGTTTAGGGCAAGTCCAGAAAATGTGTAAGATTGTCCCAGTGTCCCTGTGGCATCGCCAGCATTGCTCTGGGGAAGATGATATGCAATCGGCTGGGCGTTGGGTACCATCTTGTTAATTTTTGGAATTAGTCTCCTGTATTTTAGTACATAGTGATGATTTGAGTGAAAATCTGATCATATTTTGTTTTTGGGATGCAGTAAAAGTACGGTGAAGGTCTGTTTCCAATTTTTGGTTAGGTAAGGTAATTGTGGTTGTTCCGAGGGTGTACTCAAAAGTGCGTATGTTTTGGAAAGGACCTGGGGTAGCGGATCTTCTCCCGAACAGTATTCCTCAAAAGTGGTCAACTGACGAGTGAAGCTGTTAGGGTTGGAAATCGAGTGGGGAAAGTGATGTATCTGTGCTGCGTTCCAGAATTTAAGTTGGAAGGGACCCGCTGGGTCCATCAGTCCTGGTATAGTGGGCCATTTCCCCTTAACTACGAATTTAGATGCGTGTTCACAAATTAAATTTCGTAGCGTTTTAAAGTCATTAGGTGAGAGTCCCGGGGAAAAATGAGGATGGCCTATGATCAGGGTCAGTGGCGAGGACTTTGTCATTAGGGATGCTAGTGGGGTGGCTTGGTACCATTGTCGCAGTGTGTTTACTATCAATGGATGGGATTTTAATTCTTGGGGGAGGGAATCGTAGCACTAGAATGCACTTTTCAGAGGGATATCGGTCTGGCTCTGTTCTATCTGTGCCCATAGTTTCGACTTGGGGAAACAAACTAAGGTAGTACTGAGTATTACCCAGGAAGGCGGAATTTTTAGGCTAAGAAACAGTGGAGAGGATATAGCAGTATAAAAATATGTATATTTATTGAAAATTGCAAATATCTAAAAAACAACACACAATGACAATTGTAACATATATGCATCTATGATTATTGTGCAGTGAGCCCTTGTATGTCTACGCGTTTCGCCGTTAGGCTTCCTCAGGACACGGCCAAGGTTCACAGATGAGACAGAGAAGGAAATAAATCTCTCTATCTTAAATTGAAATGCAAAATCATGCAAGTCACGGTAGGATGAGAATGTTCAATCAGAAGTTAAACAGTCTATTCAATATAGCCAAGTATCTCGGCAGGGGCATGTAAACAGTGTTCCTAATTATGTGAGCATCCATTAGGGGGAAGAGGACCAACACCGGATGTACCAATTAGAGCCTGAATTTAATGTTAGCATTGCTGAAGGCTCAATACTATCCCATCGCTGCATATTGAGGATATGGATCATCCAGCGTGCCCCTGGGAGACAGTATTACACTGTACACATCTATCAATTTAGCTCTGTGGAGTAGTTTCGCTATGCGTTTTGGGGAACCTGGTCTAGAGGTTCTAGTAGGGAGGGGGGAAGAAGTAAAGATATGAGAGAGGGGGTTGTGAGGGACAGAGTCTAATGCCCTGTAATCTTTTTTTATTTATTTTTTCAGTGGCATAAAGCTCCCGGAAGGCAATAAAGGGGCCCTCCAGTAGGTTATGCCAACATGTGGGAGAGAGGCTAGTCAAGGCCCAACAGGTGAGGACCCACCCCATCAAGAAACAGCATAACTTCAACAATAAGTTTTGGTTCCATAAGAAGAGAACAAAAAGAAAACATTTTGTACATCTCAGCGCCCATGAGCAAAAGTTTATATACGATCTCCATCTGTTTCACAGTTTTCTTCCTGTCAGTGTCTCACTTAGTGTGGCCACTGGTGGGAGTGGTAATGTTCCCCTAATAGATCCTCACTTCGGTTGGGAATGCCCTTTCAAGGAAGAGCACCTCACAGTGGGGCAAGGCCATGTAAAAACATCTGTCCTTTCCCCACAGTTCTATCGAATGAAGGCAGCTCTAGTAAGATGGACATATCAAAGTAGCATTACATTGCGGCACAATGGATATTCATTTTCCTTTAAAGACAAAAATTAAAATTACAGTTGCATCTTCCCTCCCGCCGCATGGCACCGTCCACTCCTCCGTCGGTCCGCCAATCCATCAATTGTTCCAGTGGATCCTGCGAGGGGGACAGTGTGCCAGTCAGAGTAGTGCCCCACTGTGAGAGGATCTAGGTAAATGGGGGTAGTTGGGACCAATGTGATCGCATCAGAAGTTGCTCACAGTGTGCTTAAGGGGGAGGTAGTGTGAATAGTGCAGGTGTATTTCATGACTCGCGTATGTCTTCTTAAGACGGCGGCTGTCTGCTGTCTTGGTGAGTAGATTCCTCCACTCGTGGATGTAGTCGGGCATCTGGACATTTTTGACAGGAGGGCAAGCCAGTTTGGGACCACAATCGGGTCCGCGTCCAGGAAGGCAAAGAGGGCTGGCAGGGAGTCTGGAGCGCAGAGGGTGAAAGATCTCTGGTTTCTGCGAAAGGTAACCGATAGAGTGTATCCCCATCGGTATGTGGCATCTCTCCTTCTAGCAAGATATAGGAGCGGTCTGAGCATAGCTCGGCAGTGTAGGGTAGCTCAAGATAGGTGCAGGAGGATCTTGATGGTAGCCCTGTCATATTCCGAGTCCCCCGCCTCCCAGGCTTTGCTTGCAATGTGCTATTTGTGCACATCATAATGATGTAGCCGGTAAATCGCGTCTCGAGGGATCGTTTGATCTGGGGCGCAGTGCCCTGTGGATCCGGTCCAATTCTACTCGTTAAGGAAAGTCTGCACCCGCCACATTACGGAATATGGCAATTGCTGTGGCAGCCAGGTCTTCGGTTTCAGTGGCTTCAAGGGGCCTTGGAGTCGCAGATTATTCCTGCAGCTCCGGTCCCCATGTCCTCAAGGTGCAGTTGTTGGGATACTAGTGCCTCTGTATGTGATGTTTGAGCCTTCTCTAACCCGGACACCCGTTCCTCCAAAGTAGTCAATGTCGATTCTCCCTTAGTAAGCCTCGTAGAGAGCACTGGCACGTCTGATTTCACTGCCTGTAGTTCTTTCCTGTGTGCTTCCTCCACTCTCCCATTGAGGGCCTCGATGTCAGCCTTAGTTGGAAGTGCTTTCAGGAGAGATCGCAGTTCTATGTCGGCTCGATAAGTGAGGGACGGGGACTGCAACAGTCCCCCAGGGTCCGAGTGGAAGGCTGGCAGGATGCCAAGGCATGTTTTGGATCCCGTGGACGCTGCGGGTGAGGCCGGTGAGTCTTTGTCATTCTGACTTCTCATCGGGTCCACACGTGTGTCCACCATCTTGAGCACCGGAGAATTCAGCTGTGATAGCTGAAATAAACGTTGGATTTCTCTCGTCGGTGGAGCTGTAGGTGAGGATTTGGTAGGCTTGTTGTTTCTCTTCTTCGTTCTCTTCCTGGAAGAGTGCATAGTTTGTTATATCTAGCCGAAAATGCTGGGGTGGAAGGGAGACGGCCAGGAGCTCAGTGAAACATGTCTCTATCCAGGCCACGCCCCATCTCTGTGTTTCTGTGAATTTCTGGTACTGTAATCTTGTAGAGCCTCATGAGATTCAAGTATCGGGGGCGTTCTCCACTGTTTGAAGTGTATGTAGATTGCTTCAATTCACAAAAGGAGAAGCGATCTACACCGCTTCATAAACTGGCACACAGAGGAAAATGATCCCCTCTGTGAATGCCAAAGAATGAAGGAGTGAATATATTTCACTGCTTCATAAACTGACACCAAACTCTACAGAGAGCAGAGCTATGGGAGGGACCCAGCAGGCCCACCCACTACAGGCTGCCTGATGAATACTACAGGAGGGTTAGATACAAGACCATTTAACTTGGACCAGTAGAGAGAGCAACAGTGACTTTTACAGGAAGAAAGGAATGTTTTCATGCTGGATTATTATTAAAAATACACAAAGCACAGAAAGATTTTATTAAATACACACAGCTCTTGTGTTTAGACAATGTTAGCTTATCCCAGAGTTCAACTTTAAGAAACTTTACAAATATACATGAATACCTAAATGATATGTCATTATATACAGCAATAGTACATTCAGCATGCCCACACAGGGTTCAAATTTTGTCCGGTTCCTGCTGAACTGGCCAAGATTCAAACCATCTATGGCCGGCCTTAGTCCCAGGTTTTTCTTCCACAGAACAAACTCCTGACTCTGCTCCCAAGTTCAGACTCTGCAGTCCAGGAGCTGTTCAGCTCTCTGCTTTTGCATAAGAGTTTTAGACTTGATGATGGCCTCCTTTAAGGCAGTCCCATTGCCAAATTCCAGCCCAGACCATTGCACCTTAGCTTACTAGCTGTGTGGGACAAACATGTATAGTCCCTGAAATTCACTGATACACCTGACACCCAGGAGCAGGTTGTCTCCATTGGTCTGGAAGATTCTCATGACAGATGAGCCTGACAGGCTGGGCAGGAGACCTGGATGCCCTATCTGTACAGGGGACTTGGTCACCGGGGGGGGGGGAGACGACACTCCTCTCCCTGCAAACATACTGGAGTTGCAATCAATTTGGTTATCTCTTCAATGCAGGATCTCTCAAGTGCAAGGTCATCAATCCAGATTCTGTTGGACAATGCCACAGCAGTGGTATACATCAATCATTAACGAGGAACCAGAAGTTTTGCAGCCCAAAATGAAGCTTTCCTGATTCTGACTTGCGGCAGAACTTCACGTTCCAGCTATGTAAGCCATGCACATGCTTGAAGAATTAGCAGGCAGATTTCCTTAGTCGACAGCATCTTGATTAAGGGGAATGGTCTCTTCACCCACAGAAATTTTAGGACCTCTGCTGCAAGTGGGGAAGCTGGACGTGGACCTCCTGGCTTCCAGATTTAATTACAATCTGAACAGGCTTCTATTCAGAGATCCTCTAGCTATAAAAGTGGATGCTGTGGTGACTCTGTGGGATCAATTCAACCTGATCTATGTTTTTCCTCCTCTGCAGTGTAAAACTCATCACATTGAACTGGAAATACTAAGTGGACTGCATGCTGACTCAGCTTGGATCAACATTTGGCCTTGTCAGCTGTTTAAAGACTGTCCTTTGAACCCATCAGATATATTCTCTCCTTCCACCTTTACTAGAACATAGTACTTCTATCTTTCTGTCCTGCTCAAGTTCATCCTAAGGAGATTTCCCTCCATAATTTGGATGTAGTATAAGCTGTTCAGCTACCTTTTCTTTCATATTGACTGATATTCCTGGAGGGTGCCCCTTCCTCTCGTTCTACCATTTATTTCTACAGTAGGTGGCTTAGAAAGCTCATCTTTCAGATATACTTTAAGCCTAAAGACTTAAAGTATCCCTTAAGGGGAAACACTTTTTTCCCTTAGTTTTGGATAGAGTAGAGAGGAATTAGAACACCTGTCAGTTTTTATTGCTTTCTGTGTTCCCATTAGGGAGATTCACCCTCTCTAATTGCCCTGTTTACTGTTCTCATCAAAAGTGAAAGTAAAAGAAAATCCCAAATTTTGGATTTGCCGCAAAATAGTAATAAAGGTTAAATCTTCCAATGGGGACACTAGTTCTGGTGACCCTGGTGATACCCTGGGATTCCCTCACTTTGGAGGGATTTTCTCTCTTTTCCTGTTTTGACTATGGGATGAGAAGTGAAGGGAAAACTCCCCAATGGGGCACAGAAAAATGGGTTACAAAAAAATGGGTTCTAATCCTCCTTTACTGTATCCAAAAAAAAGTTTTGCCTTTCCTTCTACTATAAGGATAAGTTTTACCAGGTGGATGTTCAGGGCTCCACTGATTCCAGCTTTGGATGTAAGGTCCTTCAAGCAGCTGTTTGAGCTTCAACTAGCCCCAAGTTTACTCTGTTGTTTATTGGCCTGTTAGCATTGTATTTGCTGTATTGCCCACCCCTCAGTTTCGACTGCTTTGGGATGTCCCAGTCGTCTCAGAATTCCTTCTGACCCTGAGCACCTAATGAATGCCAATGAAAACCTGATTTTTAACTTACTATAAATTGCTTTTCTTGAAGTTCATTAAGGGTCACAGGTCCCATCCATCTGTCTTACGATCACTGCTACTATTGCTTTTGCATGAAACTGAAGCATGATGGGAGTGGGAAGGGTTATACCTGACTGACTAACAGCTTTTTTGTTTGCCAGTGTCAAGTTCTCCTGTAAGCATGAGTATAACAGTTGTCTCATAATTCCTTATGACCCTGTGTACCTTAAAGCAGTTCTTCGCCCTGTTTTGTTGAGAAGTATTTTATTGCTGCTGTAAAGAGTACCCGTAAAAATGTTGTTGTATGTATACAATGACAATAAAGTATATCTATCTATCTAAAGTATATCTATTAAAAAAAAAATTAGTCAGCAGCTACAAATAGCTGCTGACTTTTAATAAAAGGACACTCCCCTGTCCAAGGGTCCAGCACCATGCTCACCCAAACCAGTTCTTCGCTGTTCTTCAGATCCCCAGCCCTGGCATGTTTACTGTGTTCAGCTTGCTGTGATTCCTTGGGGCTTTACAGCTGGATGCCCAATCTGCATGTGTGCTGTGCTTCGTAAATGGGATCTTGGACGTGTTGTGCAGGTAAACTTCTGGTGGATCGCCACAGAGATTCGACCTGATATGGGAGTCGGTGCCTGTCAAAACCAGGTACCTGCTCCCCTCCTCAAAAACAGTGCCAAAAACTGAAGAGGAGGTTAGGGTGAAGTTCTGCTTTAATGAACTAGAAGAAGCGCAGTTTACAGTAATGAAAAACATTTTTTGCCCTAAGTGAGTAAAGCACAGATTTTCTTTATGAAGGCTCTACAGAATTTTGTATTGCTTAAAGCTGTGTGTATTGACTTTGGTTTAGCTTCTTATTAAATGATGTAAAACTTGTGCTTTCAGATAAACAGATATATTTTAACAAACATATAGGTGCTCAGTGACATTGGCTGCTCAGATGTGTGTTACTATATATTCACCAGCCTGCAATAAGGTGCACAGCAATGCTAGACATGGCAGTGTGACATCAGTATTACAGGGAGGCATTTTTGTAGTGTGTGCCTGTTGAGATGCTCTGCAGTGCTAAACCAGCTGTCTTTCTGTCAAGATTCATTTACTCCCTCGAGCCCATGGAATAAGCCCTTAGTCATATTACAGGAGTTTTCCAAGACTTTACTAGACTTAAATGGGATAGGTGATTCATGGATTGCTCAGAAGATTCTTGGGAGGTTTGTCTTGATTTTTTCATGTGCATCCAGGGTGTAGAACCATATTCCGCTTATTGAACTCTCGGTGCTAGAAATGACCCAAATATATCAACCCTTTTCTTGTCTTTGCAGATACTTTGAGTCTATATACTTTTTTATGGCAATTTTGGAGCTTTACATTCCCCTTTAACTACAGCAATATTGTTTCCATGGATTCAATCATTTCTCACTTTGAGTATTTAAATTGGTTTTGAAATTGATTAACTATGCGTTTGTCTGGCACTGCAGCGGTTTCCAGTGATTTTCACTGGAGTTTTGATAGGCGGCTCGAAATTGGGCAATAAATGGTACTCTGAGTGGCAAATTTCTGTCTGTAAAAACGAAACTCCAATACTGCAATATGTGGCTAGCATTAAAATGACTATTTATCATGTTTCAGACACAATCATTTAACGTGAGGGGAAAACCATTCAAGTTCACCTCAGTGCCACTCAGAAGGGCATTCACACCAATTTTTATCTTACGTTTTATAATTTGGTAATATTTACGTTCGAAAGCTAGTTAAATGTAAAAACAAAATTGCAGTTAACTATGGCCAGCATTAGGCTACTTGGACTTTGATGTTGTAGTGGTATCTTCACACATCCTAATAAAACATTATATGAGGCCCCTTTTTGTGTGTGCCCAACACTGTGTAAATATTTGCCATCACACCACGGATCTTCAAATAAGTCAGAACAGTTCTTTTTTGAAAGAAAGATCACATTACAAAAAAGTGCAACGTTTTGGAGCCGCGCAGGGCCCCTTCATCGGACATGGGATCATCATCTCTTGCTTTGAGGAAGGGGGCTTGATCCCCGAAACGCGTCAGCTGTGGACGTTGTCTGTCTGGACCTACGAGGTTTGAGGGCTGGCATCTGGGTCTGAATTTGTGACACGCGATCCTTTTATGTTGTTTGTGAGTGTTTTTATCTTTTAACTTTATTTTGGATAATGCACTAGGCATTTGCACCCTTTGTTCCTTTCTTGTTCATACAGTTAAAGATTCCCCAATCTGATAAGGGCTGCAGTGCTGCATACATCCAGTTAGGGTTGCACAGTAGCCAGTAACACTTGATAATTATCAGGCCAGTTTCTCTATGGTTTTTTAGCTTCATGGTGTCAAGTTTTCTCTGTTTCCTGTCTTTGTGATCATCACATGCCTGACGAACGGACCCTGCGCATCTCCAAAACGTTGCACTTTTTTGTAAGGTGGTCTTTCTTCAATAAAATAACAATTTGGACCTATTTAAAATTCCGTGGTGTACTGGCAAATATTTATACAAGGTCATGCATGCTCCAGTATTCAGCTGATGGTCACTGCAGAACCCGGTACCTTTGAGAGCTCATTCCAGGAACATGTGCGATGGGAATATGGACAGTGACCCCTTTTGTGTGTGGGGACCCTCGGGTACTTTCTTAGTGCAGTTTTTCAGACCGCATACAGTTTTAGAGACCCAGGCCTGGATACATGCTCTTTGTCTGCTGCTAGCTGGGTTGTCTGTTGTATTACAGGCAGATCAATTTAATGCATACTGCAGGAGTGTAACTGATTGCAAAATCCTATATAAAATGTGAGATAAAAAGTATGTGGAACTTTTGAGGCTGTGGGCTCTGTGGGTGTAGGCCCGTATACACACACAAACACAAACGCACGCATTTCTTTGTCAGCAACTCTAGTTCCTTCTTTGAGCACCCTCCTCCTGTTCTCTTTGCCTGTTTCTAAGTTTCATTCGCTCACCTCTTTGTTCTCTCCCCATTACAAACCCCACTTATATTTGTAGCTGTCTCCCCACTTTTCTATTCTGTGACTCTCTATGTGTTTCATTTCCTCTTCACCTCCTTTCCCTGTGACACACCACCTGTTTTTTGTCCTCTCCCCTCACTCTGCTTTCTTGTGTGTCTCTGCAGTACAGAAGGATTTCCCTCCTGTCAGTGACGTCGATGGTTTGTGGTTTGCAAACGAGGGAAACAGTTCTAAGAATTTGGCCATGACAGGGCGATTACCAGAGGGGAGGAGGGCTGAGTTAGGAGGAGAGGAGTGCAGCGAAAGTATGAGCTGCTGTGCATAGCGAGGAGAGCAATGCAAATGGTAGATTGAAGGAACGTTGTGAGGATGCTGACCTTTTTCATTTATATATATATATATATATATATATATATATATATATATATATATATATATAATGTATATGTATATATAATGTATATGTATATGTGTGTGTATATGTGACTGTTTTGAGAGGGGTGGCCCCTTTCGTGTTAAACAGTCATGGTAAGAATGAGGAATGTGATTCATTTGAAGATTAGGTGTATGCAGCATAGATGACCCCCCCCCTCCCATTGTAAGCATTTTTAAGAGAATGCCTATTTGAAGACAGTTATTCTGGTTAGACAGCTTCTTTTAGCTCTGTGGTCTCCCACAATGTTTTTCAGTGTTTCCTTTTGGTTTGGCCTTTGGCATGCTGTAAAGAAATTTTTTGCAAAGATTTTAATATTTGCAGGATTCATCATGCTTGTGTAGATATTTATGCAATCCTATAGAGGGAGAGCCACCTCCACTGATATAGGACTACAGATACCAGCATGCACTGCCAAACTAATTATGTTATGAATTTATACCTAGATTGTTGGGCAAGTCAGCTGTTCACCAAACTATACACTATTCTATAGGAGCCTGCCACAAATGTCTGACAGCCATGAATGATGCTGTAAAATGGTTTCACAATTTTTTTTTTTTTGTTTAATTTTGGAAACTTGCTGTATGCAGAGCTCATGCTCGGGAGTAGGGATTTTTTCACCATTGGGTCCTATTATTTCATTGGCTTTTTTTTTTTTTTTAGAAATTCACTGGACCTGGGAAAAGGGGGAAAAATAAAAATATGTTTTAGATTGTTGTTGAAAGAGTTGTTTCTATATGGTAAACACATGCATTATTTTGGATTTTTTAATTTACCCCACCATTTCATAAGACAGCCTATACTAGGAGGGATCTTGAAAAGGCTGGATGGTTCTTTGTTCAGGGGTTGCCCTGAGAAATAGAAGGGATTTCCCAGGGAGGACTTAAGACTGTGTGTGGTTAAGGGGATATCTGGACTGGCATGTATAACCTATGTTTTAAAATAGGCAGAGCGAAAATAATGATTCATTGACTGAAAAAATAGCTCACAGTTTGCACGTATGAAATTATTCGAAACATGGAAAATTAGGGCTGAGAAACATTTGTCACATCGGTTTCTCTACATACATTTGAATAGATTGTATGTGAATCTGCACAATATTTCATTCCATGTGCATGGCAGGGCAGACATGACGGTATACAGCTAATTGTATACAGTTGCTCGGTATCTCTACACAGTGCATACTGGACATACAACGGTTAATGTACAAAGCAGCACAATAAGGGAACTCCCTGCGTATCCGGAGAAGTCTCTACCCTCCCTCCTGGTGTCCTGTATCAAACAGTTCAGACCTTATATAACAGCTCATGGCTGAAGGGCCTTCCTGAGTTCTGCTTCCTTTTCAAACACAGCAAATACATCATACACTTTTATATTTATTTTGCTGCGCTGTGTAGGTTTATATAACACCTGCGATTTAATGATACATTTCCCCCAGAACTACATGGGGATGGGAGCACCACAAGTGTCCCGTAAAATGCTAACTTTTTCAGCTAGAGATTACAAATGGGATCTCCATATAAAATCTCAAATGGTAAAAAATGCAGGTACTCCTAGCAGCCTAAATATCTTCGTGTTCATTTTATATTTTGCTCTAGAGCAGCCTTTCTCAACCAAGGCCAAGGCTCTGTTGGTTCCTCCCAAGGTTGCTAACGGTTCCTCAAAACATTGAGCAGTGTTGGATCAATGGCACCCCCCCCACACACACATTGACCACCAATAAGGGTTCGCATCTTCAACAACCATTAATGTTAGGGTATACAGCAAGTTTTACTGTTTCTTTTCTGTAATATATATTCATGTAATTTCAAAATTATTACTA
This sequence comes from Lithobates clamitans, assembly GCA_037952925.1. Taxonomy (NCBI): domain Eukaryota; kingdom Metazoa; phylum Chordata; class Amphibia; order Anura; family Ranidae; genus Lithobates; species Lithobates clamitans. The sequence goes on from JBBGZY010000427.1 coordinate 4,819,188, forward strand.
AAATATTTTTGTTGTACAGAGCAGGGCAGAAATGATCATCCCTGGGTGTAAAATACCTTCACATTCTTTGGTCTTTTATGTGACACGTTCTACAACTTACTGATCACACTAGTGTACCATGAGTTGTAGGTAAAATAATTATTTTAGAAGAGATTCCCCAACAACTGAAAATTATTTTGAATGGTTCCTCCAGGTAAAAAAGGTTAAGAATTATTGCTCTAGAGCAGCATTCTCAACTTTTTTTTCAGTCAAGGCAGCCTTTGAAATTACGTACGTTTTGTACGTCTCGAGGCACTCCATTCTAAAATTTAAAAAACTAAACAGATATTTTTACATACCACAGCAATATCCACGCACATGGAACACCCAAAATTAGAGGTGATTTATTCTTACAAAGCAAATACAGTGCCTTGCAAAAGTATTCACCCCCCCCCCCCCCCCCTTGGCATTTTTTGTGTTTTGTTGCCTCACACGCTGGAATTAACATTGATTGTTTGAGGGTTTGCATCATTTAATTTACAGAACATGCCCACAACTTAGAAGATTTTTTTTATTGTGAAGCAAACAACAAATAGGACAAAATAACAGAAAAAGTCAATGTACATAACTATTCACCCCCCCTAGTCAAAGTCAATACTTTGTAGAGCCACCTTTTGCGGCTATCACAGCTCCAAGTCGCTTTGGATAAGTCTCTATGAGCTTGCCACATCTTACCACTGGGATTTTTGCCCATTCCTCCTTGCAAAAAACTACTCCAGCTCCTTCAATTTGGATGTTTTGCGCTTGTGAAGAGTAATCTTTAAGTCTGACCACAGATTTTCTATTGGATTGAGGTCTGGGCTTTGACTAGGCCATTCCAACACTATTACATGTTTCCCCTTAAACCACTCAAGTGTTGCTTTAGCAGTGTGTTTGGGTCATTGTCCTGCTGGAAGGTGAACCTAGTCTTATATTACACACAGAGTGGTACAGGTTTTGCTCAAGAATATCCCTGTATTTAGCACCATCCATCGATCCCTCAAACTCAACCAGTTTCCCAGTCCCGACTACTGAAAAACATCCCCACAGCATGATGCTGCCACCACCATGTTTCACTGTGGGGATGGTGTTCTTTGGGTGATGTGATGTGTTGGGTTTGCGCCAGACATAGCGTTTTCCTTGATGGCCAAAAAGTAAAATGTTAGTCTCATCAGACCAGAGCACCTTCCTCCATACATTTTGGGAGTCTCCCACATGCCTTTTTGCAAACTCAAAACGTGCCATTTTGTTTTTTGCTGAATGTAATGGCTTCCTTCTGGCCACTCTGCCATAAAGCCCAACTCTATGGAGTGTACGGCTTATTGTCCAGATACTCCAGTGTCTGCTGTGGAACTGTGCAGCTCCTCCAGGGTTACCTTAGGTCTCTGTGCTGCCTCTCTGATTAATGCCCTCCTTGCCTGGTCCATGAGTTTTGGTGTGCGGCCGTCTCTTGGCAGGTTTGCTGTTGTGCCATGTTCTTTCCATTTGGTTATGATAGATGTGATGGTGCTCCTAGGGATCATCAAAGATTTGGATATTTTTTTATAACCTAACCCTGACTTGTACTTCTCAACTACATTGTCCCTTGCTTGTTTGGAGAGTTCTGGAGGTAAAGTGGTTAACAAAAAGACAGGCCTGATCCATCTACAATTTTTGGGCATTTTGACAAGACACCCCTGAAGAACCCAGAAGGCACCCCAGGGTGCCACGGCACCCTGGTTGAAGAAGGCTGCACTAGAGAAACAATAGCTGAAATCCGGTTGGTGGTCAATTGGCAATACCAGCATTTCCTGCAGTGCAAGTAATAAAGACATATGTGTGCAATGAATTAGGTGTTGACGCTGCATATCTTTGTTATGTGTTATGTTCATGTACGTTGCCTTTTATTCGTGTGTGTGCCTGAAGCTGGAAGGAGAAGTCAAGGCTGCACAAACATACCCAAAGAGACAGGCGATACGGAAACTATTCTAGTAATGTAAACAAAGTAAGAGAAGGGAGATCCCTAACTGAGAAGTGCGTGGAGACACCCTGCTTCGTAGGCTGATCAAGGAGATACCATATTTGTAACAGATGGGATAGGCACTTCTTTATATAGAGATTTCTACAGAATCTTTTTTAGTTTAATTCTGCTTAGTTCAGTGGTTCTCAACCCTACTAGTGCCGTGACCCCTTGATAAAATTTCCCAAGTTGTGGGGTCCCCCTAACAGTAAAATTATTTTCAGAGTGTGGGATGTCAGCACCCCACCCAAGGCAAGACAAGTAATTTGCGTCCCTAACCAACGGACATTTAGCGCTCCCTGAGTCCCTTCCACTTGTACAGTATTAAAACCCCTTATGGTACATTTTAAGATGTACTACTCTTTCTCTTTGTTCTCCTTTCTTTCCCTCCCCCCATATTTTCCTCTCCCTTCCATGTATTCTCTATTTTTATTCCTTCTTTTACTCCTTGGTGGGGGGGAATGGGATTAGTGCCAGTGCTGGCGGGGAGTTGGGATGACTGGTAGTGCTGACGGGGAGTTGGGATGAGTGGCAGTGCTGGCGGGGAGTTGGGATGAGTGGCAGTGCTGTGCGGGGAGTTGGGATTAGTGGCAGTGCTGTGCGGGGAGTTGGGATTAGTGCCAGTGCTGGCGGGGAGTTGGGATGAGTGGCAGTGCTGGCGGGGAGTTGGGATGAGTGGCAGTGCTGGCGGGAAGTTGGGATGAGTGGCAGTGCTGGCGGGAAGTTGGGATGAGTGGCAGTGCTGGCGGGAAGTTGGAATGAGTGGCAGTGCTGGCGGGGAGTTGGGATGAGTGGCAGTGCTGGCGGGGAGTTGGGATGAGTTGCAGTGCTGGCGGGGAGTTGGGATGAGTGGCAGTGTTGTGCGGGGAGTTGGGATGAGTGGCAGTGTTGTGCGGGGAGTTGGGATGAGTGCCAGTGCTGGCGGGGAGTTGGGATGAGTGCCAGTGCTGGCGGGGAATTGGGATGAGTGGCAGTGCTGGCGGGGAGTTGGGATGAGTGGCAGTGCTGTGCGGGGAGTTGGGATGAATGGCAGTGCTGGCGGGGAGTTGGGATGAGTGGTAGTGCTGTGCGGGGAGTTGGGATTAGTGCCAGTACTGGCGGGGAGTTGGGATTAGTACCAGTGCTGGCGGGGAGTTGGGATGAGTGGCAGTGCTGGCGGGGAATTGGGATGAGTGGCAGTGCTGGCGGGGAGTTGGGATGAGTGGCAGTGCTGTGCGGGGAGTTGGGATGAATGGCAGTGCTGGCGGGGAGTTGGGATGAGTGGTAGTGCTGTGCGGGGAGTTGGGATTAGTGCCAGTACTGGCGGGGAGTTGGGATTAGTACTAGTGCTGGCGGGGAGTTGGGATGAGTGGCAGTGCTGGTGAGGAGTTGGGATGAGTGGCAGCGCTGTACGGGGAGTTGGGATGAGTGGCAGTGCTGTGCCAGGAGTTGGGATGAGTGGCAGTGCTGTGCGGGGAGTTGGGATGAGTGGCAGTGCTGGCGGGAAGTTGGAATGAGTGGCAGTGCTGGCGGGGAGTTGGGATGAGTGGCAGTGCTGGCGGGGAGTTGGGATGAGTTGCAGTGCTGGCGGGGAGTTGGGATGAGTGGCAGTGTTGTGCGGGGAGTTGGGATGAGTGGCAGTGTTGGCGGGGAGTAGGGATGAGTGGCAGTGCTGGCGGGGAGTTGGGATTAGTGCCAGTGCTGGTGGGGAGTTGGGATAAGTGGCAGTGCTGTGCGGGGAGTTGAGGTGAATGGCAGTGCTGGCGGGGAGTTGGGATGAGTGGCAGTTTTGGCGGGGAGTTGGGATGAGTGGCAGTGCTGTGCGGGGAGTTGGGATTAGTGCCAGTACTGGCGGGGAGTTGGGATTAGTACCAGTGCTGGCGGGGAGTTGGGATGAGTGGCAGTGCTGGTGGGGAGTTGGGATGAGTGGCAGTGCTGGTGGGGAGTTGGGATGAGTGGCAGTGCTGGCGGGGAGTTGGGATGAGTGGCAGTGCTGGCGGGGAATTGGGATGAGTGGCAGTGCTGGTGGGGAGTTGGGATGAGTGGCAGTGCTGTGCGGGGAGTTGGGATGAATGGCAGTGCTGGCGGGGAGTTGGGATGAGTGCCAGTACTGGCGGGGAGTTGGGATTAGTACCAGTGCTGGCAGGGAGTTGGGATTAGTACCAGTGCTGGCGGGGAGTTGGGATGAGTGGCAGTGCTGTACGGGGAGTTGGGATGAGTGGCAGTGCTGTGCGGGGAGTTGGGATGAGTGGCAGTGCTGTGCGGGGAGTCGGGATGAGTGGCAGTGCTGGCGGGGAGTCGGGATGAGTGGCAGTGCTGGCGGGGAGTTGGGATGAATGGCAGTGCTGACGGGGAGTTGGGATGAATGGCAGTGCTGGCGTGGAGTTGGGATGAGTGGCAGTGCTGGCGGGGAATTGGGATGGGTGGCAGTGCTGGTGGGGAGTTGATTGGGATGAGTGGCAGTGCTGGCGGGGAGTTGGGATGAGTGGCAGTGCTGTGCGGGGAGTTGGGATGAATGGCAGTCCTGGCGGGGAGTTGGGATGAGTGGCAGTTTTGGCGGGGAGTTGGGATGAGTGGCAGTACTGTGCGGGGAGTTGGGATTAGTGCCAGTACTGGCGGGGAGTTGGGATTAGTACCAGTGCTGGCGGGGAGTTGGGATGAGTGGCAGTGCTGTGCGGGGAGTTGGGATGAGTGGCAGTGCTGTGCGGGGAGTTGGGATGAGTGGCAGTGCTGTGTGGGGAGTTGGGATGACTGGCAGTGCTGGCGGGCAGTTGGGATGAGTGGCAGTGCTGGTGGGGAGTTGGGATAAGTGGCAGTGCTGTGCGGGGAGTTGGGATGAATGGCAGTGCTGGCGGGGAGTTGGGATGAGTGGCAGTTTTGGCGGGGAGTTGAGATGAATGGCAGTGCTGTGTGGGGAGTTGGGATGAGTGGCAGTGATGGTGGGGGGTGGGATCATTGGCAGTGCTGGGGGGAGTTCTGATCAGCCAACTTAGGTGCTCTTGATCAAGGTCATCTGCTGATCTGTGAAGTGTAGTGGGAATTTTAATGGCAATTCTAATCACAGGTAGTGTTACTGTGTCTCTGGCTTCACTGTGTCGCCAGCTCTGTGGTGTCTCGTAGCAGTGACACTATGCCGAAATCGGGAGATAGGGTCTCCTCCAGCCTCTCCCACTTCACATTCCTCACCAGTCAGCTGACCTTTAGTCTCTGCCCCCCACCCATGCCGTGAACTGAATGGGCGGCAGCAAAGAGGCTGAGTGGGCGGCCGCGGGCTCCAGGAACTGCCCAGCTGGGTGGCCACAGGCTCTAGGGACAGCCCTGCTGGGCGGCCTCGAAAAGGCTGGGAGAGCGGTGCGGGCTTCAGGAACAGTCCAGGATTGGGTGACCCCTGGAAAATCGTCATTTGACCCCCAGGTTGAGAGCCACTGGCTTAGTTAGTGATTACAAGCTAGACCGTGTGTTTGTATAACTCAAGTGAACAGGTTTTCTGTCAATTTTTTTTATTTATGTTGTCAAGTAAGCCAAGAGACCCTGAATTACCAATACAGCAGGTGTTTCCTAAACACAACCTTAAGGACCTCTGAGGCCTCCTTTAGAACTTTTGTGTTTTTTGCACATTTAAATATAGGGCTCTTTCACGATCAAAGGCAAACTACAGCCAATTCTTTTTGTTTTGGAGTTGAGAAGGGTTAAAACCTATGTCAGTTTTTTTTTTTTTTTTTATTGTTGTCTGTGCACCATTTGGGGTTATTTACCCTCACTTTTCCTGTGTCAGTGACCACACAGGAAATGAGAAGTGATTCCCCAATGTGGGGGGGATGAAAAGAGCTCCCCCTATGTATGGGGGGGGGGGGACAGCAGATAGCAATAAAATACTACGCAAGACGCTGACTAGCCTTCTAGCCAAATATCCAGCAGTTACCTGAGATGGGTGCAGATGATTAATCCTGGATGCAGTCTGTCCAACCCTTCCTTTCTCTATCCAAAACTTTAAAAAGATATATTTGTATCTTTACATGAACTTTAAAGTGGAACTTTAGTCTTTTTTTTCATCTTTACATCTATTAAATCTTCTGCCCTTGCTGTTCTACCTTTTGGATAGTAGAACATTTTTTTTCTGCCCGTAAATACCTTATACAGCCCACTTCATGTTTCTTGTCTTGGGGAAAAAGCCTAGGCTTATGAAATCATGCACAACTCTCTTGTGAGAGTTTACCAGGAAGGGAGGGGGATGAGTCATAAGAGGGCCAATGAGTGCTGTAGAGCTGGAGGTGTGCCTCTGTGTAAATCCAGGAAGTGAACTGACAGCAGCTTCAGCTGCCCACAGTTAAAATGATTGCAGCCAGACTCAGTGGTGGTAGATTTCTGCAGCATATTTAGCAAGTACAGAATCACAGTATGTATAAAATAATATGCAAAGTGGTTGGAGGGAAGCTTCAAGATGGCAAAGTTTTTTTTTTTTTTTTTTACAAATTATGTGAGCAGACTGCAGTTCCTCTTTAAGGAATAGGTCCATTGTAACACAGTATAGCGCCTGTATTAATTATGGATAAATAAAAAAAATAATAAAGTGCTAACATTTTCTTTGCTCCTACTTTTCCCCAACAACTCTACTTGCTTGTTAGAACTTCTTTTGGCTGGTAGCAAATAAAGCTGTCTGTAGACATCATCAAAAACAGCATTCTGTATGTTTCAGTATTTTGTTCTTAAGGCAAGTATACTTGGTATCCCTCGAGATTTGCATGCTCACTTCTCTCCGTCTTATGCAGTGATGAGAAAGGAGCTGGCATACCAAGCTGGATGCTAAGAATACATTCCTTCATACAGCAGTGGCCTTGTACAGTGCCTGCTTTTTCTTCCATTTCATTTAGGGTTAGGGTGGGCAGCAGACAAATCTTTGTCAGAGTCACACTGGCCACTGAGAGGATCTCAGCATAGTCAGCCTTGGCAGCAGAAGGGATCTTAGCAAGGCCTGGCTTTGCAGCTGAAGAGACCATGGCGCAATCCCCATTGGACAGCAGAAGTGTTCTTAGTACAGTCAGGTTGGGCAGCAGAGGGCATCTCGGCACAGTCTGCCTAGGCAAAAAAGGCAATCCTTACAAAGAATCTTAGCAAAGGAAGACAGTTTGACAAAGGCAAGATGTGGAGTAGACAGGAGCTTGACAAATGCAGTTTGGGCACAAAATATAGGCTCAGCAGAGGCAGGCCGGGCAACTAATTGGAGCCCAGCATAGGCAGGCTGGGTAGTGGGAGCTTGGCAGCAGAAGGTGGGCAACAGACAATAGCTTAGCAGAATAAGGTTGTGGATTAGATAATGAAGGATGTACAGCAGACTGAGCTTGTCCTTGACTAGGTTGAGATTGGGCCTCAGAATATATTGTTTGGATAGCAGACATGACTTTGTACAAAATAATTAAGTATGTAAGAAAAAAAATAGGCCTTAAAAGAGAAGTATGGGATCCCCCCCCATTTATACTTACCTTGGTGAATGCAGCATCGGGCCTCTGTACTGAGAACCGAGCCATTGAACACCGCCGATGGCTCGGTTCTCACGGCTCCCCAAGGATAGAGCTGCTGACTGTCGGTCATCTCTCAGCTCTGCTCCTCCTCTCTCACTGGAGCGCTGAGCTGTGGAGGGGCGGGGAGCGACTGTCTCAGGCTCTCAGCGGCTGAGACGGGTGTCAGTCCAGGCACCTGGCGCATCCAGACTCTGTGGTCAGAATGACGCGGTGCCTGGACTGATTTCTGTGACGTCTGCAGAGAGCAGACTTCAGCCCGCTCTCTGCTGAAAATGGGTCACGGGGGTGCAAAACGAGCTCTGGCTGGACTGCAAAGTCCTCAAAAGACTGGTTAGAGCAGGAAGAAAAATGCAAGAAGCAAAATGTTAAAAGCAAATAATTGCAGTAAATTCTATAGATAGAAATTGACTTTTAAAAACACAGATTCTGGTTGATTGCTACTAGTTACTTTACTTAGCATTTTTACTAAAGAAGCCAATTATTTATATTGGTATTTGCTGTAGCAATGTAGGATCCCAGCGATAACAGATTGGTGATGACAAGATGTTTTTAAGTTGTTTTGTTAAAAGGCCCTGGGGAATTCCAGTAGGTTTATTGTGTGTGTGTATATACAATATTATCAGCCTTATTCAATAAAGAGTAAACCTGAATTTTAAAATACTTGCATAATTCATCATTGTAAGCATATACAGTGCATCCGGAAAGTATTTACAGAGCTTCACTTTTTTCACATTTCCACAGCCTTTATATCAAAATTGATTAAATTCATTATTTTCCTCAAAATTATACAAACAATACCCCATAATGACAACGTGAAAAAAGTTTGTTTGAAATCTTTGCAAATTTATTAAAAATAAAAAAGGAAAAAATCACATGTACATAAGTATTCGCAGCCTTTGCCATGCCACTCAAAATTGAGCTCAGGTGCATCCTCAATTTCCACTAAGCATCCTTGTGATGTTTCTACAACTTGATTGGAGTCCAGCTGTGGTAAATTCAGTTGATTGGACATGATTTGGAAAGGCACACAGCTGTATACATTAGGTCCCATAGTTACCAGTGCATGTCAGAGCACAGACCAAGCCATAAAGTCCAAGGAATTGTCCGTAGACCTCCGACAAAGAATTGTATCGAGGCACAGATCTGGGGAAGGGTACGGAAAAATTTCTGCAGCATTGAAGGTCCCAATGAGCACAGTGGCCTCCATCATCCGTAAATGGAAGAAGTTTGGAACCACCAGGACTATTCCTAGTGCAATCGGGGGAGAAAGGCCAGGGAGGTGACTAAGAACCTTATGATCACCCTGACAGAGCTCCAGCTTTTCTCTATGGAGAGGGGAGAACCTTCCAGTAGAACAATCATCTCTGCAGCACTCCACCAATCAGGCCTGTATGATAAAGTGGCCATACAGAAGCCACTCCTCAGTAAAAGGCATATGACAGCCCTCCTGGAGTTTGCCAAAAGGCACCTGAAGGACTTTCAGACCATGAGAAACAAAATTCTCTGGTCTGATGAAACAAAGATTGAACTCTTTGGCCTGAATGGCAAGCGTTATGTCTGGAGGAAAACAGGCACCGCTCATCACCTGACCAATACTATCTCTACAGTGAAGCATGGTGGTGGCAGCATCATGCTGTCGGGATGTTTTTTAGCGGCAGGAACTGGGAGACTAGTCAGGATCCAAGAAAAGATAAATTCAACAATGTACAGAGACATCCTTGATGAAAACCTACTCCAGAGCGCTCTGGACCTCCGACTGGGGTGAAGGTTCTCAAATTTTTTTAGTCAATAATACAAAGCAACATTGAAACAATTATCCCTATCCAAGAGCCAACATAGCCCGTCGGTAGAGATTGACCAATGTAAAATGAGAGTGAAACAATAGTATAACATACATCGGTGAACCAAGGCCCCCCTGAGGGCCTAAAATAAACCATAAGTCTGGGCTTTGGAGTTATATCCAGCCTTTATGTGTGCTGTAGTGCATTCGGGTCGAGTTTGGGCAGGTGGAGAAGTATTTTTACATCTATTCCGGTTGGCTCAAGGGATCCTATACCAGCCACCCCAAAGGGATCACGCTGTGGCCTGCACGTTCTGGGGTGAAGGTTCATCTTCCAGCAGGACAGCAACCCTAAGCACACAGCCAAGATAACAAAGGAGTGGCTACAGGACAACTCTGTGAATGTCCTTGAAAGGCCCAGCCAGAGCCCAGACTTGAATCCGATTGAACATATCTGGAGAGATCTGAAAATGGCTGTGCACCGACGCTCCCCATCCAACCTGATGGAGCTTGAGAGGTCCTGCAAAGAAGAATGGGAGAAACTGCCCAAAAATAAGTTTGCCAAGCTTGTAGCATCATACTCAAAAAGATCCGAGGCTGTAATTGGTGCCAAAGGTGCTTCAACAAAGTATTGAGCACAGGCTGTGAATACTTATGTACTTATGTTTTTTCGTTCTTTATTTTTAATAAATTTGCAAAGAATTCAAACAAACTTCTTTTACTTTGTCATTATGGGGTATTATTTGTAGGATTTTGAGGAAAATGAATTTAATCCATTGTGGAGTAAGGCTGTAATATAACAAAATGTGGAAAAGGTGAAGCGCTTTGAATACTTACCGGATGCACTGTAGCGGGCACCTACAGAGGGCTTCAATTCTGGTCTATTTTCATTTTAAATCTGAAGTCCAGGAAAAGGAAAAATGCTCCTTTGCAGTTGGGCTGCTCCCGAACTGCATGTATTTAATTCTTGTTTACGGCTAGGGGGGCGCAAAAAGCAGTTTTTCTTACCTGATCTTCCTGCCATAGGCTCACTCCAAGCTGTAAGGACAGTCTCTGCAGCCTCAGCAACCCTATGCTCCAGCAGTTGCTGTGTTCTGTCATGCATATACGTCACTTGACTGAGAACCTTGCCCAGTTCCCTCCTGCCTTCAAAGCCTTATTGTTAGCCTATTGCTGTTATGGACAGCCCTTCTGGCTAGTTGTGAGGCATTGAGGCTCTAGACCCATCAGCCCAGGTAGTATGTTCATATAAAAAAACAACTAGGGTGCCTAAAGTGAAAATAATTGACATGTAGTCATCAAACTGTGTTTGCTATGTGCTTAGAGCTTTTTATTAGGTATTTTTACATTTCAGGTTTACTTCATGTGGTCATTTTTAAGTCCATTAACCTATACCAACCAATCAGAATTTATATTGTACCGATCCTACTTCAGAAGAGTAACTTGGATTTTTTGCTGTGCTTTACCTTGCTTAAGATTTAGCACTTAAAGAGAATCTCGTCCGTTTGGCATTTCAGGGCAAGACCATTAAGAAGCAGGGGAGAGGAGAAGGTATTGGTGGATGGGTGGCCTGTCAAGAGAATTGAAGCTGTAAATCTAGTGCCATGACTACACACCACATATTACTGCCTGCACTTTTTGCCTATCAGTGCAATAGTGGTAATCCAAAGCCATTAAGAAAACTCAAGATTAAAGTAGAACTATAGGCAAAACTTTTTTTCGAAATTTTGGATAGGGTAAGGGAGGACTATAATCCTGGTCAGATTTATTTTCACCATCTTTGTCCCATTGCAGAGATTTCCCTTCACTTCCTGTCCCATAGCCAAGCAGGAAGTGAGAGAAATCCCTGCAAATTAAGGGAATTCCTTGGGGACCCCCAGGTCACTAGAACTAGTGTCCTCATTGGAAGATTTCCCCTCTATTACTTTTCTGGGGACAACCCAAAATTTCTGATTTTTTTATTTTCACTTTCAATGATAATGGTAAACAGGACAAATAGAAAGGGTGAAACTCCTTAATGGGGGGCACAGAAAAGTGCCTTTGCCTTTAGTTATACGTTAAGCTAATTTGTGCAAAAGCTCTACTATCACTCTCATTAGCCATGTGTGATACGGGGGTTGCTTAAATCGGTGGTAGATGCATTTGATTGAAGTCCATGCCAGTCCAAATTGTGCTTTAAAGGTTTGTCAGTACACTTTTGTTTGGCAAAATGGAAAGAAAAGTTCACCTAATGATTCCCATGCAGGGGTTTCATCTTTACAAAGCAAACATCAATGGAAAATTCTAAGCGACCTGGCTACATATCAGCAGCATCGCTGCTTTTGTTGGTATACTCCAGACCTTCTTGGCTCACTCAGCGTTTTACTACAGTATCTTGTGCACGGGCCCACTCCTGGCTTCCAGATAGAGCACTCCAAGCTGCCTCAGTCTTCCAGAGACCTACTCCTTCCAGCCCCCCGGACTTGCTAGTCACCCCAGCTTTCTAAGTTTCCACACACTTTTTCTGTCCTGACTCTTCAAGTCCGGTGGCAAGGAATCCCCCCAACGTGGGGTGCAGTCTCTTGGCAGGAACACACAGCACTCTCTTGACAGGACTCACTTATAACAACCATGCACAACTGTGTACCCACACTAGAGCTGCACAATTAATCGTTAAAAGATCGCAATCTCGATTCACCCCCTCTGATGATCTGTATTGCAGTGTTTCCCGATATTTTCATGTAACAAGTATAGAGAGTTCGCTGCTCACTCTGACAGTCTGCCAAGTTTTTAACAACATTGTAACTTTTCCATCTTAGATGAAGGGATAAAACTGCTGTGTGAATATGCACAGGAAGTTTAACCACTTAAAGTCTAAACCTTTTTCTGACACTTGTTTCTTACAGTTAAAATCAGATTTTTTTGCTAGAAAATTACTTGGAACCCCCAAACATTATATATATATATATATATATATATATACCGTATTTATCGGCGTATAACACGCGCCGGCGTATAACACGCACCCCAAGTTTAGAAGAGAATTTTAAGGAAAAAAACTTTTAGGAGGGAAGTTTAAGGAAAAGAAACTTACATTAAAATGCCCATCAATGCAGCCTCATCAGTGTTCATCTGCAGCCTTGTTAGTGTCATTGCAGCCTTGTCAGTGTCAGTGCAGCCTTGTCAGTGCAGCTTTGCCCCAGTGCAGCCTTGTCAATGCAGCCTTGTCCCCAGTGCAGCCTTGTCAATGCAGCCTTGTCCCCAGTGCAGCCTTATCAATGCAGCCTTGTCCCCAGTGCAGCCTTATTAATGCAGCCTTGTCCCCAGTGCAGCCTTATTAATGCAGCCTTGTCCCTGCAGCCTTGTCCCCAGTGCAGCCTTATTAATGCAGCCTTGTCCTTGCAGCCTTGTCCCCAGTGCAGCCTAGTGTCCATGCCTCCTGCCGCCGCCGCCATACACATAGTAGTTGTTTTAAATATGGCGCCGCGGAGTTCGGAGAGACTCGGCGCCGGCGGAAGTGAACGAACGCCGCCGAGATACACATAGCCGAGGGTTCTCGGCTCTTTCCGGCGCCGCTCACAGTCCCGCCCAGCGTGGGCGTGACAGTGAGCGGCGCCGGAAAGAGCCGAATACACCCGACTATGTGTATCTCGGCTCTGTGATTTCGGCGGCGCTCGTTCAGCACCGCCGAGTCTTTCCGAAGTCCGCGGCGCCATATTTGAAACTACTCACATAGCGATAGCGGGGATCGGCGTATAACACGCACCCACGACTTTCCCCTGATTTTAAGGGGAAAAAAGTGCGTGTTATACGCCGATAAATACGGTGTGTGTATATATATATATATATATATATATATATATATATAATTTATTTATTTATTTTAGCAGAGGCCCTAGGGAATAAAATGGCGATTGTTGCAATATTTTATGTCACACTGTATTTGCACAGTGGTCTTTCAAACGCAATTTTTTGGGAAAAATGCACTTCAATGAATTAAAAAAAAAACGAAACTGTAAAGTTAGCCCAATTATTTTGTTCAATGTGAAAGATGATGTTACGCCTTGAGAACCGTGAGAGAATCATGATCTATCTTCTAAGCAAAAAAATTGCGATTCTCATTTTAGCCAGAATCGTGCAGCTCTAACCCACACCACCTGCAGGCCTTCAGTAATACCTGGACACAAAATTGAAGACTTCTTCCCACCCAAACCTCTTTGATGGCTCCAGCTCCAGCTCCAGACAATGATCTAGGATTACAAAACCCAGAAAAAGCTGTGAAAACTGTTTTCTCCACTCATAACAACATAACATATACTCTAGAGCACTCTGCCTTAGTGTGAATCCTGTGTAGCTTTTATCAAACCTCAAACTCTGGCAGGGCCTCGCACACGGTACAGACTTCATATTATAGTGTTGATAATAAAGCTTGAGACCCCTCCAAATTTACCAACGTAGACATACTGTTGTGATTTCCCTATATATCTTTGGACATGGGCTCTGATAACAAAACTTAAAGGAGAAGTACAGCCAAAGCTCGTTTGGCTGTACTTCTCCTGTGGATCACAGGAGTGTAGTTCGTTCTGCACTCCTGTGAACCATTTTCAGCAGTGAGCAGGCTGATGTGATAGAGCTGGTCCAGGCTCGGGAAATATTGCGACCATAAGGTTGGGATCCACCCACATGCCTGGACCGGCACCCGGCTCAGCCTCTCAGTGCGCTGCTGAGAGCCTGAGCCGACCGCTCCCTCCACAGCCCAGCGCTCCAGTCAGCACGGGTGGTGGGGGGACAGAGCAGACAGCGGTGACTGGCAGTCATCAGCTCTTTGCTCAGGGAGGTCTGAGAACCGAGCGATCGGCAATCCGATGGTACATCCTCCTAGGCAAGTATGATTCCAAAATAAAATTCCCATACTTTTCTTTTAACATATTGTACTTTCTTCATTCTGTGCCTATATGTCCTTCACTAGGAGCCTTGTGCACAAGGGTATGTTGCAGCCTAGAGATTGGTGATCTCATTAGAACTACAATCTGTTCTCTGGTTCTGAAGCCAGAGCAGAATGGAGAAGAGTAATTTCTGGGCACATACCTCGGTATTCAGCATTGTCAGACTTGTTAATTTATTTCTGTTTCTTAGAAGTATATCATGCAAGTCTCATGAGTCTTGGAGCCAGAGATGAAAGATGTGTAAAACTGGTTAGTCTGGGAGACATATGCCATGTTTACTGAGGCGTGTTTAATATGTTTAATGTCTTTGGCGACATAGTATTTCAAACTCTTTGTATGCTGTAATATGAAACACCAAAGTCATAATTTTTTTTTTTTTTTACCGAAGACATAATTTGCAGGGAATTTTAAGATATATTCCAGACGCTGATCAGGGATTTCTACAGTGGTATTGATGAAGATTACATAAACCCCCCAAAATATTAAATATTTTCTGAAAGCAGATACCCTAGAGAATAAAATAGTGGTAGTTCATTCTTTTTATGTCACATGATCTTACCGCAATAAAAAATACTATAAAGTTAATTTTAGAGTACACAAACACAATAAATGACCCAATTGTTTGGTAGAATAAAAAAGACGAGGTTGCACTGAGTAAATAGATGTCCAGCATGTCAAACCTTAAATTTGAGTGTGCCCATGAAATAGGCCATCAGTTTAGTGTTTTATGGAGGGGGTCTGGTGTTATTGCTCTCACTCTGGCATGCGCGGCAATATGTAACATTGACACAATTGACGTTATCATGCGTAGGCGCCCAACACCCATGCATTTACGTTTGTATGTGTGTGGGGCCTAAAAAAAAAATTGGGGGGGAGGGGAATTTTATGTGCTTGGGTGTAACTTTAAGTTTTTACTGTTTAAATGTTTTTTGTTTTTTTTTTATCACACAGAGGACAGGATCCTTTTTTTGGTGACAGGTTCTCTTTAATGAGACATCCAGGGTCTAAACCCTGTCTAAACCCTGGAAGTCTCCCCTGTGCTCCACTGAATGTAATGCAGTGCAGATCGCACTGTATTACATTCTTTCCTGGAAATGTTGGCCGGGTACACTGAGACCCGGAAGTGACTTCAAACACGTCACAACAAGGAGGGGAGGAGTGTGTCTTCGCTTTGCTCCCTCCCCTCTACCTGGTGGCACCCGCTGTGTTGGTCCTGGGCCTGCAGATGGGCAAGCGGAGCCTGGGATACATGGCGTGGCCGTCCATTACAGAGAGGTAGGAGAGGTTATGTGTTTACCGGTGAGGATTTTTCACCTATGTTCTTGTAGCTCAACTGACCTTTCTCTGTCGGGCCTTAGAGAAATTCTTTAAACTGGAGGGTGGTTTCCTATGGGCCCGATATGGGATCAAGTATTTCATGATGGGAATTTCTGCACTTTCGAGCAGCTCTGTAGTGTATATGAGGTATCTAGGACATGGCGTTTTAAATATGCACAGCTTCGTCAGGCTGCAGTAGCCCAGTTTTGGAGGCAATCTTGCTAGACCCGGATCCTACTAAATTGGTCTGCAGGTATTATGCGGCTTTGGGTCCTGGGGGTTTAATATTGGTTGGGAGAGCTAAAGCCCGTTGGATTGGTGTTACACCGGAGTTGTCAGATGAGATGTCAAATGAGGTGCTTGATACATATCTAACGACTGTTATTGCATCCACGGATCGGATGATATAGTTACGGTCCTTGAATCAGATGTATTGTACCCCTGTTTGCCTATTCCGTATGCATAAACAAGACTCTCCTATATGTCATAAATGCCAGCTGAGTGAGGGTACATTTCTTCACATGGTATGGTAATGGTCTAAAGTTAGGCCCTTGTGGTTCCAGGTGGCGGAGTTCATTTGCTGCTAAGTTCGGCCTCCTCAATGTCTGCAATCCTCTATTATGTTTACTCAGAGTTATTGAGGATGAGGAGATGGATGCTACTACTTTTCTTTTATGGCCGCAAACTTATTGCGAGGAGATGGATCTATGTTGAACAACTCACTGGGAATGTGGTTGAAATTGGCCAATACGGATATCCCACTCTATTGAATGACCTATAAGGCCAGTGGAGCTCCAAAAAAGTTTAGGAATGTTTGGTTCTGCTGAGTGGACTCTGCTGACACACTATAAGGGGAAGTTGATATTTGAAGGGTTAGGGGTTGGGAGGTGAAGGGATGATGTTCCCTTGGATGGTGCTGGTGCATAGGAGAAATAGCACACGCATTTCTGGGACTAGGGGAGATGTTTTTTGTTTTGTTGTTTTTGATATTTAATGTTTATGCTTTGAATATCTGTGTGTGAAATTAGGTGCTAATCAGGCTATGAGGTTCATTGTTTTACAATATGTTGCCTGTAACAAGGGTGAATATGGTAACAGTAGTTTGGACAGATTAATCCTATTGCCTTTGTATGTCTCTGTATATCTGTATATTTTTATATACATATTGTGTATATGTTTTTTTCTGTAATGGATATGGTACTGTTTGTAACCTCTGCTGATTGGCAATAAAAAATTGTTTAAAAAAAAACAAAAAAAAAAAAACAGCAATTCAAAAGATATCTGCAGTGCCATTTTATTCAGTATCCATTTAGCTTCTTGGGCTTACCATAACTCACGGTTCACCCAGGGGCTACAGAGTCGTCCGACTCTGAAGCCGCCCCGCACAGCGCGACTTCAGCGTGGCTTGCAAACGACTTCTTTAATAGAAGTCAATGCAAGCCGCTCCAAAGTCGCCCCAAAGTAGTGCAGGATCCTTTTTATAAGTCAGAGCGTCTTGAGTCGGTTCCATTGCACTGCATGGAGTGCGACTTGTCAGGTGACTAATTCGCCTGACAGGTCGCCCCTGTGTGAACCGGGACTTATGGTCCTGGTGGCAGACAAATTCTAGTCTGATGTCAAATCATTATACAGTATGAGGTTTGTTATTTTCAGTGTGCCGAGTCAACCATATTTTTTAATAAAGACATAAAAAATAATAATCTAAGTAATAATATTATTATACTGTATTTATCTTATAGTTTATGGTAATCCTAATAAACATTGTATTGTATTTCTACAGTACAGGACACAAGCAGCTTGTTCACACATCATGGGTTATAGCTTAGTACCTTTAGGTGATTGGACACTGACAAGATTCTGAGGACACGCCCCTTTGTGGTGCCACCCCATAACCCTACCCCACTCTGTGACTCCTCAATTTTTTGCTAGTGTCTGTAGGTGATATACCTCTTCTATTTCCTGGAGAAACCAGCTTCACTACTTCACTATTTTCTTTTATTATTTTCCTCAATACTTCTTCAGTCAACACTCACTGTCTATAGAAGCAGGTTATCTGGTTCGGTGCAACCTTGGTAAAACCTGGGAAGCCATACCCAGACCTCATGTTGTGAGGATGGCCTGTAATGCTGCTTCAGGTATTGGATCCTAACCTAATTATGGAAGGAAAGCAGAATGATTACCTCAGCACGGGCTCTGTTCACAGCTATGTGCGTTTTTGTGAGTCACATTCAGGGCAGCCCATTCATTTCAATGGACTGTCCTATGTGTAAAAATCACATAATAGATGTGCATGACCCCCCCCCCTTTTTTTTTTTTTTTTAATCGTTTTGCACCAAAAATTCAGTTTTTCTTGTGCACATTAGCAAGGGTGCTATTAACCCCTTCCCACAACCACCTCCCGGACCCTAAGAGGTCCCAAATGCCGGGAGGTGGAGGCGGGCATTTCAATCATGTGACTGCTGTGATTGGCAGTCACATGATCGGAAAGCTCCCGATCGCAAGTATGCATCAGGAGCTTTCCGGTACCCACTGGTTACTGTGGCGGGTGCGTGCAGGGAGCTTGCACTCAGCACAGTTATGTGTTTACATAGGGTTGCATACAGTGCCTCGAAAAAGTTTTCATACCCCTTAAAATTTTCCACATTTTGTCATGTTACAACCAAAAACATAAGTGTATTTTATTGGGATTTTATATGATAGACCAACACAAAGTGGCACATAATTTTGTAGAAGGAAAATGATAAATGGTTTTCAAAATTTTTTACACATAAATATCTGAAAAGTGTGGCATGCATTTGTATTCAGCCCCCCCTGAGTCAATACTTTGTAGAACCACCTTTTGCTGCAATTACAGCTGCAAGTCTTTTTGGGTATGTCTCTACAAGACATAGAAAGTGACATTTTGCCCATTCTTCTTTGCAAAATAGCTCAAGCTCTGTCAGATTGGATGGAGAGCGTCTGTGAACAGCCATTTTCAAGTCTTGCCACAGATTCTCAATTGAATTTAGGTCTGGCCTTTGACTGGGCCATTCTAACATATGATTATGCTTTGATCTAAACCATTCCATTGTAGCTCTGGCTGTATGTTTAGGATCGTTGTCCTGCTGGAAGGTGAACCTCCGCCCCAGTCTCAAGTCTTTTGCAGACTCTAACAGGTTTTCTTCTAAGATTGCCCTGTATTTGGCTTCATCCATCTTCCCATCAACTCTGACCAGCTTCCCTGTCCCTTCTGAAGAAAAGCATCCCCACAACATGATGCTACCACCACCATGTTTCACGGTGGTGATGGTGTCTTCAGGCTGATGTGCAATGTTAGTTTTCTGCCACACATAGCGTTTTGCATTTAAGCCAAAAAGTTAAATTTTTGTCTCATCTGACCAGAGCACCTTCTTCCACATGTTTGCTGTGTCCCCCACATGGCTTCTCACAAACTGCAAACGGGACTTCTTATGGCTTTCTTTCAACAATGTCTTTCTTCTTGCCACTCTTCCATAAAGGCCAGATTTGTGGAGTGCACAACTAATAGTTGTGCTGTGGACAGATTCTCCCACCTGAACAGGCACCTCTGCAGCTCCTCCAGAGTTACCATGGGCCTCATGGCTGCTTTTCTGATTTAATGCTTTCCTTGCTTGGCCTGTCAGTTTGGGTGGATGGCCATGTCTTGGTAGGTTTTCAGTTGTGCCATACTCTTTCCACTTTCGGATGATGGATTGAATAGTGCTCCGTGAGATGTTCAATGCTTGGGATGTTTTTTTATAACCTAACCCTGCTTTAAACTTCTCCTCAACGTTATCCCTGACCTGTCTGGTGTGTTCCTTGGCCATCATGTTGCTGTTTGTTCACTAAGGTTTTCTAACAAACCTCTGAGGGCTTCACAGAACAGCTGTATTTATACTGCGATTAAATTACACACAGGTGGACTCCATTTACTAATTAGGTGGCTTCTGAAGGCAGTTGGTTCCACTAGAGTTTAGTTAGGGGTATCAGAGTAAAGGGGGCTGAATACAAATACACACTACACTTTTCAGATATTTCTTTGCAAAAAAATTTGAAAACCATTTATAGCTCCTTCCGCTTCACAATTATGTGCCACTTTGTGTTGGTCTATCACATAAAATCCCAATAAAACACATTTACGTTTTTGGTTGTAACATGACAAAATGTGGAAAATTTCAAGGGGCATGAATACTTTTTGAAGGCACTGTATATGCGGCCTCTTGGTGTTAAAGCTGTCCTTAAGAATCAATGGGATCACTGCGTGCCTCCAAAAGGGGTGAACTTTTTGTGTGTGTTGTATAATTTACAATATTGCTCATGATCCCCCATTGCATAAATTTGAACCCAGGCCTTAAGAGGATTTTCACCCTCATCATAAAAGTTACGAATGTTTAGTAATAGCAGTCTACAAATACTTATACATAATTGCAGGCTTTTTATTCTTTGCATACCTTCTTTTTCTTTCCATTCTTCTCATGGTGGCTATTTTCACTAAGGGTGCATAAACCCATCTCCTTTTAGTTCCTATAACTCTGCTTAGAACTCTGGGTCTAGTTCCTGGAACGTGTGACTGGAACTTCCCAGAATGCATCTGTGAGGTCCTGGTTACATCACCCGTGCCTCACTCATCCAGGAAATGGAAAAGCAGTAATTGTAAGTAGAAGAAAAAAATGTTTGTGTCGCTAATGGATGTAAGATGATTTTATATCAGTATGTAGCGCTGTATGCTGATGTGAATTTTAGTGAAAGGGGGAGATTCTTATTCATTGTCTAATCAACAGGCTGGTGATGAGTTCAGTATCATGCTGTATTGCTTAAATGCAAAGGAGAAAAATTAGTTAGGCCACAAATCTGACTATGCCAGTTGGCAAAGGTGTCTTAATCATGACTAGCTGAACAGTATTACAGAGAATTTGGCAGGTGGGATAGTTTACATATAGATATTTCAACTGTGTGTTTAGCTGTTTGCCTGAAGTTCAGCTTTAGGCTTAGATTTCTTCCTTGTTTCAATATAAAGTTTAGATTCATACAAATGTTTTTTTTTTTTTCTGTATTCCTGATGTGCAGAGTTCAATGCTGTATTGTGTTTAGTTGCCGTGGTTTGTTCATTTGCAAAATTAACCAGTCATTAAATAATTCTTGTTTCAGACAAGTATTTACTTAGTAGTTGCACTTTCCAAAACCACAAAAAAATGAAACACTAATGCTAGCCAAACACATGGCAATTTTCAGGCAACTATAACTTGAACTTATCACTTTCTCTTGCAACATTGCATGTTGTGATAATTTAATGTCATCACCTGAAAAATGCTACACAAGTCCTTGCAGAAAGAGGAAGACTATATTTACTGCTCTGACTGCCCGTGCTGCCAATCCTCATGTTGTTGAAGCGAACGACATTGCCCCCAATGCACGCTGTGTTTACTTCCACTGATCTCTATTCCCTGCTTAGCCCTTTAGGGACTGGAACATAGAACCACAATGTGCGGCTGGGGAAACAGGCATTTGACACTTCTTCAAGTGTTGAATGCTGACGATTCTGATGGGAACTGTAGTGCTTCAAGGGAGTCAAAATTGTCAGCACGGGCTGCCAGGAAGGTAAGCATAATACATATTTTTTGGAAAAAGCAGCAAGTATGTTTAAGATTTTTTTGGGGTTACAAAAGTGTTGCTAAACCACAACCTTGTACTTTCCAATTCATGGCAAAGTAGCAGGACTTCTGCAGGGAGACTGAGGGGTCCAAGGAATTAAAAGAAATTGCGGGTATAAGAGGCCTACAGGGCTTTCAGCCATTCCTTTCCGCAATAGAGGGCTCTGTACCTGAGCAGCCAATCAACAAGCCTGGGTACTGTGACTTGGAGGCAGAGAAGGATCCTTAGCCCTGTGTAAGCTGTGTTGAGTTGGAACTCGCAAGGCAGTTTTGGGGGGGCCCAACGGGTGGACATTAGGTTGGGAAGCATATGACAAGTAGGCACTCCTTACTTTCCTATCACTAAAGCAAACCTAAATGCCAGGTTCATTTTAAAATGCATTTATGTTTATGTAGCTGCTGGCTGAGTGCTATGCCTGAGGTTGCTTGGATCGAGCGTGCCCATCCAGCTGGTGTACATAAATATCTCTATAATGCTAACAAATGTGACTCCTGGTTTCCAACAACCCTAGTATAGGCTGTAGTGATAGGAAATCCTTTATCAAGAACAAAGTTTACTTTATGTGATATTCTGTTCTGTGAGTTGTGGTGAACCATTCAGGCAGAAACAAAACTGTTATAATGCAAATGAGATTTTCTTAGTTTCAGCCAGTACAAAGTTTTCTGCTCTATAGAATATACCTTTTCATTTATTTTATCTTTATAGCAGATTTATATTGACAGGTGGGAATGCATACATATTATAATTAACACCCCGCTGACAATTAAAATGAAGGCGTCTACTTTAGTATTTTATTTTGGGACCAATGTTTAAGAAGTAAGATGGGTTAGAAAACACTAGTCGAAGGGGTTATCTTAACTCCATTTTTTAATTTATTTTCTTGATAGAGAAGGCTCGGCTTGAGGTCTGCCATACTCTGTGAGGAAGAATTCCCTTGTGTTCCCTCTCTAGGTGGCACCAAGGCAGGAAGAGAGGGTTCCAACCCCTATCTAGTCGCACTACTAACATTTTATATTGCAGCCTGTATTTCTATTTGAAAATACAGACAACAACGACAACATAACAGAGGTTTGGCTCCTTGTAGGAACAAAAAATAAAATAAAAAATTGGCAGGAATTAAAACCCATTCACACCACAGCACACACTTTACAGTGTGCATAACGGGCGTGATAGCGAATGTTGTTAACTTGCATTTCAATGGTTTCTTTTTTCCAAACATTAATGATAACGGTATGTGCCACCGTGCATTGAAATGTGTTAAAGAATATCGGAATGTGCTAGACAGAAATTCAACATATTCGGCGCGGACCTATGCAGCATGTTGCTGTGAACGGAGGCTATAGAACCTACGACAAATAGCCTTACATTGGTACTGTGTTTAGGCAATTCTGCAGGTTTAAAGGGGCCCTTAGGCTTTACTCTCTTTACAATACTATATTTCATTATGGCCACTACACTTTTTCAGTTTTATTTAGTAATGTAATGTTCAGTTGCTGTAGCAACCAATCGTAATTAATCTTTCTGCAATCCCATTAAAGTAAACTAAAGTCTCATTGGACATTACACTGTCATCCAGCTTTGCTCTCTGTAATAACTGACTAAATAAACCCAGCTGTTCACTGTCAAGTAGATTCAATGAGGCTGCGAATCTTCAATCATCCAATCACGTAAAGGCAAATTCCTGTTTATTTCTTTCATCTGCACATTGAATATTCAAAGTGAACACAACTTCAATTTATTGATTGAAGATTTCCAGCTCCTCCTCTATTTTATCAGCCCTCATGAATAACTTGTTTTACTCTATTTGGCTGGTAAGTTTGATGCTCCAGTAGTCTTAATATTCTCAGGCGTTAGGATGGCAAGAAGACCGTGGCTAAGAAGGTTGCATTTCCACCTAGCAGCGGTAGTGTCGCTGGTTTGTATCCCAATCATGGCACTACCTGCCCGGTGTTTGCATGTTCTCCCTGTGACTGTGTGGGCTTCCTCCAGGTCAGGGGTCAAGTCCTGGGGAAAAAAGTGTGGGAACTCACCCAAGATTCCCCCCACCTCAAAAAAAAAAAAAAGTGTGTGTATGCATGTGTATATATGTATGTGTATACACACATATACAGTATCTCACAAAAGTGAGTACACCCCTCTCATTTTTGTAAATACTTTATTATATCTTTTCATGTGACAACACTGAAGAAATGCTTTGCTACAATGTAAAGTAGTGAGTGTACAGCGTGTATAACAGTGTAAATTTGCTGTCCCCTCAAAATAACTCAACACACAGCCATTAATGTCTAAAGCGCTGGCAGCAAAAGTGAGTACACCCCTAAGTGAAAATGTCCAAATTTGGCCCAATTAGTCATTTTCCCTCCCCGGTGTCATGTGACTCCTTAGTGTTACAAGGTCTCTGGTGTGAATGAGGAGCAGGTGTGTTAAATTTGGTGTTATCGCCCTCTCTCATACTAGTCACTGAAAGTTCAACATGGCACCTCATGGCAAAGAACTCTCTGAGGATCTGAAAAAAAGAATTGTTGCTTTACATAAAGATGGCCTAGGCTATAAGAAGATTGCCAAGAAGCTGAAACTGAGCTGCAGCATGGTGACCAAGACCTTACAGCGGTTTAACAGGACAGGTTCCACTTAAAACAGGCCCCGCCATGGTCGACCAAAGAAGTTGAGTGCACGTGCTTAGCGTCATATCCAGAGGCTGTCTTTGGGAAATAGATGTATGAGTGCTGCCAGCATTGCTGCAGAGGTAACGGGGTGGGGGGTCAGCCTGTCAGTGATCAGACCATACGACGCACACTGCATCAAATTGGTCTGCATGGCTGTCATCCCAGAAGGAAGCCTCTTCTAAAGATAATGCAGAAGAAAGCCCACAAACAGTTTGCTGAAGACAATCAGACTAAGGACATGGATTACTGGAACCATGTCCTGTGGTCTGATGAGACCAAGATAAACTTATTTGATTTAGATAGTGTCAAGCGAGTCTAGCAGCAACCAGGTGAGGAGTACAAAGACAAGTGTGTCTTGCCTACAGTCAAGCATGGTGTTGGGAGTGTCATGGTCCGGGGCTGCATGAGTGCTCCCGACACTGGGGAGCTACATTTCTTTGAGAGAATCATGAATGCGAACATGTACTGTGACATACTGAAGCAGAGCATGATCCCCTCCCTTCGGAGACTGGGCCGCAGGGCAGTATTCCAAGAAAACGACCCCAAACACACCTCCAAGATGACCACTGCCTTGCTAAAGAAACTGAGGGTAAAGGTGATGACTGGTCAAGAAATGCAGCCTCACTGTGCTCATGAAATGCAGCCTCACTGTGCCCATCATTGCAGCCTCACTGTGCCCGTCATCGCAGCCTCAACTGTGCCCATGAAATGCAGACTCTCTGCACCCATCATTGCAGCCTCACTGTGCCCATGAAATGCAGCCTCACTTGTGCCCATCAATGCAGCCTCACTGTGCCCATCATTGCAGCCTCACTTGTGCCCATGAAATGCAGCCTCACTTGTGCCCATCAATGCAGCCTCACTGTGCCCATCATTGCAGCCTCACTGTGCCCATGATATGCAGCCTCACTGTGCCCATGAAATGCAGCCTCGCTTGTGCCTGGATCACACATGGAGCTTGGGTCTGCAACTTTCGGTAGCCGGCCACTGTAACAAAGTCCCGTCTCCTAGACCAGCTTCTGTGATAGGCAGAACTCACATCCAATGCCGGGTAATTAAATTCGCGTTTCGCCTATTACAGAAGCCGGTCTAGGAGGCGGGATTTTGTTACAGTGGCTGGCCGCCGAACATTACAGTGTGTGACGTACACAAGAGGAGGAGGGAGAGGAGGACTCTGCACCTGAGCCGCTGCAGCCACAATGCAAAGGGAACGGCATTCCTGCTGTGGAAAATGTACAGGAACACCGTTCCCATGCGTTCCTGTAGGACTTAAGCCCTGCTTCGGGTACTCCAGTTCCCTCCAACACACCAAAGACATGCTGGTAGGTTAACTGGACCCTGTCAAAATTGGTCCTTGTATGTGTATGAATGTGAGTTAGGGACCTTACATTGCAAACACCTTGAGAGCAGGGACTAATGTATATGTGAAGCGCTGCGTAAATTGACAGCACTATATAAGTACCTGACATAAATAAGATGTATCTCAGAACAGAGGACATCAGAGCTGATGTATAAAACCTAAATCCTCAGCCCTCAAGATGGCCAAGTCTAGACACGGATGGACGAGTTTGCTTTGAATATGAAAAATAAGTCCCATAGGCGGGGAGGGGGGGGGGGCTGGCAACCTCAGGCTGGGGGGGGGGCAAGTCCAGTCAAGTGGCCCATTGAACCACTGAATCAGATCACCATCCAAGGCCACCTGGTTGTTCGAAGCAGCCTCACCAGTGCCCATCAATGCAGCCTCACCAGTGCAGCCTCACCAGTACAGCCTGATCAGTGCCCATCAATGCAGCATCACCAGTGCCCATCAGTGCAGCCTCACCAGGGCAGATCAATGCAGCCTCACCAGTGCCCATCAGCTCAGCCTCACCAGTGCCCATCAATGCAGCCTTACGTGTGCCCATCAATCCAGCCTTACCTGTGCCCATCAATCCAGCCTTACCTGTGCCCATCAGCTCAGCCTCCCCAGTGCCAATAAATGCAGCCTCCCCAGTGCCCATCCCATTAGCTCAACCTTACCTATGCCCATCAATGCAGCCTGATCAGACAGCAGGGTCCATCAGCTCAGCCTCACCAGTGCCCATCAGTGCAGCCTTGCAAGTGCATGGGGAGAGAGGAGAGCTGCTGGTTTACACAGAGCAGGGATCTTTTGCTTACCCAACGTGGCCATTGTCACACTAAGTCCCGCCTCTTGGACCGGCTACTGTAATGGACGTCACATGTCCCGGCATTAGACCAGTTTGACATCCATCATGGGAGCCAGTCCAGGAGGCGGGACTTTGTATGTCACACGGCTGCGCCGTGTGACCCCCACTCTGTGTAAACCGGCGTCACTCGCTCCCCCCTTCCGTTCAGAGACAGCTCGACGTGCACCCGCCCAGGATCGGCCCAAAAGCGGCCCCAGGGCAGGCGGCCAATAGCCTGAGTTTCCGGCCAACCCAAGGTCTTGTGTTTCCGGGCTCATAATAGTCATTGGTAATGCCAAGACCTGGGGCTTTTTAAGGGCCCACTCTGGGCTATAGCCCGGGTCAGCCCCCTCCTGACGCCACTGCTCACCGGCCATGGCCAGCACAGGACCTGACAGCCAGAGAGTGTTGAGGGCTATTTCCTACTTTGAGGTTACTATGTGGTGGGCAGGGCACTCGGGCAGGGTAAATGGGGTGTATAGGGAATGGGATGTGGTGGTCAGCTGGGTTTGTCAGGGTCTGGGTCTCTCGCTCACCTCAGCAATGATGATGACAGCTCAGCAGGTCCTTGCACGGCCAGGCCAGCACCTATCCCGAGAGTCATGTGCATTCCCTGGCTGCTTCTGCCTGCTACCAGTCCAAAGATTCTGGTATTGTAGTGGAGGGGTAATCTACTTGTCTCACTGAAAGTATGCTGGCTGCTCTCTTAGTCAGTTCTTCTTTAGCAGCCACTCCATCCAGCCCCCAGCCTGAGCCAGTCATGTGACGCATCCCCTGGCATGCCGTACGCCCTGCCTCTGCCTGCCTTCGAGACTCCTAGGTGTTGTAGTTTGCTGCGCTGCTCAGTTCCACCCACCACCACCATTAACTTGAGTGCAATCCGGACTACAATTCCCAGAATTCAGCCCAGCAGCCAGCCAGTTGTCGGCCGACTTCTATCCTCCACAGGGAAAAAATAGCAGGCAGGCAGCGCCGCAGCCATTTTCAATATAAGGCAGGCGGCCTCTGGCCCCCCCCCCCCTCCCATAGGGTAGATTTCCCTTCACTTGCTGCCCCATTGCCAAAACAGGAAATAAGAGGAAATTCCTTCAGTGAGGGAGTGAATCCCAGGGTGTCACCAGAACTAGTTTCCCCATTGGAAGATTTCTACTCTGTTACTATTCTGGTGTCAACCCAAAATTTGGGATTGTCTTTTACATTCACATTTCAAAATAACAGTTAACAGGACAAATAGAGAGGGTGAATCTCCCTGACGGGGGCACAGACAACAATAAATACTGACAGGTGTTCTTATCCCTCTTCTCTCTATCCAAAAGTTTTTCCTTTAGTTACACTTTAACTTCCACTTTAAGTAAACTTTAATGTGTATGTATGACAATTTTTTTGCTGTCTGTGCCCTCACTGGGGAGACTCACCCCTCAGATTTCGCTAGTGTCCATTGTCACTGAAACAGTAAGTGAGGAGAAAAACAAAAATTGTACTTGTCAGCAGATCAAGAGGTTAGGCAAATCCTTCAGTGGGGACACCTGTTTCTGTGACCGTGCTTTTAAGAGGGGAATTCCATTCACTTTGGAGAGATTTCCTCTCATTTCCTGTGGCATCGTGAAGGGGAATCACCACAACAATGCACAGGCAGAAAAAAAAAAACTTCCCTATTCTATATAAATCATTGGGAATTTGCATGCACTTTAAAGGATAAGTTCACCTTTAAAGAAAAAAATAATAAATGCACACGTTTTTGCAAAAAAAGTGCATTTATTATTTTTTTCCTATAGGAGCCTGCACACCCTCCCTGCAGCTTTCTACCTGTATTTCTGTACAGTCTTCCAGTTAGAAAGCTGGAGAAAGAGTGAATAGAGTACAAGCATACTGATCAGCACACTTGTAGTCCATTGAGAACTACACTGTTTGCCAAAGTGGGAGACTGGACTTGTAGTTTATTCAGTCATAAATCCCCGCACAGCCATGCTGATTTTAGATGTGACAGCGGCTGCAGGGGAGAAGAACTTCCGCCTGCTGTCACGGAGAAGGGGGAAGCTCAGGGGTTGAGAAAGGTGCTGCAACATGTTACATGGAATACCCCAAATACTGGTACATGCTATAAAAGTGAGCTTAGCCTTTAAGGAGCACTTGTATGGAAAGCCTTATTAAAAGATCATATCTAGGCTGTTATTTTAAAAAATGGCCAAGTTCCTGTTTTGTGAGGTGCAGTAAATAAAGCTGTTTGGTTAAGGCAGAGCCATGTTAAGCCTGTGGATCCTCCTGTCAGGTATCAGTGATCCTGTACAAATTCTGCTCCAGGATAAATTTGTTTGCAATGAATAGATGGCATTCAGATTAACTGTTTTGTATATCTCAATTTCTTTCTTAAAGTGATACTAAAGTCTCGTTTTTTTTGTTTTTTTTAGTTTAAAAAAAAAAAAACAGACCTGTCATACACACCTGCTCTATGCAGCGGTTTTGCACAGAGCAGCCCAGATCCTTTTTTTGGGTCCCTCTTCAGCGCTCCTGGCCCCGCCCTCCCGCTGAGTGCTCCCACAACAAGCAGCTTGCTATGGGGGCACCGGAGCCACTGCTTTGTGTGTCCATTCATTCACTGAGCCGTGGCTCGGCCCCTCCCTCTTTCTCTCCTCATTGGCTCACTGGCTTTGACCGCAGTGGGAGCCAATGGCAGCCACGGCTGTCTCAGCCAATGAGGAGGGAGAGTCCCAGACATCGCTGGATCGGGATGGAGTTCAGGTAAGTATTAGGGGGGCTGAGGCGGGCTGCTGCACACAAAGTTTTTTCATCTTAATGTATAGAATGTATTAAGATAAAAAGATCTTCTGCCTTTAGAACCACTTTAAATTTATTCAAAAAGATATTTCTTCATACTGTCAGACTTTAACAAGTAAAACTGAAAGCGATTGTTTTCCAGCAGTACACTACAATACATGACAAAGGTTTTCTATTGACACAAACACTGTGAAAGTTTGTTGTTACTGGTGTAGGTAATTGATCAGTAAATCTATTTGATAGCAGAGGGGATCCTGTACTTGAGTGCAGTATGCCATAGCAACCAAGCAGAACTCACTGCTTGGTTGCTATAGCATACTGAACATCCTGAACAAAATCTGAACATCCTGAATCTCCATCCATAGTTATGCTCTGGTCAGAATGTCTGTATTTTTTTTGCCCACAGTATTTCTTTAACATGAACTTGTGCTTTGCCCATATAGGCCAAAGCAAAAGGTTCATTTAAATCCTCCTCCAATCAGCAGTATATACCGACAAAGTCCAGCCATACATGATTTGAACTGTTAATGGGCAGGGTGAATGTGCCAAATTGATAGATCAACTTGGGTACAACCAGCATGCCGGATTTACTTGCGGGAGAATACAATTGCTGATTCCCCTGTCAACACTGTCCGTGGTTGCAGGAAAGAAAGTCACACCGTGTATGGCCAGCCTTACCCTTCACTCTGCCGCCACTCTACTTAGCAGTCTGCTCAAAGTGTAAACTCTAATAATGAACTTCTCATTTACTCCCTTTTGGTCTGTTTAAAATACCTTTGGAAGTATTTTGTTATATCTGTTTGAGAAGTACAAACAAAACCCTGTTGATCATATAAGAAATTCAAAGCTGCCCTGTGTCTTCTCCATATGTCCTGTGTTATTATAAGTTTTTATTTTAGACCACAGTTAATTAGCCTTTATGTTGCAGAGATACTGGTATGAAATTAGGAGTGGTTGAGTACATTAAATACTGGCCAGGGCTAACACCACTCAGTCTTAAAAAATACTGCGTTGTCATCCCACAACATGACTTAGGAACTGAGTGCATTTCTGGAAGATCAAAAGGTATTTGCTTTCATGGGCAGATCTCAGGTTTGCTTTAAGCCCATACTAGCGTAGTCCAGTAAGTTCCATAGCATATACCAGGGGTCTCCAAACTGCGGCCTGGGGGCCGGATGCGGTCTTTTGCTTGCCCTTATTCAGCCCTTGGGACACTTTTTTCTTTTCACTAATACAAGACACTATTCCTCCCACTGACAACAGCAATGGGGCAATATTCCTGCTATTGATATCCAACAATGGGTCACTATTTCTTCAATTGACCCCAATGATGGGGCACTATTCCTCAAACTGACACCAACGATGGGGCATGATTATTTCCACCGACACTAGTGATGGGGCACTAATTATCTGACTGATACCAACAATGGGGCAGTATTCCCCCCCATTATCGCCAATTATGGGGTACTATTCTTCCCACTGACACAACCGATGAGGCACCATTTCTCCCACTGACACCACACCAGCGACAGGGCACTATTCCTCCCCCTAATACCAAAGATGCATTGTTTACTCCCACTGATGCCAGGATCATTTCTACTCCCAATGGCCACAGTCCAGTCCCACTAAATTCTGGAGGATAGTAAACTGGCCCTTTGTTTAGAAAGTTTGGAGACCCCTTGCATATACAATCCTTTTAGTGTGTTTGGGGTATACCCAGCAGCCTTCTCATAGTTGAATGAACTTGAAGCAAGCACATTGAGTCCAGGGGGACATGCATGTTAGATACGCAGATCACATTTACTGAGTACTCTTATTCTGTTGGGTCAGCTGTTTTTTACCCCAATGCACTCTGGGGTCACTGAACATCAAAAATTTGCCATGGACATTAAGTTTGGTAATCCTGCAAAGAAACCTTATTTTATCTAGCTCTACTTATACAATTGGTGTATTTACTTTAGTTAATGAATATAGTTAAGTATGGGGGTATAGACTGACCAGTAAACCACAGAATTTATCAGAAAACTCAGCTCATGCAGAATTTTTTTTACATAGGTCTGGTAAAGAAATGCTTGGGCCGTGACGTTTTTCCATATAAATGTTATTGTAATATAAAACGCATCACTTCATATTTATTTTATGGTATTAATAGTCAAATTATTTTTTTGCTGTAATGTCGCTTTTAAGATCTTATTTGTTGCCCTTTTGTTTGATATCTGAGGCAATTTATTTTAATCTTGTTAACTTTGGTTTTGTATAACTTTTTTTCTAGACAAAATCATGGAAGACATTCTTTACAATGGTGCACTGGTCACTCAGACGGCAGAATTCCTGGGTTCAACTGGCTGGCCATGAAGGTAAAATTAAACAAGATGGAGCCCCAATGCATGTGGCAGTGTTAAAATGCATCCAAAGCCAGAACTATTATTATTTATGGTGTGTGGAAGGATTGCAAGATAAATCTGTCAGCTTTTTATTGCTGTCTGTTTTTCTGTTATTTATCCCAGTTGCCGTTTTCACTGGGGCAGAAAGTGCTGGGAAACAGTTGTCCACAGAACAGGTAAATTTTCAATGGGGCACCTGTTTTGGTGACCTTGGCTGTAGTGAGACTTCCTCTCTAGGATAGGAAGGTAAAGGAAATCTCCCCAATAGGACACAAAAAAATCCTGCTCTATCCAAAAATTAAAAAATAAATAAATTGGCTTTAAATATACTTTAAAAGCAAAACTACCATAAAGATTGAAGCCTTACCAGAATTTGTGGCTACACAATTAGGTGCAGCTAACACGCTTTGATAATGCCACTCATGTGGCGTATGATGAATCTTCTATTTTCATCCTTATCTCTGGAACTCCAGATAGGCCAGAAAAAGAAAAAAACAAATGTGGTGTAATATTGTCACCACTCTACTAAATTACACCCAGGTGAGTAACACTCCATGCATAAATTATAAGTGAAACTGCCGATCAACAGCTAGTAAAGGCAGCTTTTCTCATTATTACACCCAGGCCACTGAGTGACACTGACCATAGGGCACACCGGGCACGTGCCCAGTGGGCCGGGGGCCGCATGTCACGTCTTAGCTGGTAGGGCTGGCCGTGCTCATCCGCTGATGGCCTATCTGCAGCCAGCTCTGCGGCGGACTCTGCGGAGTCGGCCGCATGTCTTTCTGCCAGTGTCCTGGTCCCCACTTTCAAGGCAGCTGGGCTGCTCCTTGTGCCGGTGTTCCAGTCCAGAACACCGGCGCCGCTCACCACGGCTGGCTCGGCGGCCGTCCGGCCAGCCTCCTATTCGGCTCTGGACACAGGAAATGAAGGTCAGGTCATGTGATCGTGAAGGGGGAGGAGCTGGAGGAGACTCCCACTGCCTCGTGTCGTAAAAGAGCCTGGACTGCTAGAAAGGTAAGTGACACTATGCCAGCCTCCGAATGTTTTTTTCTTTTTTCTATACTGCCTGCCAATGTTTTTTTTAGTTTTTTTTTTTTTTTTTGTATACCGCCTGCCAATGTTTTTTTTTTTTCTATACTGCTTGACAATGTTTTTTTTTATATATACTGCCTGACAATTTTTTTTTTTTTTTTTTTTTTCATATACTGCCTGACAATATTTTAAACTTATGATGAAAGCATGCTTTGGTCAGTCTCTCTTAGAGACCCCTTTCACACTGGAGCGGTGCGGGCCTTAGTGGTAAAGCGTCGCTAGTTTTAGCGGCGCTTTACTGCTGTTACCAGAAGGGGTTAAAAGCGCCCGCTTAGCGCTGCTTTCAAAGCGGTACCCATTCAAGTGCACAGTCCCAGTGCGAAAGCACAGAAGAGGCAGTTTACAGGTGCTATTTTTAGCGCAAAAAACGCCTGTAAAGCTCCTCACTGTAAAAGGGGTCTTACACAATGTGAGTGATGCTGAACAAAGGTGGAAGGATCCCTTTCACACCTAGACTGCCCCGCAGTAGCCGTAAAGCGCACTCATTTTAGTGGCATTTTACCGGCGCTGCAGCGCCACTTTGCGGGCGGTAGCGGGGCGCTTTTAACCTCAAAGAAGGGGTTAAAAGTGCCTGAAAAGCGGCGCTGCCGAATCGTTTTGCAGGTGCTTCGGCAGAGCTGCCCATTCATTTCAATGGGCAGGGCATTTTGGGAGCGGTGTATACACCATTTCCAAACCACCCCAAAGATGCTTCTAGCAGGACTTTTTTTCCGTCCCACAAGCGCACCTCCAAAGTGTGGAAGCACTCTGGCTTTCACACTGGGGAGATTTGAGAGGCGCTTTTTTTATCCACTATTTTTATCGCTAAAACACCTCAAAAGCGCCTCAGTGTGAAAGGGTTCAAAGTGATGGTATCAGTCAGGCATTGCGTGAGAGAGGGACAGTTCTTGTGCCCAAAAGGTGTCCTGCATGAGCCCACGTTCACACTGGGCCGATTTGGCATGTGATTTGACATGTCAAATTGTATGCCAAATTGGCGGCTATTGCCGGCAATAGTATCGTCCGCATCAGTGCGACACCGCACCGATTCTCAAAAGTAGTTTGCCGAACCCGCACAGATGTCTGTCAAATCGCCCCCGAAGTCGGACTGCATTGCCGGTTTGAAATCGTGCGAGTTAAGCTGAACTCGCATGATTTCAAACCGGCAATGCAGTCTGACTTCGGGACACCTTTTGTGTGTGTGTGTGTGTGTGTGTATATATAATATATACTGTATATATACACACACACACACATATACCCCCCTCCCACCGCCGCCTTCACCAGGCTCTCCTGTGTGACTTCAGAAACAAGAAGCGAGGATTTAGTCACTTCCTGTTCTGGCTCTTTGGTTACCTGGCCGTTACTGATCTTACTGATTGGCTCCATTGGAGGTCAGAGGACAGATTTGGTGTCTAATAGACCCCAGTTCTCTCCATAAGACGAACTCTCAACTGCCCATGCTATTACAAGGTATGTTGTTCGTGCCTTGTAATAGCAATAAAGTTGATCAAAAAAAAAATTTAAAAAGGTGCAGCCTTGAAAAAAATTAAATAGAAAAAATGAAAAAAAAAAAAAAGTTAGGTTCCCCCATGCTCACGTTTAAACACACAGGTATGTCCCGCGTGCATATTTAAACGCCGATCGCACCACACATGTGAGGTATCGCCGCAAACATAGTGAGAGAAATAATTCCAGCACCAGACCTCCTGTGTAACTCTAAACTGGTAACTTGTAAAGACTTTAAAAGCATTGCCTATGGAGATTTTTAGGTACCGCAATTTGGCCCTGTTCCATGGGCGGACACAATTTGAAAGTGTGACATGTTTGGTATCTATTTACTCAGTGTAACATTATCTTTTATAATTTATCAAACATTTGGGTATTATATTGTGCCTTTGTGCATTAAAAACCATTAAAGTGTATTTTTTCCCAAAAATTTGAAAAACTGCTGCACAAATATCGTCTGTCATAAATGTCTGCAACACCCACTATTTTATTGTCTAGGGTCTCTGAAAAAAAAGATATAATGTTTGGGGGTTCCAAGTTGTTTTCTAGCAAAAAAATGTTTTGATTTTTTTTTTTTTTACACGTAAGGGAGGAATGCCAGAATTGGCCTGGACTGGAAATTGACAAATTGGCATTAGGAGAGTGTTTACCTGACCAAGCTGTTGCTGGCCTTTAAGGTCCATTCATAAGCTGGGAGAATTGAGGTGACCATGCTGTGTTGCTTAACGCCAGCAGAGAAAGGTCAGGCTGACTGTGCTATATGGTAGGGCTGTGTAAATCACAGGAGTGCATGGATACAAATTCAAATCCTTTGCAACAGAAATCAGGTCCTTTTTATAAAGTAGATAGATAGATAGATAGATAGATCTATTCCATATCCGTCAACAACCGCAGCCCCCCCCCCCCCCCGCAAACGCTTCCCCCCCACCTGGGCTGCTCAGTCTAAAATGCCCGGGGCTATTTTTTGTCCCAGTCCGGGCCTGATTACACCTGAGTGCATCAGTTGCTTATAATGAACCAGACCCTCCCATTCAGCAAACAGTTAATTCTTTAGAGCAACAACAGACAGGCCAAGAAGAAAAACAATATACCCCTAACAACAATTAACATCACATTCTATGTTATGCCCATGAGGTGCATGAGATTTTAATTCATATAATCAGAATGTTTTCATTCTGGATATTTCAATAACTTTGTTGCATCCCCTCCAATGGGGCTATAACTTAGCGATGCCTACAAATTATAGATCACTAGGATTTCTGTTGTGTTTTTTATGAAAATGCATGTATAAAACGGATGTACACTCTAGTAGGTACACTACATGTGTAGTTTCACAAGAAATTAATGTTTCTATATTATATTGTTTCTCTGTCACAGAAGATGCAAAAGTATCTATTTTCTTGTGATGTCGCCTCCCTGCTGTACATGTAATGCAACGATTACAGGGATAGAAACCTTTCATATTATGGAAAAAACTAATTTTGTTTAGGAGTGTCAACAATATTTGAAGCAAAACGATCCCTGAGGTTGCTCCCTATTCTAAAAATCACCTCAGGTTTTTCAGGTAAAGATTTACAGTATCTCACAAAAGTGAGTACACCCCTCACATTTTTGTAAATATTTTATTCTATCTTTTCATGTGACAACACTGAAGAAATTACACTTTGCTACAATGTAAAGTAGTGAGTGTACATCTTGTATAACAGTGTAACTTTGCTGTCCCCTCAAAATAACTCAACACACAGCCATTAATGTCTAAACTGCTGGCAACAAAAGTGAGTACACCCCTAAGTAAATGTCCAAGTTGGGCCCAATTAGCCATTTTCGCTCCCCGGTGTCTTTTGCCTCGTTAGTGGTACAAGGTCTCAGGTGTGAATGGGGAGCAGGTGTGTTAAATTTAGTGTTATTGCTCTCACTCTCTCATACTGGTCACTGGAAGTTCAACATGGCACCTCATGGCAAAGAACTCTCTGAGGATCTGAAAAAAAGAATTGTTGCTCTACATAAAGATGGCCTAAGACCCTGAGACTGAGCTGCAGCATGGTGGCCAAGACCATACAGTGGTTTAACAGGACAGGTTCCACTCAGAACAGGCCTCGCCATGGTCGGCCAAAGAGGTTGAGTGCACGTGCTCAGCGTCATAAACAGAGGTTTTCTTTGGGGAAAAAGACGTATGAGTGTTGAAGGGGTGGTGGGGTCGCCTGTCAGTGCTCAGACTATACGCCGCACACTGCATCACATTGGTCTGCATGGCTGTCGTCCCAGAAGGAAGCCTCTTCTAAAGATGATGCACAAGAAGGCCTGCAAACAGTTTGCTGAAGACAAGCAGACTAAGGACATGGATTACTGGAACCATGTTCTGTGGTCTGATGAGACCAAGATAAACTTATTTGGTTCAGATGGTGTCAAGCATGTGTGGCAGCAACCAGGTGAGGAGTACAAAGACAAAAGTGTCTTGCCTACATGGTGGTGGGAGTGTCATGGTCTGGGGCTGCTGCCGGCACGGGAGAGCTACAGTTCATTGAGGGAACCATGAATGCCAACATGTACTGTGACATAGTGAAGGAGAGCATGATCCCCTCCCTTCGGAGACTGGGCCGCAGGGCAGTATTCCAACAAAACAACCCCAAACACACCTCCAAGACGACCACTGCCTTGCCGAAGAAGCTGATGGTAAAGGTGATGAACTGGCCAAGCAAGTCTCCAGACCTAAACCCTATTGAGCATCTGTGGGGCATCCTCAAACAGAAGGTCTTTAACATCCACCAGCTCCGTGATGTTGTCATGGAGGAGTGGAAGAGGACTCCATGTCAGGGCTGGCTCAGCCCTTCCCTCTCTGAGCTGGCCACTCAGCTGTTGGCTAATTGCCAGCTCCCATCTCTCTCCACAGTTACGCAGCTGTTGATGATACTGCTAGACGTCCAGGAGCTCTTCCTTTGCCTTGGTCACATCACAAGACACTATCACCTACCTTCCTGTTTAAAGACTGTCTTTGCTGACATCCGTTCTGGATCCAGATCCTGCTTGCTGTTCCACTACATTGATCCCTGACTTCTGGCTTGGCTGACTATCCGTTCCGGTTACTGAAATTTGGCTATGTTTTGACTATGTTTGTTCTTTTTACTTTTATAATTAAACAAGTGTGATTTAACTGTACTTTTGTCTCAGCCTGATTTCATGGTTTCTGACACTCCAGTGGCAACCTGTGAAGCTCTGGTGAACTCTGTGCCCAAGAGGGTTAAGGCAGTGCTGGAAAATAATGGTGGCCACACAAAATATTGACACTTTGGGTCCAATTTGGACATTTTCACTTAGGGGTGTACTCACTTTTCTAGCCAGTGGTTTAGATATTAATGGCTGTGTTGAGTTATTTTGAGGGGACAGCAAATTTACACTGTTATACAAGCTGTACACTCACTACTTTACATTGTAGCAAAGTGTCATTTCTTCAGTGATGTCACATGAAAAGATAGAATAAAATATTTACAAATATGTGAGGGGTGTACTCACTTTTGTGAGATACTGTACCTAGAATGGGATCTGCTTTCAACACATCCCACCTGTTATTAACGATCTTTTGAATCTGCTTGTATTGAATAGAAAAGCAGGTAATGAAAGGACAAACTAAGTGTTTAGTATTAGTATTACTAATGTGCCAATAATACTTCTCTATTCATCTGTCTCACTTGTTCAGTAGAGTTGTTGATAACTATTTCCGAATAACCTTTTTGCATGAATCTTTCTTTCAAAATGGAGGATTGTTCAGTGTAATCAGATTCTTGATAACAATCCTCATAAATTGGCTCTTAGGAATATTTCAAAGCCATGTGGGATGATGGTAGCTAACGGAATATAACTGTTCCTTTCAGTGACCTTAACCGCTTGCCGACCGGCTCACGCAGATATACGTCTGCAGAAGGGCACGTACAGGCAGATTACTGTACCTATACATTGCCCTTTAAGAAGCGGTTTGCGGGTGACCCGCGATCATCTCACTGAGAGGAAGAACTAGGAAATGCTTATGTAAACAAATTTCACCGTTCTGCCTAGTGACAGGACACTGATCACAGTTCCCTGTAATCGGGAGCTGTGATCAGTGTCGTGTCACACATAGCCACGCCCCCCACAGTTAGAATCACCCCCTAGGACACGCTTAACCCCTTCACTGCCCCCTAGTGGTTAACCCCTTCACTGCCAGTCATATTTACACAGTAATCAATGCATTTTTAATTGCACTGATCGCTGTATAAATGTGAATGGTCCCAAAATCGCGCCAAAAGTGTCCGATGTGTCCGCCATAATGTCGCAGTCACGATAAAAATTGCTGATTGCCGCCATTACTAGTAAAATAAAAATTATTAACAAAAATGCCATAAAACTATTCCCTCTTTTGTAGATGCTATAACTTTTGCGCAAACCAATCAATAAACGCTTATTGCGTTTTATTTTACCAAACATATGTAGAAGAATACGTAATGGCCTAAACTAAACTTACTAAAGTTATTAAACTTATATATTTTTTGGGGATATTTATTATAGCAAAAAGTAAAAAATAGTGCTTTTTTTCAAAATTGTCGCTTTTTTTTGTTTATAGGACACAAAAAATAAAAAACGCAGAGGTGATCAAATACCACTAAAAGAAAGCTCTATTTGTCATCTATATAACGTCATCCTATGCCTTAAGGTGAAAAAACTTCTGACACTGACCGGCCCCCCAGCCCCCGTTTTACTCACCTGAGCCCTTCGTTTCCTCGGTGGAGACGCGCTGTACCTCTCTGCCTAGGGTTCTCGGCTCTTGATTGGATAGATTGATAGCAGCGGAGCCATTGGCTCCCTCTGCAGTCAATCAAAAACAAAGAATGGACCTGGGGGTCGGGGCCGAGTCCGATATTCTTTGTCTATAGAAGCAAATGCTGGACTCAGGAGCGTGCCCGCAAGGTAACCCCTCAGGAGAATGCTTCTCCCAGGGGGTTTACCGATGCAAGGAGGAGCCGCGAGAGCCACCGGGGAACCCCAGAAGACGATGATTGGGGCCACACTGTGCAAAACTAACTGCACAGTGGAGGTAAGTATGACATGTTTTTTATTTAAAAAAACAAACAAAAAAAAACGAGGGTTTACAACCCCTTTAAAGAGAGATGCATTCCTAAGTGTAGTATGTCTGTATTCAGACACATAATTAGTATTCCTTGTTACAGGATGTTGTAAAAAATGTCTCTTCAGACATAATTGCCTAGTGAACTTCTGAATGTCTACAAAGATTTGAAATTTATTAAGTTTGGTCTTAGGAGCATCCTTCAAGCCTTTATTAAAAACCAATAATTCTTCTTTATTTAATTCCTTGGAACTCAGGTTAAAGACACAATTTGATTGTCCTAAATTTTCCTTTTCTTTGCCTTTGACTCTTTTTCCTCCTCTTGTTCCTCTGTTACACTTTTCTTTTTTTGCCTCCTCTCTATCCTAAAAAATCGATCCCCTCCGCTTTGTTCTTGTGATTGGTAAGAGGTTGAAGGTTGGGGTTTGGAATATTCCATGTATTCCCTATTGTCTGGTCTATAATACCCTCTTTGATCTGCCCACCCTACTCTTTTAAAGGAATCTCTCCTCTGTGGTGGTGGTTGTCATCTATATGGGGGAGGAGGATGAGGATGTTGATAATTCCGCCCTCCATTGTGGCTACGTGGTGGATGCTGATCCATATATTTCTCGCCTATATCATATTCTTTGTCGCCCCTGAGAGAATCATATCTGTTACTGACTGAGATGTCAAAAGAATCTCTCCTATCCCCACGATTATCATATGATTGAGGGTATCCTCTGTTACGATAATTATTTTGTTATGCCTTTGTTAACCTATAAGGGCTCCATTTGGTTTTTACATGTATTTTTATACTGCTGTAATTACACATCAGGGAGTTATTTAATTTAACTTAATTCCTGGTTATATGTTTAAATAGCGTGGGATTGGAATTGATATTCTGGTCTCCAAGAAAATGGTGTTAGCCCTTACCAAGCATTGTTTGTCTTTGTATTTACATCCCTTCCTGGTTCTATAACAAAATGGTGCCGGACAGGAAATTACATGGTCCGGTCTTCTAGAAAATGGCGCCGGACAGGAAGTTGGATGTTTTACATTTCCTGTTTGGACTACATAAGTATGTCCGCTGTTGCACATGTTAGAGGCCGCTGAGGATGCATTTTCATGCGAATCGCGAAGGGTAGGATTTCAGAGCCAGAGCGCCGCGCCGCCACAGCGGAGGTCCGTGTGGCGGTGTTATATGTGAGTGTAGCGGCATGATATATTGTTTTTATGCAATTTTACCTGTTCATTGTATTTCCTTTTTAATAAGTACTACACTATGAGGCATATGTTTTGTTTATGGACTTTGATATTTTGGAACATATGAATGGAGCTCTACCCTGTGAAGTGAGGTAATATGGGAGGAAATCCTTGCACTGAAACCTGTGGACATGCCCATTTTCACCTTTGATGCTTCTTATGATCTTTTGTTCGGTGAGTGTGCACTGCATTGGGGTGAAAGCTGGTGGAGGCTGGTGATCGGCATTTGCACTTATAATTTATACATGGAGTGTTACCCACCTGGGTGTAATTTATCTGAGTGGTAACAATATTACACTATATTCGTTTTTTTTCTTTTTCTGGCCTATCTGGAGTTCCAGAGATGAGGATAAAAGGAGAGGATTCATCATACTCCACATAAGTGGCATTATCAAAGCGTGTTTGCTGCACCAAATTACGTAGCCACAAATTCTGGTAAACCTTCAATCCTTATGGTGGTCGGACACCTTCTTTTGCACTTACTGAGTGGGAACATTGGACTTTTTTTTAACACAGAAGGACTTTTTTTATACGATATATATTTTTTATGTTTATGTAACTCAGGTTTATAATCCTCACACGGCTGTATATTTTATGTTTAATGTAAAATCAGTCAAACTCTCACTTAGTATAGAATAATCCTTCAAATTATGTGAAAAGGGGTAATTGGTCTAATACCAAACTTTAACTAGTCTTAAAAAATCACCCTGATTTAAATTTACTATAGTATTAAGATCAGTGACTTTCAAACATCTAAGAAATGTAGGGGCTGCATTACTTAAATTTACTACAGTATTCGGATCAGTGACTTTCAAACATCTAAGAAATTTAAGTGCCATGTGACTTAAATTTGCCACTATATTTGGATCAATGACTTTCAAACATCTAAGAAAAACCAATCCAAGTCCAAGCAGCTGACTATCAATTTTTGCAATTGTCCTTCAAGGTAACTTCAAAGCCAGTGAACGGGGCCACATTCTGAAGAAGTTCAGTCCTATAGAAAATGCATGCCTGGAGGCACTTATGGAAGATATACTCCGGCCATATGTTCCTTCCTACCATGGACTGGTGGAAAGAGAAGGCCAAACTTACATCAAAATGGAAGACCTTCTTATGGGCTTAGAAGCACCCAGTATCATGGACTGCAAGATGGGCTTTCGGTAAGAGCTTTCAGCTTAAAGTGAATTAGTGCTCTATTTTAGCGTTTTGAAGTGAAGAACAGAAAGCACAAGATAGCTGATACACTAGTACAGCTTTTAATACAAAAAACAAATAGTGAAACAACCCAAAATCCATATAATATAATACACATTTTCCAAGCAATGTGAATCAAAGTGAAATAATAAATGCACTGTAATCCTCTTTGTAATAAAATCTCCACCACCAGCAAACACTGAGGCTTACCAGACTGAATGGGACGCTCATATTAAAAGTCTGAATACGCTCATGGAAGGATAAATGGGCTGCTATGCATACTTTACAGATGGCACCAACATCAGCTCTCCATCACACAGTAGTGATGTACATAAAAGAGCTCCAAATAGTGTAAAAACTGGTTAAAAACACTCACATAGGTGTAACTTGTAAAATGGAGTCCAAAATTAACAATCCCCAGAAATTATGTCATCAGGGGCATCTGATGAAGCGCATTGGTAAAAAGCCAGAAGCCCTGATGTCAATGCGCATGCAAATTCTGTGGGGATGGAGAGCTGATGTTGGTGCCATCTGTGAGATATGAATAGCGGCCCATTTATCCTTCCTTGAGCACATTTTGACTGCTCATATGAGAGTCACATTCCATCTGGTAAGCCTCAGTGTTTGCTGGTGGTGAACATGTTGTGATTTTATTACAAAGAGGATTACAGTGCACTCATTATTTCACTTTGATTCACCTTGCTTGGAAATTGTGGATTATATTATATAGATTTTGGGTTGCTTCACTATTTGTTTTTGTACTAAGCGCAGCACTAGTATATTATGTGATGTTATTTTTGTCTATAGCTCAGTGGTTATATTTATATCTATATGTAGACAGCACAACATGCCTGCTGTAACCTTTCACCAGAACTGTCTCTTCTGTGTTCTTTTTCTAATTTGGTTCCACTTTAAATCCCTATTCTTATGACATTGTGGCTAAGCCTTGCTAGCTGCCATTCCAGTGTTTAATGAGACTCAGTGGCCAGGAAAGGAACTCTCACCACTGAAAAGGTAGATCACAGTTAGTGGAGTTTAGCAAGTTCAAGCTCCATAACAAGGTGAAACTAAATCAGAAAGGGGCACTACAGAGTATTTACAAGCTATTAAAAAGGGGCATCTTGTTTAAAGTTGTGTGTACCTTAAAGTTAAGTGTACTTTAAGTTGTTGTTAAACCCTCTATGTGAAACAACATATGTAGCATCTTACCTCAGCTTGCTGTGTGCTTTTTGTCCGTAGCCTGTCATTTCTTCACAACCAGCCTTTCCAGATATTCTCTCCCACATTACTATGTAAAGGGTGGCTCCACTTCCTTGTAGCATCCCCTGCAGCTACACTTACAAGCACGATCCAGCCAGGACTATATTACTATATGCTGGCAGCTCCAGAGCCCTGGATTCAAGGCCATGTCCTCTGCTACTCCTCCAAAGGCTTTGTCAAGGCAGCACTGTGGATAGAATTAGATATGTGAAGTGTATAATGCTCGCTCCCTGGCCAGAAGTCCGGGGAACCAGAGCAGGACACAAAGGGATGCACTTAAAACGCAACCTAAAAATGTTAAGTCATTACCTCCCAAATGCCATATGAAAAAAAAACTGAGTGGTAGATCTAATATTTCTGAAGTGCCATTTATTAATGGCACCTCGGAAATCACCCTCCGGTGGCCAGTGAACTGAGCTTTATATTGGTTATTAAAGTGGAACTCCAGGAATTACAGCCCTCTTAAAAACACGCTGGTTTAAAGTCCAGTTAATGCCACTTAATCGTCACCATTTATATTTTTACTGAGTGCCAGGCAGTGACATGTATCTGACAGGAGAGATGTACTCTACTTGCCTCTCCTCTCTGCTTGTCCATTCACAGAATAATTTGTGAATAATTGGGCAGCAAGGTAGAAGCTGGCAATTATAGGCTAGTGAGTTTAACCTCAGTTATAGTCAAGTTAATAGAATCACTCCTGAAAAGAAGGATCATTGATCACTTAAAAACACACATCTTGCTGGACCCAAAGCAACATGGATTGACTGAGGGCAGATCATGTCAAACCAATCCAATTACATTTTTTGACCATATTACCAATGTTTTGGACCAGGGTGGTGCAGTGGACATGGCATATCTTGATTTCAGCAAGGCATTTGATACAGTTTCACATAATGATCTAATACAAAAGTTATACAAGCTAGGACTTAAAGTGGTCGTAAAGCCTAAGCATTGTTTACCTTAATGCATTCCTTGCATTAAGGTAAAAAATGTTTAGGTGTCAGCATCCCCACTCAACCTCCCCACCCCCCACTTACCTGAGCCTTCATTCGATCCAGCACTGTGCACTTCTGCAGCTCTTCTCTCCTCTCACTTCTGGGTCTCGCTGGCTTTGCTAGGGCATGGAGAGCCATTGGATGCCAGTGCTATTAACCAAAGCTAGTGCCAATGGGCACAGGAACGGACGCAGCTTCCCTTGGGGGCACTGGACAGAGGAGGGGCCAGGAGCACCGAAAAGAGGAGGTTCACACCCGCTCTGTGCAATTCCATGTTTGTTATTATTTTATTTTTTTTATATTACCTTTTACAATCACTTTAACCCTTGCGTGGTTCAGTGGATATGCAGTTGGCTAAGGGATAGATACCAGAGTGTGGTTGTAAATGGGGTTTATTCAGAACAGAGCAGT
Source organism: Lithobates clamitans (assembly GCA_037952925.1). Classification (NCBI taxonomy): domain Eukaryota; kingdom Metazoa; phylum Chordata; class Amphibia; order Anura; family Ranidae; genus Lithobates; species Lithobates clamitans. The sequence continues at coordinate 4,863,168 of JBBGZY010000427.1, forward strand.
CACTAGTGGTGTACCACATGGCTCTGTACTGGGGTCCTGTTCAATTTAATCTATATGCAAGTGATATAACTAAAGGTTTGTTGGGTAAGGTATGTATTTTTGCTGATGACACAAAGGTGTGTAATAGGGTTGATATCCCTGGAGGTGTCTGTAACATGGAGCATGATTTGGTCAAAGCATTGGAAACTGCAGTTCAATGTTTCTAAATGTAAAATAGTGCACTAGGGAAAAAGAATCCCCTGAGAGTACAACATTGGGGGTAAAGTGTTAGCCAGCACTATAGAAGAAAAAGACTTGGGGGTACTTATTTCAGATTATTGCAAAATGAGCAAACAGTGTGACTAGGCAGTGGGAAAAGTGAATAGAATTCATGAATGCAACCCTATAGGGATCACCAGCAGGAGGAAGGAAGTTCTGATTCTCCTATATCAGTGATGGTGAACCTTGGCACCCCAGATATTTTGGAACTACATTTCCCATGATGCTCTACTACACTGCAGAGTGTTAGGCAATACAGACTGGTCTTGGAGGTGTGTAGTCTAAATACTACTTTGTCCATTATTTTCTTGATACCAAATCTTATCTAGCGCATATCACTCAGGTCTCCATTCACACAGGTGCATTATATACTAAGCCAGGTAAACCAGGGGTGTGAACATTTAAAAAAAAAAACAACTTGGCCAAAGGGTCTGAATCAGGGTCCCAATCTACTTGTCCTGATAAAAAAATGATCTTAAACAAAACCGTATTTAAATAAGGCGAAGGGTTGATGTTTTTCTTATTAGGCAGAGGTGCTTTTAGGAATGTCTGGGGCTTTTGAAAATGAAAGGGGCTTTATGGCGCCTTCACCTTTTTGAATGTTTTTAACATTGCGCTGTTTATCTCCAACTCACCTCCCTGCCTGTCTCAAGCACCACATCCGAGGACTAGCAGGGAGGGGAGAGATCTTGCAGTGTAATGAGCACCGATTTGGGTTTTTGGCAGGAAAGTGGAGTGTTGGCCTCTCTCTTAACGCTCAGCAGAAGCACATCTGCTGAGCAAGTAAATGAGGCGCCGGCCCCAATGAGGGAAAAAAACAAAACCAAAAAAAAAGTTATTCAGGTTACCCTCGCAAACGGAAGCACTTGAGTTCTCAGTACAAGCACATGCTGGGCAGCCAAATCAAGCTCCGGTGTGCGCTTCATTAAGGGGCAAAAAATAAAAATAAACCTTGCTACTTGCCCACAGCAGGGCTTAATGTAAAAAAAAAAAAACCTCACCTGCCCAGCGCCTGGAACAGCATGTCCTGGGCGTTAGGCAATATGATTTTTGTTTATGTGATATTTGTGTAAACCACTGTCAGTGCACCAAATGTTTGAATGGAAAACAAATTTTTTTTTTAATGCACCAAATAATTCAGTTTGAAAAGAAAAGTCTTATGCCCCGTACACACGATCAGATTTTCTGACAACAAATGTTGGATGTTAGCTTGTTGGCTGAAGGTCCAACCGTGTGTATGCGCCATCGAACATTTGTTGTCGGAATTTCCGCCAACAAATGTTGGCTAGCAGGTTCTCAAATTTTCCACCAACAAAAGTTTGTTGTCGGAAATTCCGATCGTGTGTACAAAAGTTCACGCATGCTCGGAATCAAGCAGAAGGAGCCGCACTGGCTATTGAACTTCCTTTTTCTCAGCTTGTTGTATGTCACCATGTTCCCATGTTCGTAATTGTTGGCCAACATTTGTGTGATAGTGTGTATGCAAGACAAGTTGGAGCCAACAACCTTCGAACAAAATTCCACGGTTTTGTTGTCGGAAAGTCTGATCGTGTGTACGGGGCATAACACTTTGCACCAAATATGCTTTATTGGGTTCAATGTGTATTTAGCTTGCGCTATGTGGTATTTTATCACTGTTATAGTGTTATAACAGTGTCAGTGTTGTTTTCTTGGGCCTTATGATAAAATCAATGTAAAAGTCAATTCACAAAGTCATTTTTCTGTGTTTGTAGAGAAAAGCATGAATGAGGAGGAGATAAAATAACACAAGGCTCACAAAGCTAACACACCAGGCTAAGGATTCTTATTTTCAAAAACATGACAGTTAATTTCAACCAAAAGTCCAATTACATTTTTAAAATTACAGTTATGAGTCTGCAAATAAAGATCTTTATCCTTGTGTTATCTCTTTGTGAACTAAGCCTTTATTGAGAGAAACTTCATTTAAATAAACAGGGTTTTCAACAGTTAAATTTACATTTTATGCAGAAAAAAAAGGGAATACATATGATAGGGTTTGTACGCACTTGTGCAGAGAGCTGCCGATTACAGCACTACAAAGCCCAGGTCCCCACAAGGGCACACAGCAAACTGTTGTTCTCTGTGTCTTGTTCACACGACAGGCTTTGAGCGAGCTGCGGTACAGGAATTATGTCTGCGTTCATAGGACACCTGAAACTTGTGACATTTCAATAAAGTATATATAAAAAGTATGAAAATGGATAAGAATAACAGCTATAGATTCGGTATTTTCTTAGAATGGGATGTCAGCAGTGGCAAACTCCTTACCTTTTTAAGGTGGCTTCTTGATCAGCCCAAATAAGGTAAATCTATGGGTGTTCGAATATGTAGATTTAAAACTTTCAGAGAAATGGCTTTCCTCCTCCCACATCTTCCTCTTGGTCTGTAGGGCTACCCATCATAGTGACAGGCCCATAGCAATTTATAGGCAGCAAGGTAGGGCAGGGAAGTTCCCACCACTGCTGGTAAGTGTCATTATTTGTATATGAGCACCCAAGATTGGGGGAATCTAAAATCCATGTGCAGACATTGCTGGGTGCCTATATTGTAGTGCTGTAGCCTGATTAGTATTATTTTGACACCAACTGGTTTATTTTAGAAAGTTGACATTTAGCAAATAGCAATTTCTTCATGGAAAACTCATTTCCCAACTTTTGCTACCATAACAATTAGCAAAGATTGTTAGTTTTTTTTGTACCTGGTATACAAAACATTTCCTGGTATGCCTATATCTTGTAATGTATGCCCTTCTAACTTTTTTTTTATGTATCTATTCTCACTGAAATTTTTGAATTTCCTGCAGTTAGATTATCTTTGTATTTCAGATTTTGGGGGTTTACCATTGTTGATATCTCATAGTAGTTTTTCCTGTGGGGTTTCTACAAGGTGGGACTATCTGGTGAAATGGTCCTCTTATGCCGCGTACACACGATCGGACTTTACGGCATACTTGGTTTGGCGTACCGGATTTCGTCGGATAATTCGATCGTGTGTGGGCTCCAGCGGACTTTGTTTTATCAAAAGTTTGACAGACTTAGATTTGAAACATGTTTCAAATCTATCCGGCGGACTCGAGTCCGGTCGAAAAGTCCACTCGTCTGACGGACTAAAGCCGAGGCTAGGGCAGCTATTGGCTACTTGCTATGAACTTCCTTGTTTTAGTCCAGTGTACGTCATCACGTACGAATCCGTCGGACTTTGGTTGATCGTGTGTAGGCAAGTCCGTTCGGAAAGTCTGTCGTAAAGTCCGCCGGGCAAAGTATGCCGTAAAGTCCGGTCGTGTGTACGCAGCATTAGGGTTAGTGGCAATTACATAATGTATTCACAGCCTTGCAAATCTGAATGCCGATTGTACTAACATGAGCCTGGATAGCCCTGTGTGCAGGCAGTGTTTGGAAGCATGAATATGTATAGTTTGCGGTATTTCCAGTGAATCAAATGTATTTCACAAAATAGTTACTGTGTAACCAACAAAGACAGATGCAATGTGTACATGCCTTTAACTCCATTAGATTAAGATCACATTTGATATAAATTGTCTTTTCTATAGGACATACTTAGAGGATGAGCTTGCTAAAGCCCTACTGAAGCCCACACCACGCAAAGACTTGTACAACAAAATGGTGGCCCTGGACTCCCAGGCCCCTACTTTAGAGGAACACCTGCAAAAAGCAGTTACTAAGCCTCGTTACATGCAGTGGAGAGAGAGTGTCAGCTCTACGGCAATGCTGGGATTTCGTATCGAAGGTGTCACAGTGAGTCACTGCTCAAACATTTTTCAGAACATGCAAGACTCATTTTGGTCAGGCTTATAAAAACCACAAGTTACACAGAGCTCCTAGCATGTAGGTATGACCTGTCACGCGGACTTGCTTCCCTTTCGATGACACTACTTTCTGTTTCAATCAACACTTCAGGTTTTCACATTACTTTCAAAAAGTATTTATTAAATTCCCCAGTGTGTTATTCTTAAAAGAGAAGTATGGGATTTAAAAATACACACACACACACTCATCTGAGCTGCAGCTGTCCCCTGCCGGCTCTAACACTGTTCTCGGTCTTCAATGAACAGACAGCAGTGACTGTCCAGCACTTACTGGAGCACCAGGAGGTGCTCTGTGGAGTGGGTGGGAGCAGCTGGCTCAGGCTTTCAGCAGTGTGCTGAGAGGCTAAGCCAGCTGCTAATCAGGCTTCTGGATAGATCCCAACATTATTGTGAGGATCCCTGCAGAGCTCTGTGACATCAGCCGTCAGCGGGCTTAAGCTTGCTGTCAGTTTTCTTAATTCCTGTGACCCACAGGAGAAGTATGGTCAAAAGAACTTTGACCATACTTCTCCTATCTGACATTGTCAGCCAGTGTGTAAACTAAGTGGTTAGGCCTGGTTCGCACCTATGCATTTATTCTGTTTCTGCAGTGCTTTTTGTTGTGCAATTTTGCACACACGTTTTTTGATGTGTTATGCATTTTTCATGCTTTTTTTTTCCCGCCAATTTGTTGGGCAGATAAACAACACAAAAATTGCTGCAAAAACACGGCAAAAACTCACTACATGCTTTTCTGCAGCTTCTCCATTGAAGTCTATTGAACCAAAAAAAGCACCATTTTGCATTTAAAAAAGTCCCTGACCCGTTCCAAAAAACCCAGTGGCTGGAAAAAAAAAAGCATAGATGTGAACGTGTCCCATTGAAAATCATGTTAAATGAACTATAGTGCCTTTTCTGCAAAAAGCACCAAAAAAACGCATAGGTGGGAACCAGGCCTTAAAGAGTAGTACATCTTATGCCGCGTACACACGATCGGACTTTACGGCATACTTGGTCCGGCGTACCGGATTTCGTCGGACAATTCGATCGTGTGTGGGCTCCAACGGACTGTTTTCTCAAAAGTTTGACGGACTTAGATTTGAAACATGTTTCAAATCTATCCGGCGGACTCGAGTCCGGTCGAAAAGTCCGCTCGTCTGTATGCTACTCCGACGGACTAAAACTGAGGCTAGGGCAGCTATTGGCTACTTGCTATGAACTTCCTTGTTTTAGTCCAGTGTACGTCATCACGTACGAATCGGTCGGACTTTGGTTGATTGTGTGTAGGCAAGTCTGTTCATTCGGAAAGTCCTTAGAAAAGTCCGCCAGGCAAAGTCTGCCGTAAAGTCCGGTCGTGTGTACGTGGCCTAACACCCAGAGCTTCAGTAACAATTCACTCATTCTTCAGTTATTAGTATAGCTGCCACACAATAATTATACACCTATTACAAGTGTAGAATGCTAAAGCTCTCGTGCCAGCTGTAGACGCCACTTACCAATCTTTTTATGAAAACTGTGACCTACCTACCTACCCCCAGGACCTGGAGCTGTGTTCAATTATACAGTTTTCTCCTAGTTATTAGAGTGGATTGGCTAGCAGAGGAGTGCTGATTTTTTTATTCTTGTGTCTCTTAGATTGAAGCTGGTTCCGTCAAGAAAAACTTCAAGAAGATGAAGAGTCGAGAACAAATCATGGAAACATTTGTCATTTTTACAAAAAGCCGACAGGACATTCTGGTACGAGACATCAATGTACACCACCTGCTCTTCTAGTACCATGTTAAGTTATACATAGAGGTGGCCCAAGGGACTGCACCCAGCATGCCTGTCCTCTGCAAATCTAATTCTGGTTACAGCATGTGAATCTCGACATATCACTTCATCTCTTTTCCAAAGGCTACGTCCGGTCCTTGTAATTAGCCAGCCATCATGTCTGTTACCTTTAAGAAAAGAAATGCCCTTCGCGCTTGACCTGTAGAGACTTTATAACTCTGCTAGCTCTACAGTACTGTAAGCTTGGGGAATGTAACCAGACTTGTCTTGTCCTCCAAGAGGTGTGACAGAGTGGGAAACAAAGTCAGCAGCACAATGCAAGCATCTCTTTTACCTGGCATAGAGATCCACATTGGGTGTTGTTTATCAAAGTAATTTAATGAAAACTGTCTGTACTTTTTCACATGAATTAATCAGATTAAAACATGCAGCAACAAACGTCAAATGAAACATTTTGTCTCATATACTGTGTAATGTGCTTCCAATAACCTACAGTCTTGGTTTCCCAAACTAGGATTCTATGTCTGAGATCACTTTTTGTTTTTTCTTAGAAGACTGAGATCTCATTTAACCTTTTTGTAAAAGCCATTTGCAAAAGCCTATTTTTTATTGCTCCATAAAATAACAAATCTCTCTGCCACTAAGACACAGAACCATTTGTTGGCAATGATGATTTGGCAGCTCCATAACATCAATATGATGCCAATATTATGATTTTCAAAAACGAGTTTAATCTGTCAACTGCACAGAGATTTAATTGCCTGTGTAGCACTAACTTTGTAATGTGTTCTATGTTATTACACATATAAGAGAGAAAGACACACTATTTCCTTGCATAGAGCAGTGCCATCTTGTGTTGGAAAAAGTAAAGTGTGAACTTTTTATTTCAGGCGGCCTATGTGAAGCGGCTGGAGAGCATGCAGGCTGCTCTTAAAGAATCTGAATTCTTTCGCACTCATGAGGTTAGTAAAAGACACATGGGTTTATTCAACTTAGATTGTAAGCTCGCAGGAGCAGGGCCCTTCTAACCCTCTTGTATTGAATTTTACTGTTGCTGTAGGGTCTCCCTTATATTGTAAAGTGCTGCGCAAACCATTGGCGCTATATAACTCCTGTATAATAATAATTCAACGATACAATATAAGGAGCAACAATGTTGCGCTGTAAACTATAACAACCAATCGAGGTTCCGTTTTCTGAAAGCAAATCTGTGAAAAATTAACTGAATGGTTGCTAGGGACATCTAGAAGTGTTAATTGTGCAAAAGCAGTACCCTGAATAATGTTTGTACCCATACCAACTTTGTAAAAAATAATGTTCTTTAGCAAGGAATATATATTCCACATTAACAATGATGCTACCAAAATGAGTATGTGCTGTAAATTTCCTCCAGCATTGTTTCTGTTACTTCTTGCTGGAGGCTGCCATTTTGTTGAATGCCAGAGGCCCTGAGCAGCAGTAAATCTTTAGGTAATCGGCACATCGGCCTCTACATTTTCGGCACAGAGCAACTGAGCCTGTGCAGAGCAGGGTGAGAGGGTGTATTACTGGAATGTAAACAGTATAGACACCTTTTTCTTATGTTATACATAGCTATACCTGCAAAAGGGCCTGAAGTGATCTAGCAGGACTTAATTTTCTGACTAAAGTGCCTCTGGTGGGGGATCTTGTGTTTATAGATAGTCCCCCAACCCTGCGCAGCTTCTGTCGGTGAAACATTAGTAGGGTAGGTTATAAAGTTTGCCCCAGGACAAGTGAGTCAAGCAGGATCAGCATGCCCAAGCAGAACATTACTGTTTCTGGACACACAGTCCATACTGCTGCCTGAGATCTTATATGGTATAAAAAAGAGCCCTATGTGATAGTAATCCTAGGTTATACTGGGACATTGTTAGTAATCATCTATGAAGTATCTTCTTACTACATGTGTGTTACCACTAGCTGATAATATGTCTACAGTGGCTTCAATATGTGCTACTTACTGTAGTTGTTGCATATGCTTAGAAACTTATTTTTAAGTTTGATAACTTTTTGCCCATCTTCAAAGCTCAGGTTGACTTGTCCTAGTAATAATTTCTATCCTGACTAGTTCTCAAACCTGTAACGCCCTTCTCAATTTCAGTCATCATATGAATTTCATAGGTTCTGTCCTTGTCCCCAACACTAATGGCCCATAGACATGGTTTGAGCTTTCGATAAGAAAATGGTCTGAGCATAAATAGGATGTAAACCTGCACACTGATCTATAAAAAGTACAGAAGAAAAAATCCCTGTGTTAGAATTGGTTGTTTGAACCTCATACCTGACCCAGTCCTAGACCATGCAAACTGATCAAACGTCCGAAATGCCAAAATAGTTAGGACAATGTGTACAATCTACATAAAAACAGAATGCAATGATTTGCAAATCTCATAAACTCAGATTTTACACAATAGATTTTTCACAGTAAAAAATACAAAACCATTTTAAGTGTTTAAAAAATTTACCATTTTAAGAAAAAAAAAAAAAGGTAATATTAAAATTGATGGCAGCAACACATCTCAAAGTTGGGACAGGTCAACAAAAAGCTGGCATAGTAAGTGGTACCAACCCGGAAGAGTTGGAAGAACATTTTGGAACTAATTAGGTTAATTGGCAACAGGTCAGTAATGTGATTTGGTATAAAAATGAGCATCTTAGGGAGTCAGAGTCTCAGAGGTAAAGATGTGCAGAGGTTCGCCAGTCTGTGAAAAGCGGTGTCTAAAAATTGTCAATTTCAGAAAAATGTTCAACATAAAATTGTTAACACTTTAAATAGCTCATCCTCTACAGTACATAATTATACAAGATTCTGAGAATCTGGAGAAACCTGTGCGGAAGGGACAAGGCCGTAGCGCAATACTGGATGCCCGTGGTCTTCAGGCCCTCAGACCATACTGCATTAAAAAAAGGCACGATTCTGTGATGGACAACACTGCATGGGCTCAGGAATACTTTCAAAAATCACTGTCTGAACACAGTTTGCCGTGCCATCCAAAAATGCATATTAAAGCTCTATCATGCAAAAAAAAGAAGCCATATCCAAAAATGCTACTGTATTCTCTTGGACAAAGCTCATTTAAAACGGTCTGTTGCAAACAGTGGAAAACTGTTCTGTGGGAAGACTATTTGAAATTTGACATTCATTTTATGAACCATGGGTGCCGCATCCTCCAGACTAAAGAGGAGAGGGACCTGCCAGCTTGTTATGAATGCTCAATTTAAAAGCCTGCATCTCTGATGGTATGGGGGTGCATTAGTGTGTATGGAATGGGCAGCTTGTACATCTGGAAAGGCACCATCAATGCTGAAAGATATATTCAGGTTTTTAGAACATCATACAGTGGGGAAAATAATTATTTGATCCCCTGCAGATTTTTTAAGTTTGCCCACTTACAAAGAGATGAAGGATCTAGAATTTTTATCGTAGGTGTAACTTAAATGAGAGAAAAAGAACATTGACCAAAATCCAAGAAAAAAAAACACGATACAATGTTATTGAGTTGTAGTTCAGTGAGTAAAATAAGTATTTGATCCCCAAGCAAAACATGACTTAGTACTTGGAGGAGAATCCCTTGTTGGCAAGCACAGTGGTAAGACGTTTCTTGTAGTTGGTTACCAGGTTTGCACACATCACAGGATAGATTTTGGTCCACTCTTCTTTACAGGTCTCTCAATCCTTAACCACTTCAATACCGGGCACTTTCCCCCTTCCTGCCCAGACCAATTTTTCAGCTTTCAGCTCTTGCATCCTAAATGATAATTGCGCAGTCATGCAACACTGTAGCCAAACAAAATTATTATTATTTTTTTTCACCACAAATAGAGCTTTCTTTTGGTGGTATTTGATCACCACTGGGGTTTTTATCTTTTGCGCTACAAATAAAAAAGACTGAAAATTTTGAAAAAAAAAAAAAAAGTTTTTTTTTGTTTCGGTAACAAAACTTTGCAAATATGTAAGTTTTTCTCCTTCACTGATGAGGCTGCACTGACGGGCACTGAGGAGGCAGTACTGATTGGCACCGATGATGAGCCACTTATATGCAGCACTGATCAGGAGGCACTGGCAGGCATCACTGATGGGCACTGAGTGCTATCCATATTGGGCATGGATTGTCATCCCTGGTGGTCCTGGGTGGGCTGCACTGATAATCAGCGCAGACCCTCCCGCTGTCAGGACAGCAGCCGATCGGCTCTCATCTACTCGCGTCTGTCAGTGCGAGTGGAGGAAAAGCCGATAAACGGCTCTTCCTATTTACACTGTGATCAGCTGTAATTGGACACAGCTGATCACGTGGTAAAGAGCCTACACCAGAGGCTTTTTGCCTAGATTGGAGATGCGATGTGTCAGACTGACACACCACCGATCGCTGCGCGCCCCACTGGCTTGTTATCCTGCTGGACTTCATATGACGCCCAGTCAGGATAACAACCACTTCCCGGCCGGCTTTCTGCTATAGGCCGGGCGGGAAGTGGTTAAAGAAGAACTATGGTCAAAATAAAAAAATCAATATGTAAAAAGTAAATCTGTAAGCTGTTAAATATCTCACTGGTTGTTTTTCAAATAACAGTAAGGATATTCACATAGTTACCCTTCCCCCCTGCAGCTGAAAGCCCTTATGTTCATTTCCTGTAATCGGGAGACAACGCTGCTTCCTCTTTCTCTAAATGCCTGTTGTCCCTTTTTGCGTTATGCCACTCTGTACAGTCTACAACGTGCCATCATGACATCGTCGCTCTTTAATCCATGAAAACCCCCAAAATCTAAATTTTCAGAAAAGTCCCGCCAAAGCTCCACCCATTCCAGTTACCAACAGGCCCATAGCCATATGATGGCTACAGGGCGTTTGGATAACTCTGGGAGGGCGTACTATGACGTCCTCCCAGAATCCTGCTCTGTGACCGCCGGGTCGACCCGGCACATCATGGAAAACGGCTGCTTACCATGTGATTGTTCCGTCAAATGACGGGCTGGATCTGTAGTGCCCACAGCGCTGCTCTGTGACAAATGCAGTCATATCCAGCCATCCATGCTCAGCCATCCCTCCATGCTCAGCAATACCCTGCACTACTCTGCAATACTCGGTGATACCCAGCCATACTTTGCCATACCCAGCCTTACATGATAAAAGATGATTTTTACATGTAGGAAAGTAATGTCAGAATTGGCCTGGGTGCTCCAGAATGCCTGAAGGTGCTCAGTGCATGTTGGGCCTCTGTATATGGCCATGCTGTGTAAAAGTCTCACATGTGGTATTGCCATACTTGGGAGTAATAGCAGAATGTGTTTTGGGGTGTAATTTGTGCTATGCATATGCTGTGTGTGAGAAATAACCTGCTAATATGACAATTTTGTGAAAAAAAATAAATCTTGATTTTGCAAAGAATTGTGGAAAAAAAATGACAACTTCAAAAAACTCATCATGCATCTTTCTAAATACCTTGGAATGTCTCCTTTCCAAAAAGGGGTCATTTGGGGGTATTTGTACTTTTCTGGCATGTTAGGGTCTCAAGATAGATCGGCCGTCAGTACTTCAGGTGTGATCAATTTTCAGATATTGGCACCATAGCTTTTGGACTCTATAACTTTCACAAAGACCAAATAATATACACCGATTTGGGTTATTTTTACCAAAGATATGTAGCGGTATGAATTTTGGCCAAAATATATGAAGAAAAATTACAAATTTGCAAAATTTTATAACAGAAACGAAGCAAAATGCATTTTTTTACAGAATTTTTGGTCTTTTATAGCGCAAAAAATAAAGAACCCAGCGGTGATTAAATACCACCAAAAGAAAGCTCTATTTGTGTGAAAAAAGGACAAAAATTTCATATGGGTACAGTGTTGCATGACTGAGTAATTGTCATTCAAAATGTGAGAGCATCGAAAGCTGAAAATTTGTCTGGTTATTAAGGGGGTTTAAGTGCCCAGTGGTCAAGTGGTTAATGTGCTTCTTCTTGAGCCCCTCCTTTGTTGCCTTGGCGGTATGTTTTGGGTCATTGTCATGTTGGAAGATCCAATCTACAACCCATCTTCAGTGTTCTGGCTGAGGGAAAAAGCTTCTCATCCAAGATATTACAATACATGGCCCCTCAATGCAGAAAAGTCGGCCTGTACCTTTAGCAGAGAAACCGCTCCAAAGCAGAATGTTTCCACCTTTTGTGCTCGACTGTAGGGATGGAGTTCATGGGATCATAGTCAGCATTTTTCTTCCTCCAAACACAGCGAGTTGAGTGAATGCCAACGAGCTCAATTTTGGTCTCGTCTGACCACAGCACTTTCTCCCAATCCTTCTCTGAATTATTTAGATGTTCGTTGGCAAACTTCAGACGGCCCTATATATGTGCCTTCTTAAGGACAGGGACCTTGCGGGTGCTGCAGGATTTCAATCTATATGGTGGCGTATTGTGTTACCAATGGTTTGTTTGGGGACTGTGGTCCCAACTGCCTTGAAATTATTCACAAGCTCCTCCCGTGTAGTTCTGGGCTATTCCCTCACTTTTCTCAAGTTCATTCTTATCCCATGAGGCGAAATCTGGCATCGAGCTCCAGACCGAGGGCAATTGATGGTTATTTTGTATTTCTTTCATTTGCGAATAATTGATCCCAACAGTTGTCTCCTTCTCACCAAGCTTATTGCTGATGGTCTTGTAGCCATTCCAGCCTTGTGCAGGTCTACAATCTTGCCCCAGACGTCCTTTGACAGCTCTTTAGTTTTGCCCATGATGGTGAGGTTTGGATGGAAGAAAGATTCTGTGGACAGGTGTCTTTTATAGACATAACAAGTTGTCATTAGGAGCACCTTCTTAAATTGACAGGACTAATCTGTGTACCACATGAGCACATACTGTAGCCAGTCTGTGGGGGTCAAAATTACTGTTGGTTGATAGGGGATCAAATACTTACTCACTGAACTGCAACTCAATTTATAACATTTGTATCATGTTTTTTTTTCTGGATTTTTGGTTGATATTCTGTCTCTATCCTTTTAAATACACCTATGATAAAAAAATTTATAGACCCTTTATTTCTTTGCAAGAGGGCAAACTTACAAAATCTGCACGGGATCAAATAATTAATTTTTCCCAATGTATGCTCAGGCAAGAATGGCGCAAATGGTCTCCTTAGTTCTCAGACATTTACAGAGTGTTGTTAAAAGAAAAGGGGATGCTAGCCTGTGGTAAACATGGCCCTGCCCCAACATTTTTGGGATTGTACCTTGCCAGCTTTTTGTTGCCCTGTTTCAGCTCTTGAGACGTGTTGCTGCCATCAATTTCAAAATTACCTTATTTTTTTTCTTAAAATGGCACATTTAATACACTTTGTATTGAAAATAAGATATGGGTGTATGAGACTTGCATATCATTGCATTCACTGTTTATGTAGATTTTACACAGCGTCCCAACTTTTTTGTAATTGGTGTTGAATCAATAAGCAATGCATATGCAGAGGTTATCTATATCCAGAACTATTGGTAGTTATTCTATGCAAATTTCACTTGTTGTGATAGAGCTGCTGCACACAAATGGTTTTTAACCTTTATGCATTCTAAAAAAAACCTTGAGCCTTTAGAACCACTTTAACATACAATATGCTGCACAAATGTAGAGGCGCTCACCAACCACTTAAGGCCCTCCTGAAAAAAAAGGATCAACAAGACCTAACAATTGTGCCCTCTGATACTGATCCAAATACAGTGGATAATAGTATGGGACATTTGAACTCCTAGCTGTCTTTTTTGTATGTGTGTAGTTTTTGATGAATGTTACATGTTGTTATTATATACACTTTAGTATTCAGATGCAAATGCTCTCTTAAAACATAATAAAATGCAAGTAATTGATTGCCATGTTATTAGTTCCCTATGTTTATTATATTTACCACTTCACTGTGGGCTGACACCTAAGCAGAACTTTTGAGGTACGGTAACCCTGCTATAGTGCTGTGTATTATTTTTTTCTTTTTTTGCTTGAATTCCAGATTCAAACTTCTGTTTTTCACTTTTATGACTGTCCTTTATTGTTTTAGGTGATAGGCAGCTCCCTTCTCTTTGTTCATGACCGACGTGGCACCGCCAACGTTTGGATGATTGATTTTGGCAAAACAACTGTTACTCCAGCACATATTAGCCTGCGCCATGATGTGGCATGGGAGCCTGGCACTCATGAAGATGGCTACCTACTGGGGCTGCAGAACCTCATTGACACTCTTCAAGACACCATACAAATGGTTAAAGAGAACAGGGAAGAGGCTGTAGATGGCTCTGCACAGGAGGGAGAGCAGACCATAGGAGAGAATGAAAAGATGCTGCTGAAAGGAGAGGTAGAGGTGAAAACTACAAATGGGGAAAATAATGCACTCATGACACCCATACAGCCTGGAAACAGAACCCTATGATTTATCAGGGGACACGTACCATAATACTAAACAAAAATGGGGGACACCATCACTGCTCACCGATGAAAGGACTTGGTTCATGTGTAGGACATATCTTTCTCTAAATGCTACATTCCTACTGGAGGCAAAACATGAGCAGGTGAACAACTCACAGTGATAACAGGAAAAATGAGTTGATCTTCTATGAATAACTACTGGAAAATAAAGCACAACAACCACCGAGCTGCTGCTCTTCATGTTATTCCACAACAGGAAAGGACTGCCAGGGTCTCCAGCTGTCTGTTGTAGTGGGATGAGCGCCTGTATCTCCTCTGATGACAGATGTATTATGCTGACATAGAGACCCATATCAAGCAGTGTGAGGGGCAGATTCTACTATAGCGTTCACTTTCATCCCATCATAAAGCAAGACAACACTCTTATGCAATCCTATGAAAACTTGTAAAGACTTTAAATATCACTGTGCACATGAAAGGACTGTTATATATATATATATATATATGAACAATGATGTATCATGAACACAATGTGAGAATAGCAGCTTTTCTTTCACACAGTTTGAACATTTCACTCTCTGTAACATGAAACTGTATCCAATGACCCATGTCTTCATACAAATACACACCTAGGCAGAGGTTTCAGCAGCCTTGTTTGCATGTCACTGGGAATTCTTTACATTGTTTATTTATACATATATATATTATTTATACTTATATGGCCTCAATCAAAAGAAAGCATTAAAGGGAAGAGATAGGATTATAAAAGCCACATTCTGTGATGGATCAAGGCCTATAAGATGTGTGCTCAGAGTCCTTCCTTGGGGCAAACAGTCCCATGTTGTGCTGTTTCTTCAATATTAAAAAGGATAAAATTGGATTCTCTTGTAAGATCAGGGGTCAGCGCATCAAGGCCACAACTGCGAACGGAAAGTGCTCATTATCTACTGAAGTCACTGCATGATTAGAAGATCAACAGAAAAGCTGAGCTTATCTTAAAATGTTAGGAAGATTACAACGGGTGAACAAGTTTAAAAAAAAAAAAAAAAAAAACACAAAAAGGCATATGGTTTAGAATCAAGTATTTAGGTAGGGACTTTAACTGTCCAAGCTGTTATACTGTATGTTCATGCAGTGGCATACAGTTTGATTCACAGACCCAGCATATTCCAGGCAATGTCACATATTGCAGCTTTCCTTTGGCACTTTATAGGGCAAGAGCGGAAGGCATGGAGAGGCAAGATTTTTAAGTCTTCAATCCTGCCCTTCATCTGCTCTCCACTTAAAGGAATCCTCTTTGTGAGCATCAGGCCGAATTTGGTTTCGCATGCCCCCTAGGAGATTTGATGTAGCTTCAGTGGCCACTATAAATGGCTTCACCACAGTGGGTGGGATCTGTCGAAGGACACCACCTACAGCACCAGTCAGACCCTTTTGTTCATGGCCACGAGACGCTACATCACGTATAGTCTGTGCTGTGTCAATGACACCCTAAGATGAAAGAGAAAGAACAAATATGGGAAAAGGAAAGGAAATTTGGCTCAAGCCACATCCGAAACATACAATATATATAATCTTCTAGTAAAGAACAAATATAATCACTGCCCTGTAAGTTTCTAAAACATCTGTATGACCTTTGTGTTTAGAACTCACCTCCCGTACAGTATCATAGGCCTTTGCTACACCTTCCCTGAGATCTGCCGGCTGCTGCCCTCTTCTCAGTCTGCGAGACTGCCTAGAATCAAGGTAGCAGCGTGATATGGGGGGTGTCGGAGACAAAATATCGTAAACTGTCTCTGCTGTAGCCTGAAATTACAAACAGTATATACAATTAATGAAATGCCAACATGGTTCAAAATTGGGATTTATTACCCTGGTTATTTTCACACTACCTGAATAGCTTGCACTAGCCGGTTGCTGAGTTCTAGGGCTGCCGAAGCAGTAGAGGTACCAAAAGATGCTGCCCCCCTCTGTAAACCACGGATAATGCGTCCATCCTTCCTGTATTGTTCAATAGGTAACCAGAAAAGATCACGTACCCCATGGACTGAAAAAAAAAGAGCAAGCAATGCCAGATCTGTTGTTATTACATGTCATATTATGACACCCACTTTCCTGTCAGCATGACACATTGTACATGGAAAAATTATTACCAGCATGGACAATCACTGTTATGTTTGTATATCTGACAAGTAATACACATTATGAAATCATTGTAACTGTATCAGTAATACAGAATAAAATCTATACAAACTTATTCAGTTACTGAAACTCTTGACACACAAACAGCATATCAATGAATGTTGCCATTACCATTAAAGGAAAAGTTCACTTTTGAAAAAAAATAATAATAAATGCACATTTTTTTTTTTGCAGGTAAAAAAATAAATAAAAAAAATGTGCATTTACAATTTTTTTCTAAGGAGCCTGCAGAGCATTACACCCACAATCAGCAGATAACGGGTGCAATTTAAGGCTCCTGCATACTCTCAGGATAGCTTTCTGCCTATACCCCGTACAGGCAGTTACCTGAGAGCAGGAAGATCAATGGACTACGAGAGCGCTTACTAGTGCCTTTGTAGTTCATTGGGAACTACAAGCCATCAGCCGCAGTGGATGGTGGTACTTATAGGCATTCATTTACAGGACACTAATACCTTTACACCCATGCAACAAACACCCTACAAATGAAGATGATACACGTGACAAAATAATCAACAACAATAGGGTAAACTAATTACAAAAGATAACACAAAAAGAGCAGCTGTCAGCCAGACCTGTTAGGTCCCAAAAATATAAACCAAATATTTTCAAGGGGATGTGTGACCCCGTTCCTTTAACTTAAAACTTTTTAAACAATGTCCTTAACCACTTGCCGACCGCCGATATATGTCCTAACTTTGAGGACGGATATCGCTGTTATGACAGCAGCTAGCTGCCATAACCCCGGTATCCCTGTGTTCGGCCGGCTACAAGATAAAAGTGGTCTCTGTGGCGGATTTGCCGTGAGATCACTTTTAAATTGGCGGCGGGAGAGGGCACCCCTCCGTCGCTTACCGGAGCCACCGGCAGAGGCGATCCGGTCCTCTCACTGGCTGTGCATGGAGACGAGTGAGGGGAAGATGGCCCCCACCCATGTCCATGACATTGCAGGGCGGAAGCGACGTCAAAACGTCACTTCCGCCCATACCTCTTTTTAATTTAAAAAAGTGTATTTTTAAAAAAAAAAGTGCGCTAAGACCGCTGCGCAAATACGGTGTGACAGAAAGTATTGCAATGACCACCATTTTATTCTCTAGGGTGTTAGAAAAAAAAATGTATAATGTTTGGGGGTTCTAAATAATTAGAACTGTTTTTAACTTGTAAACAACATATTAAAAAAAGAGGCCTGGTACTTAAGTGGTTAACCACTTAAGGACCAGTCTCGTTTTGGATTTTTAGGTGTTTACATGTTTAAAACAGTTTTTTTTGCTAGAAAATTACTTAGAACCCCCAAACATTATATATTGTTTTTTTCCTAACAACCTAGAGAATAAAATGGCGGTCAATGCAATACTTTTTTTCACACCGTATTTGCGCAGCTGTCTTGTAAGCGCACTTTTTTTGGAAAAAATTCACATTTTGAATAAAAAAAATAAGACAACAGTAAAGTTAACCCAATTTTTTTTATATTGTGAAATATGTTACGTAAATTGATACCCAACATGTCACGCTTCAAAATTGCGCCCGCTCGTGGAATGGCGTCAAACTTTTACCCTTAAAAATCTACATAGGCGACCTTTAAAGAATTCTACAGGTTGCATGTTTTGAGTTACAGAGGAGGGCTAGGGATAGAATTATTGCTCTCGCTCTACCGGTCGCGGCAATACCTCACGTGTCGTTTGACCACTGTTTTCATATGTGGGCGCTACTCACGTATGTGTTCGCTTCTGCTCGCTAGCTCGTCGGGACGGGGCGCTTTAAAAAAATTTTTTTTTTTCTTATTAATTTTATTTATTTATTTTTTAATTTGGATCACTTTTATTCCTATTACAAGGAATGTAAACATCCCTTGTAATAGAAAAAAGCATGACAGGTCCTCTTAAATATGAGATCTGGGGTCAAAAAGTCCTCAGATCTCATATTTGGACTTAAATGTAAAAAAAAAAAAAAAAAAAAAAAAAAAAAATTGTTATTTGAAAAAATGACAACAAAAAAATATGCCTTTAGGATGTATGGGCGAAGCTGACGTTATGATGTCGCTTCCGCCCTTCTATGGTATAGAGACAGGTGGGGGCCATCTTCCCCTCACTCGTCTCCAAACCACAGACTTGAAAGGTCCCGATCGCCTCCGCCGCTACTGACAGCTCTGGTAAGCGGCGGAGGGGGGGTGGCACCTTTCCCGCCGCCGATGGCGGTGATCTCGCGGCGAATCCGCCGCAGAGACCACCATTATCGTAAACAGAACTGCCGGCCCTAAAGATGGATACCTCGGTTGTGGCAGCATCCACCTTCAAACTGATCAGGTATATATACAGTGGCCGGTCGGTAAGTGGTTAATGTGCAAACAAATCAACGTGAAACAAAGGGCATAACACTGTAAGAAGTCCAACTAAGTGATCATGTGAAGTGACACAAAATGGTAAATGCTCCTCCTCTGCACTCACCAAAACTTACTGACTGCTTTGTTACAAGTAGTGATTAACCAATAAATAGCGAACGGCATGTGGTCATCAGGCCTTTTCCAAGTAGCAGAGCCACACACGGCCGCTCTATTTTCAAATTGTGACAGCGTGGTGTATGGGAGTAGGGTTGGGGTGCTGCAACATGTTCCATGTTCTACCTTAAAAACGGGTGAAACAGGTAACATGTTCCAAAGGTTTTATCCTTTAAAGAGGTATTTCATTTTCAGTACAGACAGTGGAAGGCCCTTTCGGTGGGAACATAAGGTAGATCTGCCCCCCAGTCACTATCATACGATTGGAATTTATTCCCAGCTCCAAGGCACCTGGTGTTAGTCTGTTTACTTCTCAGCAAAGACAACCAGCTGGCCCTGAGAATTTGGGAGCTGCCAAGTCAGATTCCAAAATGTTAATTGGCCGGGTTCCAAAGTCAGAATATTTAGTGCTGGATGTTCCCATTAAAGCGGCTTCCATTTGTTTTTTTTTTTCCTGCCTGTGAAATTTCTTTAGTGCTTTTTCTCAAGTCCTTAAATACACCGTAGTTAGCTTAAAATATTAATACAAATGATAGGTGCTAACAGCAATTGTAAAGAAAAAATACAAGTTGCAATATTTAAATATAAAGACTGGAACAATATAGGCCATTGTTTGTATACCATATATCACACCGCGGAACTAGCATTTACCCCAGGGACATGTTACTTACATAGCTGTACAACTGAATGCATAGGTCCTACTCCTCCCAGAATTCCTGGTAGCTGGTTCTTTCGGATGTCAGTCAGCCACTCATTGAGAGCATAGGAGAAAACTTTTTCTGCTCCAAGAAGTCTGTAAAAAAAAAAAAAAGTTGTTGCAAAGAAAAACAAAACAAAACAAAAAAAAAAAAAAACACACGTTCTAGATGTTATAATGGGTATTCCTGACCTGTGTCAGAAAATCCCAAGCGATTCCTTTTTAAATGATGCAGCTTTGCTTGGGCCAGGTTCCAAAAGTGATTACAGAGTGTATGACCCCGAGCTAACTGCAGGCTTGAAAACTACAGGAAGCAAAACATTTCCTGCATGTTTCCCTGATCACTCCAAAACTAAAAGCATTGTAAACCATGTCATCTAGGTGAATTCACAAAATAAGAATTACTCCCTAGCATTATTAAAGAGGAAGTAAACACTCCCACTCTTTTCATTTAGTCCAATTATCAAACTATAGCCACTGTAATCCAGCCCAAATCGCATATTACTTACTGTTTAAAGAAACTTTAAAAGACTTGTTTCCAGAGGTAAGGCAGCGCCATCTTAAGTATTGTTATCTGAGTCCACAGTAGAGTGTATTTCCGCCCTTACATTGAGCACTTCCTGTACTGTTAACCAAGCCTCCTTCTCAATCCAACGTTTCTATGGCAACCCTGCTCATAGCTGACTTGTTTTATTTCATAGTATTTACTTGTGCCCATTATCTAGTGTTTGCCTATGTCAGTCTTATCAGCTTCAGCTGATAAGACTGCAGTAATGCTGTCTTATGCCCAAGTTTACAATCCATGTGATGTCACATGGTCACATGAGGTGTAGTAGGAAGCTCTGAGTGATTTTGCAGTCTCGTGGGATTTCAGTGTTGTGCTGTAGGAAGTCCTGATAATAGACAGATAAGCACACAGAGTGTGCCATAAATCAGTGGAGATATGGGCATTCTCAGTGACGTCATTCTAAAGAACAAAAAGGATTACAACAATAAGGGGATGTCTACAAGCAGTGTTCATAAGGGTTTTTATGTGGATTTACATGGGACAAAGTTGTGGGGGAGAGTTTACAACCACTTTAACCACTTCATATCCGGGCCATTTCTGACACTTCGCTCCTACATGTCAAAAATCATCATTTTTTTGCTATAAAATTACATAGAACCCCCAAACATTATATATGTTTTTTTAGCAGAGACCCTACAGAATACAATGGCGGTCATTGCAACTTTTTATCTTGCACGGTATTTGCGCAGCAATTTTTCAAACGCGTTTTTTTTGGAAAAAAAACAGTTTCATGCTTAAAAAAAAAACAAAACAGCAAAGTTAGCCAAATTTTTTTGCATTGTGTGAAAGATGAAGTTACGCCGAGTAAATAGATACCTAACATGTCACGCTTCAAAATTGCACACGCTCGTGGAATGGCGCCAAACTTTGGTACTTAAAAATGCCCATAGGCGACGCTTTAAAATTTTTTACTGGTTACATGTTTTGAGTTACAGAGGAGGTCTAGGGCCAAAATTATTGCTCTCGCTCTAACGTTCGCGGCGATACCTCACATGTGTGGTTTGAACACTGTTTTCATATGTGGGCGGGGCTTACGTATGCGTTCGCTTCTGCGTGCGAGCTCACGGGGACAGGGGCGCTTTAAAAATTTTTTTTTTTTTTTTTTATTGTTAATTTTACTTAAAATTTTTTATTTTGACACTTTAAAAAAAAATTTTTTTTTTTGATCACTTTTATTTTTATTACAAGGAATGTAAACATCCCTTGTAATAGGAATATGACACGATCAGTCCTCTTTACAGTGAGATATGGGGTCAATAAGACCCCACATCTCACCTCTAGGCTGGGAAGCCTAAAATAAAAAAATAAATAAAACGATCGCCGCTTCACAACCGAAGCGGCGCCGTTTTTTTGAATGCAGAGGCCGGGCGTGACGTCATAACATCGCGCCCGGCCTCCGAACGATCATAGAGACTCCGGCGACCATCTGGTCCGCCGGAAATCTCTATGGTGAACATCCGGCGCCGGCGGATCCGCTATCCGACTCACCGATCGCTGAGGTGAGTCGGTAGTAGCACCGGAGGGCGGCGGGAGGGGGGGGGGTGTCCCTTCCCGCCGCCCGTAAGAACGATCAAGCGGCGGAACAGCCGCTATGATCGTTCTTATGGTGTACGGAATCGCCGGCTGAAAATGCCGGTATCTGAATGATGTCTGTAGCCTCAGACATCATTCAGATATAAGCCCTGAAAGTGGAGGCCGTCATATGACGGCCTCCGGATGTCAAGAGGTTAAACTTCAAGCAAATGACCATGCTTACACCCGATATACAGTGGGGAAAATTATTATTTGACCCCCTTCAGATTTCATTTCACTTACAAAGAAATTAAGGGTCTATAATTTTTTATCATAGGTGTATTTTAAATGATAGAGACAGAATATCAACCAAAAATTCAGAAAAAAAACACATGATGCAAATGTTATGAATTGAGTTGCAATTCAATGAGTAAAAAATAAGAGTTTTTCATCATACTTGCCTGTATAATCCTTTTCTTTGAGTACATCATGGGACACAGAGTTAAGCTAATATTCATTATGGATAGTAAATAATAAATGTAGCGCTATGTCTAAAATTATAAATATAAAGTGCAAATCTCTAAAATAAATAAATCCTACATATAAATGAATAGTCCATAAAATGAAAAAATTAAGAAATAAAACATGAAAAACTCTTCTTGTGATCAGTGTATCCACACAATTCCACCACAGTGATTGTTCGTCCTCAAAAGGAGTGAACACCACCACCAGTAAAAATGCGCGCTCACCTCCCAGATGAGTCAAAACTCATATGCGGATCTCCCCACAAGCTCTTTGCTCTCACTTCCTCTTCCCAATCAATGCTGCGTAATCCAGATGTCTCTTTTCTTAATGGTAATTCAGCTCATTAATATCCAAAGAAGCGGATCATCAAGTTGCACTTACAAAATAAAAACTTTAAAATCACATAAAAACCTCCAGAGTAGCACCACCGTGTCCACATACACAGTAGATCTACTGAGGAAGGCCTGTGATTGGCCGATACGCGTCTAGAAGGGAGAAGCTGATAGTCACGTCCAGCCAAGCACTGTGTATGTGGACACGGTGGTGCTACTCTGAAAGTTTTTATGTGATTTTAAAGTTTTTATTTTGTAAGTGCAACTTGTTTATTTGGGGGCTTTGAATAAATTTGTATACGGAGAACACTATGGTCTCTATACTTATTATTTACATGTTCTGAACTCATGGAATCTTGAGCCAAGCTGGGAGATGATCCGCTTCTTTGGATATTAATGAGCTGAGTTACCATTAAGAAAAGAGCCATCTGGATTACCCACCAAAGATTGGGAAGAGGAAGTGAGAGCAAAGAGCTTGTGGGGAGATCCGCATATGAGTTTTGACTCATCTGGGAGGTGAGCGCGCATTTTTACTGGTGGTGGTGTGCACTCCTTTTGAGGACGAACAATCACTGTGGTGGAATTGTGTGGATACACTGATCACAAGAAGAGTTTTTCATGTTTTATTTCTTCATTTTTTCATTTTATGGACTATTCATTTATATGTAGGATGCATTTATTTTAGAGATTTGCACTTTATAAGTATAATTTTACACATAGCGCTACATTTATTATTTACTATCCATTTTGAAATTAGTGTGGTGTACCACTTGAAATGTTTAGAAGCTGTGCACGTTTATTATTAGGTTATCTTATTTAAACATCACAATATTACTTACTTGTGGCGCTGATTGTTTCATCTTATAATAGGCTAATATTCATTACCTACTGGGTTATACGCCATCTCTAGGTGAATGGACACTGGTAGACAGTCAGAGAGGAAGTGATCCCCTATATAACCCCTCCCATAAAGGAAGTACATCATTTTTGTAGCAAGCACTGAATCTTCAAAAAAGAGGGGGGGATCCCTGTGTCCCATGATGTACTCAAAGAAAAGGATTTTACAGGTAAGTATGTCGAAAAAAAATCCTATTTTCTTTTTCATACATCATGGGACACAAAGTTATTCATTACCTACCAATGTCCCAGAGCAATAGCCTTGAGGGGAGGGAGACACCGTGCCAAACAATAGCCATCAGATCTTATACGGCAGCCCGCAGTACACTGCGTTTGAAAGCCGAAGCCTTGGCTGCTCGAACATCCACTTGATAAAATTTTGTGAACGTATGCACTGAAGACCAGGTAGCAGCCTTACAAATCAGAGCCCCAGATACCTGATGGCAAAAAGCCCAGAAGGTTCCTACACCCCTGGTAGAATGAGCTCTCACCCTAAAGGGAGGAGCTTTACGTTTTAGACTATAGGCCTGAATGACCAATTGGTAATGGAAGCTTTGGAAGCTGCCTGCCCCTTCTTGGGTCCTTTTGGTAAAACAAAAAAGGAGTCTGATCCTCGGATCTCTGCAGATCTAGACAAATAAACCTTGACTGCCTGGACAACATCCAAGGAATGCAGTCATCTCTATTCCGCCGAACAAGGCTGAGAGGAAAAAAGAAGGCAAAATATTGTCTTGATTTAAATGAAAGGCTGACACCACTTTTGGCAAAATGGATGGAACAGGTCATAACACGACCTTGTCGTGGTGAAGGATCAAGTATATCAAGTATCAAGTTCCCTGCACGAAAGGGCCGCGAACTCCAACACCCTTTTAGCCGAGGTGATGGCCATCAGGAAGGCTAGCTTGCGTGACAGCAAGTCTAATGGAATTTCCTTGATAGGCTCAAATGGTTGTTTCTGTAACACAGACAGTACCAAGTTCAAGTCCCACGGACACATAGGTGACCTAATGGGGGGGAAGCAAACGAGTTGCCCCCTGCATAAAGATTCGGATCAGCGAATGGGAGGCTAAAGGCCTTTGGAAGAATACTGACAGGGCCGAAATCTGACCTCTGATTGTACTCTGACTGTAGAAAAGAGAATTCTCCCAATGACGTATTTCCGAGGATGCCATTTTCTGGCTTCACTCCAAGCAATATAAAGTCTTTCAGACCTTATGATTGATCTTCCTAGTGACAGCTTTTCTAGCATTTACTAGGGTAGACACCACTGGTCCCAAGATGCCACGGTCCTACAACACCCTGGCTTCAATAGCCATGCCGTCAAATTTAGAGACTGTAAATTGGGGTGAAATATAGGACCTTGAGAAAGACTTCTGGGCCAGGCTGGTGCCACCAGAATTACTGGAACCCCCTCTCTCTGAATCCTGCACAACAAATGTGGAAGGAGAGAGATGGGGGGGGGGGGCAAAAACCAGGGAGTACTGGCTCCATGGAACTACAAGAGCATCTGCTCCGATTGCCAGAGGATTCCTTGTTTGGGACACAAATTGTTGTAGCTTGTTGTTGAACTTGGATGCCAATAGGTCGACCTCTGGCCATCCCCAATGGTGGAAAATTTCCTGGAACCACCCCCCTGGGTGTAGGGACCATTCTCCCCTGGGCAGATCTGCTGACGGCTGAGATAATCTGCCTTCCAGTTCTCTACTCGGGAATATGGACTACCGATAGAATCGGCACATGTCCCTCTGCCCAGGCTAGTATGTGGTTCACCTACTTCAGAGCTGAACGACTCCTGGTACCACCTTGGTGGTTTATATAGGCCACTGCAGTGGCATTGTCGGACTGAACCCTGATAGGGCAGTCCTGAAGCTCCCCCAACCAGGACCATAGGGCCAGACGTACTGCCATTAACTCCAGGACGTTGATGGGCAGGATCTGTTCTGTCCTTGACCATTTTCACTGTGCTGTGAGCCCCTCTAGGGTCACTCCCCAGCCTTAGAGACTGGCATCTGTAGTCAGTACTCTCCAAGGGAGGAAGGATTTTCCCTTTCACAGGTTCTGATCCTGCAACCACCAGTTTAGGCTTAAGCGTGCCCGAGCAGATAAGAACATTGGATAATCCAGGGCTTGTCCTCTCCTGTTCCAAGCCAACAAGATGTCTTGTTGTATAGGCCTGGAATGGAATTGGGCATAGGGCACTGCCTCGGAGGACATCATCCTTCCTAAAAGACCCATACAGAGTCTAATGGAGGGTTGTTTGGTGCCCCTTATCTGATCACCTGATCCTTCAGGGCACAGATCCTTACGGGTGGTAAAAATACCCTTGCTTGGACCGTATACTTGATCAGACCTAAATACTTCAGACTTTGAGCTGGTCTCAAGGCTGACTTTTCAGTATTTATGACCCAGCCTAAGCTTTCCAAATACCGCATTGTGCAGGTTATGCTCTGTTCTAGAGCCTGTAGTGAGTGATCTCTGAGCAGGAGGTCGTCCAAATACCCAAATACCCGAGCACCAAGATCCCTTGGGCCCTTAACCACTTCCCGCCCGCCGGCCATCATATGACGTCCTGGGCTTTGGGTGGGTATATCTGAATGATGCCTGTAGTTACAGACATCATTCAGATATTGCCGGTTTCAGCCGGCGAATCTCTACACCATAGGAATGATCATAGCGGCCGTTCCGCCGGTTGATCGTTCCTATAGGAGGCGAGAGGGGACATCCCCCCCTCCCGCCGCCCTCCGGTGCTTGTTCCGACTCACCGTTACCATCAGTGAGGCGGAGAGCAGATCCGCCGGCGCCAGATGTAATCATAGAGATTTCCGGCGGACCAGATGGTAGCCGGAGTCTCTATGATCATCGTAGGCCGGGCGCGATGTTACGACGTCACGCCCGGCCTCTCCATTCAAAAAAACGGCGCCACTTCGGCTGGAAAGCGGTGATCGTTTTATTTATTTTTTTTTATTTCAGGCTTCCCAGCCTAGTGGTGAGATATGGGGTCTTATTGACCCCATATCTCACTATTAAGAGCACCTGACATGTCATATTGCTATTAAAAGGGATGTTTACATTCCTTGTAATAGGAATAAAAGTGATCAAATTTTTTTTTTTTTCAAAAAAGTGTCAAAATAAAAAAAAAAAATATAATTAACAATAAAAAAAAAAAATGTTTTAAAGCGCCGCTGTCCCCGTGTGCTCGCACACAGAAGCGAACACATACGTAAGTCCCGCCCACATATGAAAACGGTGTTCAAACCATACATGTGAGGTATCGCCGTGAACGTTAGAGCGAGAGCAATCATTTTGTCCCTAGACCTCCTCTGTAACTCAAAACATGTAACCAGTAAAAAAATTTCAAGCGTCGCCTATGGGGATTTTTAAGTACATTGGCACCATTCCACGAGCGTGTGCAATTTCGAAGCGTGACATGTTAGGTATCTATTTACTCGGCGTAACTTCATCTTTCACAAAATGCAAAAACATTGGGCTAACTTTACTGTTTTGTTTTTTATTTAAACACAAAACAGTTTTTTTCCCCAAAAAAACACGTCGAAAAAGTTGCAACAACCGCCTTTGTATTCTCTAGAGTCTTTGCTAAAAAAACATATATAATATTTGGGGGTTCTATGTAATTTTCTAGCAAAAAAAATTATGATTTTTACATGTAGGAGAGAAATGTCAGAATTGGCCCGGTAGGGAAGTGGTTAAAAGACCCAGTACTGGTGCTAGGACCTTTGTGAACACCCGGGGGGCTGTGGCAAGCCCAAGGGGTAGAGTCACAAACCAAAAATGACATTCCTCCACTGCAAATCGCAGGAACCTCTGATGAGGCTGAAAGATAGGTACATGTAAATACGCGTCTTTTATATCGATGGAGGCTAGAAAGTCTCCTAACTGGAGCGAGGCTACAACTGGAGCGGACAGACTCCATCCAAAAGGACTGGATTAGTAGATACCAGTTCAGGGATCTTGGATCCAAAATGGGCCTTGTGTCACAGTCTGGTTTTTGAACCGTAAACAGGTTCGAATAAAACCCCACGCCCCTTTCGGATACAGGAACCTGTACAATCACTCCTTGATGCACTAAATTATGTAGTACCTAAAACATTAAGTTTATTTTTGGAGGATCCGAGGGAACACTTAGAAACCTCTGAGGGGGAACCCCCGTAACTCCAGCTTGTAACCGCACGATATAGTCGAGGTGACCCACTCGTCCTGAACCACTGTTCTCCAAATGTCCGCAAAGTGTAGCAGCCTACTCCCCACCCGACAGAGTGGGGGTGTCCCCTAAAAAGGAGGCTTGGTGCCGGGTTTAGAAGAGCTTTGGACCTTTTTCTGTCCCTGGCCCTGCGGCTTGCCCCTGGCTCTAGCGCCCTGTTGGTGGTGGAACCGAATTGACGCCGAGACACCTGAGGAAGCAGTCCTTGACGTCTTAAGCAGGGGATGCCTGGTGCTTCTCTTTACAGGAAGTTGAGAGCTCTTCCCTCCGGAAATCTTTTGGATATATTTGTCCAAATCATCACCAAAACAAACGTTCCCCCATGAAAGGGGTAACCAGCCAATAACTTCTTACAAGGAAGCTCGGCTGACCAATTCTTAAGCCACAAAAGTCTGCACATGTGTACAGACAAGAGAGCCAAATGAGAAACCTGCAGTATTGAATCCTTTAAGGATATCTGTCTTATTTGCAGCAAGATCATCCTCCTGGTTAGGCCTGTCAGGCCGTCTGATCTGATCCTTTACGGACTGGCAGATACCAATTGCTGCAACAGCTGGCTGAATAGCTGAACTGTCCAAAATGATAAGAAAAATTGTTGCCCATACTTACCGTAATTTTCCTTTCCTGGATCCTCCCCATGTCAGCCTACTATGGGTCAGCTCTGCCCCCTCTGACCCCTCCAGGACCACCTTTTTTCCAGCCCATAAAGGGCGGCTGTCGGACCAGCCCAGTGTTCAAAATACCCATCCTCGCGACAGAAGATAGGGCGCGAATCGCCGGCTGACATGGGGAGGATCCAGGAAAGGAAAATTACGCTAAGTATGGGACACAATTTTCCTTATTCCTGGACCTCCTAATGTCATCCTACTATGGGATGTACCAAGCAACCTTCGATAAAGGAGGGAAAGAACAAAACAAGTCAGAGACAATACTGCTGCTTAAACAAATTTAATGGCCGACAGCTGCAGAAATAACAGAAGAACCAAACGTTTCTGCAGGAGAGAGGGCTACATTTAGCCTATAATGCTGGATAAATCTGTTGGGTGCGCTCCAACTCGCTGCTCTGCATACTACCTCGGGTGACACCTTCGCATTGGCTGCCCATGATGCTGCCATTTCCCTGGTTGAGTGCGCCCTGATCTCTGCAGGAGAGGAAAGTCCCAGAGACTCGTAAGCGATGTGGATGGTCTTCACAATCCAGGATGAGACAACCCTAGGTGGAGCCACCATGCCCTTTTTAGGTCCCAAAGGGAAGATGAACAGTTGATCTTGCTTGCAAAACTCCTCAGTCCGCTCCAAGTAAGCTGAAATAGAGGAGACCAAGTCTAGCCTCTTCCACTCATCCTGCAACCGATCCACGGTGAAGGCTGGCAGAATAGTCTCTCAATTCATGTGAAAAGCAGTAGAGACCTTTGGTAGAAAGCTAGGAACTGGTCAAAGAACAATCTTGTCGGGAAAAATCACACAAAAAGGCTCTCTGGATGAAAAGGCACATCATTCGGAAACCCTCCTAGCGGAGGCTATGGCCGTCAAGAACACCGTCCTTAGATGATGTAGTGTTAGATGAAATAAAGAACAGGATGATGTCGGGTCAAAAGGAGGAGCCAACAAAGATTTTAAGACCAGAGTCAGGTCCCATTTAGGAAAGTAGGACTTCAGGGGAGGTCTGATTTTAATGGCTGCCTTTAGGAAACAGATCAGGACAGGATCTAATGCCCACCTGAAATTCGTCATTGCCGAAAGGGCGGAAATCAGGACCTTCAGGGAATTATAAGCCAGGCCATTATCCAGACCCTGCTGGAGAAATTCCAAGATGTTTGAGACTGAAGGAGATTCGGGCTGCCACCCCTCTCTGCCACGATGCGTCGGAAAGCCTTCCATACCCAGTGATAGGTCGAGTTTGTTGACTTTTTACGAGACTGTAACAAGGTGTTCAATACTTGCTCTGAGAGGCCTAAATCCTTGGGAGATCTCTCAATTTCCATGCCATTAACCTCAGCCTCCTGGAGTTTGGGTGACATATTCTGTTTTGGAACAGGAGATCCCAACAAGGTGGCAGCGGGATTGGTTGACACAACTTCATTCTTCACACTGGTGGGAACCATGGCCTCCTGGGCCAAAACGGTAGGACTGCTATGGCGGTGAACCTCTCCCTGTAAATCTTCAACAGGGCCTTTAGGATTAAAGGAAGCGGAGGGAACACATACACCAGGGGGAAGTCCCAAGCTTGTGGTTGGTATGTTCGAGAGAAGAAGCAAGGAAGCTGGGCGTTCTTTATCGATGCCATGAGGTCTATTACAGGCAACCCCCAAAGTCTGAAGATCTTTCGCAGGAATTTCGGATTCAAGGCCCAATCGCCGGGATCCACAAAGTTCCGACTCAACTGATCTGCCAAGGTATTCTTGGGCCCTGGGAGATAGGCTGCCGTCAGGGAAAAGAGATTCTTCTCTGCCCACTGGAACAACCGGCACGCGACTTGAAGAAGGACCCGGCTCCTGGTGCCCCCCTGGCAGGACACATACGCGACAGTGATCTTGTTGTCCAACAATATTTTTACCGCTTGATCTTTCAAGAGTGGTCAGAAGGCTAAAAGAGTGCACCGCACGGCCTCTAATTCCAGGAAGTTTGACGTTTGTGAGATGTGTGGGGGCCACCGACCCTGCTGGCCCAGGCAGTGAGCTCTCCAACCCAGGAGACTGGCATCGGTAATCAGCACCACTGGATCCGGAGGCCGAAGAAATACACCCCGGGCCAAGTTGCGTGAGACTGTCCACCAAAGGAGGGATTGACTTATCGACCTTGGAATGTATATCCTCTGCATCAGAGAGTGACGATCCCATTGGAGAAGGAAATTGCACTGAAAAGTTGTTCTTCTCCACCTGGCCCATGGAACTACCGGGATCGTGGCTGATAACACTCCGAGATAGCGCATGCATTCTCTCGCTGTAAGGAATGAACTGGACATTACCTTCCTGCTTTGGACCTGAATGTCCTGAATCTTCCTCCGAGGGAGAAAGACTCGATCCTGAATTGTGTCAAATTTCACCCCCAGGTATTCTAAAACCTGGGTTGGCTGCATTTGGCTCTTCCGGTAGTTGACTAGCCAGCCGAACCAAGCTAGTGTTTCGTAGGTGAGGGCCACATGCTGAAGGAGAAGATGTTCTGAAGAGGCTAGCAGTAGCAGATCGTCCAAATAGTGAAAAATTTGAACGTCTCTGATTCTGAGGGTTGCGATGATGGCTGAGAGCACCTTTGAAAAGGTTCTGGCTGCCGTGCAAAGGCCAAACGGGAGGCACGGAAACTGGTAGTGAGAGTCTTCCACTGCAAACCTGAGGAAACAATGATGAGCAGGATGGATGGGAACATGTAAATAGGCGTCCGCCAGGTCGATGGAGGCCATCCAGTCTCCTTTCACCACGGATATTATTGTCTCCAACGACTCCATTTTAAAAGGTGGAACCCTCATGGAAGAATTTAAATCCTTCAGATCTAATACGGGTCTGAAACCTCCTGAAGCTTTCGATACCAGGAACAACAGAGAATAGACTCCTAGACCCCGTTCTTGCATTGGCACCAGGATGACGGCTTTCGCTGTCAGCAATTCGTCTAAATAATTTTGCAAACAGAGCCTCTTCTCCGAGGAAGGCGGGAGTCGGGTTTCCATAAACAGCAACTGTGGCGGTCTTGAACCAAATTTGAGACGATAGCCATCTCTAATTATGGCCAAAACCCATGCGTCCTGAATTTCGTCCGCCCAAACCCTCTCGAACTGAGCGAGCCTCGCTCCCACATAAGGGTCTTGGGCGGAGAAACCTTCAAAAGGTCTTGTCAGAAGCCTTCGTGGCTTGGCCGGGTTTGGACTTGGAGGCCTTAGGAAAGGATGAACCAGCTGGTCTCCATTGTCTGGAGAATGGCCTGCCAGGTCTGTAGGAACTTGCTTCCTTAAAAAAACTTCCCTGGACCTCCTTACTGGGTGAAAAGGCTGCCACTGTCTTCTCTTTTCTTGCGGTATTAGGCCCGATTTACCCCCGGATACGCGTTGGATCGCTGACTCCAAAAGGTTTACCAAAAAGTAGTTTACCATCAAACTGCACTGAACATAGGCTCTGTTTTGAATAATTGCCTGCCGACCAGTGCCTTAACCATAATGCTCTTTGAGCTGTCACGGAGTGGGCCATGATCTTCGCCTTCATTCTGACCTGGTCAACGGCCCCTTCTGCCAGGAATTCGACAGCTGTTTTAATGAATTGCAGGGGCGAGGGCCCGCCAGCTCCAAGCTTTTCTGGGGAACCACCATCGAACTCCGATACCCAACTTTTGAGGGCTGCAGGCACAGAGGAAAGGGCCAACGCCAGCCTGCATGCCGCCCCCGCCACTGAATACAATCGTTTTAAATCCATGTCCACTCTATGATCCATGGGATCTCTGAAAGAGACCGAATCTTCTAATGGTAGAGTGATATGACAGGCCAAATGCTGCAGTGAGGCATCCACCCTGGGGGTAGTGTTCCACAACTCCGCATCCTTCTGGCTGATTGTCAAAATTGTATCCAATCTGTTATTGATGCTAGACTTTCTTTGCGGCCTAGCCCATTCATCCTCCAATATTTCTTGGATCTCAAAAATGAGGGGAAAGGAAGGCAGGGACTTCTTCAGTTCTGGGTAGTATTGCCGTTGTTCTTTCGGGGGAGGGGTTTCCTCGTGCCACTGCAATGCGTCTTTCACTGCTTCCACCAATATGGGGACTAATGCAAAATTGAAGGTGCATGATTCAGGGGTTACTTCGGCCTCTAAGGAATCGGAGTCGTACTCTCCGCCTGCCTCCAAATCCAAATCTGCCGTAGAGGATGCTGGTCGAGCACTTTGCTTGGACGCACCTCTTAGCCCTTCCCTGAATGTAGA
This sequence comes from Lithobates clamitans, assembly GCA_037952925.1. Taxonomy (NCBI): domain Eukaryota; kingdom Metazoa; phylum Chordata; class Amphibia; order Anura; family Ranidae; genus Lithobates; species Lithobates clamitans. The sequence continues at coordinate 4,895,787 of JBBGZY010000427.1, forward strand.
TTTAATCCAAGACTTCACCTGATGAGCTTCAGATGCCCTATCTCGCGCAGCTTCTTGATGATAGGAAGCGCACACCAACTTTCCCGGAAGGGCTTCAGCCGCACACGCCCAACAGCCTGCTTCCTCCAAATGACTTGGAGAGGAGGACCTAGATGAAGATGAAGACTGCACCCTATGCTTGCGACTAGATCTGGTCTTTCCGGAGGCTTTTCGATGGTCTAATCCCATTTGGCTCAGACATTAGCGACTGCAATGAGGCACAAGAGAAGGGGATCTGGAATACCGAGATCTTGAGGAAACCTGCTCTTTTCTGAGGCTGTGCAACAGCCTTAGAGCCTCTTTGCGGGCATTTAGCTCGCACTGGGCTTTTCTCTCTGTAAAGACAGAAGAGGTGCTCTCTTTTAAAAAGAAAAAAATTTAAAAAATAAAAATGAAAAAAAATTATAAAATAAAATCTGAATACATATGCATACAAAAAACACATACGTAAAAAAAACACATATATAAATATATATATAAAAAGAAAAGCATGGGTAAAAACCATGGGTTCTTCAGTGCAAATAGGCAGAAAACAGGCAGGCACCTGGAAGGCAAGTGTGTGGATCAATGCAGAGTGTACAGCGGTATCAAACACAGCAAGTCTGCAGCATTGGTAGAGAAGACAGCCTACCTTAATGCAGAGCAGCCTGACAAGCTGGAGCGCTGAGAGGAATGCAGGGAAGCCAGAGCCTGGAAACACCGCCCCTTAAGGCTGGCAGCGGCGCGAGTCAGTGAGGAGCGTCCCGGCGGTTGCTAGGCAACCGCACGAGAAGGGAAGCTGTCCTGACGTCACCCACCCCGCTCCGCTCAGACACACGAGAGGCGAACTACAGAGCCCAGCCGACCGCTAGCCACCAGGGAAAGCCAGGTAAACCGCTGCACACAGCCCCACACCTGCCTGTTTCTGTCTGCCAGTGATCAGCACAGTTTTTTAAACTGTTTAGTAAACGTCCCTGCACCACAGGAACCCACCACCTTGGGAGATTTACAGCCCATCTGGGGGGGTCTTCTGTATCGGGAGAGGCTTAACCCGACCAGGATTTCACTCAACCCATTCATCACTCACATTATAATTACATTTTTTTTTTTTTTTAAAGGCGTCCGGAGCGAGGACGAAAAAAGAACACTGGGCTGGTCCGATAGCTGCCCTTTATGGGCTAGAAAAAAGGTGGTCCTGAAGGGGTCAGAGGGGGCGGAGCTGACCCATAGTAGGCTGACATGGGGAGGTCCAGGAAAAGGAAGTTTTTAATAATGACTCCAGTTTCTTGTCAACAGGGTCTTTCAAACACTGTGCGTTATCTAACGGACAAGTTAAGTTCTTGTTTAAGGAAGAGACTGCTGCATCTATGGCTGGCATGCTCCACTTCTAAACAAACTTTTCATCCATGGGATATTAAAGGGAAAACCTCTTAGGAGGAACAAAAATCCTGTCAGGATGCTCTCAATCAACATACACCGCCTGTTCCAACAGTGGGTGTAAGGGGAAAGCCTGTGCAGCCTGAAGAGGCCTTAGGGACCCCAAAGAGGACCAGGGGGGTTCAGTAACCTCTGCAAGAGGCAACTTCAAAGGCAGAACGAACCATCTCGGTAAGAGTCTGGATCAAAAGCCTCTGCAACTGAGAGGCAGACACCAACTGGATATCTTCTTGTCCAGATTACTCAGAAGCAGACTCATCTGCCAGGCCCTCCACAGAATCCTGAGCTTTTAGTTCTTCCCCATCCTCAACTCATTCCTGCTTCAAACTAGGAGGCTCAGGGAAGGGGGATCTGTCACGCTTCTTGCCACCCTGCAGGATGGAGGCAATCATGCCAGCAATCATGTGCTCTAACCTGGCTAGGGCTGAGGACAGTTCATGCCTGGTGATAAAGGGTGAAGCAGCAGCATTGACTGTAGGCACAATACCAGATAGGCGCAGCAGCTCAGATTGCCCAGAAGCCTCCAGGTCTTTCAGGGGATACAGCTAGGTTCATCAAGAGCTACCGATGACACAGGTGTGCCCTTCCCTGTAGCGTTAGTCCCGCTCCTCTTTTTTGAAGACATTTAAAAAAAAGAGTACCTGGGTGTAGTATTAACACACCTCAGAAGGGAGATCCTTTAATAAGGCTCACCAAGCCCCTATGCAACAATCATGCTAAGCACATTAGCCTGCCAAACAACACCGGGTGACTCACAGGACCTGGGTAAGGTGCAATGAACCGCTGCAAATGCCTGGTTCAGAGCCTGCTCTGTGTCCCACAGCAGCCTTCTGGAAGCACCGCACGGTTGGTAAACACAGCTTAAATAAGCTGGCTGTGCACCGGAACGTTTTGCGTATGCGTGCGCGGCCCCGACGAACGGGCACAGCTGTATTCGCATAGGACGCAAATCTTCGTGCACCCAGATTAGGCTACGGCGCATGCACGGCTTTGAGTGCACATAACGCCTATGGCGAAGCCGCATGTGCTATGGCCAACTGCTGAGTACAGCAGCTCTCTTGTGAATGCACGTGCGCCATGGCGCACACCAAGAGGCAAAATGGTGCACCATCATACAAGGAAAAACAGCCAGACACAAAAAAGGTACACTTTGCAAACACCCACAGCTAGCCCAAAACTCCCCAATATGGTCACCGCGCACAGGTGTCCAGCCTCTAGCTAGCTTGATTGATTGTTACAATCACTGGGACACCCCACAATAAGTAAATAAAGGGGTTTCACTTACCCGCCTAGGCGCAAGTCAGCTTAGAAACTAAGAGCCCAATCTTCACCCATCACGGCGGGTTCCTGTCACTTGAGGACCTTCAAGGACTGGGTACCCTTTTCATGTGTAGGGTCCACTCCCTTGGACCTGTACAGCACCCTGCGGAAATGCCTTAGCGCTGTGGTGTCCAGAATTCCACTTCACAGGGTCCAGCGCCCAGAGGTCACATTACAGGCAAAACCTTGCAGGACCTTAAGTCTTCTTTGCAAGGCTTGGCCACCATTTATCTGAACATATAGAGCCTGGATCCGATTGGTCAATCCCTTGATTCATTTAAGGACCATCTGTGGGACTAGAGACCTGGAGCTCAGAGAGCTCAAACAAAACGTGCCCATCCACCTTGCAGATACTAGTAAAAAACTGATGTACTTCCTGTATGGGAGGGGTTATATAGGGGATCACTTCCTGTCTAAAACTTTGTCTACCAGTGTCCATTCACCTAGAGATGGCATCAGTGCTGTGTTTTGGCCTAGGGTGGCACTTTGCGGTGCGGCGGCAAAAAAAGCCGCCCCCCCACCGCATGAGAGAAAGCTCCCCCGACCCGTCTTCCGCAGCCGCCTCCCGCACATACGCAGCCCAAGGCAGCCGGCTTGCTGTAGCAGCGCCGGCACTTGCAAATATGGGCAATTGACAGTATGGTGTGTATGGGCACACTTGTCCGAGGGGGAGGGGCGACTCGCGCCCCCATAAGCGGCACTGGCTGCAAGTAAGATGACTGGCGGAGGTGGAGCCTTATGCTCCGCCTACCCTTCTCCGCACGGCTTTCCTTCACTGAATCTTCTTATAATGAATTAAAATCTAGTCAGACTGCACCATTTTCTCTCTGCACACAGAGGACTATGGGAAAATTACGATGCATGCTGCACCTTTAAAAGAAACATTTTCCTGTCAAATGCCATGTTTAGAGGTAATAAAATTCCGAGACACCGACAGATGTTAAGTGAAAGTTCTTCTGCATTAAAAATCCTGCCTCTTCCCCAACTTTAGAGTTCCACTTTAATTTCAACAGAATTATCGCAATATACATTTATGATGGTTTCATATCCTTACCCATGTCTGCAGTATAGTCTTTTGAGCTTCAGTTCAGAACAGTTTAATTGGGCCAGTCCTATTAATATTCCAGCAAATGTACCCTGAAATAAAACAAGTATTTCTTGAATGCAGAATAGTTGTTATTAAACATAATAATAATAATAATAATAAATAATATTAAATATTATTATTGTCAATGAAAGACCAAATTGGGTTACTTAAAAAAAAACAAAAAAAAACTAACTATAAACCAAAGAGCAACACTGGGATTCTGATGATCTACACAGCAACCAATTAACAATAAACTTTCTTTTTTCTGTCTACTCTAAATTACTGAAGATTCAAACAAGGAAGACACCGCTCCAGACGAGCAGTCACTACAGTCCGAATGCGCTGGGTGCAAGCCACGGCTAGCCACCCATGATCAATAGGAAGAAAAGAACGGCTGCACACCACAGGAACGTTCCAACGATATTTTTTTCAAAGAATAGCAATAAACAGCCAACAAAGACAAAGTGTCCGAACCCAGGAGGTGACACGTGCGTTTCACACCGGCCTCAGTGCTTCTTCAAACCAGAAGTTTGTTGGCTGTTCATTGCTATTTTTTGGAATAAAATCTTTGGAACGTTCCTGTGGTGTGCAGCCGTTCTTTTCTTCCTACTCTAAATTACTGAAGATAAAATGTGACTGACTGCTTTCAGTTTGTGCACATTACTGAGCCATACTGAGTCGACTGAGGGACACAGAATTTCAGAGACAATAGAGTTATACTTCCACCTACCGGAGGTTGGAACACTAAAGAAAAATGAAATGCAGTCCAGTCCTCATACCCAGAATTGCCTTCATTTTGTGAGAAAGCAATACCAAGGGCAAAAGCAAAAAAAAAAAAAAAAAAGAAAGCAAACCGAGGGATGCAAATTGTGTCCCCTCAATGGACTCAGAGAAAAAGAATGTTTTGGAAAGTACAAAAATCTTAATTTCTTCCTTGTTCATTGAGGAATACAATTTATAGGGCACCCAAAAGCAGTACAACTAAAAAGTTGGTGATAGCTGCTGACAGATTCAAGAAATTGGGAACCATCTGGAATACAAAAGATCCCTAATTGAGCGAGTCTCAAGTCTACACTAGGGTAGGAAAAGGGAGTCTCAGGGTATGAAAATCCCAGGTAGAGCTGGGAAGAGACAATGTTGAGAGCATAAACACCAGAAAATGGGTGAGAGGCTGCTGAAGCAGATGCCAGCCACAAATGGGGTAGGGGGGTGTGAGGGTAGGCTCAAAATGCTGACATGTACTGTCTATTGAACTAGATGAAGGAACATGGTGGGTAATCCTCCACCCCCTCCACAGACCTCATGTTTTGAGAGCATGCCTTGTCATCATATCAAGCATGCAGCTAGAGTGCCCTGTGCATTTGTACCAAGATCAGTATATCTATCTATCTATCTATCTATCTATCTATCTATCTATCTATCTATCTATCTATCTATCTATATATATATATATATATATATACTGTGAAGTATGGATGCTTTCGAAAATATATAAATGTTTATTTCCATCAATTTATAAACTGCAAAGTGAGTGAACAGAAGAAAAATCTAAACCAAATTAATATTTGGTGTGACTACCCTTTGACTTCAAACCAGCATCAATTCTTACACTTGCATAAAGTCAGGGATTTTGTAGGATTGGAGTCAGGTGTATGAAACGGGCAACGGTGAGGACCATAGACGCAGTGGTTGGCCAAGGAAACATAATGCAGCAGATGAAAGCCACATCATGCTTACTCTCTTTCCACATCAGATGTTCAGCAGTGCCATCAGAAACCAGTGGGACTCAGGTACGTCCATCTACTGTTCGGAGAATTGTGGCCAGAAGTGAACTTCATGGAAGAATTGTGTCCAAAAAGCCATACATCAAACTTGAAAACAAGGCTAAGCAACTCAACCATGCATGAAAACATAGGAACTGGGCTACAGAAAAATGGCAGCAGATGCTCTGGACTGATGAGTCAAAATGTGAAATATTTGGCTGTAGCAGGAGGCAGTTTGTTCGCTGAAGGCTGGAGAGTGGTACAATAATGAGTGTCTGCAGGCAACAGAGAAGCATAGTGGAAGTTCCTTGCAGGTTTGGGTCTGTATTTCTGGAGTTAGAGATTTGGCCAGGATCAATGGTGTCCTCAATGCTGAGAAATAAAGGCAGAAACGTATCCATCATCCATCATTGACTAGTTGCTGCCCGCCCACTGTCAAATGACGGCGGGGTAGTCGGCTCTCGTTCTGGGACGCCGTCATATGACGGCATCCCAGAACGGCAGCTCTCGCCCAATCGCGGCCGCCCCGTGTTGCTAGGACATGGTGCGACCCCGATCTCTGTAAAGAGCCACGTCCGCTGTGTCCAATCACAGCCGGCCACATGTAAACACGGAGAGGCCAGTAATCGGCGCTCCTTGCCTCACACTGACAGAGTGTGTAGCGAAGAGAGCCAATCAGCGGCATCTCCACACAGGGGGACATCTACACATGTAATCAGTGCCCACCAGTGCCAGCAATCAGTGCCCACCACAGCCCACAAGTGCCACCAATCAGTGCCCATTTGCAATGCCAGTCAGTGCTGGCCATTAGTGCCGCCTATCAGTGCTGCCCATCAATGCCCATCAGTAATGCCCATCAGTGTCGCCCATCAGTACCACCCATCAATACCGTCTATCCGTGCCGTGCCCATAAGTGCCACCTCATCAGTGCACATAAGTGCCACCTCATCAATGCCCACCAGTTCAGCCCATCAGTGCCGCCTCATCAGCGCACATCAGTGAAGGAAAAAAATTACTTAGTTACAAAATTTACCGACAGAAACTAAGTAAAAAAATTTTTTTTTTGGTAAAAAATAAAAAACCCTGCAGTGAATACCACCAAAAGAAAGAAAGCTCAGTTTGTGTGAAGAAAATGATAAAAAATTTGTTTGGGTACAGTGTAGCATGACCGCGCAATTGTCATTCAAAGTGCGACAGCGCTGAAAGCTAAAAAATGGCTTTGGCAGGAAAGGGGTGTAAGTGTCCTGCAGGCAAGTGGCTAATGTGATTGGCCCCAAATGTATTCAGCAGCAGGACAATGACCGCAAACATACAGCCAATGTCATTAAGAACTATATTCAGTATAAAGAACATGGAGAAGTCTTGGAAGTGGTAGTTTGGCCCTTACAGGGCCCTGATCTCAATATCATCGAGGCTGTCTGGGATTGCATGAAGAGACAGAAGGATTTGAGGCAGCCTACATCCACAGAAGAGCTGTGGTTAGTTCTCCAAGATGTTTGGTACAACCTACCTGACGAGCTCATTCAAAAACTGTGTGCAAGTGCACCTAGAAGAGTTGATACTGGTTTGAAGGTAAAAGGAGGTCACACTAAATATTGATTTGACTTGAAATGCTCTTCTGTTCATTTACTTTTCATCTTGTTAATTGATAAAAAATAAACTTAGCACTTCTAATTCTGAAAGCATTCTTAATTTACAGCATTTTTTTTACACCTGCCTAAAACGTTTGCACAGTAGTGTGTGTGTATATAATATATAAAAATTATATATATATATATATATATATATATATATATATATATATATATATATATATATATATATATATATATATATATATCAATCACACAATAGGTATTAATGGGCTGTGACCACGTTAACAATAACAATACTGCCTTTATATATAGATATACACTTTCTTTCTTATACTTTTGCATTAAAAAAATGGATTTTTGGTACACATGTTGAAATGCATGTTCAAGCTGGCCGTCTGCATCAAAGTAATCCCCCTATGGCCAGAGACCGCTTGTAAAAAGGGAAATGAAATCAGGAAATTCAGTCAAATCAATTCAGTTTTGTGTGTGATCTACCCTGCTACAATAATGGTCTCGGAACAGTGTTTTCTGTCCTTCAGAATGCTATTGAAATGCAATATAGCCGCATCAAAGGAGGACTCTGTGGACCTCACAGAGGTAACAAAAACTTGCAAGACTAAATTAGGCAGCAAAAGGATTTGTAAATGCCCAGGTCTCCAGGTGTGCACATCACAGTTACAGAGGTTGCAAATAAAAGAAATGCAGCACTGTTGTTGCCCTCCCTAGGGATAAGCAACCTTTAACTACTTCCCACCCGGCCACTGTACATAAATGACCAGGTGGGAGCTCTCTACTTTTGGGTGGACATTCAGGAACGTCCCTCCAAAGGAGCAGGATCGTGCGCGCACGTAGCGGTGCGATCCTGATGCGCTTGTGTCACCCGGACACGGCTCATCTCCGATCAGCAGGAGGGCTCTGTGATTGGCCCTCCTGAACACATGACAGCCGTGTCCAATCACAGCCATCATGTGATGTAAATACAGAGCTGGTTGCTAGGCAATCGGCTCTCCCCTCCTCACACAGAAGTTGTCAGTGAGGAGAGGAGAGCGGATCGCTGCAGCCGGCTGGTGATCAGCGAGTATGAGCTGTTTTTTTACAGCTTTTTACTCACTGATCACCAGTCTAGTGTTAACACACATGTCCCCACATAGTAAAAACACTTGTCACCCACATATGTAACAGTAAAATCACATGTCCCAATGATTATCTGCACACATATGTCCGTGATCACCTGCGCACATCTGTACATGATCATTTGCGTACATCTGTCCGTGATCACACGAACCAATTATTGTACACTTAACAGGATTTTTTTTAACAAAAACATGTAGCAGAATACATTTAGGCCTAAATTTATGCCAAATTTGACTTTATTGGATTTCTTTTAAAATAGAAAGAAGAAAATATTGTTTTTTCTTCAAATTTCCGCTCTTTTTTCGCTTATATCGCAAAAAATAAAAAACGGAGTCGTAAATAAATACCACCAAAAGAAAGCTCTATTTGTGTGAAAAAACTGATAAAAATTTCATTTGGGTACAGCATTGCATGACCGCGCAATTGTGATTGAAAGTGCGAGAGCGCTGAAAGCTGAAAATTGGTCTGGGAAGGAAGGGGGTGAAAGTGCTCAGTATTGATGTGGTTAAACATCAGTGCAATGGCATGCCAGACTATCTTCCCAGCTGAGAATTTACACGCATTTCTTGGATTTTCTTTTTCATCTGTAAGAGTCTATCATAAGAAAAAAAACACTCAGTAACAATGGATACCAGGTTACCGTGGATACCACTGTTCAAGCCAAAAGGAAAAGGTAATTAGTCTGAAGTTAACAAAATACCATCTGAAAGTCCCATAGCAATGTGTGGAGAAATGTTCTGTTGACAGACATTTTTATCTCAGATATCCAAACAAATGCACACAAAGTATATGCCTATATTTCCTGGACCTAAAAACACACATTTAATATGATCTTGCACAAATATGACTGTTTTGCAGAAAGCTCATCTTTTTGGTAGATAGGATCCATTACTTTACATGAACGGCCTTAGGTTGTTTATTTGATTTCCATGACTCAGATAAAGATCAGCTCACATTTTAGGAGGCAATAATGGAGAAATTAGTAATTCCTAGGCGTTTAACATATTTCTCTTAACTTATCATACAAGGTTATAATGCCAAAAACACCAAACCTTCTGTATACAGTGGCCACAGTCACTGTTATAACAATGGTATGGTGGTAAAGAGAATAGGACGACTCCATGTGGGAGATTTACTAAAACCAGAGCACTTAGAATCTGGTGCAGCTGTACATGGTAGTGAATCAGCTTGTAAATGCAGCTTGTTCGATTAAGCAAAAATTGACAAAAAAACTGGAAGCTAATTGGTTTCTATGCAGAGCTGCACCAGATTATGCACTCTCCTGTGTTAGTAAATTCCCCCCTATATTCTGTTGTCCAAAAAATTGCAGATAAGGATATGGACTTCGATATGCCCGGTTTTACACCAGACTTCTAAAATGCATTCTGTGTTCTTCCTTCTAGTTCTTTGGAAGAACCTCACACCAGATGTCAGTTAGCTGGGCTAGGGAGGAGTCCTGGGCACCCTGGCAGTGCAGAGAACTTGGTCATCAGGAGTCTCATCTCCTTATCAAAATCCTACAGATTTGGGCGACTTGGCTGTCTTTCTGGTGTTAGACCATCCTGCTGGAGGATGATCTGATCTACAACAGTGGTGGCTTACATCAACCATGAGGAAACAAAAGCTTTCTTGTAGGTACACTGCATCCTGTTCTAAACATAACTTCACATTCCAGGCATGGACAATTGGCAGGCAGACTTTCTCAGCTAGAAATGTCTAGACCTGGGGGAAAAGACCCCAACACCTGGAGGTGTTCCAGGACCTGTGATGTCAGATGTGGACCTCCAGGTTTCCAGGTTTGACAAACTGGACAGGTTTGCCTCCAGGTACAGGGATCCTCTAGCAGAAGTGGTGACTCAGAGTTCATTACTACCCGATCTATGCCCTTCCTCCTTTCTTCTTCTGCATCTCCTACACAGTTCAAATGTAGAGCATTCCAGTAATTCTCATTGCTCCGGATTGGCCAAGTAGAATTTGTATACAGATCTTGTAAGTTTCCTGGTGGATGCACCGTGGCCTATATCACACGAGATCATCTTGACTTGCTGTCTCCAGCACAGATTTACCATCCTGCTTCATCGTTGCTGGTTCTAATGGCATTATTTGAAGCCCAGTTTCTAAGAGACAGGGCAATCCCTAAATCAGTGTCTCCTATGTTAAAGCCAAAAAGTCCACGTTCTGTAAGGTCTACCATCAGACATGGAAAGCATACTTCACTTAGTGTGAGTCTTTGGGCTTCCACCCTAGGAGTTTCTCCATTGGATGAATTCTCTCCTTTCAACTGGGCCTGAACCAGTGTTCTGTTCTCAGCACTTTCAACGCACAGGTTTCTGACCTTCTATCTTATTTCTTAGACCTTGGCCTTTCATTCTTTGATTAAGACCTATGTAGTGGAAGTGTCCAATGTAGCTCCTGTTGTAGTACAGTGCATCTGGAAAGTATTCACATCGCTTCACGTTTCCCACATTTTGTTGTGTTACAGCCTTATTTCAAAATAGATAAAATTCATTATTTTCCTCAAAATTCTACAAACAATACCCATAATGACAACGCGAAAGAAGTTTGTCTGAAATCTTTGCAAATTTAATAAAAAAAAAAAATCACATGTACATAGGTATTCACAGCCTTTGCTCAATACTTTGTTGAAACACCTTTGGCACCAATTACAGCCCTAAGACTTTTTGAAGTATGATGCTACAAGCTTGGCACACCTATTTTTGGGCAGTTTCTCCCATTCTTCATTGCAGGACCTCTTAAGCTTTATCAGGTTGGATGGGAAACGTCAGTGCACGGCCATTTTCAGATATCTCCAGAGATGTTCAATCGGGTTCAAGTCTGGGCTCTGGCTGGGCCACTCAGACATTCACAGGGTTGTCCCGTAACTCCTTTGTTATCTTGTTATGGCTGTGTGGTTAGGGTCATCGTCCTGTTGAAAGAACCTTCGTCCCAGTCTGAAGTCCAGAGCGCTCTAGAGCAGGTTTTCATCAAAGATGTCTCTGTACATTGCTGCATTCGTCTTTGCCTCAATCCTGACTAGTCTCCCAGTTCCTGCCGCTGAAAAACGTCCCCACAGCATGATGCTGCCACCACCATGATTCACTGTAGGGATGGTATTGGCCTGGTGATGAGCGGTGCCTGGTTTCCTCCAGACAGGACCCTTGCCATTCAGGTCAAAGAGTTTAATCTTTGTTTCATCAGACCAGAGAATTTTGTTTCTCATGGCCTGAGAGTCCTTTGGGTGCCTTTTGGCCAATTCCAGTTGGGCTCTCATGTGCCATTTACTGAGGAGTGGCTTCCGTCTGGCCACACTACCATACAAGCCTGATTGGTGTAGTGCTGCAGAGATGGTTGTTCTACTGGAAGGTTCTCCTCTCGCCACGGAGAAACTCTGGAGCTCTGTCAGAGTGACCATCGGGTTCTTGGTCACCTCCCTGACTAAAGCCATTCTCCCCTGACTGCTCAGTTTGGCCAGGCGGCCCACTCTAGGAAGAGTCCGGGTGGTTCTAAACTTCTTCCATTTACAGATGATGGTAAACTGTGTTTTGGGACCTTCAATGCTGCTGAAATTTTCTGTACCCTTCCCCAGATCTGTGCCATGATACAATTCTGTCTTGGAGGTCTACAGACAATTCCTTGGAATTCATGGCTTGGTTTGTGCTCTGAAATGCACTGTTAAAGAGGAAGTAAACTTCCTCTGCTGACATTGACCTATAATAAGGCTTACCTATAGGTAGTGTAAATATCTCCTAAACTTGCACTGTATAGGAGACATTTACATTCCATGCAGCCAGTGACAGCGCTGGCGCATGCACTCTGAAGGAACGGCCATGGGTGCTGTTCCTTCTGAGTCCCGTGCCACGAACGGCGGCTCCCGTGCGCATGCACAAAGCCAGAGCCAAAGAAACCGGAAGCAAGACGGGTGAAAATGGAGGCAGCTACATCACGGCACTTCATTTTCAGGTAAGTTTCACATAATGTGCTAGTATGCAGTGTATACGAGCACATTATGACTTTACTTTGCAGGAAGAAGAAAAAAAAATGTCCAGCGGTAATTAACCTCTTTAACTGTGGGACCTTATATATACACAGGTGTGTGCCTTGACTCCAATCAAGTTGTAGAAACATCAAGGATAATCAATGGAAACAGCTCAATTTTGAGTGTCATGGCAAAGGGTATGAATACTTATGTACATGTGATTTTTTTTCATTATTTTTAGCAAATTTGCAAAGATTTCAAACAAACTTCTTTCAGGTTGCCATTATGGGGTAGAATTTTGAGGAAAATAACACATTTAATCCATTTTGGAATAAGAGCTGGTTCACAGCATGACTTCAGCGCGGCTTGCAAAACAACTTCTGTATAGAAGTCAATGCAAGCCCCTCCAAAGTAGTACAGGAACCTTTTTCTAAGTCGGAGCGACTTGAGTCGCTCCTATTAGAATGGTTCCATTGTACAGAATAGAGCGCGACTTGTCAGGCGGCTAAGTCACCTGACAAGTCACCCCTGTGTGAACCGGGTCTGAGGCTGCAACATAACAAAATGTGAAAAAAGTGAAGCACTGTGAATACTTTCTGGATGCACTGTAGATTTCCGTGTGGGGCTCCTCTTATGCAAATGCCCCCCCTAGGAAGTCGCATCCTATGGGGGCACTGGGGTGGGCTCGAGAGGGAGAGAGCAGAGAGAGTCGCTGTTCTTGAGCACATCGCTGGATTGAGGTCGGGCTCAGGTAAGTATAAGCAGGGCTGGGGGGAATCCTAGGCACAGAAAGTTTTTAACCTTATTGCAGGGAATGCATTAAGGTAAAAAAAAAACCTTAAGGCTTTAGATCTACTTAAAGACTTTCTGGGTCCCTCAAAGGACAAGATAAGAAAAAAAGGAATTTTGTACTCACTTTCATTGACTTTGAGTGCATTGAGGAACACCGATCTGTGTTTATGATCATGCTCTCAGTACTGCCTTGCTACAAAACTGAGGCATGCTGTTCATAGGAGGGGTTAGTGTTTATTTTGTTTTGTTTGTTGTTTGACAGTATCCAATCCCCCTGTAGGTGGCAATATAACCTGAAGGTGAAAAACTTCCCATATCCCCCTAAATGGACTCCAAGAAATTGACTTTACAAAGACCAAAAACTATTATTGCTTTAGGTCATGGGAATATACACTATATCACCAAAAGTACTGGGACACCTGCCTTTTCACACACATGAACTTTAACGGCATTAGTTTGTAGGGTTCAATATTGCTTTGGTCCACCCTTTGCAGCTATACCAGCTTCAACACTTCTGGGAAGGCTGTCCACAAGGTTTAGGAGTGTGTCTAATACATGTGTGAGGTCAGGTACTGATGTGGACGCGAAGGCCTGGCTTGCAGTCTCCGCTTTAATTAATCCCAAAGGTTTTCTATCAGGTTTAGGTCAATACTCTGTGCAGGCCACTCAAGTTCCTCCATCACAAACTCGCTCATCCATGTCTTTATTGACCTTGCTTTGTGCACTGGTCCAATTTATTTGGTGGAGGTGGGTGGAGGTGGGGGGGCGGGGAGTATGGTGTGGGGTTGTTTTTCAGGGGTTGGGCTTGGCCCCGTAGTTCCAGTGAAGGGAACTTTTAAGGTGTCAGCATAACATGACATTTTGGACAATTTCATGCTCCCAAATTTGTGGGAACAGTTTGGGGATGGCCCCTTCCTGTTCCAACATGACTGCGCACCAGTGCACAAAGAAGGGTCAAATACATGGATGAATGAGTTTGGGGTGGAGGAACTTGACTGGCCTGCACAGAGTCCTGACCTCAACCCGATAGAACACCTTTGGGATGAATCAGAGCAGAAACTGCGAGCAAGGCCTACTCAACCAACATCAGTGCCTGACATCACAAATGCGCTTCTGGAAGAATGGTCAAACATTCCCATAGACACACTCCTAAACCTTGTGGACAGCCTTCCCCAGAGTTGAAGCTGTTATAGCTGCAAAGGGTGGGCCAACTCAATATTGAACCCTACGGACGAAGACACCATTAAAGTTCATGTGTGTGTAAAGGCAGGTGTCCCAATACTTTTGGTAATATAGTGCATGTCCAATAACAACAAACTTATACCAAACATTAGTCACTGGTTTTGGTTGGTATTTTGCTAGGTAGTATAGCCCTGCCCATATCATTCACGGTCACATGCTTCTTCTAAATTGAATATACAGCGGGTAAAATAAGTAATAAACACGTCACCATTTTTCTAGGTAAAATTTTTTGTAAAGGTGCTATTGATATGAAATTTTCACCACATGTCGGTAACAACCCATGCAATCCATACATACAAAGAAACCAAAACAAATAAGTTCAGAAATTAAGTTATGTGTGATAAAATGGACTGACATGAAAAAAAGGGAGGTGCAAAAAGACATGGAAAACCAAGACACCAGCTGAAATCTATCAGTAATTGAGGGGGCAGGAGGCGGAGCCTAGCAGAGCAGACATGCATTGTTAGAGCTCCACACCGCTGAGGAGAGAAGAGAAGGACAAAGCGGAGCCTGCAGGCTCAAAAGGTATCCATTTGAACCTTTTTGCCCCAGGGAACAAATTGTGAAAGTTTGGGCAGGAAATATGGTACTGGGAGGAAACCGTGGCAGAAATAAAAATCACCTCACAAAGAGCTCACAGGCACTCACTGCAGCTGAAGCAGCTCCAGTCACCTCACAAGATACAGCATCAGGGCGCTCTCACAGACAGAAAATGTCACAGCAAGACTCTCCATTTGAGTCAGATACAGAACAAATCCTCTCACAAACTTCTCCACAGGCCTCCTCAGCATCCCCAGTAATATTATTACAATTTGAAAAGATGCTTCATAAGGCTTTAAAACAAACCTCAGACCAAATAACAAAAAGCCTAACCAAAGAAATAAGAGAGCTGGGAAACCGCACCGCAGCCTTAGAAATAAAAATGGATGAAATTGAAATTACAACCCAAGAAAATATAACAGAATTGGAACAATTAAAAAAAGAGAATTTAATACTTCAAACTAAGCTCGAAGATTACGAAAATAGAGCCAGACGTTCAAACTTGTGCATAAGGGGAATACCTGAAACTGTGACAGACCTGCAATCTACTATTACTGCTCTATTACAAGAACTAAAGCCAGATATCCCTATTGAACGTTTAGAACTGGACAGAGTACACAGAGCCCTCACAGCCAAAAAGAAAGATGGACCCCCACGTGATATAATCACAAAATTTCATTATTACAGAACGAAAGAACAAATACTAATTGCTGCAAGAGAAAAAAAGGAACTTAATTTTCAAGGACACAATTATCAAATTTTTGCTGATCTATCCCAACTTACTATTACTAAAAGACGATCCATGAAACCCCAACTAATGGAACTGCAACGCCACAACATTATGTATCAATGGGGCTTCCCCTTTTCAGTCAGATTTAACTACCAAGGTACAATTTACAGAAGCAGATCAGCAGATGAACTACAACAAACCCTTTTAAAATTAAATCTGACAGAACCCACAAGCAGCAACTCTCCCACACGCAGAAGAATGGCGTCATCTTCACCTTCAGGCAGCACCCAGAAAATTTCAGAACAAAATGGGAATCATCATTCTCACAAAAGAGGCCGTTATGCCACATCATCCATGGACCAAGAAGATTCAATGGACTGAATTCCTGATATCTCTTCATTTATTATACTAAGAGATGGTTCTCTATAAAAAAAACCTATATTTATAACTCAAAAGTATATGTGTCACTGGCGCAAAACCTATCCTGTCAACAGTGTATAAGTGATAACTGTAGCTGCTGCATCCAGAAAATATTTTCAAGTGAAAAAAATTTAAAAGTGCTATATGTGTGGATGCGCTGCTCACTTTATCCTATCTGTGTATATGCTATCCTTTGAACATATTTTTATTCACCATCCACCTTTGAAAATTCATCACATTTAAATAGTAACCATATACCTGTAAAAATTCATCACTTTTAGACAACAACCATATACAAATTATATAAATTATATAGAAGTCCAGTGACATATATCACATGGTAATAGAGTCTCTTCATTCGTGTTTACAATTCTTCCGTTGAAATGCCGTGAGCGGCGTGCTCTTTAGTGTTGAATAAATTTAAAGTGACTTAGTGCTCCACCACCACCTGTGAGATTTGCCACTCACCAGATTGATCTTTAAAACTGCACCTTTGGTTCATTCATAGGGATAACCACTCCACTCAAAGGGAATTTTCTCCAATAACTATACCAGGACCTCAATGTTCCTCATAAAAACGGATGAAAAACGATCATCGCACAATAACGTTTAAAACCTTTATTTCATAAACAATAAAACTATGCACTCACATTTCCAAGTGCCATAAGGCCGGCACAGAGCTTTTCCAGCAGTTAGGGACGGGTGGGCGCTGCAGCCCGGTTCGTCTGGTATGTTGTGCTGTCTCCGTGTGCCGCTTGCGTTCCCCCCTGTGTGTTCGTTCGCGTCACCAACCCCGTTCGTTCCCGATCACGTGGGTACGATAATCTCCCAGCAGCCTCTACGCGTTTCGCAATCCTATTTGCGTCATCAGGAAGCTGCCGTGTGATTGGTTCTCGTTCTATTTATGTTTAAGCACGGGCGGAAATTGCTCTGCCGCCATCTTTAATGTGGGTATTCCCTTAGTTCTATTCTATTGGGGCCTCCTCTCTCTTATCGCCATTTTGATTATGGGCATTTAGCCCATTATGTGGTTCTATAGTGCACACGCTGTTTTCCCCACTCTACCATTATTCGTTCTTATTCCAATTTACCCATTGTTATGCTAAATTTGTATAAATAATTTTAAACTAACCCATCTGTATCTGCTGGAGAGGCTTTCACATATTGGTAAGTTAATGGTCCTTATTTGCCCTTATATGCTTTAGCTTTAAAAACATCTTATGTTCATTATTATTTCGTAGTTAATTGCCGTCCTATGTGTAATATGGAACAGCAAATCCTTGCCATTTCTAAAAATATTATTTAAAGCAAAAATGTAAAAATATAAAAAATAACCTTATATATTGAACTGAAAGGTGGGAAAATGAAAAGAATAAGAATGAAGAAAAATGAAAAAATAAAATAAAATGAAATAAAATAATAAAAAATAAAAAATAAAAAATAAAATAAGAAATAAAAAATAAAAAATAATAAATGGAAAAATAATTGAAAAGTATAGATGAAAATAAAAATAAAAATAAAAATAAAAATAAAAATGAAAATAAAAATAAAAATAAAGATGAAAATAAAAATAAAATAAAAAAAAATAATAAAATAAAGATAAAAATAAAAATAAAAATAAAAATAAAAATGAAAATAAGAATAAAAATAAAAATAAAATTAAAAATAAAAATAAAAATAAAAATAAAAATAAAAATAAAAAAATAATAAAAAAATAAAATAAAATAAAATAAAATAAAATAAATCAAATTGAGAAAAAAATGAGAGAAAAAAATGTTAAGAGATAAAGTATGCGATGTAAATTAAATGTGATTTAGTAGTTGTCCAAAAAACAGTTGATGTCGAGTTCCACGTTCAACCCCTGTGGCCTCATCGTGTCCATTTTAAATATCCAGTGGGTTTCGTTCTTTGAAACCTCCCTTCTCATGTTGGTGTTCCTCCAATTGCGTTCTATTCTGTCTATTCCATAAAACTTTAAATGTTGGGGATTTCTACCATGTATGTCCCTAAAATGTTTTGATACACTGTGGTGTTTAAATCCTTTTTTGATGTTCCTGACATGTTCGCCTATTCTGACTGACAAAGCTCTAGTTGTTCTGCCTACGTACTGTAGTCCACACCTGCACTCCAGTACGTAGGTGACATGTGTGCTACTACATGTTATCAACTTGTCTATTTTATATGTCTGCTTGTTGGTATTTGACATAAAGCTTGTTGTTTTCCTGTTTTCTTTATTAGTGGACCTACAGGCTTTGCATTTTCCGCACCTATAGAATCCCTTCTGGTTGAAAAAATTGGACAGACTTTTGGGGGGGTCTGGCACATTTTTGACTATTTTGTCCCTAATCCTTCTGGCTTTTCTATATACGAATGCTGGTTTTCGGGGTAGTACCTTGCTAAGATGTGGGTCGCTACTGATGATGGACCAATTATTCCTTATAATAGTTTCTAATTCTTTATATTGTGTATTGAAACCCGTAATGAATGGTATGCTGTCAACCTGATTGTTATTCTTTGTTTTATTGCTGAGAATTGCTTCTCTATCCATATTGGCCACTTTTTCGCGTGTATCTTCCAGTATATT
The DNA here is from genome assembly GCA_037952925.1 of Lithobates clamitans. NCBI lineage: Eukaryota > Metazoa > Chordata > Amphibia > Anura > Ranidae > Lithobates > Lithobates clamitans. Next base: position 4,914,425 of record JBBGZY010000427.1, read on the forward strand.
TCTTTTATATCCCTTTTCTATGAACCTGTCTATCAGGATATCCGTCTGTCGGAAATAGTCCTCCATTTGGTCACAATTCCGTCTGATCCTGATAAACTGGCTCTTTGGAATGGATATTTTCCACTGGGGGTGGTGACAGCTCCCCATGGGTATATACCCATTCCGGTCTGTTTCTTTGAAGTGTGTTCTAGTCCCAAGTCTATTTTTGTTTTTGTATATTTCTAAATCCAAAAAATTGATTGTTTGTTGGTGTACTGTGGCGGTAAATTTTATGTCATACTGGTTGCCGCCAATATGCTGAATGAACTGTTCTAGCTGTTCATGGCCTCCCTTCCATATTATCAGGATATCATCGATGTAGCGTTTGTATAGCAGCAAGTGTGGCCAGCATCTTCCGTAAATTTCTTCCTCCTCCCATTTACTCAGAAAGATGTTGGCCACACTCGGTGCATACTTATTTCCCATACCTACCCCTTTGATTTGTCTATAATATTTGTGGTTGTGCCAGAAAAAGTTATTCCCCATGGCCATTCTTAATCCCTCCAAAATAAACCTCCTTTGTTTTAGTTTTAGATCCGATAAGTTTTTCATTCCCCATGCTACCGCTGCCAAGGCGTCAGTTTGTTTAATGTTGGTATACAACGACTCCACATCTAGTGTTACCAGTAGTGTGGAGTCGTCTACCTTTAGATTTTTTAAATTGTTGATAACATCTTTGCTGTCTTTGAGAAATGACTTTCCTTCTCCTGCTATAGGTTGGAGGAATACATCTAAGTACTCTCCCAACCTAGAGTGTACTGACTCAATGCCACTGATTATGGGCCTCCCTGGTGGCTTGGTTTTACTTTTATGAATCTTGGGGACTTGATATATCACTGGTATTCTTGGGGCCTCTGTTAGTAAGTATCTTCTTTCTTTTTTGTTCAGGATTTTATCTGCTATGCCCTTGTTTAGGTATTCTTTTAATTTCTTTTTCAACTCTCTGTTTGGATTCTTTTTGAGGGGTTGATAGGTACTTAGATCCTGGACTAATCTTTCCAACTCTTTATTGTAGTCTTCTTTTGTAAGGATCACTACACCTCCCCCCTTATCGGCCGGACGTATCACTATGTTTTTCCTTTTTTCTAGTTTCCTTAATCCCTGCCATATTCTATCCTTATGGCATTTGGTTGGTTTAATATTTTTTATCTCCTTTTCCACTAACCTTTTAAACACCTCTATGTGTTGGTTAGTGTTGGACCTGGGGTTGAACGTGGATCTGTTCCTCAACTTGCTATGTTTATATACCGTGTCGGTATGTTGGTGTTGGAGTTCTCCTTTTTCTAAAAAGTGTTTCTTTAAACTTAATTTCCTAATAAACTTTTGTAAATCAATAAAAGCTTCAAACTGATTGAAGGTAGCCTTAGGTGCATATTTGATTCCGCTATCTAGTACTAATAGTTCTTCCTGGGTGAAAGTTACATCTGTTAGATTAAAAATGCCCTCTCCTAGTTTTCTCTTTTCCTTTTTGCCTCCCCCTCTACAGCCTCTTTTTCTCTTTGGTTTGTGTTTTCTCCAGATTCCTGGGGGTTTCTGTTCCAATTCCCCCTGTTGGTTTGAAAAACCGGCATGGGTGGTTTGTACGGTTCCCTCCAGTCCCGCCATTCCCCCTGCCACATAGGTGGACCATAATTGGGATTATAGTTGGAATAATATCCCCTCCCCCTACCCCTATATCCTCCTCTCCAAGGTCTGGAATATTGGCCCAAAGGGGGTGGGTAGGTGGGTCCATTCATAGTTCGATTCTCTTGTTCAGGTATTTTATTCATCTTTCTCTGATTAGTAGTTGGGGTGTGTGCTGGCTTCCCAATTTCTCTTCTTGTTAGATTAGCAATTGGGGTACCTGGTGTGCCATTGGTCCTTTTGTCTGCATCCACATCTCTGGTGTTTACCTCCTCATTCAGGGATGTGTTTGCAGAATTGGTGGGTGTTTCCTCCTCTTGCCACCTATATACTTTCCCTTCTACATAATCTTTTTTGTCCCTTTGATACTTCTTAACCTTTTTATTCTTTACTTCATTATCCAATTTGGTCAAAAACTCCTGTAGTTTTGCCACTCTAGTTTTATACTCATTTGTTTCTGCATGTGGTATCATGTTATCCCTAATGGTGCCAATGGTGGATTCTATCTTTTTTAATTTAGTTCTCCTTCTTTCAATTATGATGTCCAACAATTTATTTTCACAACCGTTAAAAAAGTCAAACCAGGTTCTAGATAGATTTTCATCTATTATTCCATCATTGGGGCCTAGGTCCCATCTGAGCCTTCTTGGGGTGATCTTGGCCTCTCTATATTGGTCTAATGTGTGGATGTCCCACCATGTTCTAATTTGCTTATCCATAGCATTCTTTAAGTGTTTAAAACTTTGCTCCAAATTAAGTGCTGTGGTATTATCATAGTTGTGAAAAAGTTCGCCCAGATCTAGCTTGCGATTAGCCAGAAATGAGAAAACCTCCATGTTATGCTGCCCGTGAAAAAATATATATAAATATATATAAATAAATCAAAAGTATATGTGTCACTGGCGCAAAACCTATCCTGTCAACAGTGTATAAGTGATAACTGTAGCTGCTGCATCCAGAAAATATTTTCAAGTGAAAAAAATTTAAAAGTGCTATATGTGTGGATGCGCTGCTCACTTTATCCTATCTGTGTATATGCTATCCTTTGAACATATTTTTATTCACCATCCACCTTTGAAAATTCATCACATTTAAATAGTAACCATATACCTGTAAAAATTCATCACTTTTAGACAACAACCATATACAAATTATATAAATTATATAGAAGTCCAGTGACATATATCACATGGTAATAGAGTCTCTTCATTCGTGTTTACAATTCTTCCGTTGAAATGCCGTGAGCGGCGTGCTCTTTAGTGTTGAATAAATTTAAAGTGACTTAGTGCTCCACCACCACCTGTGAGATTTGCCACTCACCAGATTGATCTTTTTTTAACTTTAAATTTATTCAACACTAAAGAGCACGCCGCTCACGGCATTTCAACGGAAGAATTGTAAACACGAATGAAGAGACTCTATTACCATGTGATATATGTCACTGGACTTCTATATAATTTATATAATTTGTATATGGTTGTTGTCTAAAAGTGATGAATTTTTACAGGTATATGGTTACTATTTAAATGTGATGAATTTTCAAAGGTGGATGGTGAATAAAAATATGTTCAAAGGATAGCATATACACAGATAGGATAAAGTGAGCAGCGCATCCACACATATAGCACTTCTATATTTATAACTGAATGTAACTGCATTCTGATAGTCACACACTGTGTGGGATCATGTTACATTCCAGTTATATTTCTTATTACTTCTGATTCATATAGCCTTAGAATATATAAGTGAAATAAGGAAATTCTTGTTCAGTTATATATTATCAGGTAATAACAATAGATTTATTACTTTTTAGGACAAATATGTTCAATAATCCAGAAGTAATGGAAGCTTTTTCTTTCTTTTCTTAAAACAAATATATTATTACCTAACTAGTTCCTAGAATTATGTTTTTGTTTATTCTAATCTGAAGCAATACAACCTCAACTTTATGAGTTAACATATCTAAACAGTTACATATGAATAAAATATGTAATTGTTTACTCTAAAAGGGTTAAAATCCCAAAATAATTCAAACTATCTTCATCAATACCAAAGTTATTAACAGTACCTTTCTAACTGAATTATTTAGCCTAGGGCAAGACTAACCATATACAACCACCCTGGAATAAATAATTTCAACAAAAACTATTTTCTGCACTCCAATTAATGAAACATCATTTTGATGTCTTTTGACATAGCACTTCTCTCCTGTAAGCGGAAGATCCGTGTACCCCCATTAGCCCTCCACATTCTCCCAACCATATTATGTGGGAGTGTGACGAAGGCACTTATTCCCCTGAGAGAGATATTTATTCTCTTTCACGGGTAAATTGTGATTACTTGCAAAAAATAATTTATACAATGTATCATCTAATCTCATATGTTTTTTGTTTACTCTTTACTCCAGAATTCACTGGTTTCTTTTCTATCTATTCATCTCTTCAATCCACACAGGTTGATCTGCGCAGTCAGCTCTGCATAACAAAAAGTAAGTCAAAACTATTTGATCTATTGCCATGGCACCACTGAATATACTTTCCCTGAATGTTCAGGGAATAAATGTCCCTCAAAAAAGGACCAAAGCCTTTCGTACTTTCCATAACAAGAAGGCTCACATAGTATGCCTCCAAGAAACACACTTCACCAAAGATTCTACTCCAAAATATATTTCTCCTTTTTATCAACAAATTTACACGGCTTCCGCCTGTACCAAGCAAAGGGGAACTCTAATTGCATTTCACCGATCCACACCATTCACCTTATCATCAGAAATTAAAGACCCAGAAGGTAGATACCTGATACTCATGGGTTATATAATGGATACAGCAATCACGGTGATTTCCTACTATGCTCCTAACAAACAACCTACACCATTCCTCTCACATATATTACAAGTGATTAATACACACAAAATAGGAACAGTGATAATGTGTGGGGATTCGAACCAGGTCCTCCTCCCATTTCTAGATAAATCACCTTTTACACCATCCAAAATAACCTCTAGATTACCTTTTTCTCAACTTCTTTCCAAATACAATCTGGTAGATTCGCGGAGGGAAAGTAACCCAATGAAAAAGAAATTCACTTATTTCTCGCACCCTCATCAAACCTTCACCAGAATAGATCATATTTTTCGAACAATAGGAATGATACCAGAAATTATTGCATCAGATATAATTCCGATTCCGTGGTCTGACCATAATGCAGTATACACTACTATAGCCTCAGCCATACCAAAAGCGCATGACCCAACGTGGTACATACCGGACATAATGCTCAAACACCCACTACATCAGATGGCCATTGAACAAGCTTTAAAGGAATACATATCAATTAATAATACAACAGACATCTCCCCAATAACACTGTGGGAAGCTCATAAGCCTGTCTTGCGTGGTACAATACAAAGACAAATGGCACTATTTAAACGGGAACGCAAAAATCTAGCAAAAAAACTAGAACTCAATTTTAATGCAGCCTACATATCATTCCAAGATAATCCATCTCAGAGTACAAAATCTCATCTGGAAAAATCTAGATTGGAATACGATCTATTTCTCACTGAGTCAGTTGATAAATCCCTCAAACGCTCCAAACACAATTTCTACATGAATACAAACAAACCAGGTACATATTTGGCTCGGGCATTAAATTCAACTAACAAATCTTTCAAACCAATACGTTTGAAATTATCAAAAAATGTTTACACTTGTAATCCAGTTAAAATAGTCCATAAATTTCACTCACATCTCGCAACTTTATACAAGACAAACAATGAATTTAATCCTACAGAAGCTGAATCCTTCTTCTCAAAAATAACCTTACCTGAGTTATCTCAGAATCAAAAAAGCAGTTTGGATGAGCCTATAACTATAGATGAAGTTGCTAACGCCATAAAAGACCTAAAACTTAACAAAAGACCAGGCCCAGGCGGCTACTCGGCTTTATACTATAAAACATTCTCAGAAATACTCTCTCCCATTCTCACTGAAACTTTTAACAAACTTCTAGATCAGTGTTTCTCAACTCCAGTCCTCAAGGCGCACCAACAGGTCATGTTTTCAGGATTTCCACTATTTTGCACAGGTGATTTGATCAGTTTCACTGCCTTAGTAATTACCACAGCTGTTTCATCTGAGGGAAATCCTGAAAACATGACCTGTTGGTGCGCCTTGAGGACTGGAGTTGAGAAACACTGTTCTAGATGGACATTCTTTTCGGCAAGAAACACTAATGGCAATTGTTTGTATGATCCCAAAACCCCTTTCTGATGATACTTCCTGTGTGAATTATCGGCCTATCTCTCTGTTAAACCTCGATATTAAATTATTAGCAAAAATAATAGCAAAACGCCTCAATAGCATTATAGGAAAATTAATACATAGAGATCAAGTAGGCTTCATGCCAAATAGACAGGCAGGCGATAATATACGCAGGGCAGTGTTATTGGCACATATTGCTAAAAAACGGAAAATCCCTTTATGTTTTCTATCTCTCGATATTAAGAGGGCATTTGACACAGTATCCTGGCAATATATGCAATATTCATTACAAAAATGGGGTTTTGGACCCCACTTTTTAACATGGATCAAAGCATTATATAATAAACCCAAAGCCTATATAAAATATGCTGGATACAAATCTGAAGCCTTTAATATCGAAAGAGGTACCCGACAGGGTTGCCCATTATCTTCCTTATTATTTGCACTTATACTCGAACCCATGGCCCAATACATCAGAACAAACCAAACTATAACTGGCATTGAAGTAGGAGGTATTACACACAAATTATGTATATTTGCAGACGATATATTACTTTTTCTATCATCACCACAGGTCTCTGGTCCTAACTTAATACCAGCTCTTGATGGATTTGCAGCCCTATCCGGCCTTATGATTAATCCTAAGAAATGCCTAGTGCTTAATATTTTACTCACAAACATGAAATTGATCCCGGCTAGGGCTGCACTCCCATTCACATGGGCAGAAAAATCAATCCCATATCTTGGAATTCATTTAACAGCATCTCATTCTGACTTATTCTCAACCAATTATCCTCCTGTATTAAGACAGATCACAAATCTAATAAAACAATGGTCGCAACTTCCTTTATCCTGGATAGGGAAGATTAATGCAATCAAAATGACTATTCTACCCAAATTGCTTTATCTATTCAGAGTCCTCCCTATTCCAATTCCTTCCTATTTTTTGAGAATAGTACAAAAAAGAGCAACTTCGTTTATATGGGGCTCTTCTAAACCACGTATACCTATACACAGGAGAGAGGAGGCGCCTCTGGGTGCAGACGTTTTAAAACAATTTTATTAAAAAGTAGCAACAGCTAGTAATACACTCACATTTAGGTGGTGAATATCAAACAAGGAAATGTCCCAGGTCAATCCAGGGGGTCCGTGTAGCCATCTCTCTCAGCTGGTAGATGTAAGGGGTCTGTGCAGTCTCACAACGCTGGATGTCCTCGGCCGAACAGCGGAGACAGGCACCAGAACGAGGCTTGGGTAACAGCCGATCCTGTCGAGAGATGATGACGTCACACGATATGCAACGCGTTTCCTGAGCCGGCACGCCGTGAATGGTGTGACGGCGGCGCTCCTTCGTCAAGCTTGACGAAGGAGCGCCGCCGTCACACCATTCACGGCGTGCCGGCTCAGGAAACGCGTTGCATATCGTGTGACGTCATCATCTCTCGACAGGATCGGCTGTTACCCAAGCCTCGTTCTGGTGCCTGTCTCCGCTGTTCGGCCGAGGACATCCAGCGTTGTGAGACTGCACAGACCCCTTACATCTACCAGCTGAGAGAGATGGCTACACGGACCCCCTGGATTGACCTGGGACATTTCCTTGTTTGATATTCACCACCTAAATGTGAGTGTATTACTAGCTGTTGCTACTTTTTAATAAAATTGTTTTAAAACGTCTGCACCCAGAGGCGCCTCCTCTCTCTTGTCTTCACAGTACTTTGGGATAAAGGCTTTCACCCCCACTGGATGGCTGCCCTGAATGTGGACTTTACACAGCATTTTTTATCTCTTCCACCTATAGTGTCATACACGGACTTATGAATTTATGTGCTCTTTTGACTAATACCCAATCCAGTTCTGTACACAACTGTTGATATGGATACAGCTGTCACTTATTTGCGCCGATAACTTGTTACATATACCTATACACACACTACATCTTCCCAAAAATAAAGGAGGCCTGGGATACCCTAATTTTACTAACTACTACAGAGCAGCACATTTGGCCAGTCTGTCCAAATACCATGCAAAACAGGAAATCCCATTATGGGTATTTATAGAGGCTTCAGAAAATGACCCTCTATTAATATCAAATTTATTATGGCTTGATCCTAAAGACCGCTTTAAAATTCATAATCCCATAACTAAACACTTCTTATCTCTCTGGGATAAACTAAAAACCAAATATCAGTTACAATCTCCACACAATCCTCTCCTTTCTTTTATCAGAAATCCGGCCTTTTATCCGGCATGGATCTACCCAAATTCTTTTAAATCTTGGACAACATCAGGCATTCAGACACTAAATGACTTCATAGCATCTAAATCATTCCTTTCATTCCCATCGCTTAGAGAAAAATATGATCTACCAAACTCTGAGATATTTAGATATCTCCAAATCAAAAATTTCTATACACCATTCCTAAAGGGGGATACACCATTATCCCAATTATCCATTTTTGAATCAATCTGTACAAAAGATCCATTTGCTAAAGGTACAATTTCATCACTTTATAATCAATTATATGGAGTAGCAAATCTTAATAGACCCTCTTACGTTCAGAGGTGGGAGGAGGACCTGGGACGAACTTTAGAAGACACAGACTGGTCTAACATATGGCTCACATCTAAGTCATCTTCACCCAACATCTTAGCACTGGAGACAAATTATAAAGTCCTAACTCGCTGGTACCTTGTACCCGCTAGAGTGGCAAAATATTCACCTAATACCTCAGCTCTTTGTTTTCGAGGATGCCCAGAAATAGGCACATATTTACACATATGGTGGACGTGCCCAGTAATCCAAACCTTCTGGAAGGAAGTCTTCGTGATTGCATCTAAAATATTTAAAAAAATAATACAACCAGATCCATATTTAACTTTACTTATCTAAAACCAGAATGGTTAACACTCTCTCAATTCAAACTTATGATCCAACTAATAACGGCTGCAAAACAAACAGTGGCCAAGGCATGGAAATCTTCTACATTGGTACTAGCAGAAACAATTCACAGAATGAATAATACAATGTCCCATGCTAAGATGGTAGCCATCGATCAAAATCAAATTCCAAAATTTGAAAAACTTTGGCATCCTTGGATAAAACAGTTCCTGTCAAACTTCAATGACTCTGTCCTGTTGCCATGGTAACATATTAAATGACTTACAGAGACACCCATTCTAAGGCTTCAAAGAGAACTAAAAAGAATAATAAACTGACGAGCGGGACAACCTTGTGGACCATACCTCTACCTTTCAACCCTTTTTCTTCTTTTTCTTTCCTTTTCTCCACCTTACGATTAAAGCTCATTATCAGAATTTATTTGACCTATATACACTCTACTTGTAAACAATATGTATAGTAGGTATAAATCATTTAAATACCTACAAAAGTAACTAAGGAAATGATATATATCTTTAATTTAGGTTTACGTGAACCCAATGTTTAATATTTGAAATTTCATGATATTTACCTATATAAACCCTACTGTAAAACAATGAGCTTACTTTATAGATCCTTGTAAACTTACTTTATGTATCTTTATAACATTGTATACTCAATAAACTTCTTTTGACAAGGAAATCTATCAGTAATTAAAAAGCAATCCTGCCCCTTGTCAGTGCAAATTAATATCAGCTGGTTCAGTCTCAACTGATGGCCTATAAGAAGGTGTCTCATTACCAAGGTTTCACACAAGAAACATCTTATAATGGGTAAAAGCAAGGAGCTCTCTCAAGAACTTTGCAACCTTATTGTTGCAAAACATACTGATGGCATTGGTTAGAGAAGGATTTCTAAACTTCTGAATGCTCCAGTGAGCACTGTTGGGGCCATAATCCGGAAGTGGAAAGCACATCATTTCACCATAAACCGTCCACAACCAGGTTCTCCTTACAAGATTTCTGACAGGAGAGTGAAAGAATTATCAGAAGAGTTGTCCAAGAGCAAAGGACCACTTGTGGAGAGCTTCAGAAAGACCTGGAATTAGCAAGTACAATTGTTTCAAAGAAAACAATAAGTAATGCACTCAACCGCCATGGCCTGTATGCACGCTCACCACGCAAGACTCCATTGCTGAAGAAAAAGCATGTTGAAGCTCGTTTAAAGTTTGGTGCACAACATTTAGACAAGCCTATGAAATACTGGGAAAATACAGTCTGGTCAGATAAGACCAAAATTGAACTCTTTGGATGCCAGAATACACACCATGTTTGGAGGTCAAATGGCACTGCACATCAACCCAAAAGCACCCCCATACCAACAGTGAAGGTTGGAGGTGGGAACATCATATTGTGGGGCTGTTTTTCAGCATAAGGCACTGGCAAACTTCAAATCATTGAAGGAAGGATGAATGGAAAAATGTACAAAGACATTCTTGATAAAAATCTGCTGGCATCTACCAGGACAATGAAGATAAAATGATGGTGGACATTTCAGCAAGACAATGATCCCAGACACAAAGTCAAGGAAACTCTCAAATGGTTGCAAAGAATGTAAATAAAGCCCAGCCAATCACCTGACTTCATCCAACAGAAAATCTATGGAAAGAACTAAAGATCAGAGTTCATAGAAGAGGCCCACGGAACCTTCGAGATTTGAAGACTGTTTGTGTGGAAGAATGGGCCAAAATCACATGAGCAACACATGCGACTAGTTTCTCCATACAGGAGGCGTCTTGAAGCTGTCTTTACCAGCAAAGGATTTTGTACCAAATATTAAATACATTTCAGTTAGCGAGTTCAATACTTTTTCCCTGTGTCATTCCATTTTATTACACATAACTTCATTTCTGAACTTATTTGTTTTGGTTTCTTTGTATGTATGGATTTCATGGGTTGTTACCGACATGTGGTGAAAATTTCATATCAATAGCACCTTTAGAAATATATTTACGTATAAAAATGGTGACGTGTTCAATACTTATTTTACCTGCTGTATAGAATGCCTTGGATTCAGGTTTCTCCCTTAGTGCAAAAGAACTGAATTAAAAAAAAAACTGCAGGTAACACAGAGGGTTCTATCCATTAAACATTTGGGAAGCGAATGTCCCAGCATTTGCGCAAAAGTCACAAATAATACCTGTAATTTTTTGTAATATGTGTGGACTGTCAGTTTTTATTTGATGCCATTTACAGGGTGAATGTAACATGAGAAAAAATAATTAAGTACATTCGAGCAGAAGAGTTAAAGTGGTTGTAAACCTCAGACATTAAATATGAACAAAGCATATCCCTCTATAGTTAGTACTTGTCTCAATACAGAGCACTAAGTGTCATTTCTCTCTGCTGTCTCGTTCCTATTATCTGCATTAGCCACTTCTGACAAGTTTTCTTGACACCAAGAGGTAAAAAGGTGACAGGGGAGGGAGCTCCACCGCAACACACCCTATGATTAACAGCCTTAGCTCTTTTCCTGTGTACAAGTTAGTGTGTCCCTTCCCTCTATTGAGCTCTCGTCAAAGCGTAACTTCAGCTCTCAGCCCCCTGCTTTCTGAAAGCTCAGATAAGTCTGTATAAATTCTGGACTTTGAACGGCTGTAGAGAAGACAAGTTTCCAGATAAACAGGTACAACTTATATAGGAGGATGTGTTTAATATCTGTGTATTCCCTGAGGCCAATTACTTCACTGAGTATATGTAATGCTGCGTACACACAAGCGGACTTTAAGGCAGACTTTGCCTGGCGGACGGGATTTCGTCGGACAATTCGATCGTTTGTGGGCTCCAGCGGACTTTGTTTTCTCAAAAGTTGGACGGACTTAGATTTGGAACATGTTTCAAATCTATCCGATGGACTCGTGTCGGGTCGAAAAGTCCGCTCGTCTGTATGCTAGTTCGACGGACAAAAAGCCACGCTAGGGCAGCTATTGGCTACTGGCTATGAACTTCCTTATTTTAGTCCGGTCGTACGTCATCACGTACGAATTCGACGGACTTTGGTTGATTGTGTGTAGGCAAGTCCGTTCATTCAGAAAGTCCATTGTAAAGTCCGATGAAAAGTCCGCCGGGCAAGGTCTGCCGTGAAGTCCGCTCGTGTGTACGCGGCATAAGGGTTTAAAACCACTTTAAAGAAGTTTTGACCCATAGAGAAGATGCTTAGACATTCGCAGAGCACCTTTTTTTTTTATAAATAGACCCCCAAAGGATCTGTTTTTCCCCAGTAATGTTATTCTAATTTTTGGTAGACATGACAGGCTCACATTTGTTGACATAGTGGGGAAATGCAGAAATGATTGAACATACTGTAGCGTTAAAATAAGCCAAGCTCTGCCCGCAGCATCTGAGACTTACCACTTGTTCTGTGGTTACATGCTTGCCTTGATAGTCTAGCCATATTGGTACCTCTGACGTGAAGCGAAATTCTCTAGGAAAATTATATCAAATTGTATTGTTAGCAGTGGAAAATAGATTTAAACTAATTTCAAAGCTAATCATTTGAAGAGCCATTTTTGTTAAAGAGCAGTTTGTATCAAAAATGATTTCCATTCATTCATTACAATAATCACTTGCCCTTTCATCCCTTGTAACTTACCTAAAGGCCAAGTTCACCTTTCTGAAATTTTTTGGCAGGAAAAAAAAAAATCTGTATTTATTATTTTTTTCACAGGAGCCTGCAGAGCATTGTACCCGTGATCAACTCATATGGACTGCCAGTTTCAGAGCTTCAGGAAGTGTCAATAAACAACGCGGGCGCTCGTTAGCGCCCTTGCAGTCCATTGAAAACTACAAGCTGTCTTCTGCGGTGGTAGGCGGGACTTGTAGTTTATTAATTTACAGATTACTGTAAGTAAATGACGCAGCTGTGTCCTACAGCCAATTGCTAGAAACTCTTCTCAGAGCGTCAGTGTAATAGACATTACTCACATTTATTCCTCAGTAGCCCTCAAAGTCGTGATAGATAAAAAAACTTTTATTGTAGTAACTTTTTATCTATCATTACGGGCTTCACTATGGGTCCTTCATTTTCTTTTCTCGGATATATGATGACTACATGCCTGAATGCCTAATTCTGAAGTGACCATTGGGAGATGTTTATATGTGAAGGAAATCCCACGGATGTTGTGGTCTGATGAGGGGTTCCAGTGGGCTGGATTTGCTGATGCTATTGAGAATTTATCATCTATGCCTAATCCTTAACACCTTCTGGTAAGCAGACTATATTACCACGTGGTGACGAGTAACTCTTTCTACATCTGCACAATATATTTGGTGATTGGATTCCTCCCACTCTTCAATTTCATTTTTGAACTTTTCATCGCCGCAATAATTTTTATGCATGCGACTTTTTGTTTGTTATCTACGAACTTTGCTGGCCGCTTGCTTTTTTCAGTTCAGCGCAAATTTTTACTTGTTTTATGCTCTTATTTATTTACGGTATGTACCTGCACAATGATCTTAAAGTGGTTGTCACCACAAAAAAAAAAAAATCCTGTTCCTTTAAAGCATGATAGATTGCATATTGCTTGTGCTGTGTCATTTATCCATGCCCTGTGTCCCCCTGTCTTCTCCCCCTCCCAGTCAGGTCAGGAGTCAGTATTTTGACATAAACATCTTAAAATACTAATTATGTAATCCATTTTGTAGGAATTGTGCAGGCATGGGGTGCAGCGTGTCTCCTTTTGCAATTGTTTTCAGGGAAATACCTTTTGTTACAGCTCCCCTGGGTGACACATGAACTGCCTGAGCTCTTCTCCACTCCGAGATCCCCGCTGACATCAGCCCGCTCCGTGCACTTAAGAGGGAGGGGCCGCAGATGTCAGCCAGGAGGAGAGCAGAAGAGGGAAGCGCCGATATCCCCGCTGCAGACGTCAGCCAGGAGGAGAGAAGACCTCTGGCGAGTCTGTAAATAAAGTATTTGCACAATGCAGTTACAAAGGGAGACACACACACACCTTATAGCGGTATAATCGTTCTGCAAGGTGGATTAATTTTTTTTTTAACAAACTTTACTAGGGCTTATTTTCGGGGTAGGGCTTATATTGCAGCCCTCCCCGAAAATCCTGCTAGGTCTTATTATTGGGGTAGGTCTTATTTTCGGGGGAAACACAGTATATACCTGTAGTGCGAGATCTAAGGCATTGCTGCATCTAACTGCTCATCACAGGAAATTCTAAAATGACAATTGATGATGTCACTACCATGCTGCTCATTGTTCTCCTTGCAGGAGACAGAACAAGTCATGGTAAGTCAGTAATTGAAAAAAGATGCAGGGAAACAGCAGGCAATACTTGTGACTAGTTCTTTGCCCTATGCCAGCCTTTTTTGTGGACAGCTTCTTGAGTTCAGTTCCGTTTTAAACATATGGATAACTACATGGAAAATACAATAAAAGATCTGAGTCACAGACAATCATGATGTTTTTATTTCTGCATGCTCCTCCTTTAGCCTTGGCGCTGCAAAATGCACAAAGCTTTGGATGAGTCTAATCTCTATAAATAATTTTAAACATCAGAAAAAAAGTCAGTGGCAACAAGTTTCTACAATCTCACATAAAACACCTAATTTATTTTAGTCATGTAAGTTGAATACGCTAAATATGCAGAAATAGGATTTTTGTTCTCACTGTAAAATACTTTTTTTTTGGAGTTCATTGAGGGACACAGGGAATTTTTAGACTTTTGGGATATACTGCTGCCTACAGGAGAAATGGACACTGGCAACCAAAAACACAGTCAGAAAAAGAAACAACTGAAAATGTGGTACTCACAGAGAGTACCATATTTTCCACAGAGAGCAGCTTGCAGGACTTAATGCCTGAAGTTGGCATCAGAAGAGGCCCAAATATTTTCCCGGCAGAAAAAAAACTAGACCAGGTGGTAACCTAGCAAACTGGGAAAAATGTTCTTGTTGCACAAAAAAACAAAAACAAGAAGCACTCGTTGTGTCTAGACAAAAAAGGGGCAACCCGATAAGCGAATAATTTGGATGAAGTTCTGCCTATATCACCTAGAGATGGTGGACCGAGAAGCATTGAGTGAGGGAGAGCCCTTGGAACATATCCTGACAATGGAGGGAATTTTCTTTTTGATGAACTGGAGCCAGATAGAGGAATGTGAGAACAATGTCCTGGTTGAGGTGAAAAGCAGAACTACCTTCGGAAAGTAGTCCTGGGCCTAAACATCACCTTGCCGCTATGCTAAACTAGAAAAGGTTTCTGTAGGATAAGGCCACCAGTTCAGATACTTGTCATGCAGAGGTGAGGACTACAAGGAATACCACCTTATAGGTAAAAGTGTGCTTTTGGTGATTATAATTAGACTCAAACTGAAATTGTAACCAGTTGTATAGGTTGTGGGTACAGAGCTATTTTAATGGCTGGAACAGCTCACTATGTTATGCAGTAAGTAGCCTTAACCAAACATGATCAGATAAGGTCATAGTGCAAAGTTTTCACTTTCCCACTATGTACTTAAGGCCCACTGGTGCTCTGAGAACAAGTTTCAGACTTCAATCTCACCTTTTAGGGAAGAAGCACCACTCCAGATGAGTAACAAATAATCCCCTTCACAGTCTTCACTTGTAGGTGCTTGCCCAGCTCACTACCATAGACATAGGAAAAAGAGAGGATGGCCACAAACCATAGCAGGACGTTTTCCAATAGCAAAGAGTTTATTCTAACATTATTTCCCACGACAAAGTGGTTAATCATAACATTATAATTAACCACTTTGTTGTGTGAAACGCATCAACATCTCCTGTATTATGTGCTGCATGTCATGCTCATATTGTTGGAATAAATTCTTTGCTATTGGAAACTGTTCCACTGAGGTGTGGGGCCAGTCTCCTTGACTCTCACCCATTGCACTGCTCTCTTGTACATTACATTGTCTTATTACAGCTCTCTTGTATTACTATTTTTCTTTTTGCATTCCACATAGTTTTTCTGCAGCTTAGGGCTCACTATACCTGAAATAAATGGGTTGATCAGATGCTGAGCTCACAGATGATGTGTCCTCTTCATTTGAATCTATTGAGTTTTCCAGTCCTGATTCATACTCTGAGGCACTTTGCTTGCAATGGCTGTCTGAACGCATGACTGCAAATAAAAGGATACATTTGTAAGAGTTGGCTGACTTCAAGGATTTGTTGAATATATAAAGTATTTCCCATAATACCCACCATCTGAACCTAGCTCCATGGGAACCACAGGTTGAATACCAGAGGCCAAACTGGTGAAGAAGTCTTTCAGAAAAAAGAGAGCATCCTAAAGGGACAAAACAGAAATATCATGTCAAGGAAGCCAATGTAAAAGACCAAGTATAAAATGCAAGAGAGATTGGGGGGTAATGTATTGTGTGAGGGTACCCATATAAGAACGAAAGGATAATATAGTTACCTGATCAATGTTCAGGCGAAGGGGCATTAGGGACATTCGAAGACAACACTCAGGTCCTCCCAAGCCAGCCTCAGGATGAACATGGAGGGCTTTAATGGTGAGCTTCAGAGCAAATGTCACAAAATTAAAGGTTATTAAAAAATAAAAACAGCTGTTGAAAATAAAACAGGTGAAGACAGCATATAAAGAGCACATATTTCAAGTAGCCAAATAATGTTCTACTACAAATGTATCCTCTCTCTAAGGCTTCATTCACATGGGCATATGTGTATTTTCTGAAGATCTTGCATAAAATATAGACATATACTTGTGTCTAAAAGTGTACAATTCTTCTAACGGCTTTATGCATGTATGTGCATTAAATCTGCAGATATGTAGAGCCCCAGATGCAGCTTTGTCCTTTTCTTTAAACATCTAAACACTGTGCACATATTTGTTTGTAAACACAGCTGTGTGTATGACCCCGTTGTTTCCTATAGCGATGTATTTTTATGCATACAAGAATATATGCTGTGTGTATCTAAAACGCATCATTTAAAGCAAATGTGTGAATGGGATCTAAACAAGAACATTAACATATGTGGTTAAGAATAAAAATGAGCTCAGCATGTTTGGACACAAGACCGAACCAGACTGAACTATCCCACCAGGAAGCTGTCAAAGCAGACAGCCAATCATAGGTGACAGAGGCATGCCCTGCAGCTGAATGCATAAAAGGGGCGTGTATACACGTGGCTGCGTAAGTGGGAAAAATTTCCGCCGCCTATGATTAGTTGTCTGCTTTGACAGCTTCCTGGTGGGATAGTCAGTCGGATCTGGACTCATGGCCCTGGTCAAGAACATGAACAGATACAGATAATAGAATAATAAAATTATACACTGTAAAATCTTCTCTTGGAGTGGGCTGGGAGACACAGGAATTTGGATATTGTCAGGTTATACTGCCTACAGGAGGCCTGGACACAGGCAAATAAAAAACTGTAGGTCAGCCCCTAGGATAACTTATTCTCTACTCAAAAAGCCTCAGTTTGTAACAAGCAGTACCAAGAACATGTTTAAAACAGAGAGGGTTGGGACCAATCTCCTTCAAGGGACTCCAAGAAAATGATTTTAGGCACAGTGGAAAAATCTTATATTTTTATTTCTCATCTACTCATGTAGAAGGGAATTCAGATACTGTTGGGACGTCCAAAAGCAGTCCAACTGAGGACCAGGAAACAGAGGAACGAAAAACTAACAGGCCCAATGAAAACAGGACCGCAAGAAGTCCAAGAGCCACATGAAGGACCAACACTTTAATCTGAAAACGGATGAGGCCGAGTCCCCTATTAGATAGGGAAGCTGCAGATCATCCAATGAAAGAGGACCTAACACCAGGTGGTTAAGGCCTCTGAAGTTATAAAGGCATTCCCAAGTTTCTGTCAGAGGATACCTGCAGCAGGAAACTAGAGTGATCTGCCTCCTGACAATCCAGGGAGGCACGGGGCCATGGGTGAATCTCTCCTCCATGCCCAGAAGATACCAGGTGAGGAGAAACAGTTTCCAAGGGAATGCCCCTAAAAGATCAGTGCTGATGAGACTATGACTTACAGTATCATCAGCACAGGAACCCGACTACTTCTGATACAGGAAGAACTTCTATTCCCCCTCAATGTTGAAGACAGGGAGCACCAAAATGGTGTGACCTAGGAGATTTGCCCATTTGTTTTACAATGCAGAAGGAATCACTGCTTGCACTGGAAAACCTGAAGATAGCCTCAGTAGTAATTCCTCAATGAGAAAATCCCTCATATGTATAGGGGAGAATCTGTATCAGTTGCCTGATCAAGAGACTGGTAGATCACACCAGGAACTACCTGGTCAATAGAGAAGGATACATTCGGCCACTCAGGAAGTAGACATGCAACAGCTGAGAAGGAAGCTGAAAAAAAATTGTAAAATAAAACAAGAGAAAAAAAAAAGAAAAGAGTTAACCTGATAGCTGGGTTCCCCCCAACACCCATCGCTCCTGCAAAGGGGGAGAGAGGGGTAACTTCCCGTTTAAAGGCAAGAGCCCTAAAGGAACATAAGCTGTGGACCTTCGTAGAGAGGAGCTAATCTGGTTGACCTCACCCACAGGTGGCAGGTTTTTAATGCTGAAACCTGACAAAGCCAGATCCGTCTGGATCTTGCAGGTTTTAGGTTCCCCGGGAATATGTTAACTACAAAAATCCATTAGGCAGGTTCTCTTCACGGGAGGTTATTAGAACGCCCCACATTGGGGATGCCCAACACAAGAGGCACTAGACCCAACGCAGGAGGCGTCCTAAGGAGTAACAAGTGTTCTAGACCAGTGGTTCTCAACCCTGTCCTCAAGTACCCCCAAACAGGCCATGTTTGCAGGTTTTGATTCATCTTGCACAGGTGCTTTAAATCAGTCAATGGTTTGATATTTTGGACAGCTATTTTTTCTAAGAGAAATTCCCAAAACATGGCCTGTTGGGGGTACTTGAGGACAGGGTTGAGAACCACAGTTCTAGATGACACTGAAGATCCAGGGCATGATCTGGGTGTGGAACAGTCAGAGCTGTTTCCAGTCAACCAACTAGTAGTAGGTAAGGGGGTCCTTCTAAAAGGGGTAGGACATTGAGAAATAACAACATGAATCCCTAAAGGGCTTTACTTGATCCAAGGACAGGGAATTCACTTGAAGGAAAGGTTGGAGGCCTAGATGGGGCACAGCTCCAGGAGGTCTGGAGAAAACTTGGCCTGGACCAAAAAAAAAACTGGACGTGAGAGAAAACTAAGGGAAGCAGAGAAAATGCTTTAATCTGAAGAAAAGATAGGAGATCAGCTGAAGGGGTGCCAAAGGCAGGGGACAGGCCTGTGAGCCTACAGGGGTATTCTCCTCATCTGAATGCCTTAGAAGGCCACCCAAGGACCCGCAAGGATTTAGAATTAGTCCCCCTACTTGTAAAAGTGGGGGCATACCTTTGGGAAAGGCTTTTTAGAGGGGCACGGCTTGTCTTTGGTTTGTAGCCCTAGGGGCTGTCTGGGAGTCAGATTGTGTACACCTGGGGACAGCTACTGCAGAAATGAAAGAAAAGGATGGGGTTCAACCAGCCTCCTCGACTGATGCCAGTGCACATTCTCTGTCCTCCTATAGAATCTTTGATGATGATATCAATTGTAGGTCCAAAGAGATAACTCACAATTCAAAGGCCAAGCAATGTCAGAGAAAAAACAATATAAAAGATCAACACTAGAACACCCACATAACCGCTAGCAAAAAAGGGGAAATGCACAGCCCTTCAAGAAAACATCAAACAAAAATGCTGCACTAGTGATTAATATAAAGACAGAAGGAAGAAATAAAGCTCTTCCAAAAAAAAGTCCACAATGTAAGTCCATATAAGTGCAATATTTTCTTCAGTGAACCAAAAATGGGAGAAATGACCACTCAGATCCCAATTCTGTCTCAATCAAGAGAACAGCACATGCGCATTGCGCAGCATTTAATACTGCACAATCTGCATGTGCTGTTCTCTTGATTGAGACAGTATTGGGATCTGGCGAGTGGTCATTTCTCCTATTTTTGGTTCACTGAAGAAAATATTGCACTTACTTTGTGGACTTTTTTTTTAGTCGTTTTTTTAGGAAGAGCTTCATTTCTTCCTTCTGTCATTATATTAATCACTAGCGCTGTATTTTTGTTTGACTCAAGCAAGTCAGATGCTCCTCAGATATGGCAGAGTGCCAGTACCTTAACCAGAGTGCTCTGCTCATCTGTATAGACCTCAAACCCATGCGGGACACAAGCTTAGATGCTTGTAACAGGCCATCACAACTGAAGAGTAAAGCTCTCAAATATTGTTGTGCGTTCTCATTTAAAAAGTCATCTACCCCACTGGTGAAGAGATCCTTTTTGAGGGATCTAACCCATTCTGCCAGTGTTTTACAGATAAAGGTCACAGCCAACACAGGACTGAGGATGGAGGGCAAAGAGCATACACTGCAGGAAGATATTTTGGCAAAAGAGACTTTGTATGTCTCCAGCCAAAGATCTCCATCTCCTAGAAGTTTTTTATTGTTAGAGTGAAATTCAGCTTAAAGGTTACAGGAAGAGTAATTGTTGGGGTTACAAGGAGATTTTCAGCACTAAATGCTATTGTATTGCGTTATACGGAGTTTTACACCCCCCTTGGAACAGCCTCTGCTAAAAAGAAGAAAATAAATAATGAATATAATAGGATGTCCATTACAGCTGCATCAGAACCTTATCACTGACGAATGTCAGTTATTCTCTTTTACTGGGATCAGCTAACAATTGAGTCTGTCAATATTCAAACAACATTTCAGTTCTATTAATTATTTCTTTTGTACGTTTGTGAAGATTTAAAGTAGAACTATGGGCAAAACTGGGGGTTCCCAAGCCAATCCCTGCAATTTAAAAGCGGAACTTCAGTAATTTTTTTATCCTTCCAACTATTAAATCGTCTGCCCTTGTTGTTTTAACTTTGAATAGTAAAACTTTTTTCTCTGCCAGTAAATACCTTATACAGCCCACTTCCGTTTTCTTGTCTGGTAAAAAAGCCTAGGCTTAAGACATCATGCACAGCTCTGTCTCTCACTCTTGTGAGAGTTTGCCAGGAAAGGGGGGGGGGGTAAGTCATAAGAGGGCCAATGAGAGCTGCAGAGGTGGAGGTGTGCCTCTGTGTGATCCCAGGAAGTGAACAGGCAGCCGTTTCAGCTGCCCACAGTTAAAATGGTTGCAGCCAGACTCAGTGAAGGGAGATTTTTGCAGCCTATTTGGCAAGTACAGAATCACAGTGTATATAAAATAATATGCAAAGTGGTTGGATGGAAGATTCAGAATGGAAAAGATGTTTTTATTACAATTTATGTGAGGAGACTGCAGTTCCTCTTTAAGGGATTTTCTCGGGGACCCCAGGTCACCAAAACTGAAAAATATCAACCTCCCTTATCTATTCCAGGGGGACCTTTTTATTTTCCGGTTTCAGTCTGCACTCCCTCAAAATCAAAATTAGAATGAGAAGTTCTACTGCCTAAAAAAAAAAAAATCAGGAAGAAACTCAAGCACATGAATTACTATTTAAAATAGAACTATAGGCAAAACTTTTTTTTTCTTTTGGATAGAGTAAAGAAGGTTATCTCCTGTCAGATTTTATTCCACCATCTGTGTTCCATTGCGGAGATTTCCCTTCACTTCCTTCCCATAGCCAAACAGGAAGTGAGAGGAAATCCCTGCAAATTAAGGGAATTCCTTTGGGCCCCCCAGGTCACCAGAACCAGTGTCCCTATTGGAAGATTTCCCCTTTATTACTTTTCTGGGGACAATCCAAAAATTGGGATTTTTTTTAACTTTCACTTTCAATGATAATGGTAAACAGGACAAATAGAGAGGGTGAATCCCTTTAATGGAGGCACAGACAGCAAAAAAAAAACTGACAAGCGATCTAATCCCTCTCCACTCTATCCAAAAAAAAAAAAAAAGTTATGCCTTTAGTTATACTTTAATACTATGAAATAAATGCCTGATGTGGAACTGTGATTAAAATATTTTATTGTGAACAATTTTCAATGACTCATCCAGTTTACAACTCTACTGAATGTCCCCATTTATTTCATTTTTCAGTCTGGTCTTACCATGTTGGAGTGCGCCCTACGGGGCATTTTTTCACTGGTGTACAAATACAGAAACTTGTTGATGTGGGATGAAGCCAGCCTATCTCTGATCTCCAGCTCCTGGACTATAAACACTTGACGTGCAAGGGGGACTTCTGCCCCCTCACCTGCATGGAGCTTCTCTATCCCTGCAGTGGAGGGAGCCGGGTATGATTCATGTTGGAAACTCACCTAGAAAAATGGAATATTGACATTTGCTGGTTATGCAAACATTTAAAGTCACAGCATCTTACAAATCTTAGCAAAACAAAAAAAAAATAAAAAATATACGTGAAGATAAACACAGAACAATTAAGCAGTTCACAAAAATACTTTCTGGCTTATATAAAGCAGTCTTGATTGTCTTCCCATCTGGTGTGCTCTGCCTTGGAACTAGCATATCATCTAAAAGTCGTTCAAAGGCAGCGTCTGCTATGACAGACAACAGTTGTCCTGACAGGAGAGGGAGTGAAAAGTGGATCACATTTTACCTTTCAGCAGCCTACAGCAGTCAGAACAAGAAACATTTACTAACTGTTTGCAATGGGAACATGTACTTTGCTAAATTACTGTTACATAGGTATATAGTTGATAGGGTTGAATAAAGGCATCAGCCCCATCCAGGTCACCCTATGTGGATATGGGTGTATAAGTGTGTATGTATTTATGTCTCTACCATATTTGCTAAGATGTCCATTGAAGAGTTTTTTTTTTTAATTATTGACACTTCCCGCTGATGCCTCCAATTATGGAAAGAAGTTCCACATCTTTATTGGTCTAACAGTAAAGAACTCCCTATGCAGTTTAAGGTTAAACTGCACTGCAAAATATTGATTAGCCCCAAAATTATTGTAATTTTAATTGTCCAAAAAGGTAGACTTAATCAGTTCAGTGGCGTTACTATAGCCAGAGTAGATTGCTAAACTACTAAAGAGTCCAACAGCAGAGGGGGCCCAACGCTGTCTGGCTACATAGTCATTTATGCAGTTAACAAGTACATTTAGAAAACACATTTGAATAAAAAGAATATACAGTTTGGGAGCCTCTACTACACCATTGCTCAGAAAGTAAATAGCATTTTGTATTACTAGAAGGATATGGGTTCACAGAATACAAAGAATTCTGTGAACAGGCAAGGGGGGAGGAGGGGCTGCTGTGTTGGAGATCCGTAAGTAAATTGTTGGAGCATCGAAGTACAAACCAAAGCTATACTTATTGGCATTAATGAAATTGTAAATTGTAAAGAACAGGTAGTAATCCAGAAGGCGGCATAGAACTCTTGAGATATAACTATTTGCAACCCTTAGTTTTTTAAACGAATCCATCAAAAAATAAAGGGAATTTTAACCCAACACAATCCTATAATCTCTCTCCAATAATTTCTAATGTAACAGTGATAATAATATCTAAAAAATGTGATAAAGAAAAATGAAAAATATTTTGTGATGTGCGACCACGCCAACACATGATAAAAGAGTGGGTAACTGAACCCACATTAACATCTACATAAGTCTGTGAATATATCTATATCAAACCAAAAAACACACAAAAGTCCATGAAGTGTCCAAAATATAATGCTGAAAAAAGAAAAAAAAAAATTTGTCCGTGAGGAAGACTAACGACGAAATGTACGTAGGGTGAGCTGTTGGGAGGCATCGTTACCATGCTACATTGAATATCTGCTTGGGGATCGTGAGATCCGAGACAAACACATATAACATATGCCTGTTTTACCAGTTCCGGGAGACACTTTTAAATGTGAGCGCTATGGGGTTTAATAAAATAAGAAACCTTTTTGAAGGATTTTATGCTATGCTGTGCTTGTCTTATTTTGGGTTATACTTCTCTGGCAAGATTGATTATATAAAAGTGGAGGAGAATCGGGAGTGGCTATTTTTTGAATTTGCAGACCATTGTGCCTTGAGAAGGAAACTACCTGTTGGACGTCAAGATGAATTACAACTGAGGAAGTCTGAGATCACCAATCTGCAGAGTATTGCACCCTGCTCAGGGAGAATGCATGTTTGCTGGTTCCTCATCAACAGCCACTAACTTCGGTGAGTGATCTTGATTATAAGCGGTGGAGGATACATTACTTGGCATGGTGTTTATATTATGCAGAATTTGCTACTTACACTTGTAGTGAAGAAGTTCCATTGACCTTCTTTTTTGATAAATATTATTTTGACTCTTAATATTTTTTTATTTAATCCTTTTTTTTTTTTTTTTTTTTCAGCGTTATATTTTGGGACACTTCATGGACTTTTGTGTTTTGTTTTTTCGTTTGATATATATTCACAGACTTAAGTAGATGTTTATGTGGGTTCAGTTACCCATTCTTTTTATCACGTGTTGGTGTGGTTGCACATCACAAAATATTTTTCATTTTTTTAATCTCATTTTCTAGATATTATTATCACTGTTACATTAGAAATTATTGGAGGGAGATTATAGGATTGTGTTGGGTTAATATTCCCTTTATTTTTGGAGGGATTCGTTTAACAAACACCTGGGCACAGCGCTGTCTTTTTTTACATTTTTGTTCCATGTTGAGATTTCTCAGATAACAGCAGAACAGGATTAATGAATAAGTATCACCTTGGCGCAGTCTAACCCCATTTTTTATATTTAGTTTATTTTCCTCTTTAATTGCGGACTCTTATGACAGTAGCTCTCAGTTTGAAGATACCTTTTGCCAGTCTGATTTCCTCTATCCCCAAACACAGTCACTAATCCACTGAGCAGTAGTGGTCTTTTAATGGGTATCAAATAGCTAATCACTATGATAACTTAAAAAAAATGCTTAACCAGGTTAGATCATCATTTTTTTATTACCACCATAAAGACCTGGGGCCCCAAGGATAACACTTACTTTGGTCAACTGGATCTCCATTAATATGTCATGAATCCTGCCACTTCCTCCTTGGGTCCTCCATGTGTTCTGTGGGCGGTTGGTAACAGAAGATCGGGAAGGGGAACCACGGGCATTTGTCATGCTTGCTCTTGACCTACCAGACCCAACAAGAAAAAGCAAACAATGTAATAAAATACACTTGCCCACAAATAACGGATTCTACAACTCAGATCACTGGAAATTTACTTTTCTATTTGGCAAGGTGGAGCAGCAAGAAATAAGACTCTGTAAATATTAAAGCGGTATTAAACCTAAAAGCAAACATTTATATTGCAGCATTCATTTTCTTTTATTTTAACCTGGTGATCCAGTCAGTAAGTGTTGTTTTTCAAAAGAACCAGCTCTCCAGCAGAATGTATCAGTTACAGATATGAGACAAACTGTTTAACAGTGGCATGGGTGCTTATAATGATTAACTTTTATGTACAACTTTATCCCAAAAAGAAAAAAAACTGCTTTATCTGGGCACATCCGCAAAGCATAATAAACGTTTTAAGGTTCTGTACACACAAGGCCATGGACTATGCAAAAACTGGAACTTTTGTGAACATTTGTTAAAGTACACTAAATAACTTTGGCTACAGGGTTCTGTATTAATATTATATAGATGGCTGTAGAAAGTTAAAAGCCTGTATTGTACACAATTATCTCTGAAAGTGTATGGCGACCCTAACCAACTTCTCTTATTTCTTCTGTTAAATATACCATATTTTATATTGGTTTGATAGGTGCAAAAAAATCCAGTTCTTATTGGAAATTCAAGGAACCTAATCAGCCCTCCCAGTTCTTGGACTACAGAACAATTAGTCTATATTATGTGGGGATGACAGGGAGAGCGTAATAATTTGGCAAAAGTCTGGGTAGAGTCGACAGGATTTCATGTAAATTCAGTCCACAAAATCCTGTATTTTCAGTCCAAAACATGAAATTGGGAGCAGAGTGTATTTAATCACCACTGAGTTTTTTATTTATTACTATATAAAAAAGGGGAAAAGAAAGTCCGAAAACTTTGAAATAAAAAATAGTTTTCTTAATTTCTGCTATACAACTTTGCAAAGAAATAATAATTCTTCATAAATTTAGGTCATAATGTCTATATATTTAGAAATTATCATGGAGTAAAGTCAAATGACATACAGTAGCTACAGCTTCCTGGCAAACATCTTGATCATTCTTTCTTGATAGTCATTCCTATAAAAACATCATGAGGGTGTAGCTTGGCTATTACCCTAGTCTGAACGGCTGCAATAAGAGATGGCATACATTCCCTCAAACAAATACAGTATAGCAGCCATACATTTGCCTTTAATTAAAAGAAGCCTGGTGTAAAAAAAGTATGCAGACAGCCATTACACAGCTTTTTATAGAAATGCCAATTGCCTGGTTGTCATGCTGGGCCTCTTGCTTTGATAATTTGAATCTCTGACCTGGAACATGTATAAGAAATGTCCAAACTTCATACTTGCTCTGGGTCAGTGAAAATATTAAAGCCCTCAGGACAGCATGACCACTACCATTATTGGAAGTAGATTAATAAGGCAGCTGCACACCCAACTGGAATATCTCTCATGACAGGTTTCCTTTACGCAGCTGGCATGTGTTTTAACACACCTGCATCCTGATTTTCCAGTTTTGGGAGGCAAACACATTAAAGTTAACTGAACCAAAGAAAATTTCTAGCTCAAATCGCCAGCCAATCAGCTACCAACCAAACTATCCTGTCTAACAGTTTGTGTTAAAAACATGCGTTGCTCTTCCATGTGCTCCCTGCTGTGAAGGCCAGTTATAGGTGAGCGCAGTGGATAGTTGTTTGTTGCAAGTTAACTGAGCCTAAACTACAGCTGATAGTTCCAGATTCACATGCAGCATCCTCAAGGTTAGTGAAAAATGTGTACTTCGCGCCAAACTAAATTAATAAATGTGAAACCCTACAAATAATATATAGAAATGGCTGCTCCCCTAATTAAGTAGATGTGCTACTCTAGATACTAGTGAAATTGGGTGTAGGGGGCACTCCAATGGAAAATCAATACAGTTGACTATGTGCAATTAAGTGCTCAAATACTGAGAATGCCACATTGGATTCAAATATAAAGTGCCACACACAGAAATACATGACCAGTAATAGAAATATGACATACAATAAAGCAATAGAAAAATAGCAAGGTTGATGAGCAATCAAAGTCCCAAACACAAAAATCTTCTGTGTTGAATTTTTCTAAACAATGGAGATAGTGGATAATCCTTCACTAGCAGAGAGAATTACACCCAAAGTGCTCTGTATGTGGATTCTACTTACCAGATGGTCATGACCCCTTTAATTAAAAAGCAGGTCAAACGCGCTTTAGCAAGATAATGCTTGCTGTAATGGTGGAGACTGTACACCCAATTTCACTAGCATCCTCAAGGTACCTGGATCTACTCCTTGCTTTTAAGCAGTTATAAAAAGAAGGCTTGTTTAGGTGTACAGTGGTCACGTCCATAAACAGATGGTTCTGCATTGTCCTCACCTTGGCGAATGTGCCCTGGCCGAGTTGGGCCGACTGCTGCCAAAATCCTTTCCTCCGTACAAGTGCCACACCACAGAGATCTCTCTCAGAACTATACGGGTTTCTGGCACAGGGAATTTAGCTGGAGGTTTTAGCAAGTCAGTACTGCCAAGAGGTCTAGAAAAATGTCCATCCTTCACCCAAATTGGGCTGTCCACTAGCTTTCTTACCACCGGCTCTCCATCTTTTGGCTGAAAGGTAGAATACAACAGTATGTATTAAAATACAACAACATTTTTTTATGCAAAAAACTACACATTCTGTAGCCAAAATGGGCAGTACTGCATACTGAAGTATCGGATGGTTTTCTATGCAAGCATGTTTCAATTAGCCTCTGACCAAAACATCTTCAGAGACTAGTATGCTCAGCTTTGTCAAGTATGAAATAAAAGTGTATGTTAAAGAAAAAGGGAGCGTTCTTAGCACAGGCTTATAAAAATGAGCAAATAACAGTCAGGAAATTTGTGTCCCAAAACGTGTAGACAAAAAACATTGTTAAGGTCACTGTGACCCGTTATAACTTGGAGCACCATTCAAAATGGCAGACATTACCGCTCTGGTCATCCACTACTCAAAAGGGTGCTGGGGTATGGGATACTCATTCAGAAAGCATGCTGTCAATGGAGTGTGAGAAGGCCGCACAACCTCAGCTCAATGTGAAATAATCCGCTTTGCTTCTATGGTTCTCCCTAATAATCTTATAGTGTGAAGATGCGCACAACCTCAGCTCAATATGAAATAATAGTGAGAAGTGGTCTCAACTTTGACTACTCCTAGGCCACGACCTCTCACGCATTTCGCCCTGCCCTTGAGGCTTCATGACTAAGCCCAGGGAGGGGGGTGAAACACATCATGGAGCGTGGCCTAGGAGAAGTCAAAGCTTAGGCTGCTTCTCACTATTTCATATTGAGCTGAGGTTGTGCGGCATCTTCACACTACATGATTATTAGGGAGAACCATAGAAGCAAAGCGGATGATAAAATCTATGAGATGCTGTGGAGAAATTAATGAAAGGTCCTCTCATAGAAGATCAAGTGAAAAGTGGAAGAAGCGCCAACAGAAAGTTAGGAGAAAAATCCCCTCCAAAGCTGGCCATGCACTGTCCAAATTCCAGTAAGTTTCTGAGGAAGCAAACAAAATCTGCTTGGTGGGTAATTCTCTGGTTGAAAAATCAAGGGGGGGGGTTTGTCATCTGAGCAATGGCTGCATCCAATCGGATGCAGATGCTGTACAGGTATTTTGACAGCCAGTGGAACACAAAAGAAAGAGTAGGAAAGAGGAAAGAAAGATGAGCAAGAAACCATTTCAAAGACCAATATTATCAGGAATATGAATTCTGGTCTGCTCAATAAATTTAAACAAACTCTATTGATACCTACCGGCACTCCAATTCCAGGTGCATCAAGGATACAGAAATCATCTGTATCTGTCAACTCACTGTCCCCACTTGTGTCAGATCCTGCAAGACTTTCCTGTGAAATCCGTGAATCAGGGGGTGGGGGGGATGGGGCAATGGTCTCAGTTCTGGTTTCTAATGCAGCTTCCTCAGGGAAGAGGTATACAGACACTGGGGAATTCTGGCGAAGAAAGGGTTCACCTTAAAAAAAAAAAAAAATGTATGTTATATATGAGACAAAGAAATCTTTATTCACTGTATGGGAAGTGCAACTGGTTACAGCTGGTAACATACCTGATTCTGAGTGCTCTCTGCAATTCCTTCCTGTATCTATAAGAGCATCAGTTAAGTCTCCCTGGTTGATCTGAGCAGTCTCTGCAGGCAAGCATGGAGGTAGTGAGGATGGACCTTCTGGAGGCTGTAACAAAGAAAATTTTTTATATATATATATATATATATATATATATATATATATATATATATATATATATATATATATGTATATATATATATATATATATATATATATATATATATATATATATATATATATATACACACACACACACAATGTATATACAGTACTGTGCAAAAGTTTTAGACAGGTGTGAGAAAATGCTGTAAAGTGCTTGAACCACAGTGCTGCAATTGCAGCAGCTGCGAGAAGTCATTATCCTCTATAGCAGTAATTGGTTATACCACACAACACGCTGGATAGTGGGCAGAATATGGACTCTATCCTGCTACCTGCAGGCCATAGCATTGGGAAAACATAATTTTTGAGGTTAGAGCCCACTGGTTCAACACTGACAATCTGCGAACCACTGGAGGTGTCAATGCAAAGTTAATGACATCCCCAGATCGTTCGCAGATCGCAGTGCGAACTGTGAAATGGTGCAGGAATCAGATCGCATAGGTGTAAATACCCATACGATCCGATTCCAGTGCGGACCAAAAAAAGGGTCCTGCACCATTTTGGTGCGACTGCGATGCGATTTCAGCCATGCAGCTTGTATAGCTGAATTCGCATTGCACAGACATCGCATGTGATCTGCACAGCAATGCAGTATGAATCGCATGCAATGACTCTGTTCGCACAAGTGTGAACCTAGTCTGTATATACAGTATCTCACTAAATCGAGTACACCCCTCACATTTTTGTAAATATTTTATTCTATCTTTTCATGTGACAGCACTGAAGAAATGACACTTTGCTACAATGTAAAGTACTGAGTGTACAGCTTGTATAACAGCGTAAATTTTCTGTCCCCTCAAAATAACTCAACACAGCCATTAATGTCTAAACTGCTGGCAACAAAAATGAGTACACCCCTAAGTGAAAATGCCCAAATTGGGCCCAAAGTGTCAATATTTTGTGTGGCCACCATTATTTTCCATCACTGCCTTAGCCCTCTTGGGCATGGAGTTCACCAGAGCTTCACAGGTTGCCACTGGAGTCCTATTCTACTCCTCCATGATGACATAACAGAGCTGGTGGATGTTAGAGACCTTGTGCTCCTCCAACTTCCATTTGAGGATGCCCCACAGATGCTCAGTAGGGTTTAGGTCTGAAGAAATGCTTGGCCAGTCCATCACCTTTACCCTCAGCTTCCTTAGCAAGGCAGTGGTCGTCTTGGAGGTGTGTTTGGGGTCGTTATCTTGGAATACTGCCCTGCGACCCAGTCTCCAAAGGGAGGGGATCATGGTCTGCTTCAGTATGTAACAGTAAATGCTGGCATTCCTGGTTCCCTAAATGAACTGTAGCTCCCCAGTGCCAGCAGCACTCATGCAGCCCGAGACCATGACACTCCAACCACCATGCTTGACTGTAGGCAAGACACACTTGTCTCCTCACCTGGTTGCCGCCACACACGCTTGACACCATCTGAACCAAATAAGTTTATTTTGGTCTCATCAAATCACAGGACATGGTTCCAATAATCCGTGCTCTTAGTCTTCTTGTCTTCCGCAAACTGTTTGCAGGCTTTCTTGTGCATCATCTTTAGAAGAGGCTTCCTTCTGGGATAACTGCCATGCAGACCAATTTGATGCAGTGTGCGGCGTATGGGCTGAGCACTGACAGGCTGAGCCCCCACCCCTTCAACCTCTGCAGCAATGCTGGCAGCACTCATATGTCTATTTCCTAAAGACAACCTCTGGATATGACGCTGAGCACGTGCACTCATTTTCTTTGGTCAACCATGGCGAGGCCTGTTCTGAGTGGAACCTGTCCTGTTAAACCACTGTATGGTCTTGGCCACTGTGCTGCAGCTCAGTTTCAGGGTCTTGGTAATCTTCTTATAGCCTAGGCCATCTTTATGTAGAGCAACAATTATTTTTTTCAGATCCTCAGAGTTCTTTGCCATGAGGTGCTATGTTGAACTTCCAGTGACCAGTATGAGAGAGTGAGAGCAATAACACCGAATTTAACACACCTGCTCCCCATTCACACCTGAGACCTTGTAACACTAATGTGTCAAATGACACCGGGGAGGAAAAATGGCCCAATTGGGGCCGAGGCTGTAAAATCACCTAGTCATGGTGAAATACTAGGGATGGTACTTTACAGGAGGTGCAACCAGAAAAATACCCCAGAAGGAATGGGGCCAATTTGGACATTTTCACTTTGGGGTGTACTTACTTTTGTTGCCAGCGGTTTAGACATTTTTTTTCTCTCTTTATTTGAAAAAGTTATCCGATACATCATGTACAGCAGATCCATCAAGGGAAAAAAAAAAAAAAAAAAGAAAAAAAGGAAAAAGAAAAAGACATACAAATAGTGACTGCCATTAAAATCACCAGCTCGGTGGAGTCACCCATTACTCCCCTAGATTTCTCTGCATCCAGTATATACCAATATAGACATGCCCATAGGCTGTATCTTACAAAAAGGGAAATATAGGAACAATTTCTTCATTTTCCCCTATTTTTTCCTTACCCTCCCCTCCCCGTTTCCCCCCCCCCACCCGGCATACATCCTCACACATACTCTACATTCCTCTCATCCTATGTCAACCTCTCTTGCCTTTTATTCAACTCACTCCCAATCCAACCATGCTTTCCATATTTTCTTAAATTTCTTATAATTACCCCTTTTCTTGTAGATATATTTTTCCCTACATATCACTTCCCTTACTGCGTTTTCCCATTCTGTCAGTGTCGGGGCCTCCCTCCTCTGCCAATGCTGCGCGATAAGCTTTTTTCCCTGGAACAAGCATCTGTCCCTTGCCGTCTGCATGTCCTTTGAGATACCTCCTTCCCCCTTCAGACCCAGCAGGCACTCTCCCGCCTCCACCCTCAGCGATGTCCCAAACACTAAATTTATTTTCCCCACTATTCCTACCCAATATCTGTGCAGCTTGGGGCAACGCCAGAACATGTGGATCAAGTCCCCATGCCCCCCTGCACATCTTTGACATTTCGCATCAGGTCTCTTGCCCCACTTGAATAATTTCAGGGGTGTATAGTATGCTCTATATAACAGATACAAATGAGACATCACTTGTGAAGGAGAGAGGGTGACCCTGGTACCCAGCGCCAGAACTTGATCCCATTGATCATCGGACATTGTTCCCACGTCCTTTTCCCATCTAGCCCTGTTTTTATTTTCGACCAGACCTTCTTGGACTGCTGCTTTCAAACAGCCATACATATCTGAGATCAGCCCCTTTGTGGATCCCGCATCAATCAGCTTTCTCAAAGAGGTCATTTCGCACCACACTGGTGCCTCCTTCCCAAATTGTGCCTCCAGGGCATGCCTGAGTTGCAGATATCTATAAAATGACCTGTTGGAGATCGCATACTCCTCTACCAGTTCCCGAAAGGACTTTAATCTCCCTGCCCTATATACCTGTGCAAGGTAATGGATACCCAACCGGTCCCATTCCTCTACGCGCCCCATTTTTTTAAGCTCCTTGAGGCTATTGTTGTCCCAAAGTGGCGAAAATTCCGCAAAACCGGCATATCCCAGAGTTCTTTTAGCTTGCGCCCAAACTTTACACATCATCCGGGTAGTAGGACATTTGGTACAAAATGAGTCTGCCTCTAATCCCTCCGCCACTGTATCGTGTCTAGTGTCATTCAATAAGACGCTACCCCCTGCTCCTACTTCTCCTAGCCTATTACTGCCTCCAAGTTGTTGCAGTTGGGCTGCCAGGAAGTAGCCCCTTGGATCTGGTACCGCCAGGCCCCCCTTCCCCTCTGGTCGCCGTAACGTCTCCAACCCAATCCTGGCCACCCTTTCCTTCCAGATAAGTTCTCTGAATATGCTGTCCATTTTTTTGAACCAGTGCTTGGGAATCCAAACAGGAGAGTTTTGCAAGACATATAAGATTTGAGGTAGCCAGACCATTTTAATCAGATTACAGCGCCCGGCGACCGAGAGGGGTAGGCGTCTCCATACTTGACATTTCTGCTTCAACTTTTTCATCAATGGAACTAAATTTCCAGATATATACTGGCCTGGGTCTCTGGTGATATTAATCCCTAGGTATTTCATTTGCCTGACCACTTGGACTTGGGATGCCTGGTGTGGGAGAGGCTCACTCTGGGTATCGATAGGCAGAATCACTGACTTCTCCCAATTGATCAGTAGCCCAGAGAAAATTCCGAACTCCCTCACTATCCTTATAGCTGTTTCCAGCGACTCCTGCGTATCCGCCAAGAATAATAAAATATCGTCGGCATACAGGGCCACTTTATCCACCCCTCTGCTTCTCTTAAATCCCTGTATGCCCTGTGCCATCCTTAGAGCCACCGCCAGGGGCTCAATTGCCAATGCAAAGAGCAGGGGGGACAGAGGACACCCCTGTCTTGTACCCCTGCTCAGCTGAAACCACTCCGAGCATTGCCCGTTGATTTTCACCTTGGCCCTTGGCTCACTATACAGCAACCTTAGCCACCGTACAAACCCGGGGCCAAGCTGATATTCCGCTAATATCTTCCATAGATAATGCCATTCCAGGGAATCGAAGGCCTTGGCCGCATCTAGCGACAGAATTGCTCTCCTACCGCTGTTTTCTATGGGGATTTGCATGTTAAGATATACCCGCCTTATGTTCGTGCTTGTGGATCTGTTTGGGATAAACCCAGACTGATCCGGGTGTATTAGTTTAGGGATTATTTTGTTAAGCCTTGCAGCTAATACTTTGGCAAGGATCTTCACATCCGAGCACAAAAGCGATATGGGCCTATATGAAGACATCTCTATTGGGCTCTTCCCCTCTTTTAACAAAAGTATTACTATAGCTTCTGCCATTGAGGGGGGTAGAGCCCCCTGCTCCCTGGCCCCATTAAAAACCTCCAGCAATAAGGGTAGCAGTACCTCCCCATATTTTTTATATAGTTCTATAGGCAGGCCGTCCGGGCCCGGGGATTTTTGGGCCGCCATATCTCCAACAGCCCACTGCAGTTCTTTAAGGGTCAATGGGGCATCCAGCATTTCCCGATCTTCCTTTGATACCGGAGTTATCTCTAGTCCCTCAAAGAAACCCTGCATTTCCCCTTCTACATTTACCCTAGAGGAACTATATAGCTTCTCAAAGTATATTTTAAATTCGTTTACTATATCCTGAGTGTCTTTTCTTATTTCTCCTTCCCTCCCTTTAATTGCCGGTACTGCACTCGGGGGGCCATTTGCCTTAATTATCAGGGAAAGGGCCTTTCCGATTCTCTCTCCCTCTCCAAAAAAGCCCAGTCTCTGAAAGGACCTAGTCTTTTCTGCCTTCTCCCGAAGTACCCTACTATACTCTTCTTGCCTCCTCGCCCAGCGCTCGTGGTTCGCTTGGGATGGTATTGCTACAAAGTGCGCCTCTGCCAGTCTTGCATTTTCTTTAGCTTCCATTTCCTCAGCATGCGACTGTTTTTTGACATACGCTATTCTCTGGATTAAAGCTCCTCGGATATGTGCCTTTAAGGCGTCCCAGACCACCCCAAGTGGAGCCGATCCTAGATTTATACTAATAAATTCAGACAGCCCCTCCATCATTTTCTCCTCTTCTCCTATAAGTTCCAGCCAGAAGGGATTAATCTTCCAGCTCCCCCTGCCATACCGTCCCCCCACTCTCACGGAGGCCATAACTGGCGTGTGGTCTGAGACGCCCCTTGGCTCATATGTTATCTCCTCCACTACACTTAGTGCCTCTTCATTCCCCAGTACGAGATCGATTCTGGACAAGGTGGCATGGGTCCTGGAGTGACACGAATATTGCCTCACTCCAGGGTGTCTCCTCCTCCAAATATCTACCAATCCTAATTCATCACAGTACTGCAAAAGGGGGCTCCTGTTGGCCTCTCCAGCTCCGGGCCTCGACGGGAACCTATCTATGCTCCTGTCCATCGTCATATTAAAATCTCCCAGTGCTATTATCGGTGTCCCCGGGAAGTCTGCCACAAATCTGGCTAAGTCCTCCATTACCTCTGTACAGAATGGGGGGGGAATATACACATTCGCTAATATATATCTTCTGTTTTCTATTAAACAAAAAAGAAAAATATACCTTCCCTTATCGTCCAACCTACTCTGCCCGCAGGAGAAGGCCAGATCTGTGCTTATCAGTACACTCACCCCTCTCGAATATGATGAGTGGGTAGAGTGATACTGCATCTGGAACTGTTTATTACTCAAAGTTTCAAGTGTGGCTTTAACCAGATGCGTCTCCTGTAGGCAGAGTATCTTGACGTTCCCCTTTTTGGCTGTTGAAAAAATTATTTGTTTTTTAAGCTTATCCCTTACTCCTCTTACGTTCCATGAGCATATATTGATCCTTTTACCCGTATCCGGGATTTTACCACTCCCTCCTTTAATACTAATGGGCCGTTCTATCTAGTACCGTTGCGATATTTTGATCTCCTGCCGAAGCTAACCAACTCCTATTACAGGTATCATAAGGGGATACATAGCATAACTCCCTATCTCTTACCCATCCCTCTAGTCCGGCAGCTTGGATCCAATCATGTCCACTCATACCACACCCTACCTTCCACCTCTGATTACACACGTGCCTTCTCCCCCCCACCCCCCACCCCCCAAACCCCCACACCCTCCCAACATCCCCCCTTCTCCACACCCCCCCTCCCCCCCTCCCCCACCCCACCCCCAAGCCCACCTTAGGGCCTAACCCCCGGGCTTCTATTGTGACCTTCAGAAAACTTTTTTGAGGTTTGAAAACAGAAAAAAGGAAAAAACCGTGAACCAAGTCCAGTAGGGGGGGACTTTTTTCCCCCTTTAAGAAAAAAAGAAAACATTTTGTGCTATTACCTTGTGCATTTTTTTCTATAAATTATTATATTAATATTTACTTAATCCCCCCTCCCCCCTTCCCCCGCTCCACTCTCCATTTATTGCATTAACAGAGAAAGATCCAGTGAAAAAACAACCAAAAACATAATACAATAAAAAAGCTCAAAAAAAAAAAAAAAAAAAAAAAAAGAATCCAGTGGAAGAAGAAGCACCAAAAAATATTACTGAAAAAAAATTCAGAAAAGAAAACAGGATGGAGTTCCAAACGGCACCTAGCTCCCCTATTCTCTTTGGATTCTGTCCTCAATACTCTCTAGCCAAGTTGACACTTCGTTGGGAGTGGAAAAAAACCTAACTTCTCCTAGAGCTGAGACCCGCAATCGCGCCGGGAACAGGAGCGCGTAGTTGATTCTGAGTTGTTGAAGCTTACGCTTACAGTCTCCAAATTTAGCTCTTTGCCTCTGCAGTTCAGGGGAGAAGTCTGGGTAAATTGAAATCCTGGCTCCATTATGCTGGATGTTCCTTAACTCTCTTGCCTTTTGTAAAATAGTGATTTTGTCTCTAAAACATAAAAGCTTAAAAATAAAGGGTCTGGGACGCCCTCCTGGTGCCAAGATTTTGGGACCTATTCTATGTGCCCGCTCAACAGCGAATGTAGCAGTAAAAGAGTCCCTGCCGAACTTCTCCCTCAGCCAATCTTCCATGAATTGAATGGGGTTATTCCCCTCGCAGCCTTCTGGGAGCCCTAGTACCCTCAGGTTCTCTCTGCGTAGCCTGTTTTCCATACTGTCCATTTTCTGTAG
This sequence comes from Lithobates clamitans, assembly GCA_037952925.1. Taxonomy (NCBI): domain Eukaryota; kingdom Metazoa; phylum Chordata; class Amphibia; order Anura; family Ranidae; genus Lithobates; species Lithobates clamitans. Next base: position 4,951,248 of record JBBGZY010000427.1, read on the forward strand.
ACAATCCCTTAGTTGGATTTTCATAAGTGCCACCTCTTGCTTTAATGGGTATACATCATCCTCCATTTGGCTGAATCTCTCCTCAAGTGCTGTTGTGCGGGTGCAGACTGTACGCACTTCCCCTTTAACCACAAGCAGATCATCTCTAATGCTTTTAAATTGCTCAGACAGCTCAGTGATTGACTGCTTACAGGTATTGACAGCTGTAAGAATATCTTGCAGGGATGGCTCTCTCTCACCCAAGTTGCCCTGGTCTCCCCCTATTGCTCCTTCTAGGCCCAGGTTTTGCTGTTTATCCGAGGTCCCCCTTGAAGCTGAGCCTGCCAGTTGGATAGCTGATGATGGAATTACCAGAGTCCCATTTTCCTGGGCCTGACTTCTCCTCCCGGGGTGACCTATCTGCTGTTGGCCCCCTCCTAAATTGCTGGATTTGTTAGGGGTATGATTTGGGGTGTGCGCAAAGCGCTCCAGTTTGGTAGCTACTTGGTTCACCTTCTCCTTAGCGCTGCGGGTTCCGAGACCCCCTGTCCCTTGCTGGGCTGACCCATCCTCCATCCCTTTCTTCTTAGACATTCCTGATAGTGTCCTGATAATATGCTACTTTGCCAAGCACCGTGTTAGACCCCTGCCTTGCGACCTAAGCCTATACAGCCACAATCTCCTTGCCAGGATATCAGTATCAGTGTCTCTGCGTGGCTGGGCTTTTTATGCTGTGAATACACACACAACCAGCAACTCACCCCTCCAGTGCTCTGGACGGAATTTTGTACTGCTTAGTCCTCACAGGGGTTTCCAATACTGCTCAGCTCTGCTCAATCCCAGGTGTCAGCGCCCCCCTCTCTCACAGGGACAGGCGCTGCCGGTGTGTTTCCCAGGAGAACGCTATGCGGTTGGACTCCGGCTCCATGCAGCGGTCACGTCCCCAGTCGCGTCCGCGGCAGCTGTGTCTAGCTGCTCCGGGCAGCCTCCTAGGTCCCGCACTATCAAGCGCCGGGTATGGAGCGGGTATGGAGCGGGGGGAGAGGGCTGAACTCGGTCACGGCGTCCTCTCTCGCCTCTCACCTCAACATCCGGTCACGCCCCCTCGCGGTTTAGACATTAATAGTTATGTGTTGAGTTATTTTGAGGGGACAGCAAATTTACACTGTTATACAAGCTGTAAACTCACTACTTTACATTGTAGCAAAGTGTCATTCCTTCAGTGCTGTCACATGAAAAGATAGAATAAAATAAATAAAATTAAAGAAGAACTAGAGGCAAACAGCTAAATACACAGATACATTACATATAAGTGAGCTGTTTTATTTGTCAAATACATTGTATTTCTGTCCATCCAGTTCTGAGTTTTACACAGCTTTACCGCACAGCACAGCCCTGTCTAACACAGCCCTGTCAGACAGATGAGCTCATCTGTCTGTCACTCTCAGCATGCTCCTTGCATTACAACACAACTGACTGGCTCCTTGTCCTGCACATCTAATGGACTCCTTCTTAAGGAAATGTATCATAACACAGAGTGGTACTGTGGATACATATAAAAGTAAAAAAGTGCCACGTTCTATAAATGATAATTCAAAGAAAGAAATAGAGGGACTTTTTTTGGACTTTGTAGGCACAGTAACACCAATTTTCTTATAGAAAATAGTTTATTGAAAAAACACATAATTATACATTAATTGTTAAAAAGACCACAAACATTAAGGTACAACAATTATTCAATATGAACGTTGCTATACAACAACCACCTCTACATACATGGAACCTCGGATATACAAGGATAACTTATCCAAAAGTTGAATAGATGTCCATATCATTCTGCTCATAGAGGAGCGCTGGAGTGTTGAGTGGGTATGAAGTAATTGGGAATACATTTTTTTAATGAAGAATAAAAGGGTAGAAGGGTGTATAAAAGGTACTTTGTTTTATAATATTTCTTCACATAAACATGTATTTTATATTTAGTGGCTCTTTAAAACTGGAAACAAAAGCTGCCTTGCAGTTAAGGTCACACATTGTTAGTTATTCCATTTATCAGGAATTTCCTCCACCAGTGAAAAATATCAACCTCCCTTATCTATTCCAGGGGGACCTTTTTATTTTCCGGTTTCAGTCTGCACTCCCTCAAAATCAAAATTAGAATGAGAAGTTCTACTACCTAAAAAAAAAAAAAAAAATCAGGAAGAAACTCAAACACATGAATTACTATTTAAAATAGAACTATAGGCAAAACTTTTTTTTTTTTTTTGGATAGAATAAGGAGGGTTATCTCCTGTCAGATTTTATTCCACCATCTGTGTTCCATTGCAGAGATTTCCCTTCACTTCCTTCCCATAGCCAAACAGGAAGTGAGAGGAAATCCCTGCAAATTAAGGGAATTCCTTTGGGCCCCCCAGGTCACCAGAACCAGTGTCCCCACTGGAAGATTTCCCCTCTATTACTGTTCTGGGGACAACCCAAAATTTGGGATTTTCTTTTACTTTCTCTGTCAATGATAATGGTAAACAGGACAAATACAGAGCGTGAATCTCCTTAACAGGGGCACAGACCGCAATTAAAACTGACAGGTGTTCTAATCCATCTAAACTAGGTCAAAAACAAAAGAAAAAAAAGTTTGGTTATAACTTTAAGACTGCAAGATGACAAAAAAATAGTAGACTTAAAGTCAAGAAAAATGTAATATTTAATATTTGTAAAATATACTCTTAATTCCTGGATGTCAATTAATTTGTAATTTTGTATAGCAATACATGTCACAAGGCAGACCCAGGTCCTCTAATTCCAATGTAGCTGCAGCACAGCTTAGTCAAAAATGCCCTTTCAGCCTGCTGACTGGAGAAGGGACCTGCAGCAAATGATGGAGTTCCCTCTCTGCTCACTGCTCTGATCAGCACATGTACTCTACAACACAGCCTGACTGCCTCAAAGTACTGACCCACCTTTTCTCACACTGTACGCTGCTGAACAGGGAATTACAGGAAGTTATGAAAAGTTTAGGTAATGTGACACTAAATTCTGGTTTAAAACAAACAAAAAACATTACAATAGGAATGTCCCAAACTACTGAAAATGAAGGGAGCAAAGGTCCAAACAACGGAACTAGAACAGGTTAGAAACTTCACTCAGCAACCTGCCAAATTTGCTGACCAAAGGTGACATCCGTAGTGGTTGGAACATCCATGTAGTAAGACTTTGTAAAAGTATGCACTGAAGACCATCAAGAGATGGTAGATATGGAAGCTGTGTGACCCTTCCTTGGGCCTTCAGGAAGCACAAACGGGGAAACAGACTGACAAATTACAGAAATAGACAACAGGAAAAACCTGATATTATGAACCACATTCAAGGTGTGAAGGAACCTAGGACGAAATGAAAATAAACACAATGGCCTAGTTGAGATGATGAAAAGAAACCACCTTAGGTAAAAATGACAGCCGAGGCTGTAAAATCACCTAGTCATGGTGAAATACTAGGGATGGTACTTTACAGGAGGTGCAACCAGAAAAATATACCAGAAGGAATGAATGGAATGGAATGGAATATCTCGGATGGCATCAAACTGACAAATCTTAAATACAGAAAGTATGGTGTAGTCCCACGGTGTCAACAGAATCTTAACCAGCAAAACAGTATGCATGACACGTTTCACAAGGGTACATACCAAGGGATGCAAAGCAATAGGTCTCAAAGAGAACCGCCAAGGACGAAATCTGACTCTTGACTGTACTCAAGGCCAGTCTCAGAATAACTCCAGACAGGAGAAAAGCCAGGATGGGACCCACGCCATACTTGGCATGAAATCCCCTAACCTCACGCCAAACAAAATAAGCTTTTTAAGTTCTGTGGTATATCAGAGACTCCCCTGCCACAAAGGGAATCTCTGAGGAAAGTGCTCTGGAGGAAGGAGATACCAGATAGGTAAAGGGAGTCAGAGCTGCATGGAACGTGCTGACCTTAAGGGATACATTACACTGGGGGCTGCACCTAGGTTCTTCTCTACCTGAATAAGGTATGTGGAAGTCCTTGCATCCTATATCCCTTTACTGTTTGCCATCAATGAGACAGGGCTTGTTTACTCGTATATAGGGATGCTTGCTGTCCAAGTCAGTTGAGAGGGCACTTACCCAAGAAGAAGCAGTGTGCTGTAACCACAGATTTCCTCTAAATCTGCCATTGCCCATAACCCCCACAAGGAAAAGTGGCGAGGCCTCTCACTACTTGCTATGTAGTCCCACAAGGTATGTTCTGCTGAGGCCTGTAATCCCACAAGGGAAACTGTTCTACCAGGGATGCTCTGCTGTGAGCTGTAGTCCTGAGAGCCAATGGTGTGCTGCAACATGTATTCCAATTTGGCATCGCTTGTGCTGCCCCAGAACCTGAACTTATAGAGTATAAGTGGAGTAAAGATAGCTGCCATCAGGGTGCTTTGCCCCACTCATGTCACTGCCATACTGCTCATGTATGCACGGCCCAGTTTGTTCCTAAGTGAATGCAGCGGGACAGAGAAAACTCTCCACCTCCTACATTTGGCACCCAGAGATTTGTGGACCACCCCTAAGCACTGCTACGCTACTGCTCGGGAAGCTATAGTGGTAATTAAAGTAGAAATAGGACCTCACAATGAAGAAATGACACTTTGCTACAATGTAATAGTGAGTGTAAAGCTTGTATAAACAATGAACATTTGCTGTCCCCTCAAAATAACCCCACACACAGCCATTAATGTCTAAACTGCTGGCAACAAAAGTGAGTACGCCCCTAAGTGAAAATGTCCAAATTGGGCCAAAAGTGTCAATATTTTGTGTGGCCACCATTATTTTCCAGCACTGCCTTAACCCTCTTGGGCATGGAGTTCACCAGAGCTTCACAGGTTGCCACTGGAGTCCTCTTCCACTCCTCCATGACGACATCACAGAGCTGGTGGATGTTAGAGACCTTGCGCTCCTCCACCTTCCATTTGAGGATGCCCCACAGATGCTCAATAGGGTTTAGGTCTGGAGACATGCTTGGCCAGTCGATCACCTTTACCCTCAGCTTCTTTAGCAAAGCAGTGGTCGTCTTGGGAGGTGTGTTTGGGGTCGTTATGTTTAGGACAAACAACTAATCGACAATTAATCGATTATGAAAATAGCTGTCAACTATTTTCATAATCGATTAATTGACCAATCATACAGAATGCATTCATTGTTTAAATATCAGAAAATACAGTGAAGCACACATACAGCTCAGTACACCATTTATACATGTCAGCAAGTGCCTGAGAACTTATGAATGTAAATATATGAGGAGCAATGGCTCATGGGACATGTAGTCCTTGCGGGAAGTGAGTGGTTCTAAAGGCAGAAGTTTTTTTACCTTGCTATAGGGGCACTCCATACTATACTTTACAGCTTGCTATTGAAGCACTCTGAAGGCAGGAGGTGCCAGAAGCATCAGTGGGGAACCCATTAGAGGAGAATCAGGGCTGCTCTGTGCATAAGTGATGACAGGCGCAGGTAGTTTTCATCAAGCCACCTGCCCACGACAAGGGAGTCAGTCATACATAATATATTGCAGTCCTGTCTGAAAATCTACAAATAAAAAATTTGATCCGAGTCCGATATTTACCAGACTCAACCTCTAATAGTATATACAGTATATGTCTTCTGTCTGTTCTTCGCAGAGTGGATTCGAGATTTTGCTCCCTAACCATATTAGTTACTTATTTATATTTACTACTGCATAGGAGATATTTAAGAACAAATGGCTTTTTTTTCCTAAACTTTACATATTACCTAAATTATATACCACACTTTAAGATTATTATTCGATACAATAATCAGCCAACTAATCAATTATGAAAATAACCGTTAGTTGCAGCCCTAGTTATGTTGGAATAAAGCCCTGCGGCCCAGTCTCCAAAGGGAGGGGATCATGCTCAGCACTCATGCAGCCCCCAACCATGCTTGACTGTAGGCAAGACACACTTGTCTTTTTACTCCTCACCTGGTTGCCGCCACACACGCTTGACACCATCTGAACCAAAAGTTTATCTTGGTCTCATCAGACAACAGGACATGGTTCCAGTTATCCATGTCCTTAGTCTGCTTGCCTTCAGCAAACTGTTTGCGGGCTTTCTTATGCATCATCTTTAGAAGAGGCTTCCTTCTGGGACAACAGCCATGTGGACCAATTTAATGCAGTGTGTGGCGTATGGTCTGAGCACTGGCAGGCTGACCCCCCACCCCTTCAACCTCTGCAGCAATGCTGGCAGTACTCATACGTCTATTTCCCCAAAGACAACCTCTGGATATGAGGCTGAGCACGTGCACTCAACTTCTTTGGTCGACCCTCAAAGACTTCTTTGCCATGAGGTGCCATGTTGAACTTCCAGTGACCAGTATGGGGGAGAGAGTGATAACACCAAATTTAACACACCTGCTCCCCATTCACCCTGAGATCTTGTAACACTAACGAGTCACATGACACTGGGGAGGGAAAATGGCTAATTGGGCCCAATTTGGACATTTTCACTTTGGGGTGTACTCACTTTTGTTGCCAGTGGTTTAGAGATTAATGGCTGTGTGTTGAGTTATTTTGAGGGGACAGCAAATTTACACTTTTATACAAGCTGTACACTCTCTACTTTACATTGTAGCAAAGTGTCATTTCTTCAGTGTTGTCACATGAAAAGAGATAATAAAATATTTACAAAAATGTAAGGGGTGTAACTCAACTTTTGTGAGATACTGTATATAACAAGCAGGGCCCTCTGATTCCTCCTGTATTGAACCTTTTTAGTAACTGTATTGTCTGTCCTTATATTGTAAATCGCTGTGCAAACTGTTGGTGCTATCTAAATCCTGTATAATATATGTGCTGCAGCAGCATTTCCACCAGCAACATTTCAAAAACACCTGTTGACACCACCAGGGAATTCCACCTCAAGTAACCTCCTGTAATGGGGTGACAACCCTACTGCATTGCTCCTAAAATCCTAAAATTCGAGCAGCATTGTGGCTCTCGTGTAGGCGGTGTCTGCTTGCACTACAGGTGGATGGAAAAATATTGAAGAAGATGTGACTATTACCAATGTCACAGCTGCTTTCAGAAACCTGTAGCTTATCAAATAGCAGCTGGCCACACCTAGTCCTACCCACTGCTTTCTGGATTGACAGCTCTGCCACTACTGCTAACCCCCAGCCCCCCCACTGTGAACTGCAGTATCTGGGAGGATTACATGGGGTACACATGGAGGAGGATTTGGCTCACTCAAGAGGGATAAGGCAAATTTTTAATTTTACTTTGTACATTTGGAACGGTTTAGACTGTCACACAGGAACCTTTAGAAGTACTTTTATTGAACCAAAAGAGATAAAATTCATAGCTGACTTCCCTTCATAGACTTGTATGCTTCTGTAGCCTTCCCTTTCTCCATTGGTACATGGCACCATAATCATGGGGAATATCATCACCTTGAACCACTAATCATACCCAGCAGAGATTATAATTGTAAGCGGCAAGTTCACAAGGGTATTATTTAGTGACTGACAGGAGTAGAGAGCTGTATAGAGACATAAAAGGGTCACTAATAAGTAAAATGCCCATATCAGGAAATAGTGAAATATATATATATATATATATATATATATATATATATATATATATATATATATATATATATATATATATATATATATATATATATATATTTATTTTAGGGCTGTTACTGATTAAAATTTTCGTGTTCGATTAATCAATTTCTTTTAATCGATTAATCGACGAATTTCGATTAATTATAACACACACACAGATCCAACTACTTTTAGCTGATTTAGCACCGTTGTTATGGCAACGGCCGAAGCCGGACATAGCGGGGCATGGCTAGGACGTCACACGTCATAAACTCAGCCTCACCGTGCCCATAATCTCAGCCTCGCCGTGCCCATAATCCGCAGCCTCGCTGTGCCCATAATGGCAGCCTCGCCGTGCCCATAATGGCAGCTTCACTTTAGTCAGTGCCTGTACCTGGATTACACAGTCTGCGGGCATCTCCCGCTGTGTGTCTTGGAGCTGAGTGTGAAAAATTTGTGAACACTGCGTCTATCACACGAGCTGATCTAGGAGAAGGGCGGGACTTTTCTCACAGCGCGGCCAAAGTTTTCACACTCAGCTCGGAGACACACAGCTGGAGATGCCCGCAGACTGTATATGATATATAGTGGAGGAGGAGGAGAAAGCGGAGCAATGGGTGAAGGGAACTCTTAAGGCATCAGCATACCAAGACATTTAGGACAATTTCATGCTCCCAACTTTGTGGGAATAGTTTGGAGATGACCCCTTCCTGTTCCAACATGGCTGCGCACCAGTGCACAAAGCAAGGTCCATAAAGACATGGATGAGCGAGTCTGGGGTGGTGGAACTTGACTGGCCTGCACAGAGTCTTGACCTCAACCTGATAGAACACCTTGGGATGAATTAGAGCAGAGACTGCAAGCCAGGCCTTCTCGTCCTACATCAGCACCTGACGTCACAAATGCGCTTCTGGAAGAATGGTCAAACATTCCCATAGCCACACTCCTAAACCTTGTGGACAGCCTTTCCAGAAGAGCTGAAGCGGTTTAAGTTGCAAAGGGTGAGCCAATATTGAACCCTACGGACTAAGACTGGGATGTCATTAAAGTTCATGTGTGTGTAAAGGCAGGTGTCACAATACTTTTGGTAATATAGTGTATATAAAAGCGCATGACATTATTGGAGGGTGGAATGGGGATAGATGGAGGGAGAGTTATGGCAGGTGAAAAGAAAAGTTCCCATGTTGCAAACAACCATTGGAAACGATAGTGCCATTTGTACTACTAAAAAAGTTATGCAAAACATCAGAGCAAAATGTAATAATGCATTAAAGTGTTTGTTCACCAATGCCAGAAGTTTGTCAAGCAAAATAGGTGAGTTGGAAGCTCTCGTTCACAATGGGAGCTACAATGTAATCGGTATTGCTGAAACTTGGTTCATTCCTCACATGACTGGGCTATTAATATTCCTGGCTATGCACTCTTTTGGAGAGACGGGGTAAAAAGGAAAGGTGGCAGGGTCTGTCTCTATGTGAGAAGGGATCTCAAAGTGAGTGTGAATGAGGATCTAATTGATGGAGAGTGTGATGTGGCTGAAGCATTATTGGTGGAACTGCATTTAGATGTGCGTAGTTCAAAGTTAATCATTGGAGTTTGTTATAGACCACCCAATGTTAATGAGGTGGAGGAGACTCAGCTCCTTGCACAGATGGAAAGGGCTGGGACTGCGAGAACAATGGGGGATTTTAACTACCCGGAAATTGACTGGAGTATTGGCACTGCTGGAACAGTTAAAGGTCAAACAAATATAAACCTATTACAGGACAATTTTATGGTCCAGTTTATTGAGGCCCCAACTAGGAATGATGCTCTGTTGGACCTGGTAATCTCAAACCATGCACAGCCTATTACTAATGTTCATATAAAGGAATATCTGTGTAGCAGTGACCATAACATGATTTCATTTGATGTCAGCTGTAAGCAAAAAACACATACGGGAAAGATAAAAACACTTAAAAAACTTTAAGAGAGCAAATTTTCCAAGGATGATGGCTGCTCTCCAGGACTTAGACTGGGATGGAATATTGGCATCAATGGACACAGAACAGAAATGGGAATTCTTCAAAAAGACTGTTTGTGAACTCACTGCAAAGTATATTCCCATGGGAAACAAGTTTAAAAAGCTAAAAAAAAAAAAACCTATGTGGCTCACGGCCAAAGTTAAAAAGCTATAAACAATAAGAAAGGAGCTTTTAAAAAATATAAAAATGAAGGAACACTATTGTCGTTTAAATGTTACAAAGAATATAACAGAATATGTAAAAAGGAAATAAAGGACGCAAAAATTCAAAACGAACAACGGATTGCAAAAAATAGTAGGACAAACCCCCAAAAATTCTTCAAATATATTAATAGTAAAAAGGTCAGGTCTGAGCATGAAGGCCCTTTACAAAATATTCTAGAGTGGGTGACTGGGGACAAAACGAAGGCAAAATTATGAAATACAGTCCTCAGTTCTGTGTATACAAAGGAGCATGGGGGAGCTCCTGTCCATAATGGGGGCGGTAGTGACACATGCCCAAATGATCCACAATGGCTCAAAAGTGATATGGTCCAGAAATATTTAGACAGAATAAAAGTGGATAAAGCACCTGGACCAGATGGCATCCACCGACGGATCCTAAAAGAATTGAGCTCTGTCATTTCAAAGCCATTGTTTCTAATTTTTAGGAACTCATTAATGACAGGAATAGTACCACTGGATTGGCACAGGGCCAATGTGGTGCCTATATTTAAAAGGGAATAAAGTCTTTACCAAGCAACTATAGACCTGTTAGTTTAATGTCTATAGTCGGGAAGATACTGGAGAGATTAATAAAAGACCACAGATGAGTTCTTGCTGGGAAATTTTTTTTTAAGCAACAGACAGCATGAATTCCTGAAAGACAGAAGTTGACAAACAAATCAGATTTTTTTTTTTATGAGGTGGTAAATAAAACCTTGGACAGAGGGGTGGCTGTGGACGTGGTGTACTTGGATTTTGCAAAATCGTTTGATACAGTTCCCCACACGCGGCTAATGTGTAAGGTAAAGTCTACAGGCTTGGAAATCTCAGTTTGTAAATGGATAGAAAGCTGGCTAAAAGACCGAATTCAAAGAGTAGTGGTTAATGATTCTTACTCTGAATTGTCTAAGGTTATCGGTGGTGTACCCAAAGGTTCAGTATTACATAGTTAGTCAGGTTGAAAAAGACACAAGTCCATGTAGTTCAACCATAAAAAATATCATACAATCCCATATACCCAATCCTATACCCACAGTTGATCCAGAGGAAGGCGAAACCCTTAATTTTTTATTACCTTTATAAATGATATAGAGTCTGGGATTAAAAGTACCATTTAGGTCTTTGCAGATGACACCAAGCTATGCAGTGAAATAACGTCCCTACAGGATGTCTCCAATTTACAAGCCAACCTCAATGCACTGTCTAATTGGGCAACTATGTGGCAGATGAGGTTTAATGTTGATAAATGTAAAGTTAGGCACTTGGGGGCTAAGAATATGCATGCATCATACATACTAGGGGGGAGTACAACTGTGGGAATCCATAGTGGAGAAGGATCTGGGGGTTTTGGTAGATCATAAGCTGAATAATAACATGCAGTGCCAAGCTGCGGTTTCCAAAGCGAGCAAAGTCCTTTCTTGTATTAAGAGAGGTATGGACTCCAGCGAGAGATATATCATTTTGCCCCTGTACAAATCATTAGTAAGACCTCATCTGGAATATGCAGTTCAATGTTGGGCACCAGTTCTCAAAAAGGATATAGGGTAACTGGAGAAAGTGCAGAGAAGTGCAACCAAACTGATAAGAGGCATGGAGGAGCTCAGCTATGAGAAAAGATTAGAGGAACTGAATTTATTCTCTCTTGAGAAGAGGAGATTAAGGGGGATATGATCAACATGTACAAATATATAAGGGGTCCATATAGTGAACTTGGGGTTGAGTTATTCACTTTACGGTCAACACAGGAGGACAAGGGGGCACTCTTTACACCTAGAGGAAAAGAAATTTAGTCTCCAAATACGGAAAGGTTTCTTCACAGTAAGAGCTGTGAAAATGTGGAAGAGGTGGTTCTGGCCAGCTCAGTAGATTGCTTTAAGAAACGTCTGGATTCTTCTAAATGTACATAATATAACTGGGTACTAACATTTATAGGTAAAGTTGATCCAGGGAAAATCCGATTGCCTCTCTGGGATCAGGAAGGAATTTTTTCCCCTGATGTAGCAAATTGGATCATGCTTTGCTTGGGTCTTGGATCAACTGTGGGTATAGGATTGTGTACAGTGGGGATCGAAAGTTTGGGCACCCCAGGTAAAAATGTGTATTAATGTGCATAACGAAGCCAAGGAAAGATGGAAAAATCTCCAAATGGCATCAAATTACAGATTAGACATTCTTATATGTCAAAAAAAGTTAGATTTTATTTCCATCATTTACACTTTTAAAATTACAGAAAACAAAAAAATGGCGTCTGCAAAAGTTTGGGCACCCTGCAGAGTTAATATCTTGTACTGCCCCCTTTGGCAAGTATCACAGCTTGTAAACGCTTTTTGAAGCCAGCCAAGAGTCTTTCAATTCTTGTTTGAGGTATCTTTGCCCATTCTTCCTTACAAAAGTCTTCCAGTTCTTTGAGACTTCTGGGCTGTCTGTCAAGCACTGCTCTTTTAAGGTCTATCCATAGATTTTCAATAATGTTGAGGTCAGGAGATTGTGAAGGCCATGGCAAAACTTTCAGTTTACGCCTCTTGATGTGATCCCCCATGGATTTTGAGGTGTTTTTAGGATCATTATCCATTTGTAGAAGCCATCCTCTCTTTAACTTCAGCTTTTTCACAGATGGCATCAAGTTACCATCAAAAATTTGCTGAAATTTTATTGAATCCATTTTTCCTTCTACTCATGAAATGTTCCCTGTGCCACTGGCTGCAATACAACCCCAAAGCATGATTGATCCACCCCCATGCTTAACAGTTGGACAGAGGTTCTTTTTATTAAATTCTGTGCCCTTTCTTCTCCAAAACGTACCTTTGCTCATCCCGGCCAAAAAGTTCTATTTTAACCTCATCGGTCCATAGAACTTGTTTCCAAAATGCCTCAGGCTTGTCTATATGTTCATTTGCAAAGTTCAAACGCTGATTTTTGTGGTGAGGACATAGAAGAGGTTTTCTTCTGATGACTCTTCCATGAAGACCATATTTGTACAAGTATCTCTTTATACTGGAATAGTGTACCACAACTTCAGTGTCTGCCAGATCTTTCTGGAGGGATCGTGCAGTCAAACGTGGGTTTTGAATTGCTTTTCTCACAATCCTGCAAGCTGTTCTGTCTGATATTTTTCTTGGTCTTCCAGATCTTGCTTTAACTTCCACTGTTCCTGATGACTGCCATTTCTTAAAGTGGTGTTCCGGCCAAAACTATACTTTTTAAATAAAAATACCCCTATAATACATAAGCTTAATGTATTCTAGTAAAGTTAGTCTGTAAACTAAGGTCTGTTTTGTTAGTTTATAGCAGTAGTTTGTTATTTTATAAACTTACAGCAGGCCGTGGCCATCTTAAGCGTGGACATCTGAAGCCAGATTGTATTTCTTCCTGGATTTCATCCTTGCAGAACTCGCACATGCTCATTGCAGCACAAGCAGTGTAATAGGTTTCAGGTTAGGTTTCCATAGCAACGGCAGTGTCAGAGGAAGTTGCCGCCCCTTCCCAGAAGGCATTGCAAACAGGAAATGATGCCATGGGCCACGGCCAAGGAGGAGGGAGTGAAAAATGAATACAGCAGATATACAGTAGAGAAATTTTTGCTGAGAAATTTTTTTTTTTAAATATCCAATTCGTTTACAGTGCACAGTTTAGTGAGGGATGCTGAAGAGTTGTAAAAGTGGGTGGAACTCCACTTTAATTACATTCCGAACAGAGGATATTGACATCTGAAAAACGCTTTGCTATCTTCTTATAGCCTTCTCCAGCTTTGTGAGCGTCAACTATTTTCAGTTTCAGTTTTCTAGACAACTGCTTAGAAGAACCCATGGTGCTGATTGTTGGGGCAAGGTCAGATGAGTCTGGCCATTTAAAACCTTTGAGATTGACATCACCTGGTCTTCCCAGACGATGATTGAGAACAATCCATGACACTGGCAGGTCTTAGCTTTGCAAAGGGGGCAGTGCATGCTATAAATTCTGCAGGATGCCCAAACTTTTGCAGACGCCATTTTTTTGTTTTCTGTAATTTTGAAAGTGTAAATGATGGAAATAAAATCTAACTTTTTTTGACATATTATAAGAATGTCTAATCTGTAATTTGATGCCATTTGGAGATTTTTCCATCTTTCCTTGGCTTCGTTATGCACATTAATACACATTTTTACCTGGGGTGCCCAAACTTTCGATCCCCACTGTATATGGGATTGTATGATATTTTTTATTTATTTTTATGGTTGAACTAGATGGACTTGTGTCTTTTTTCAACCTGACTAACTATGTAACTATATATATGCATACCCTAAAACATACAGCAGACTACCATCTTTTGTTCAATACCAAAAATATAAATATTTCTCATCAAAATCAACAATTCTGTTTAATCTTTCTCTGTTTCTAACAGATTCTATTTCAGCTATCCGCTCTAGGAAGCTCCAAGAGGATGTACACACTGCAGTCCCCATCAGATGCATCAGACAGTGTGTAAAATTATAGTACTTAATATATCACTTCCACTACTGCACTGTGTCATCTCTGTATGTCAGATGTTGCTAGTTAAAAGTAATTGTAAGCAATGGCTGACAGAAGATTTGTTGCTCGTTATTATTCTCAGGACTTCCACCATGGTACAGACAGGAATAAAACTACTTGGCAGAGCGAAAGAATTTTAAATGAAGACAGGTGCTGGAGATTTTACTACCATTACATCACCATGAACCACTAATCATTCCCAGTGGAGATTATAAATGTATGACATCATCAACGGCCAATGATCGTTTCCAGTAGAAAAAACAAAGCTTAGCCTTTTAAGAATCACAGTACCTGCACCCTCTTGGCAGTAGCAGTAGGCGATTATCAGCAAAGGTCAAAGCCGATCAATGCCTTCAATAAAGTGCCACCAGCTGCCATGCATGGAGATATTAGTTACATTCACAAATATATTGTATTATTTCATTTCATTTCACATGCTTACCTGAGAACGAATTTTTTTTATGCTCCTAGAAGCTAAATAGTGTTATCTTATGTGTCAATGCATACTACATTAAGTACATTAAGCTATTAGCGTTTTTTGAGCTTCAGCGTCTAGGAGCAGAAAAAAAAAAGTTGTAGCTTTTTTCCAGCAGACAAAAAAATGCTGAACGTGCTCCTAGACGCTACTAAAACGCTCCTAACAGCTTTTTTTTCCCCCTACATGTACCAACACTAATAAAATGGTAATTGCTCCTAAAAGCTTCTAAAGGCTACTAAAACGCTACTACAAGTTGGAAGAAAAATTTTGTTATAGCCGCTAGCAATAATCACGGTGTTCTCCTGGCGGAGACAGCCTAGCCACTTGAAATAATTCTGGTGTTCGCTAGTTGGGGACGGCTTCCCCCGCATGAGAACACAATGGCACTGTGGGAGGGATTCCCCCATCAAAACTGACTGTTGAAGGGGGAATCAAGCGATTTTCTTTCCTACAACCCGTGGTTGCAGGAAACAAAAATTGTTCTGTCTATGGCCAGCTTTAGAAGAGGATTAGATCACATTTTATGGCAAATTATTGCATAAAACCCAGGTAATTCCAAGTGATTCACATAAATGTTCTTGCCATTGTATATCTGACTGGGGTTCAGTTTTATTATGTGTAACAAAAACAGCTTATAGTGGTAGTAAACTCTGTGCTACCACTTGTACCTACAGGCAAGCCTATATTAAGACTTACCTGTAGGTACTGTGAATATCTCTCCTAAGCTTGCATGCGCTCTGAAGGTCCGACATACAGTGTTGGACCTTCAGAGCCCACGCAGTAAACAGCGGCTCCAGCGCACGTGCATGGGAGTGACATCACGCCTCTGGCCACTCATGTAGCCAGAGGACACAAACCCAGAAGGAAGATCAGGGGAAGATGTCAGCCCTCTCAGCAGTGACAGCGTGGTGCTGGAAGGCTTTGTTCTAACGCAAGTCCCTCATATTGTGCTAGTATGTAGATTTTTTTTTACCCCCCCATCAACTGTGGTTTACTACTGCTTTAAAGCAGACCTTCACCCATGAAAAACATTTCCTTTCATCCAGCTCCCCCTCCCCTTTCTCTTACACAATTGAATACTTTTTTTTTATTCTTTCAATCTGTTTTATTAAGTTCTGTAGTACAAAACATCAAATGTTACAGTAGTCAGAGGAAGTTTTTAAAAAAAAAAAAAAAAGCAAATATATTATTTATTCCTACAGAGTTCCACTTCCTGAATCTTCACCAAGCAAGAATGACATAAGTCCAGCAACCTGCTGCCTCCTGACATGTCGATGACACATCCCAGAAGGCAGTATTTCAACGCGAGATCTTATTTTTATCAGTACCTACTCCCACATTGGCATTCCTTGGCTAGGCGAGGCGAACATCCCTTGCCCCGCCCCACCCCTCCCGCAGCCTCCTGATACACATCACATGTCCCAAGAGGCTGTAGGACCATTCACAAAGTGCTGCATGAGCTTGCACTTGTGCATTAGAGAGGCGGCTGTGGTGTACAGTTTCCAAGATGGTGGCACCAGAAACCCACAGCAGCAAGAACTGGTTGCAGGAAGACAGTGCTGAACCCCAGGCACTGGTAAGTACCTGATTTTTAAAAGTCAGCAGCTACAATTAGGAAAACTTTCCCTCTCTTTTCCCATACAGGGGCTAGCCCCACCCCTACTATCCAGTGGCTACCACCTTCTGAGATACTTTTTATTATTGAGATTAGGCTTACCCTAGTTTCTACTCTTGTTCTATACTAAAAACCTGAAAATAAGGTATTTTGATTACATACATTATCATTACCCACAAAAACAGTATTGGTACTGATCTATAGAATTTGATGTATTTTGAACTATACCAGCTTATAATTTCATGAATATTAATCAACCTATGTATCCAAGTTTCTATGTCTTGATTTAGACAAAGTGAAACTTCAATTTCCTGCTTGTAACATCCATGTCATACACTACTCAATTTCTGAAATATAAAGACTGCATTAAAAAAAAATCAGCAGCTACAGTAATTGTAGTGGCTGACTTAAAAAAAATCAAGCTGAATTTCATCTTTAAAGATTAGTACTGTAATATAGTTTTTGCTAGGTGAGAGTGAAGTTACTCTTTAAATACTGTCAGTTTACACTCCTTTTATCAGGCAAAGTTGAGTTGAGAAATGCTAGATTCCCAACTTCTATGGTTTTTTTTTTTTTTTCAAATAACTTTTTTTATTATAATATTTTGCGGTACAGAAGTACAAAATATAACAGAGGTGATAGGTGATATATGTCTGTCATACAATAAAAGAAGGAGAAACAAAGAGTACACATATACTAGGTTCTCTCTCTCCTCCCTCCTTTCCTTTAGCTCCTATTTTATTTTCATCTTCTAGGTTGCTTATAACTAAGCGAAAAACTGAAACACTCGTAGTAGAGTAGAAGGATAGTGAAAGAGAGGGGGAAAAGAAGAAATGAAAGAGGAAGGGAAGGGGGGTGATTGTATAGTTCGTTTACTTTTTTATGGTGGGTCCTCTCGAAGATGCCACAGCTCCCATACTTTATTATGTATCTCCAACCTGTCCTGTATCCGGGCTGTCATCTTCTCCATCAACTCCACATCTTTGATTCTAGTGTATAAGGCTTCAAGTGTGGGGGGGAGGGTTTTTTTCCAGTGTAGAGCAATAAGACAACGTGCTGCTGTGAGGATGTGTCGTATGAGTTTTTTTTGTACCTTGGGGATCTTTAATTGTGAGATTCCTAACAGGAAGAATTTGGGGGTCATAGGGATCTGTGTCTCCAGTAAGCGAACCAAAAGTTGTCGGACCTTATCCCAAAATGGGGTTATCAGTGGACAGTCCCAATATATGTGGAGGAGGGTCCCTCTGTCTTTTTGACATCGCCAGCAGCGATCTGAACTAGACGGGTATATGGCATGGAGGGTATCCGGAGTCATGTACCAGTAGAGGAGAATTTTATAGGTATTTTCTTTATATAGAGTGCAGAGGGAACTTTTTGCTGCTTGTGTCCATACCGCCTGCCATTGCTCCATGGGCAGTTCCTCCCCGAGAGCCTTTTCCCATTTAATCATATAGTTAGGTTTACCTTTGGTTTCTAATGGATAGGCATTTAATATTTTGTAGATATCAGAAATTAACCCTTTCTGGGCCGTGCCCGCCAGGATTAGAGTTTCAAAGGGTGATGGGGGGGAGAACTGTAGGTCAGGCGCTATGGACATGGCATAGTGGCGTATTTGCATGTAGCTGTAGAACGTTTGTCGCGGTAGGTCAAACTTAGTCTGTAGGTCAGGGTAGGATAACAGCTTGCGGGATCTGGGGTCTACAAGGGCTCCGTAATGGAAGAGATTACGTGATGTCCACGGGTATGACATCTGGTGGGTGAGGCTGTCTGGAATTTTGGGGTTACAGACGAACGATGTTAGGACTGATTTATCTGAGGCCAATGTGTGTGAGCGGGATAGTTTGTGCCATAGGCGTCGGAGTTGAGTCATAGGTCCCAATAGTCTTTCAGAGGGCACCTCTGCCCCCGCACTCCATAGCAGGCTGTTAGGGTGGGTTGGGGCTAACCATATTTTTTCTATCTCTGTCCATCTGTTATAAGATCTTTGCGTGAACCATGATGCTATCGCTCGAAGTTGGGCTGCTTGATAATATTTGGTAAGATTGGGAAAGGCAAGACCACCGTCTGAGCGTGCTGCCATCATAACTGATTGAGGGATTCTGTGTCTCTTATAATTCCAGGTGAATTTAAGGAGATCAGATTGGAGTTTGTTCAAGTGCTTGGGGGGGATAGGAATTGGTAATGTTTGGAATAGGTACAATAATTTCGGGAGGATCGTCATCTTAATAGATGCGATCCGGCCCAGCAGGGAGATATGGTGTTTTTTCCAGCTAGTGAGCAGGGTTCTGATGGAGCGGAAAAGGGGGGGGAAGTTCTCCTGATACAGGGTGTTAAACTTTGGGGTGATATGTATTCCTAAATATTTCAAGGAGGTGTCTTTCCAGTGATAGCTAAAATTGGTTTTTAAGTGTGCTGTTTCTTCGTCTGAGATATTGATTGGGAGGGCTTCTGATTTAGAAGTGTTAATTTTATAGCCTGAGAGGGCTCCATAACGACTAAGTTCTGCATGTAGGTTTGGGAGAGAAATTCTGGGTTGGGTCAGAGTGAGGATCACATCGTCAGCGAACAGCGAGATCTTGTATTCCCGACCCCTTACTGAGATTCCCCGTATATTTTGGTTGCCTCGGATGGAAGCCGCCAGTGGTTCGACGCATAGTGCGAATAGTAATGGTGATAGTGGGCATCCCTGTCGAGTTCCGTTGGTTATTGGGAAGGTAGTTGAGATGGCAAAAGGTGTTCTGACCTGAGCAGAGGGCTTGAAATATAGGTGTTGTATGGCTCTCATAAAGGGTCCTTGGAACCCCACATGCTGTAGTGTTGCAAATAAGAAGGGCCACCCCAGGCGGTCAAAGGCCTTTTCGGCATCTAAACTAAGCAGCAAGGATTCTGATTTCTCTCTATTTGCCACATCTATCAGATCAATCACCTTTCTGGTGTTATCTCCCGCTTGTCTAAGGGGGACAAAGCCCACTTGGTCCTTATGGATAAGGGATGGGAGGATCATGTTCAAGCGGATTGATAACAGCTTTGTGAAGATTTTTAGGTCCGAATTCAGTAAGGCGATGGGTCTGTAGTTGGCGCATAGGGTGGGATCCTTATCTGGTTTAGGTATCACAGTGATAAATGATCGCTGCATATCAGGGGGGATGGGAGAGTCTCGATAGAAAGCGTTAAAAAGTTTGCACATATGGGGTAGAAGGATAGGGAGAAAGGCCTTATAATATTCATAAGGCAGTCCATCCGGACCTGGGGCCTTGTGTGATGGAAGGGTTTTAATGGTTTGTTCTATTTCTTCTTCGGTAATCGGCATGTTTAAGGTTGCTAGATCCGATGTTTGTATTTGTGGAACTCCACTTTGTGCAAGGTATTGCTGCATATGTTGATGTAGATCGGGAGGTAGGGGTTTACTAGGTATGTGAGGATTATTGTAGAGTTCTTGATAGTAATCCGCAAAAGTATTGACAATGTCTTTGGGGTGGGACATCAGTGATCCTTGTTTATTTTTAATCTGGTGTGGCGTGTTCACGTGTGCATTATCTCGTAATTTTCTCGCTAGTAGGGAGTGGGCTTTGTTGCCCTTGTCGTAGTACTTTTGTCTAAGCCTAATGATAGCCTTTTCCACTCGTCCCATTGCCAGATCACTCAGAATAGATCTCAAGTGTATGATTTTCTTGAGAAGGGATAATGTAGGAGTTTTTTGCAGTTGAATTTCTAACGTTCTAAGTTCTTTTTCAGTTTGAATTTTAGTGATTTGGGCATCTTTTTTCATGGCAGATGACAGTGCTATACATCTGCCTCTAAGTACTGCCTTGTGGGCTTCCCAGAGTATGGGAGTGGTTACATCAGGAGTGTTATTCTCTGTGAAATAGTGTTTCAGGGTGGTGACAAGTTCCATTTGCGATGGGGGATGCTGAAGAAGATATGTATTTAATTTCCAATTATAAGGTCTACAGTGGGGAGATCCTATTGCCAGCTTGAGTAAAATAGGCGCATGGTCAGACCACGACATCGGGAGTATCTGTGCCTCTCGTGTGTTTCTAAGCGTGTGGTTATTTACAAAAAAATAATCGATACGTGAATGTGTCTGGTGGGGGGCCGAGTAAAACGTGTATTGTCTATCGCCAGGGTGGAGGGTCCTCCAGGCGTCGAAAAGAGCATATCTTCTAGTGAGTTTACGAAAAAGTCTCGAGTCTCGGAGAGCTCGATCCGATGTCGCCCTGGGGCTCACCACCTGGCGATCCATTAGTGTGGAGTGGAGTAGGTTAAAGTCACCCCCTATCACCAGCATCCCGTGTTCGAGTTTAAAGAGGCGAGTGAGGACTTTAGACAGAAAGTTGTGTTGTTTAACGTTGGGAGCATATAGGGCGCAAAGGGTGATTGCTTGTTGTTGCCAATGTCCCTGTAGGATAACAAAATGGCCGTGTGGATCACTGTACTGAGTTGTACAGGTGAAGGGGGCCCCGTTCTTAATGAGGATTGCAACCCCCGCTCTTTTGTGTAGACCTGAGGAGTGGTATATTTGGGAATATTGTTTAGAGGCGAATGTAAATGAACCCCCTTTATCAAAGTGTGTCTCTTGGACCAGAACAATGTCTGCCCCTGATTGTTTAAATTCTCTCAATGCCAAGTGTCTTTTTTTATTGGAGTTTAGGCCGTGTACGTTTAGTGATAAGATCTTGGCCATGATACTAAATGAGTGAGGGGGTATGCCTTACCTGATGTGGAGGAGAAGTTTCGGAGGTTGTAGGTCAATGATACGCATTCCTCGAGAGGAGAACCATTCAGGCTCCACCGATTGTGGAGTATGTCATACGGTAGTGGAAGGATGGGTGGGAGAGGAAAAGAAAGGAAAGAGGGTGAAAAGAAGAAAAGGTGATTAGTACATGCGAAACATTTATAAACTTGTATAGTTAACATGTCTTGACCTTGAGAGGCGAAAGGGCCTAGGTCGATGTGGGATTCCAGGGATCCTCCCAACAAAGGTCCCGAGGGGCCCGTCGGTCGGATGCACCGGGGCCCAAAATTGGTCATGTAGAACATGAACTGTAAAACAATTAACATTGCTAACATATAACCAGGAGAGGGGTGACTAGGAGTGGGAGTTCCTAATCTCTCAGGTCTCTACTGAGACATGCCCATTTTGCAGACTAAGGTATAAAACTAGGGCGCACATAAGGGGGGACTAAATTTGCTACATTGTCCAGGGCTAGATCTCCCGCGGGACCAGGCGGGAAAAAAGAAAAACTGTTCATCAATAGATGATATAGAGTGCGGAGACCTTCACTGGAGTCAACCATTCTTTTGCTTGGCACTCTTGCGTGGTGTTTCTCTGTTCCGGGATCGGTTGGAAGAAGGCACTTTCTGCCATATTGTGGGTGGTGCAGGCGGGGTGGTGATCAGATCCCAGTCTGGGAGTCGAGGGACGGAGATTCCGATGGTTTCACAAAAGGTGTCTATGTCCTCCGGGTATCTTAAGACAGCAGATTTGCCTTGGGTTTTGGCTGTAAGACTGAAGGGGAATCCCCAACGATAGTTGATGTTTTCGTCCTGTAGTAGACGTAGCAGTGGTTGGAGTAGTCTTCGTTTTTGCAATGTGATCCATGAAAGATCTGGGTATAGTTGTACATGGGCATCTTTATAGGTTACTTTGCGGGCTAGTCGGGTTTGCCTCATGATGTCCTCCTTCAGGGGGTATGAATTAATCTTGCAAATAATGTCCCTCGGTTGTGAGGTGGAGCCCTTGGGGCGCAGGGCTCTATGAGCCCTATCCATTTCTATAAAGTTGGTAATGGGTTCACCTAGGAGATTATTGAACACGTCTTGTAGTGTATGTTGAATGTCCTCTGGGCCTTCGACTTCTGGTATCCCCCTCACTCGTATGTTGTTTCTTCGTCCCCTATTATCTAGGTCCTCTAGATGCCGCTGCATTTCTCTTAACATAGTATGGTGGTCTGCTCCTTGGAGTTGGGTTCTGTGTACTGCCAGTTTAGTTTCTTGGATCTCTTCTTCAGCCATCTCCACTCTGTCTGCTAAGTGTTTAAGTCCTGACTGAAGTACTTGTATTTCTGAGCGACAAGTGGACTTTACATCTTCTATCAGCTGTCTAAAGTCCTCTTTAGTGGGGATCGCCTGTAAATACGTTTGCCATTGCGGGGGTATCGATTGGGTGTGAGGTGTTACCAGGTGGGCCTGCTCTGAGGTTGTACGTGGTGGTAGGGGGTCTGTGAGCTGCTGTGCAGATCTGGACGGGGGATCCCATGGTTCCCACGATTCGTTCCAGAGTGGAGTTGGAGCGTGTGGGGGGGCCCGTGCTTTATCCAACCTCTGGGGGTGGGGGTCTGGTGTACTCACTTTTTTAGCATAGGTGGTCTGTGGTATTGTCTTTGCTGTGGGTGAGTTGTTAGCCCATGAGGAGGTTAATTTTTGCGCTTTTAAGGGTGGTGAGTCAGAGTCCCTGTGACTGGAGGGTGCTGGGCTCAGTGCAGGCTCTGGTGGGGTTTGGGTGACTGGGTACATAGGATTTGGCAGAGCTGGAAAGTCTGCAGAGAAGTCTGATGGGGTTGGTGAGCATGGCTCTGTGCTCTGCATGCAGGGGTCCGATGCTGTTCTCAGCAGGCGAGGATATGCCTCTGAGCATTGTGTATACTGCTGCGGGGGGAGGGCCATCATGGCGTCCTGTGCGGCCTGTGGTGCTGCCTCATGGATGGCGGGTTCGGGGTTAGGACTCACCGTTCCTGACTGAGGAGACTCTGCTGCGCTGCCCGTCTGGGCTGAGGCACGGTCCGTGAGCTGCCTGTGTGGTGAGTAAGGCGATGGGGGGATCTGAGCGGAGCCGCGCGTGTAGGCCGCGGATGTGTCCGGCGCCATCTTGGCTGGTCCGGTGGGAGGCATGTCCGTCGGCGAGAAGTAGGACCGGAGGTCCGTGGAAGTTCCCGGTGGGGGTAAAGATGATCCCCTGGCTGCTGTGGATCTAGTGGTCCTGGATCTGCCCATGTGCGGTCAGCGAAGTGTCCCCTATGCGCTGTAATATCTCGGGCTGGGAGAGAGCAGGAGGATTAGGCTGCCATCCAGAGCGGCTTCCGGTCACGCCCCCCTTCTATGGTTTTTAATAGGTTTCATGGATATGAACATAGCTGTGTGCAGAAATGATTCTATTCTCTGTAATAACAACATTTTCTCAAATATCTTCTACAAAGCTCCTAAAATCCTATTTTAATATACCTATAAAAGTTCTTTATAGCTTTTGTATGTAATCCATCTTGTATTTTAGCTTTACTAGTCCCTAAAGACACAAGACAGAAAAGTTTTCTCATCCAATAAAGGAATGCAAGCCACAATAGCTATAGTAAAATAACAAAATGTATCAACCCATACAACCAATTCAATTCTAGTTTGTTAAAACAGATTCTAGAGGGGCGCTTTTTGAAGGGTATGTGACTCAAAAACCGCACCAAAAACGCATTACGGGTCCACAGTTACCATTGCTTTCCCAACAACTATGTAGTGCAAGGGTGTGCTTGTGTGGATATAAACGGAATGAACTGTAATGTAGCACATCACAGCTGTTAGTAAATTTAAAGGTGACTGTAAAATCTGGCTGTAAATTTAGTGACCAGGTTATAAGAAGCCAGTGATGGATTAGACTCAAAAACAGCCGGTAATGGAAAGCACCACAGTAACTCCATGGGCTCGTTTACACTTGCTTCAAAACATGGCATTGAAAACGCTTTTTTAAAGCGCTCTGAACGCCAATCAAAGCTCCTGTCACTAAATAATATGGTTAGCTTACAGTCCTGTTCACACCTTGTGTGTGCTTTGCTTCAAAAATTATACCCCACGCTTTAGTGGTGCTTCAAAGCATGTTCAAAGCCTCCACAGAAGTCTATGACAAAGATCGCTTAAAGCACCTGAAGTTTTGAGAGGCTTTTATTCAGCTTTAGCTTCACTTTGATTTTGAGAAATTGCAGGTATGAGATATCAACATACAGGGCATCTGCCAAGCTTCACTAAAGCTTCAAAAAAGCATAATCGAAGCAATGCAGAAGCATCAAAAATACATGTTTGAAGCGGTAGGCGCTTTAATGTGTGTTGAAGTCAAAGCAAGTGTAAATGAGCTCTATGGGTGGGGCCACTTACCAGTCGTTGTCGGCTGTCACCTGCACACAGTAGTCACTACTGGAGACCAGACCAGATTGGCTTCAAAAAAGGTAATTATAGCGATTTTTGCTTTACAGGGTTGGAAAGATTAGTTTTAGAATGTGGCTGTGAGTAGATTTACAGTTAGTTTTTGGCTCAACTTGTACTTTAAGTAAGGCAGCTTAGGTGTGTTGCTGTCTTGGCAGTTCTGTCCATGCTGGACTAGGGCAAAAATCTCATTCCAAAACCTTGAATTCTAGGGCATTCCCACCATATGTGGTACATTGGTTCTTACAAAGTACAACCCTGAAGGCACAAAGGTAAAGAAAGCTTGGGTTCAGTTTTGCCAGGTGGGAAGGAACCAGGTACCACCTAGTTAACATTTGCTTCAAAGAGACATATATTAACCCTCAAAAAGAAGAAAAAATGCCTGAGCCAGTGTCCCGCATCCATATCAACAGAAAGTTCCGGGTAGCCCATCCTGTCAGCGGGGAAGAAGACGCATGAATGCTGAGGGGATTTATAAGCCCCGGACCCGTGACGCAGCTATAGCAGGGCTCAGAACGGGAGATCATCGCGCTCCAGGAGCAGGAGGGGTGAGGAGGGGGTCCTGTGTAAGTTCACCTTACAAATTTTTCTGTTAAGGTGAACTTACACTTTAACCCTGCACTTCTCTAATCTACCACTGACCCCATCTATGAAAACCTCACCCCTGCTTTTTGTAGAGTGAATTTTACACACTGACATCTCATCCACCAGTGTCTGTTTCCCTGGTATAGGCACATGGATTCCCTCTACTGTTATCCAAAACGTTTCTCTGTTGCAACAATGTACTTTTTGACATACTAAATGTTCTGTCATTTGCTACAATTTTACTATTTGATATCCTCACTTGTTGCTCTAACTACACTGACGTCACCAGAAATCTCAAGAGACACAGCCCTGCTCTTAAACTAAATCCCTGCAAGACTTCACCATTTAGAAAGCTTCTCTCATAAAATACAATTCCTGCCTCCATGCTGCCAAACAAACCTACTTTGTCGCTCTTACTAATACCTTATCACCTAGTCCTTGTTGGCTCTACTCTACCTTTAATTCTCTACTTTGCCCCCAACCATCTCAATCCACTGACTCAAAACACTGCAGAAGAGATCGCCCATCACTTCAAAAACCAGATGAATGTAATTTGTGCAAAGCTTTTCATTTACTATACCCTAACAGCACATACAAAACTTTCCTTCTTTTGACCCAGCTACTACTAAAGAGGTTACCAAACTTTTCTCAGATGCCCACCTAACCAATTGCCCCCTCACAACTACTATGGTCACCCACTTCTACCCTATGCTCTCTCACTCACATCTTCAATCTCTACTGGCACCTTTCCCTCACCTCTAAAGCATGCAGCATACTAAACACACGCTGTCTAATTTACATTGTGTCTTTCATTTCTGTATTTAGATGATGGCATTGTAATTCTTTTAATTAAAAAAAACATTTAAGTACCATTTTCCTAATCAATTTACAGCTGTCACATGACCCAAATCTTTCCCAGCCTGTCTGTAGGGAAACATAAGCAGGAGGAGCTTCTAGTCCTCTGCTGATGGTCATATGTTAAAAACAAAAACAACAACAAAAAAAATATCACCCAAACCGTCCTCTCTGCTCCTCCCAAGACCTCCTGCTCTCTAGCTGGTCTCCCAAGCTCGTTCGCAGAATTTCTTCTGAGCCTCTCCCATCCTCTGGAACGCTCCACCTCAATCTGTCTGCCGATCTTCTACTCCGGCCACCTTTAGGCAATCCCTGAAAAACTCATCTCCTCAAGGAAGACTATCCCACCTCCACCTAACAACTGAAAGTTTAACTCTTCCATCGGCTCATCCCTCACAGTATTTACCTTTTGTACCACTTGCTCCACCCTATTAGACTGTAAGCTCTTATGAGCAGGGCCCTCTTAACCGTCTTGTATTTTATTGTAAATGTACTGTCTCCCTTTTTATTGTAAAGCGCTGAGCAAACTGTTGGTGCTATGTAAATCCTGTATAATAATAATAATTCTTTGCTAATTTCTTTTTGCAAGGTGTAACTTGCCTTGTAGAGTAAACAGCCCATTTACTATAGAAATACCTTTTTTTGCCGATTTTACAAATAAATCTTCCAAACAGGATATACACACTACTTTGACACCACATCCAAACATATTTAAACCAACTTCAAATCCGATAGCTAAAAGATAATGGAGCCAATTCCTATAGGGTTTAAAGTCTCATGAATCTTGATCCTGCCCACATTTACCTTCCCAAATACGGGTGTTTGTATTTTGGTGGTAAGCCACTAGTCACCATACATCTTGGCTGTTCACTGACCGGCCCCCCTTGTATCCTTGGAGTCTAAACAGCTTCACATAAAAATGTTTTTTTTTATTACAGTTTGATGTCTTCCAGACCAGTAATTTGACTGAGGGGTGTGACTTTTCACTTTAGAACATCTCGTGCCATGATTGCGAGATCAAGTAATGATACAAAACTGAACAGACTGGATCCCAAGGGAAAACAAAAAGGACCATAGCAAGTTATTTTATATTTCCAAAACTTTTGTTTGGGTTTTCATACAGTGGTGAAATGTTTGAACATTTGTCAGGATTTCACTGTTGTATCCACATTGAGAAGATTTACCCTTGCCTCCTGTTTTGGTGTCACTTCTAAATAAGTAAAAATTAAAAAAGATGGCATTAAAAAAACTCTTTTGTAAAATGAGAAAAATGTTAAAACTGTCATTTTTTACTGCCTCTGATACTAAAGAGAGACTATCCTGTCCCAATTAATTGGAAAGGAGTTAAAATAATAAAGAGGATATAGACAGACATTCGATACCCTTTAGGAGTTTACATACGATTTTATTAATGTTATGGATTAATGATTAACACTATACATTTTTATTTCCCATGATGCCATATAAGAAGGCACTGGCATAACGCGCATAGAATATTAGAGGTCCAGTACTTACATGCTTAAAACTGAACCCCCCCCAGATTACCTAACTTCTGCCACTAGATGTCTTCTTATTTAAAGGTTTAATGATGATCTGCATCATTCAACATGCTTCCTCTTAGCCCAGGCCGTCATGGGCCCATCCCCAGCCCAAGACTGGAGTGTAAAGCAGAAGCAACACAGTGATGAGTTCATCCTTCTGTTAGTCTTTTGGCTCCTTTAGCATGTCAGCTATGAACAGATGAACTGATTGGCCCCTTGTGCTGCTTTTACCTCTTCCCCTCAGCACTGCTGTACAGGAGCTACAAGGCCGATTTACAGAGCTACATAAATGTGTGTATTTTATACCTTGTGAAGCTCAGCTTTAACTTCAAATGATCTAATATTATATAATAATATTTGCGCCAGAGCTGCAGCAGTCCACTGGTGATAGAAAGTAATTCCTCATGTACAGAACAGGGAGCCTTAAATGTCAGAGTGTTTATAACACTTAAATTATACGGCTTGAAAGGAAGTGTTTGGATGATCAGAGCCAAAACACAGAAAGTTGAGGCAGCAAAACATAGTATGGAATTTGGGAGTTAGCGTACTCTTGATCTGGACACCTATCACTGAGCTTGTTATTATCCAAGGTTACATGAGGTTTTGTTACTGTATCACAACACAAAACAGGATAATGGCTGAGATTAAACTTTAAACTGTGGAAGGTACTAAACAGCTTACGTCTCTCTCGCCAGGAAACAATACATTTGGAATGTAGTAAAGTTATTGGCACAAAGCTAAGAGAATACAGTGCAGTTGCCCCTGGGCAAGTTTAGTATACAGAACAGTGGCAGTTGGTGCTCCATCGGTGGGGGGGGGATGCAGCAAACGGACCCCTGACCACGGACAGACCAATCCCTCCCCCCCCCCCCGTTGCTTCAGCTCGCCACCGCACACCATACACACACCCCCCCGGCTCTCTTACCCTGTACTGCTATCTCTGGGTGGACCAGCAGGAGATAATAGGGGGCTCTGTGCAGGCTCCAGTCTCGCAGGGTGATGAAGGCAAACAGGAGATTGCCAAGCAGGCTGACGCAGGCGATCATGCCCAGGGATGCCAGCTTGATGAGGTCAGCGGGGAGAAGAGAAGCGTTGCTTTTCTCCATCTCCTGACCAGCCATGGAGACAACAGCTGCTACTGAAGCAGGATTCCCCTCCAAGTCGCAGTTGGTGGGTCGGTCGGCCCTTGGCATCAAGGCGGCCGTGCGTCTCCTCCCTCCTCCTCCTAGGCCAATAGGATCACTTCTCCTTTCGGCCAATTGGGAAAGGGGTCTGAGATTGGCTTCCCTGCTTCCTGATTGGCCAGGAGGAGAATCAGTGTGACAATAGTGAATATTCATTCGCTATTGTCACACAACTGGGTGAGCAGAGCACTGCACCCCGAGCCCACCCTTTTCTGAAGCCTATTAGAGCCTCTGGCTCTAATTATGTGCATAAAAATAAAAAAACACATTGGTATCCATGCGTCTGGCGCCCCACATGTAGATTAGAGGGCTGGGCACAAGAATGGGGGGTCGGCGCTCCTGCATTACGGGCAACCACTGATGCAGAATAAACTGTTAATTTAATGTTGGGGCCTAATTTATTTTAATGTTTCTTTTAGAGGGTCAGGCTTTAAGGGCTTGGTTTGAATTCTCACGTTAAAGGTAGGGTTAGTTTTCATTTGGGGGGGGGGGGGAGGGGAATAAATGTTAGGAGCTCACTGTGCGGGTTAATGGTTGGGCTAAGAGTGTGGGGCTAAGAGTGTGGGGTTAAGTGTTAAGGATTAAGAAACAGGTTAACAATTAGGTTTTGTTGATTATTCAAGGACTCATTTTAGGTTAGGTTTTAGGCTCAGGTTCATTGTTGAAGGGACCCTGTGTGAAATTCAAAATGGCAAATGGCAAAGAGATGTACCTGTAAAAGATGGAGAAGAGAGAAGCAGGATTTTACACTCTTCATTTGCAGCTACATTTCTTATGCCATTTCGCATTTCACAACAAATGTTGCTATGAGGAACAAAAAGCTAAAGTGGCATTAAACCCCCCAAAAAATAAAAAAATAAAAATAAGTATTATATTGCTTAGGTGCGATAGCTGCATTTGTTTTCTTTTGGGCTTTTTTCCTTTATTTTTACCTGTTGATCCAGCCAGTAAGTCTGTTATTTTTCAATCTCCTTTAACATACCAAGCTGTCCAGCAAAAGTGGCAGTTAGAGGGTAGAGACAAATAATTTAACACTAAGGCCTCTTCATGCACACAGGACATTTTTAAAGATGCTGTTTATGGCTTCAGGTGTTTTTTCTGCAGCCAGCAAACTCCCCAGCATGTTATCCTATGTGTCCGTGTACACATAAGCTTTTAAAACCTTTTTTTGCCAGGGGAGGGGGGGGGGTTCTGTCTCAAAAAAAAAAAAAAAAAAAAAAAAAGCACTAGTGGTTTTCAGAAGGAGTTTTTTAGCTGTATATATGCTCTAATGCCGCATATACACGACCGGACTTTCCGTCAGAGTTCCGCTGAAACGGACTTGGCTACACGCGATCACACCAAAGTCCGTTCGTTTAGAACGCGATGACGTATGACGGGACTAGAAAAGGAAGTTCAATAGCCAGTAGCTGCCCTTGCATCGTTTTTGGTCCACCGGACTAGCATACAGACGAATGGTTTTCCCGATAGGAATTGAGTCAGTCGGAAAGATTTGAAACACGTTCTATTTCTAGATCCGTCAGAATTTGAGAAAGAAAAAGTCTGATGAAGCCCACACACGATCGGAACCTTTTCTGCCGGAAAGTCCGGTCGTGTGTACACGGCATAACGCCGATAAAAGCATGAAAACGCTGAAAATAGCGGCTATTCTGCATTTATCAGTGTTTTTGAGCCATAAGCTTTTGTGGGAGTATAGTTTTGCAAGAAAAAAAAAAAAAAGCTAAAAAAATGCAACAGCTAAAAAAAAAAAAAGCTGAAAAATGCTACTGCAAAAAGCTGCAAGACTCATACTACAGCTTTGTAGAACTAATGCTACTGGCACTTTTATAACATCTAGTGTGCATTTGGTCAGTTTTTATTCATTTATGTAAAACCTTGATCTCAAAAAGTTAGTCAAGCCCATCTAATTTTGCTAGTGCATCTAACAAAAGTATATTGCTCCTCCACCCAAAGTGGAGACACCCTAGGACAGGTGAAAAATATAAAAAAAAGGCCTGAAAAAACAAAACAAAAAAAATATAAAAAAAATCAACAAATGTAACAACCACATTTCAGGTTTGTAAGATGCAGTTAAGGATCTTATTGCTTAAGACCCCTTTCACACTGGGGCGGTTTGCAGGCGGTATTGTGCTAAAAATACCGCCTGCAAACCGCCCCTAAACAGCCTCCGCTGTTTGTTCAGTGTGAAGCGGTGCGCTGGCAGGACGGTGAAAAAAGTCCTGCAAACCGCTTTTTTGGAGCGGTGAAGGAGCGGTGTATTCACCGCTCCTGCCCATTGAAATCAATGGGACAGCGCGGCTATACCGCGTCTATAGCCGCGCTGTACAAGGGATTTTAACGCTTTTTCGGCCGCCAGCGTGGGTTAAAACCGCACCGCTAGCGGCCGAATACAGCTACAAGAACGACGGTACAGCAGCGCTAAAAATAGCGCTGTTGTACCGCCGACGCCCCCACCGCAGCAGTGTGAAAGGGGCCTTAGGGTTAAATACTGCTTTAAGCGTAAAGGTGTATGTTTAGGGCTAAATGTTAGGGTTCTCTATTCTAGGGCATTATTTTAGAGTTTAAGTTAAACGTTGAAATTCAATCAGGGTCAAATGTTGAGGACATTTCCCAACTTAAGAAACCTTTCGTGAGCATCAGCAATTTTGCAAGTTTTCAGAATTCCTTTCTCAAAAACTACTAGACCGATTTTGAAAAGAAGCAAGCTTTAAAATAAACCCATCCCAAACTCAGGCGAATCAAAATGAGCATAGGATAATAAAATACATAAGTAGACTTTATAAAGGCAGAAAAACATGCAGTATCATTTCTCCACTCATTTCTACTTCCTAAGCCTTGCTAAAGATAAGTGAGGTACAAGTTCTTTTTACAAGGAGTTGTGAAGTAACATTTGAATGCCCTTCCCTATGCAATTTGTGGGAGCGTGTTTGCCAACTGTTGTCACAATCATAAAAGTTTAGGCAGATAATATGTGTAAAAAAAAACTGTGGGCTGGTCTTTTATAGATTTGGATAAACATGGAGTACTTTCAAAAAAAAGAAAATAGTGAACACAGCTGCTGGACTAGAACAAAAACAGGAAGAGAGAGATCATGTATTAGAGGTAATTTAGATCACCGCTATCCAAGAGCCATACTAATCAATCAAGTTGTTTTTCAAAATCCATTGACATATACAGTGCCTTAAAAAAGTATTCATACCCCTTGAAATATTCCACATTTTGTCATGTTACAACCAAAAACCTGAATGTATTTTATTGGGATTTTATGTGATAGACCAGCACAAAAGTAGCACACAATTGTGAAGTGGAAGGAAAATGATAAATGGTTTTCAAAATGTTTTACAAATAAATATGTGAAAAGTGTGGTTTGCATTTGTATTCATCCCCCGAGTCAAAACTTTGTAGAACCACCTTTCACTGCAATTACAGCTGCAAGTCTTATTGGAGATGTATCTACCAGCTTTGCACATCTACAGAGTGACATTTTTGCCCATTTTTCACAAAATAGCTCAACCTCTGTCAGAATGGATGGAGAGTGTCTGTGAACAGCAATTTTCAAGTCTTGCCGCAGATTCTCAACTGGATTTAGGTCTGAACTTTGACTGGGCCATTCTAACACATGAATATGCTTTGATCTAAACCAGTGGTTCTCAACTCCAGTCCTCGGGACCCACCAACAGGCCAGATTTTAAGTATTACCTTGGGGAGTTGCAGACTAGAATACTGCAATCACTGAGTAGCAAGTGATATCACCTGTGATGTATTTCAGCTATCTTGCAAACCTGGCCTGTTGGGGGGCCCTGAGGACTGGAGTTGAGAACCACTGATCTAAACTATTCCATTGTAGCTCTGACTGTATGTTTAGGGTGGTTGTCCTGCTAGAAGGTGAACCTATGCCTCAGTCTCAAGTCTTTTGCAGACTAACAGGTTTTCTTCTAAGATTGTCCTGTATTTGGCTTCATCCATCTTCCCATCAACTCCGACCAGCTTCCCTGTCCTTGCTGAAGAAAAGCATCCCCACAACATGATGCTGCCACCACCATGTTTCATGGTGGGGATGGTGTGTTCAGGGTGATGTGCAGTGTTAGTTTTCCGCCACACATAGCTTTTTGATAAATTTAAGTTAAATTTTGGTCTCATCTGAGCAGAGCACCTTCTTCCACATGTTTGCTGTGTCCCCCATATGGCTTCTTGCAAACTGCAAACGGAACTTCTTATGGCTTTCTTTCTACAATGGCTTTCTTCTTGCCACTTTTCCATAAAGGCCAGATTTGTGGAGTGCATGACTAATAGTTGTCCTGTGGACAGATTCTCCCACCTGAGCTGTGGATCTCTGCAGCTCCTCCAGAGTTACCATGGACCTCTTGGCTGCTTCTCTGATTAAAACTCTCCTCCTTGCCCAGCCTGTCAGAGTGGGTGGACGGCCATTTCTTGCCATGTTTGCAGATGTGCCATAGTCTTTCAATTTTCGAATGATGAATTAAACAGTGCTCTGTGATTTGTTTAAAGCTTGGGATTTTTTTTTTATAACCTAAAACTTGCTTTAAACTTCTTCCGAGCTTTACCCTGACCTATCTAGTGTGTTCCTTGGCCTTCATGATGCTGTTTGTTCACCACGGTTCTCTAATAGCCAGTTCACAATGAGGCAGCACGACTGCCTCAGGCGACCTGCACACGACAGCAGCGGCGACTTGCAAAACAAATTCTTTATAGAAGTCAATGCAAGTCGCCCCCAAAGGAGTACAGGAACCTTTTTCTAAGTCAGAGCGACTTGAGTCGCTCCTATTAGAATGGTTCCATTGTACAGAAAGCAACGCGACTTGTCAGGCGGCTAAGTCGTCTGACAAGTCGTCCCAGTGTGAACCGGCTCTAACAAACCTTTGAGGGCTTCACAGAACAGCTGCATTTATACTGAGATTAAATTACACACAGGTGGACTCTATTCACTAATTAGGTGACTTCTGAAGACAATTGGTTCCACTAGATTTTAGTTAGGGACATCAGAGTAAAGGGGGCTGAATACAAATGCATGCCACATTATTCGGATATTTATTTGTAAAAAATGTTGAAAACCATTTATCATTTTCCTTCCACTTCACAATTATGTGCCACTTTGTGTTGGTCTATCACATAAAATCCCAATAAAATATATTTATGTTTTTGGTTGCAACATAACAAAATGTGGAAAATTTCAAGGGGTATGAATACTTTTTTCAAGGCACTGTAAATGTGATGCGTTTCAATAAAACATGGCAAAAAAGCCTAAAGTGGATAAAAAAACTATTAACAAATGGTAAATTGAAAAAAGGGGTACTATGAACATGCTATTATAAGTAGAATGAAAAAACAAACCATATACAGCTATTCTAATCTACATAAGAAGTCCTCATAGGCTATACAGTTTAGATTCGGAGGCCTATGGGATAGTTTTGTTTAATTTTTTTTAGCCCCTGAGCGGGCTCTTGGGTCCTTTCTCGTCTTCTCTTTATTTTTATATACTGTGTGAACGCGGGTCAATCTCAGATGCTGCTTGGTGTTCTCTGATGATCTCTGAAACATTGTTTGCTTATGTGTAGCTCATTCTCTAGGCTTTGATCGTCGAGGGCTGCACTGATTATAGTTTTCCTAATGGACCATATTGGTATCGAGGCGCCCTCACCTGGTTACTGTTTGTCTTTTTATTCGTTCTTATTGTTTATATCATATAAGAGGCCTATTTGTCTGTGGTATGTATGTTTTCGCTTTCAAACTACTTTCAGTCGCTAGGCTTGGCATCCGTTCACTGTTTTATAGGTTTACTTTTTTACTCAATAAAAATATTGTGAAAGTTTAGTATGCTATCGATTTTGGTGTTTCCACAGCAGATACAAATTGGCAGACACATTTTGGACACTAATAAATGCTTCTGCATGTGGTATACAGATATTACACCCAATATTTTAACAAAGCCCACCCAAAATAGTAACAGCTACTCACTCTCAGCTTAAAAGTAAACTCTGCACCAAACACGTAACCTTTAAAGTGCATGTCCAGCCAAAACATTTTGCTTAGCTTTGTATAGAACAAGAACGGTTAGAACCACTGAAGATTTTACTGCTATCTAGAACTCCGTAAGAGAGATTTAGGCCCCTTTTACACTGGGGCGGTGGGGGGAGTCGGCGGTAAAACAGCGCCGCTTTACCATCGTTTTAGCGGCGGTATTCGGCCGTTAGCTGTGCGGTTTTAACCCCCGCTGGTGGACGAAAAAGGGTTAAAACCGCCGGCAAAGCGCTGCTACAGAGGCGCTATGCCGGTGGTATAGCCGCGCTGCCCTATTGATTTCAATGGGCAGGAGCAGTGAATACACCGCTCCAAAGATGCTGTTTGCAGGAGTTTTTTTTCTCTCCTGCCAGCGCACCGCTCCAGTGTGAAAGCCCGTGGGCTTTCACACTGGAAAAACAGTAGCGGCAGTTTTAGGTCGGTTTGCAGGCGCTAGTTTTAGCGCAATAGCGCCTGCAAACCACCCCAGTGTGAAAGGGGCCTTACCCTGACCTGCTGACAACCTTTGCACCAACAGAAAAACAAATAGAAATAAAATATGATTTTTTACGTTAAATCCTTTTCTTGGAGTTCATGGAGGGACACAGGAATTCCGATATTCTCAGATTATGCTGTCACCTACAGGAGGACTGGACACTGGCAAACAAGTCCAAGAGAACTCTTCCTCTACCCAGGATGTCTCAGTTTGTAGCAAGCAGCACTAAGTGCATGGACATAAACACAGAGTGCTCGGACCTGCATCCCTCACTGGATGAAGGGGAAAAGTTCTTATACACTCACGGGGGGATTCAGGGGTCCAGGACCCTTCAGGGTGCTTCCTGTCTGCAAAGAAGAATGCCTCAAATAGCAGTTGTAGTTGAAAGGTCTTTGCAGCTGTAGGGACTCTGGCCCAAGGCTGGTGACAGCAAGCTGATCTTCCTAACGCAGAGTAGTACACACTGCATCCAAGAGACCCATAAGAACCCCTTGTAATTTTTAGGTAATGGCTCAAGACTGCAGCGTCTTAAAAAAACAGTCTCTTCGGAGACTGACTGCTGGGACTCGGAATCCAAGTCAGAGATGGTCACAGTGATCAGTGGCCTGTTCTAAGGCCTCAGAAAAGGTCAGATTTACACTTAGCAAGGGATAGTGCTTGAGCATGCTTAGAGCCACTGTGGTCAGTATCTACAAGGAATTGAATTAAAGGCGTTGTAAAAGGCAGAAAGTTTATCTTAATGCATCCTATGGTTAAGATAAAAAGCCTTCTGTGTGTAGAAGCCTCCCCAGCACACCCTAATACTTACCTGAGGTCCATCTCTGTGCACGAGTCCCTCGGCCATCCGGAACTTTCCTTCTGATTGGCGCCACTGTCTCCAGCGGCTGTCAATCAAAGCCAGTTAGCCAACCAGGAGGGGGGGGGGGGGGGGGGGCAGGGCCAAATGGCAGCTTCATGCCTGAAAGGACTACACGGAGCTGCAGCTCGGCCATCCCCATAGTAAGCTGCTTGCTGTGGAGGCACTCAACAGGAGGGAGGGACCAGGCGCACAGACAGGGGCCCGGTAAAAGGAGGATCCAGGCTGTCCTGTGCAAATCCACTGCACAGAGCAGGTACATATAACATGTCTGTTATTTAAAAAAACAAAACAAAAAGAAGACTTTACAATCACTTTAAATTGGTCACAAAGACATGAGTGACGGCAGTAGTGGCCCCAGACTAAAGGGTATGGCACTCTGCCTCAACCGAGAGTTGAGGGAGACTTCAATAATGTAGTGCCTATGACCACAGGATCACGGTTTTCCAGATTACAGCTGTTGGTGCCTTCAGAGAATACCAAAAAACACACCCATGAACCATTAGGAGAGTATATTCTGGAGTCACCTGTAGCAGTGAGACCCCTCTGTCCCCTCTGTGTCTATGTACAAGATATGCTGTGATAGCATGGCAGTGTGGCAACTAGGCCCAAAGAGTGGGGCAAGGATTCAGCCACTCACAAACCCAGGCAGCTAGTAACCATAAGAATGGGATGGCTGTAGGTGACCCGGTCACTGTAGGCAGGCAGTAGGAGTAGACCAGATTTCAAAGTTCCACATGGTACTTTGGAAGCAGAAGCAGTAGCGGGATGAGGTTTATTTTATGCAGAATGGCAGGCAAGAGAGCCCAAAGTGTGCGCATGGCACTACACCCAGAGGATGGCATCAGTGTGCAGTCCCTTAGCATTAACCCTTACCATAGTAAGCCAGCAGTAGAAAGAGCCAGTGGTGCAATTAGTGTGGTAGCTCTCATTGTTTCAACAGAGTGAGTCTTCAGAGATAGAGCAAGCGCTAAGGCAATGCCATGGCTCTGGACCTGGAAGCATTCCAGGGCTAAATTTTATCAGTACACAAATGGCTGGATAGTAATGCAGTGTCCAGATCCCGAAGGTCACATGCCAAGAAAGCCCCACATATCCAGTTAAACACTCCAAAGTCAGACTTGGGAAATGCAAAATTGGATAGCTGCTATGTAGGGTTCAGATCAAGCAGCAACGTAAAGAGGATTCTTGAATGAAGTCAATGGAAGCAGAATCCAAAACATAAAAATGAACAAAAAAAGGCTAGCAAAGAGTGGTTAGACTTATATCAGCAGAGCTGAAAAAAGAGGCATACATCCTAGAACACTAGAAAAAACATGATGCATGCTGGGTAGAAGAGGGTTTATCTTGGGATGTAGATTTAAAGTGGATGTAAACCCACCACTCACCCAGTATAAACTAATGGCACAATATTATCTGTGCACATATACACGACTCCTGCATGTACCCTTACCTTTCCTCTGTAACCCCCTTCAGCTGTAGGAGCCCCGAAAAACACAGGAATCGGTGGGCGGGTCTCTTTGCGGCAGCTCCATGGGCGGAGTCATGATGTCACAAGACTCCCCGCCCACCTCTACACTCCTACTCTTTCTGCTGGCATCCTGGGAGCTGACTGCACCATGAATATCCTCCTCAATCATGCTGATATTCTGCTGATCTCGTGTATCGTGCCCCATAATGAGTAACATCCAGTCAAAACTCAGGAAAGGCACCACATGAGGTGTGGAGCAGCCAATCCTTGGAGAGCTTGAGAAGAAAGGAGGAGGAATGTGAAGCTGGAATCTTAGACACTCTCTCTGCTCTTATGCTTGTGCATGACAAAGAAATCAGATGTCAGTGACAGCAGTGGGACATGTGCGGACACAAACTTATCCGTGTGTCCTTTTTTAACTTAGTAAAAAAAGACAAGAGGATTGCTCAGAGCTGAATTAACTCTTTGTGGCAAGACTGGGCACAGATGACTTGACATCCTCTACTGTACCAGGTAGAAGTCTTCATTAAAAAAAATAATTTCAGGTTTAAAACCACTTTAAAAAAAGATTGAAAATGAACTCTAAAATTATCATGTTCAAGATAAATGGGTTTACATAAACCATAAATGGGGCATACATTTTTCCTAGTGTTTATAGTAGATTTTGGGGGTTAGGCTCAAGGTAAAGTCTGAACTTAATCCCTAATATTGACCATAAGCACCAGGCACGATTTATATTATCACAGTAATGAATAGTATATTATGACAGTGATACTAGCAGCAAAAGTACTACCATGTTCAAAAAAGCATATTACAGGACTTTAGTTCATTAAAGTTCATAGAAATATACAAGTTCTAATTCAACACAGACTCGGATACTCTCCAAAAATAACATTTACTAAAACGACAACCACAAGGAGGTACTTGTAAAAGTTGTGCAATAATATTTCCTTTCCAATAAAGAGATAAATGCACATAATCAGGCCACACAGAATCCTATAGACATCTGGTCATTTCAGGAAAATCTCCAATAAACCTGGCTACGGAGAACTGTGCACTTAAGACAGAATACCGCTTCAAAAGAGAAAGTACAACTGCATGCAAGGTCAACCCCAATAAAAGTTCTAACAAAGACAAACACACACCTTGGCCCATAAAAAATAGAAGGAAGAATCTCTGCTGATCTTGACTGCTCACAAATAGGTGCTGTTGGCTAGTAACTTTCCTAGTCCAGCAATTAATTTCACTACATAGGTTCACTCAGGAAAGCCTTATTTTGAGTTTATTCACGTTTCCCATTTTAACTGAAGCCCCGATGAAGGGAGAGTGTTTCCTGGCCCCCGAAATGTGGTGGAGGTCTTTTAGTGCAAACCATTAAAATGGTTCTAAAGGCTAGATATTTTTTTTTTACCCTAATGTATTCTCTTCATTAAGGTAAAAAATGTCCCACTACTTGTATCACCCCCACTCACCTCCCCTTATACTTACAGGATTCCAATCTTTATTCAGTGCTGTGCCTATCTGCAGTAGGGCTGGTTTCCCTTTCTCTGCTCACAGGCACAGAGAGAACAGCGGGTGTCATCAGCTCCAGTGGAAATCCAACGGAAAGGGAGCAGGAGGGAGGGCTAGGGAGCAAACCTGCAGATGTGCCACCATAGGAAGTGGCTTCCTATGGTGGCACACAGAGAAGAGGAGGGGCCAAGAGCATCAGTGGAGGGCCTCAGAAGAGGAGGTTTCAGGCTGCTCTGTACAATACATTGTGCAATTACTGGATCAGCATGACAACCAGGAAACCAAAATAAAATAAAGTCCCTAAATGCTCTTCCCTCTAACCTATCCCTAAGAGTACCATAAATCCTGTGACACCACTATGTTGTTCCTACTTTTTAGTAGCTTAATGCATTCTATGCATTAAGATAAAAAGCCTTCTGTGTGCAGCAACCCCCCTCAGCCCCCCTAATACTTACCTGAGCCCCATTTAGATCTAGCGATGTTGCAGGAGTGCCTCGACTGCCCAGGACTCCCCTCCTCACTGGCTGAGACAGCACCCATTGGCTCCCGCTGCTGTCAAAGTCAGTCAGCCAATGGGGCGAGAAAGGGGACGGGGCGAGAAAGGGGATTGGACTGATTGGACACAGGACGCTGAGGCTCGGGTGCCCCATAACAAGCTGCTTGCTGTAGGGGCACTTAACAGGAGGGAGGGGCCAGGAAGAGTTGGTTGAACTGGATGGAATTGTGTCTTTTTTCAACCTGACGAACTATGTAACTATGTAACTTCCGCACATGCGCGGGAGAGCAGTCATTGACGTCATAGACTGCATGTAATGTAAATATCTCCTAAATGGTGCACGTTTAGGAGAGATTTACAGTACCTATAGGTAAGCCTCATTATAGGCTTACCTAAAAGGTACAAATTATGCCTTTGAGTTTATTTCCACTCTAAATGCTTTGTCTCAGCACAGTCACTTCTGCTGGACAGTGAGGACTCCTAAAGGAAGTTGAAAAAGAAATACTCTCACTGGCTGGATCAACAGGTAAAAATAAAGGAAAAGAAAAAAGAAAGAAAAACTAAAGCAGCCACCACATCTAAGAATTGGTAAGCTGAAACATATTTAAACTTTTGTTTTTGGGTTTAATACCACTTTAACTTGCACCCTAACAATTAACCCTCATACCAAACCTACCCATAAAGGCTGAACCCTAAGCAGATGAAAATGTCTTTAACTAGTATAAAGACCTGAAACGCACTTAATATCAACCTCCTGCAATACCTTGCATAGAAGCACAGGAAAGACCAACACTAGAAGCTAAATCAGGCTATGTAGCATGTAGCAGTGCCCATGGGCGGGCAGAGAATATGCCGACTGAAGGAAAGGACACAGTGTGCAGAGGGATAACTTCATTATACTGCTTTTCCTCTAGTGTCCAATTAGCAAGATGGGAATGTGTCCATGTCCCACTGTAGTTGCAGACTTGGCCTATGCTGTTGGGCAATGGCAGCTGGATCACAAAAAGTTTCTAAAGAGGATTACAAATCATATGCCAGGTAAACATTACCCATATGGGAAATTCAGCTGTGAATGGAGTTGTCTAACCGGAGTTTAACATTGAAATAAACCCTTGAGAACTAACCTAAGTTCCAAAGCTTAATTTTTCCCATAACCCCCTAAACCCTAACTTTTAACAGTTAATTCTAAACCATAAACCCTGATCTAAACCTTAACACCAACTAACCCCCAACAAGCCTGGGCTTACCTTATCAAGTGTTGTAACTATCAGCATCAAAAGCTACCTCTTCTGTGCTGAGATCTTGGTGCTGACCTATCTAATGTATTGTTACTGTTCATTACATTAATTTAGGGTTTGCCTATGCATGTGGCTTGAACAGTTCTGCCCGTGTTACATAAATACCTGTTACTTGCTTGGGACTGGGTTTGGAAGGGGGAGTTTGTGGGGCTTCTTTTCAATTTCTGCATGAATAAAAACCGTGGTATGCAATCTGATTAAAAATATAAAAAGTAGCCATATCAGTTCTGGGTCACTTTTCCTTGCATGGAAAACTGTCAGAACACAAACATGAGAACTGCAAATGCATTTTACAATAAAATTCCTGGGCTGTTGCACTCATTCTACCTTCAATATATAGTGAGCTACTGACCCAGAAACGTGCACATGTTGGAAGTTCTGACTTCGCTGGTTGCACACTAATTCCGGGTGCAAGTTCACTAAATAGTGGAGCGGGGATAAGAACAATGGAACCAGAGCTCACACCTTAAAAAACTAAGTCAGCAATGGTAGCCTTTATATTAATATTATGGTCTCCTTTAGGAATGAGAAGACAAGGTTAAAATTAAACAGAAATATCAGATGATTGCGCATTAAACAACTAGAAAGTCATGGTTTGCGAATGCAATAATCTAATCGTAGACCTGGTACCTGCAGTTTCTGTCCTGCAATCTCAGTCGGTGGCTCAGGTTTGGGGGGGCAGTGCAGGTCCCCATTATTCATCACATACTGGATAAGGTTGACAAGCATAGCACAGGAATCTGCACAGGTATGAATGTGGAGCACGTTGTTGGAGCAGCGCAGTTCAAAGAGAGGCTGAGTCTGAAGGCAAAAAACACAGATCGATTTCTACAAGTACTAAATGAGAGAAAGATCTTCACAAAAATAAAACTAAAGAGCAGATATCCTTTTAAAATATTAGCTTGTAAACACAGGGGCAAGCAGTAACACCCAAATCCTGTTTTTTCTCTACATCGGATGGAACTGCTGGAGTTGAGGAGAGTGGACACAGCTCAGGGCGTTGAGACTTCCAAGTACATGAGCGATATTTATAAAATTACTACACAAACCAATACTTGTCAACAGGACGCAAAGTATTGTCATGTGTTTGTGTTCTGTGCTCATTACCAAATGCAGTATCTGCAAACACGTACACTGCTCTACCTGCCATCGGATAAACGGAGAAAGTTCAAAGTCTTGGACAGAGAGTGGACCAGGGCACAACATTTTTAAAGTACTCAATTAAAAAGAACATCTTTGCTAAGGTGTCTGGAATTTAGTCTCATTAGCATACTATAAATGTACAGTGCCTTGAAAAAGTATTAATACCGCTTGATATTTTCCAGATTTTGTCATGATACAACCAAAAACATAAATGTATTTTATTGGGATTTTATGCGATAGACCAACACAAAGTGGCACATAATTGTAAAGTGAAGGAAAATGATAAATGGTTTTCAACATTTTTTACAAATAAATATGTGAAAAGTGTGGCGTGCATTTGTATTCAGCCCTCCTAAGTCAATACTTTGTAGAACCACCTTTCATTGCAATTATAGCTACAAGTCTATTTGGGGATGTCTCTACCAGCTTTGCACATCTAGTGAGTAAAATTTTTGCCCATTCTTCTTTGCAAAATAGCTCAAGCTCTGTCAGATTTGATGAAGAGCATCTCTGAACAGCAATTTAAGTCTTGCCACAGATTCTCATTTGGATTTAGGGCTGTACTTTGACTGGGCCATTCTAACACATGAATATGCTTTGATCTAAGCCATTCCATTGTAGCTCTGGCTGTATGTTTAGGGTCATTGTCCTGCTGGAAAGTGAACCTCCGCCCCAGTCTCAAGTCTTTTGCTAGCGCTACCAGATTTTTTCCCTAAGATTGCCCTGTATTTGGCTCCATCCATCTTCCCATCAACTCTGACCAGCTTCCCTGTCCCTGCTGAAGAAAAGCATCCCCACAACATGATGCTGCCATCGCCATGTTTCACAGTGGGGATGGTGTGTTCAGAGTAATGTAGTGTTAGTTTTCTGCTGCACATAGCGTTTTGCATTTGTGCCAAAAAGTTCAATTTTGGTCTCATATGACCAGAGCACCTTCTTCCACCTTTGCTGTGTCCCCCACATGGCTTCTCGCAAACGGGATTTCTTATGGCTCTTTCTTTCAACAATGGCTTTCTTCTTGCCACTCTTCCATAAATGCCAGATTTGTGGAGTGCACGACTAATAGTTGTCCTGTGGACAGATTCTCCCACCTGAGCTGTGGATCTCTGCAGCTCCCCCAGAGTTACCATGAGCCTCTTGGCTGCTTCTCTGATGAATGGCCTGTCAGTTTCCATTGCTTGGTAGGTTTGCAGTTGCAAAATACTCTTTCCATTTTCGGATGATGGATTGAACAGTGAGATGTTCAAAGCTTAGGATATTTCTTTAACCTAACCGTGCTTTAAACTTCTCCACAACTTTATCCCTGACCTGTCTGGTGTGTTTCTTGGCCTTCATGATGCTGTTTGTTCACTAAGGTTTCC
Organism: Lithobates clamitans; assembly: GCA_037952925.1. Lineage (NCBI taxonomy): Eukaryota > Metazoa > Chordata > Amphibia > Anura > Ranidae > Lithobates > Lithobates clamitans. The sequence goes on from JBBGZY010000427.1 coordinate 4,994,684, forward strand.
TAACAAACCTCTAAGGGCTTCACAGAACAGCTGTTTTTATACGGAGATTAAATTACACACTGGTGGACTCTATTTACTAATTAGGTGACTTCTAAAGGCAATTGATTCTACCAGATTTTAGTTAAGGGTATCAGAGTAAAGGGGCTGAACACAAATGTACGCCACACTTTTCACATATTTGTAAAAAAAAATTGAAAACCATTTATCATTTTCCTTACACTTCACAATTATGTGCCACTTTGTGTTGGTCTATCTCATAAAATCCCAATAAAATAAATTTATGTTTTTGGTTGTAACATGACAAAAATGTGGAACATTTCAAGGGGAATGAATACTTTATGGCACTGTATTTTCATGGTACAGTCTCAGTTATCAGACTCTTGAACTAAAGTGCACAAACCTTTCATTTCAATATATTTCTCAATAGCCACAAATATTATAACACTTCCTAAAATATTATAAAATCCACTTTGTGTGCACTACATGCCTTAAAATGCAGGCATTACCTTGTAAAATAACAGTAACATAATATATCTGTGCTGTACATTGCCTGTGCAGAGCTGTGGCGAGACCCAGCAGATCCACCCACTACAGGCTGCCTGCAGAAAACTACAGAAGGGGAGGCGGAGACAAGACCAGTCACCCTGCACAAAGGAGAAAGCAGCAGTGACCAGTCTTAATACAGGAAACTCTTGCACAGAGGCAAAGTACAGAAGCGGTTTCATGCAGGACTATATGGAAAAAAATACAGCAAAGGTACAAAGATTCATGTTAAAATACGGTGCTCGTTTCTAGAAAATATTGGTTTGGCCCAGACTTCTGCTTTACGTTTAATATCTGGCAAAACATACCTGAATTTGAATAGCTCTGCAGAGGTTTGGGGCTTAAAAAAGAACCAGTCATAAATGGGCATTTGTAGGGATCTGTAGAGCTTTGCCTATGAGGTATGCGTTTTATTATTAAGCTGTATGTTCGTACTTTAACAGCACAATTAATGACAGGTTATAAAGGCATCTGCAGAATGCCTAAGGTGAGGGTGATAATCCACATTCTATCCAGGCTGCTGGATCAGTCGACAAAGAGTTTAGTTATTTTCACGTTATCCTGAAAGTAATGAGTTCAGGAAGCCCTACAGCCTGAAGCTGCATATTTACGCTTTTTTTTTCATTGGACGGGCTGAACAAAAAAATTTAACTGATGGATTCTTTCATCCACACAAGTGAGGTAAATGGAGAAATTCTCCCCGCTATGCTATTGTATTCTGACAGAGGAACTCTTCTGCTGTCAGAATATACTAATCAGCCCTGCAGCTGTTGATCGAATTAAAGTTATCCAACTTTTCCCTGCTGAAGCGGCTGAATTTCGATCCATGTACTCACTTTAACTTCTGCTCTGACATGGAAAGAATACAAATAAATAAAAATAAGTGATTCCTAAGAGGTAAGGCATGCACTACTATAATGATTCAAAAGTGGATATGGAAATGATTACAAATGTCCATTAGTGACTGGATCTCTTAAAAAGGGTTCAAAATTAGAATGCGCAAATTTGAGCAGTTTACAATTAGGCCTAGCATATAGAATAAAGAAAGCCAGTATGGATCGAATAATGGTAAACATTGAATATTAAAACAAAGGGTTGTCAGTGATAATGGTGTTGCAAATGAATAGCAGCAGCTTGAATTAATGTGTATGTTACCACAACATTTTCATATTCCTGATATATGTTGTACTATGTAAATGTGTTAAAAAGTATCCTGTTCTCTTTGCATTGCTTCTTTGTGTGAAATACCTGGCGATTCTGCTAGTCCCTCTGCGTTCCTAATTCAAACTGACCACCCTAGGCATGATAGCACTTCCATCCCAGCGTGGTCAGTTTTCTGGCTGTGCTGGGAGCACAGAGTGCCCGTCTGTCTTGACTAGGTAGAGGTGACTGCTACAATTTATGGAAAACTATGATTTGTAAAGATGTAGAACAGCTCCTGATCATAACATAGTTTATCCTTCTGTTGTCTGGATACATACCAGCTTGGAGGAGGTGTTCCCCTTCCATGTTGTGATGACCAACTCTAATAGATCAACATCCAAGACACAGACATAATCTGGTAAGACAAACAGAAACTTTATAAGGTCTTTAGTTAAATCATCATCTCTTAAAAAAAAAAAGAAGCCAGTGTATAGTGCAGATACTGAAATGGCTATCTAAGATCTGATGCCTATGTACACATTGATGCATAACGGAGAACATGCTTGTAAACGTGCACACCAATGTGTACATTCACAAGGGCTCTATAAGTATAGCTCCAGATTGTTACCGTGAACAAGGGGAAAGCTAAATACAGTGAAATTTAGCTGCTAACAACAGTCAACTTTCAATCAAGTAGCAATGGTTATGTTTAAAAAAAAAAAATGAGCTCAGCAGTGTAGTACTACACCCAAAGGAATGGATGCTGAAAAATCTTTTTCTATGACAGCTGAGATACCACAGTAGTACCTTTATTTATTTTTCAGAATGTGATCACCAATGGGTCTTAAGGTGCCAAAAGTTAGTGCTCATCATTCATTTCCAACATGCACAGGCTTGGCACTAGGTGTAAAAGGCTTGTATTGAAGCAGATAGTTGTTGCAGCCTGCAGTTTAGGATTGCAAATGATGCAGCCCTAGGTACAGTATTTTCACCAGTTCCTCTGTACAGACCCCTATAGTCCACCTGGGGGAATATTTAAGCTTGTTTGCCAGAATCTGACAATCATGACGACTTAAAGGGACCCTGGAAAAAATGAACAAGAACTCTGTTGGTTAGCAATGCCTGACAGTTCCAATTTTGTTCTTGTATTCTTTTCTTCCGTTTATATGAATCAGACCCACTGTCTATGAAATTCTTAGCAGATGCCTATACCATTTTCCAGATGAGCAGAACAGGTTTTTGCATTTAAACATGCAAAAAATATGCAAATCAGCATTTCTGAAACCTCTTCTTTTCCAAGTAATAAGTATTATAGGTAGTAAGAAGTCACTTATATTTCATATTTATTGACTTGCAGCGCATACTGGGGAAAATATGCTAAAGACACATCTAAAATACATAAACACTTGCCAAACATTCCTACTGGACTCAGTAAGTGGTAAGAATGTTTATGAGAGGCTGGTAACCAGAGAATGCTGAATGAAGAATCTGATTTAACATAGCCAGAGGATCTGCTTCTCAAATACTGTTCAAAATGCTTTTAAGTGTGCAGAATTAGTATGGGGTGTTGAGGCACACACTAAATATCTAGCTTGAATGCCCATGAGCACCTAACCTTATCAACATGTTCAAGAGGAAAAATCGATAACTAAAGTAGAAAAGGCCTTTAGCCTGAGGTATCGGATTCAGCACTGGGCCAGATCAGATGACGATATCATCCTGACTAGTCCAAGGGAAGGAATGTCAATCAGGCAGGTTTGCAAAAACTTGCTGGACAGCCACTCCTTGCTCGAGGATAAACCAACAGCAGGATGCACGTCTCCCTGGTCTGCCATCCTCCTCCCTTCTTCACAGACCTAGCAGGCACACTTATTAACCTGAAACTCTGGACAAAGGCCTCTTGCAAAAGTTGGATTGTCTCTGAAAGTCCAATTGTAATCAGGAGGTCAGAGTTTTAAACAACTAGTTGAATTGAAAACTGCTAATTCTAATGGCCCTTTTACACTGCAGCTCTTGTATTTTTACATTGCAGCACTATTAAAATGCACAATACACAGCGTGTTTTAAATTAGTGGCATGCAGCACAAAACCTGCAAAAAGCTGGTCGTTAAGGATGCCATCAGGGCCGACTCCAGCTATTCATTGGTTAAGGATGCCGGCGGGTGGTTGTTAAGGAACCAGAACACGATGGCGTCCGTCCCAACCAGTGATAACGCCTCCCCCATGGTCAGCATGCTCCAGCTCAGGAGTGATGCTACCACTGGAGGGGGGAGGAGCCAGAGAGACAGCGGGCGAAACATCAGGCAGCATCGGCTCCCAGAATCTGAGGGGAGGAGGCGAGGGAAGGCCGGATCTGAGGAGAGGAGGCGAGGGAAGGCCGGATCTGAGGAGAGGAGGCGAGGGAAGGCCGGATCTGAGGGGAGGAGGCGAGGGAAGGCCGGATCTGAGGGGAGGAGGCGAGGGAAGGCCGGATCTGAGGGGAGGAGGCGAGGGAAGGCCGGATCTGAGGGGAGGAGGCGAGGGAAGGCCGGATCTGAGGGGAGGAGGCGAGGGAAGGCCGGATCTGAGGGGAGGAGGCGAGGGAAGGCCGGATCTAAGGGGAGGAGGCGAGGGAAGGCCGGATCTAAGGGGAGGAGGCGAGGGAAGGCCGGATCTAAGGGGAGGAGGCGAGGGAAGGCCGGATCTAAGGGGAGGAGGCGAGGGAAGGCCGGATCTAAGGGGAGGAGGCGAGGGAAGGCCGAATCTAAGGGGAGGAGGCGAGGGAAGGCCGGATCTGAGTGGAGGAGGCGAGGGAAGGCCGGATCTGAAGGGAGGAGGCGAGGGAAGGCCGGATCTGAGGGGAGGGAAGGCTGGATCTGAGGGGAGAAGGCAAGGAAAGGCCGGATCTGGGGGGAGGAGGCGAGGGAAGGCCGGATCTGGGGGGAGGAGGCGAGGGAAGGCCGGATCTGGGGGAAGGAGGCGAGGGAAGGCCGGATCTGGGGGGAGGAGGCGAGGGAAGGCCGGATCTGGGGGGAGGAGGCGAGGGAAGGCCGGATCTGGGGGGAGGAGGCGAGGGAAGGCCGGATCTGGGGGGAGGAGGCGAGGGAAGGCCGGATCTGGGGGGAGGAGGCGAGGGAAGGCCGGATCTGGGGGGAGGAGGCGAGGGAAGGCCGGATCTGGGGGGAGGAGGCGAGGGAAGGCCGGATCTGGGGGGAGGAGGCGAGGGAAGGCCGGATCTGGGGGAAGGAGGCGAGGGAAGGCCGGATCTGGGGGGAGGAGGCGAGGGAAGGCCGGATCTGGGGGGAGGAGGCGAGGGAAGGCCGGATCTGGGGGGAGGAGGCGAGGGAAGGCCGGATCTGGGGGGAGGAGGCGAGGGAAGGCCGGATCTGGGGGGAGGAGGCGAGGGAAGGCCGGATCTGGGGGGAGGAGGCGAGGGAAGGCCGGATCTGGGGGGAGGAGGCGAGGGAAGGCCGGATCTGGGGGGAGGAGGCGAGGGAAGGCCGGATCTAGGGGGAGGAGGCGAGGGAAGGCCGGATCTGGGGGGAGGAGGCGAGGGAAGGCCGGATCTGGGGGGAGGAGGCGAGGGAAGGCCGGATCTGGGGGGAGGAGGCGAGGGAAGGCCGGATCTGGGGGGAGGAGGCGAGGGAAGGCCGGATCTGAGGGGAGGAGGCGAGGGAAGGCCGGATCTGAGGGGAGGAGGCGAGGGAAGGCCGGATCTGAGGGGAGGAGTCGAGGGAAGGCCAGATCTGAGGGGAGGAGTCGAGGGAAGGCCAGATCTGAGGGGAGGAGTCGAGGGAAGGCCAGATCTGAGGGGAGGAGTCGAGGGAAGGCCAGATCTGAAGGGAGGAGTCGAGGGAAGGCCAGATCTGAGGGGAGGAGTCGAGGGAAGGCCAGATCTGAGGGGAGGAGTCGAGGGAAGGCCAGATCTGAGGGGAGGAGTCGAGGGAAGGCCAGATCTGAGGGGAGGAGTCGAGGGAAGGCCAGATCTGAGGGGAGGAGTCGAGGGAAGGCCAGATCTGAGGGGAGGAGTCGAGGGAAGGCCAGATCTGAGGGGAGGAGTCGAGGGAAGGACGGATCTGGGGGGAGGAGTCGAGGGAAGGCCAGACGAAGGTACTGGTGAGCACCAAGGGGACAGGAGGCTGTGTAAGGCATGGTTTAGATCCCAAGTGATTGTTAAGGAAGCCAGTATATGGTTCCTTAACAATCAGCTATTCAATGCTTAAAGCGGAAGTTCACACAAAAATGGAACCTCCGCTTTTCGGAACCCCCCCCCCTCCGGTGTCACATTTGGCACCTTTCAGGGGGGGGGTGCAGATACCTGTAAAATACAGGTATTTGCACCCACTTCCGGGCATAGACTCCCGTGGGAGTCTACGCCTCTTCCCCCCGCTATCTGCTGGGAAACACACGGGTCCCAGAGACAGCAGGGACCATCCTGATTGCGCAGCACGACTCACGCATGCACAGTAGGGAACCGTGGCTTCACTTCCTCATTCCCTTACCGAAGATGGCGGCGGTAGCACCCGAGAGCCGACTGACAGATCAGCTTCGGGTGCCGACATGGCGGGCGCCCTGGACAGGCAAGTGTCCATATTTTAAAAGTCAGCAGCTGCAGTATTTGTAGCTGCTGCCTTTTTAAAAAAAATTTTGCCGGACCTCCGCTTTAAGGATGCCCACTCCTTATCAGGAAAAGTGCACCCTGGGTGTGTATTTGGTACATTTTTATTTGCGGTTCCCATTGACTTCAATGAAAGGAGCATCTTTGGTGCGCTTTTACCATCGTCATTCTTCTATAGCCTGGGCGGGGGTTACATTGTTCTGACCGGACGTCATATGACATCCTTCAGAACAAGCCCCTCGTGCGTGCCCCTCGTGCGTGCCCCTGGGGCTGCGCAGCGTGGCGATCAGTGTTGTGGTGTTTCACACAGACACACCGCATCTCCGATCACGGTAAATAGGTAGTGCCTGTTTTCGGCATTCTTCTATTCACGCTGACAGGGCATAAGTAGAAGACAGTCGACCAGGGGGGGGTACACTGTCCTCTACAGTGCAGTGCATTGATCATCAGTGCAGCCCCATCGGCAATGCCTGCCGGTGCCCACCAGTGGTACCAATCAGTGCCCACCAGTGATGCCAATCAGTGCCACCTGTCAGTGCCATCTATCAATGCCCATAAAGGCTGCCTATCAGTACCACCTAGCCCATCAGTGCTGCATATCAATGCCTCCTCATCAGTGAAGCCTATCAGTAAAGTGAAAAAGTTACTTATTTACAAAATGTTATAACAGAAACTAAGAAAAACTTTTTTTTCTTCTTCAAAACTGTCTTTTTTCATTTGTTTAGCAAAAAATAAAAATGGATTTTATTTTCTGCTTTGCAGAGAATCAAAATCCACCACTTTCCTGCTGACAGCACAGAGTTCTTCCTTGTTTACATAAGCAGAGTTCTGTTCTGTCTCTCTCCTCACCAATCAGAGGGTGCCAGTGGACATCCATTGGCCAGCACCCGCTGATTGGCTTGTGCTGTGTCTAATCGCAGCACAGCCAGGTCACTGGCGGAGCACAACCCTTACCCGAAAGTCCCAGATCGCTTCCTGGCACAGAAGAGCCGCTCTGCCGCTGTACATCTAAGTGATACGGTCGGCAAGTGGCTAGATAAGAGAATAAAATAATGCTGGGATATGCTCTGGAAAAGAATAGGGACATTTGAGATAAATTCATACCTGGAGATATGTGTAGACAACCATCTAATGGGTCTTATGGGTCTTATCTAAAGACCTGAACAGCAGGGCAACCTTATTCTAAAGCTAGCCATACACAGCTAGATTTCTCTTTCAGCCTGAGGGCGAACAAAAAATTGAACAATTCCTTCATTCATGCTAAACAGCATAGATTAAGGAATGTTCACTTCAAGCTATTGTATTCAGAAAGTCCGAGTAGTGAATGTATGTATCTATTAAGATGACGTCACATTCAGTCAATCATTTTCCACCCAGCTCATTCGATTTTCAAATTGACTTTCGTCGAGCTGGGTAGTGCTGACAGGGACATCCATGGCTTGAATTCCAGCTGATTCAGCAGTAATCAGCCAAAATTTGAGCCATCTAAAGCTGGCCATAGACGGTTTGAATCTTGGCCGGTTCAGCAGAAACAGGCCAAGTTTCGACCCATATATGGGAAAGGCTGATTGTACCCAAGTTGATCGATCAAAAGGTACAACCAGGCTAGCAATAATCACTGTGATTTCTCCCGGCAGGGATGGCCCCAGCACCCCCCACTGGAAGAATACAATAGCTCCACAGGAGGGATTCTCCCATCAACACTGACTGTGTTAAAAGGGGAATCAAGCAATTTTCTTTTCTGTAATCTGTGGTTGCAGGAAAGAAAATTGCATCACCTTTGGCTGGCTTATGGTTAGCTTAAGTAATTTCTAGCAACTCCCAACAGAGACTGTTCAGAAGGAAACAAAGCAGTATGAGTAAAGAAAGTATATAAGAAGGGAAGATCTAGATGATAAACAATTCTGAAAATGTGTTCAAGTAGAGTAAACTTGTAGATATTATAAAACTAGCCACAGTGTTCTAGAAGACTCAGTTCACACTATAAACCGCAGGTGAACCACACCGCATTCCTGTTCAATTTAGTTGCGATTCAGTGTGGGGCAAATTGAGCCCATTCATGTTAAATGGGCTTAAATTGTATCACATCAAAGGCATGCATGCAGCAATTCTGCAACCGGATTGCATGGTCCTTTTTTACCATGCAATCTGGCGCCGGTGTTCTGTCGAGAAGTGCCCCCCATCAAATAGTGCTCGCGTATGCGCAGGACGGAGCCGCACTTCAGCTGATTTGCCGATCAGCTGGAGTGACGTGACCAGGGCGCAAATGCACATTGTAGGAAGCATCTTTTGATGGGAGATACTATTTCGCGGCCACAATTGAAACCGATACAAACAGCGGGGGGAGACCGTAGTTCTCACATTGTGCCTCGCTGTTGCGGGGCGGCTTTACAGTGTGCTGATGGTCCGGTTTTGTCTGTGTTGCAGGGCGGGTTTGATGTGTTGAACGGCCGGTTTTGCCTGTGTGAAAGGTCGGGTTGCAACACAGACAAAACCAGTTCTTCAACACAGCCAGAGCCACCCTCCAGCAGCAGCGATGCCCAATCTGAGAACTACAGTCTCCCCCGCTGTTTGTATAGGTTTAAATTATGCCTGTGAAATGGTATCTCCCATCGAGAGATAACTCCTGCGATGTGCACATGCGCCCTGATTACATCAGCCCAGCTGATCGACAAATCAGCTGTTGTGACGTTCCGTACGGCGCATGCGCAGTACATACCAGGCACTATTCGGAGGGGTGCACTTCTCGACAGAACACCAGTAAACGCACTGCATTTTGCAACCTGCATGTGAGGTGTCAAGATTTGTGTGTTTGCACTGACATCTGCTGTGGGCTGCAAGGGCAATATGATTTGAATGTGGTGTGGGAAACGTGCATGGATCGCAGTGTTTCCTGCACTGCATTGGTGTGAACCTAGGCAAGATAGCAAATTGTATATGACTGAGGAAGTCCTTAACAGTCTAAAAACCTAAATAACATCATTTATTTTTTAAAAAGAAAATATGTATGGTGAAAAATTAGGAATGAAAAGAAGAAAAAAAAAAAAAAAAAAAAAAAAAAAAACAACTTGTGTTTCAACATGAATTTCTTCACAACATAAATCTCAGCAGAAATGCTATGACCACTACTGAACATTGACTTCTACTTGTCCGTAATTTAGTTAAAAATGGGAATAAATCCATTCTTCTTTTTTGTGTGTTTCTGGCTCAGGGAACTTAAGCACAGTCTGGATAAGCAATGTTTAACCTTTCCCTTTAGCTACATATAATTACTTTAGGTCTGCCTCAGATGTCCTACATAAGCTGCAGGTAGAGATTATCAGATAGAATACAAAGCCCTGAAGACCTGGAACATAAAGTTGCGTGACATGGCATGATGATTCACATTGTTAGAGCCATATTTTCAAACATTATCCACACATTGATGTCATGCTATTATTACAGAATTGCACCCAAAAGATTTTGTTTTCTGGTAGCTGAATGAGGAAACCCCAGTAAGGTCTGGTTCACACCTATGCGTTTTTTGGTGCTTTTTGCAGAAACGCACTACAGTTCATTTAACATGGTCAATAGACTTCAATGGAGAAGCTGCAGAAAAGCGTGTAGGGCGTTTTTGCTGTGATTAGCATTTTTTAATCTGCCCAACAAATTGTCTAAATGTTGTTTTTAAAAAAGCATAAAAAATGCAAAATGAAAATCGTGGTAAAATCGTGTGTGCCAAAATGCAAAACGCACAGCAAAAAGCACTGCAGAAACAGATCAAAAGAAAACTGCATAGGTGTGAATTGAGCCTAAAGAGAAGTACTCACTGTAAATAGAAGGTTCGTTTTTTTTGAAAAGAACAAGTCTGCATTTTATGTTCAGTTTAATAAAAAATGGAAGCGGATGAAAAACAAATGTAAACAGAACAGAACTAAACAAAAGATGGATGTAACCTGAACCAAACTGAATCCCCTTTTTCTTAGCAAAAGCGTAACTGAACGGATGACACCTGTGTGAAAGGAACCAAACTGGTTTGAAGTCCTTTTTTAGGCTGGATTCACACCTTTGCATTTTTAGCGCTTTTTGCATTTTGCAGATTTGTACTACAGCCCATTTACCATGGTTTCCTATGAAACACGTTTTGTAGAGCAAATCTGCAAAATGCGAAAAGCAATAAAAATGCATAGGTGTGAATCCAGCCTTAAAGGCCATTAGAACTGGAGATTGTTTTATGTTAGGCTGGATTCACACCTATGCAGTTTTAGTGCTTTTTGCATTTTGCAGATTTGCAATACAGTCCTTCCTATGGAACATGTTCTGTAGTGCAAATCTGCAAAATGCAAAAAGCACTAAAAATGCATAGGTGTGAATCCAGCCTTAGTGCTGTTAAATAATGGATGAGCTGGAATTTTTCTACCAGCTCTTTATCTGCTGATCAGATAAAGATGAATATGGAGCAGTATTTAATGTCTAGAAATAAAAATGATATGTCTGCACTAAGTGATAGATGAATTAAACAATGTGAAAAATGTGTCAATTAACCACTTGCCGACCGCCGCACGACGATGTACGTCGACAGAGCGGCACGGGCAGGCAAAAGGGCTTACCTGTACGTCCCTGCCTGCCCGCGGGTGGGGGGTCCGATCGGACCCCCCCCCGGTGCCTGCGGCGGTCGGCAAATGTCCCCCGGCGATCGGTGGTGAGGGGGAGGCCATCCATTCGTGGCCCCCCCCTCGCGATCGCTCCCAGCCAATAGGATCATTTCCCTGCCTCTGTATTGTACACAGAAGCAGAGGAAATGATGTCATCTCTCCTCGGCTAGGTATTTTCCGTTCCGGGCCGAGGAGAGAAGACTGTAATGTGAGTGCACCAAACACACACACACAGTAGAACATGCCAGGCACACTAAACACCCCGATCCCCCCCCCCGATCGCCCCCCGATCCCCCCCCAATCACCCCCCCCCCTGTCACAAACTGACACCAAGCAGGTTTTTTTTTTTTTTTTTCTGATTACTGCATAGTGTCAGTTTGTGACAGTTAGTGTGTTAGGACAGTGAGTGTTAGGCCCCATTTAGGTCTAGGATACCCCCCTAACCCCCCTAATAAAGTTTTAACCCCTTGATCACCCCCTGTCACCAGTGTTGCTAAGCGATCATTTTTCTGATCGCTGTATTAGTGTCGCTGGTGACGCTAGTTAGGGACGTAAATATTTAGGTTCGCCGTCAGCGTTTTATAGCGTCAGGGACCCCCATATACTATCTAATAAATGTTTTAACCCCTTGCTTGCCCCCTAGTTAACCCTTTCACCACTGATCACCGTATAAGTGTTACGGGTGACGCTGGTTAGTTTGTTTATTTTTTATAGTGTCAGGGCACCCGCCCTTTATTACCGAATAAAGGTTTAGCCCCCTGATCGCCCGGCGGTGATATGCGTCGCCCCAGGCAGCGTCAGATTAGCGCCAGTACCGCTAACACCCACGCACGCAGCATGCGCCTCCCTTAGTGGTATAGTATCTGTATGGATCAATATCTGATCCGATCAGATCTATACTAGCGTCCCCAGCAATTTAGGGTTCCCGAAAACGCAGTGTTAGCGGGATCAGCCCAGATACCCGCTAGCACCTGCGTTTTGCCCCTCCGCCCGGCCCAGCCCAGCCCACCCAAGTGCAGTATCGATCGATCACTGTCACTTACAAAACACTAAACGCATAACTGCAGCGTTCGCAGAGTCAGGCCTGATCCCTGCGATCGCTAACAGTTTTTTTGGTAGCGTTTTGGTGAACTGGCAAGCACCAGCCCCAGGCAGCGTCAGGTTAGCGCCAGTACCGCTAACACCCACGCACGCCCCGTACACCTCCCTTAGTGGTATAGTATCTGATCGGATCAATATCTGATCCGATCAGATCTATACTAGCGTCCCCAGCAGTTTAGTGTTCCCAAACACGCAGTGTTAGCGGGATCAGCCCAGATACCCGCTAGCACCTGCGTTTTTCCCGTCCGCCCGGCCCAGCCCAGCCCACCCAAGTGCAGTATCGATCGATCACTGTCACTTACAAAACACTAACCGCATAACTGCAGCGTGTGCAGAGTCAGGCCTGATCCCTGCGATCGCTAACAGTTTTTTTGGTAGCGTTTTGGTGAACTGGCAAGCACCAGCCCCAGGCAGCGTCAGGTTAGCTCCAGTACCGCTAACACCCACGCACGCAGCATACGCCTCCCTTAGTGGTATAGTATCTGATCGGATCAATATCTGATCCGATCAGATCTATACTAGCGTCCCCAGCAGTTTAGGGTTCCCAAAAACGCAGTGTTAGCGGGATCAGCCCAGATACCTGCTAGCACCTGCGTTTTGCCCCTCTGCCCGGCCCAGCCCAGCCCACCCAAGTGCAGTATCGATCGATCACTGTCACTTACAAAACACTAAACGCATAACTGCAGCGTTCGCAGAGTCAGGCCTGATCCCTGCGATCGCTAACAGTTTTTTTGGTAGTGTTTTGGTGAACTGGCAAGCACCAGCGGCCTAGTACACCCCGGTCGTAGTCAAACCAGCACTGCAGTAACACTTGGTGACGTGGCGAGTCCCATAAGTGCAGTTCAAGCTGGTGAGGTGGCAAGCACAAGTAGTGTCCCGCTGCCACCAAAAAGACAAACACAGGCCCGTCGTGCCCATAGTGCCCTTCCTGCTGCATTCGCCAATCCTAATTGGGAACCCACCGCTTCTGCAGCGCCCGTACTTCCCCCATTCACATCCCCAACCAAATGCAGTCGGCTGCATGAGAGGCATTTTTATGTCCTCCCGAGTACCCCTACCCAGCGAACCCCCCCAAAAAAGATGTCGTGTCTGCAGCAAGCGCGGATATAGGCGTGACACCCGCTATTATTGTCCCTCCTGTCCTGACAATCCTGGTCTTTGCATTGGTGAATGTTTTGAACGCTACCATTCACTAGTTGAGTATTAGCGTAGGGTACAGCATTGCACAGACTAGGACACACTTTCACAGGGTCTCCCAAGATGCCATCGCATTTTGAGAGACCCGAACCTGGAACCGGTTACAGTTATAAAAGTTAGTTACAAAAAAAAGTGTAAAAAAAAAAAAACACATACAAAAATATAAAATAAAAAAAAAATAGTTGTCGTTTCATTGTTCTCTCTCTCTCTATTCTCTCTATTGTTCTGCTCTTTTTTACTGTATTCTATTCTGCAATGTTTTATTGTTGTTATGTTTTATCATGTTTGCTTTTCAGGTATGCAATTTTTTATACTTTACCGTTTACTGTGCTTTATTGTTAACCATTTTTTTGTCTTCAGGTACGCCATTCACGACTTTGAGTGGTTATACCAGAATGATGCCTGCAGGTTTAGGTATCATCTTGGTATCATTCTTTTCAGCCAGCGGTCGGCTTTCATGTAAAAGCAATCCTAGCGGCTAATTAGCCTCTAGACTGCTTTTACAAGCAGTGGGAGGGAATGCCCCCCCCCCCCCAACGTCTTCCGTGTTTTTCTCTGGCTCTCCTGTCTCAACAGGGAACCTGAGAATGCAGCCGGTGATTCAGCCAGCTGACCATAGAGCTGATCAGAGACCAGAGTGGCTCCAAACATCTCTATGGCCTAAGAAACCGGAAGCTACGAGCATTTTATGACTTACATTTCGCCGGATGTAAACAGCGCCATTGGGAAATTGGGAAAGCATTTTATCACACCGATCTTGGTGTAATCAGATGCTTTGAGGGCAGAGGAGAAATCTAGGGTCTAATAGACCCCAATTTTTGCAAAAAAGAGTACCTGTCACTACCTATTGCTATGATAGGGGATATTTACATTCCCTGAGATAACAATAAAAATGACTTAAAAAAAAAAAATGAAAGGAACAGTTTAAAAATAAGATAAAAAAATAATAATAATAAAGAAAAAAAAAAAAAAAAAAAAAAAAGCACCCCTGTCCCCCCTGCTCTCGCGCTAAGGCGAACGCAAGCGTCGGTCTGGCGTCAAATGTAAACAGCAATTGCACCATGCATGTGAGGTATCGCCACGAAGGTCAGATCGAGGGCAGTAAGTTTAGCAGTAGACCTCCTCTGTAAATCTAAAGTGGTAACCTGTAAAGGCTTTTAAAGGCTTTTAAAAATGTATTTAGTTTGTCGCCACTGTACGTTTGTGCGCAATTTTAAAGCATGTCATGTTTGCTATCCATTTACTCGGCCTAAGATCATCTTTTTTATTTCATCAAACATTTGGGCAATATAGTGTGTTTTAGTGCATTAAAATGTAAAAAAGTGTGTTTTTTCCCCAAAAAATGCGTTTGAAAAATCGCTGCGCAAATACTGTGTGAAAAAAAAAAATGAAACACCCACCATTTTAATCTGTAGGGCATTTGCTTTAAAAAAAATATATAATGTTTGGGGGTTCAAAGTAATTTTCTTGCAAAAAAAAATTATTTTTTTATGTAAACAATAAGTGTCAGAAAGGGCTTTGTCTTCAAGTGGTTAGAAGAGTGGGTGATGTGTGACATAAGCTTCTAAATGTTGTGCATAAAATGCCAGGACAGTTCAAAACCCCCCCAAATGACCCCATTTTGGAAAGTAGACACCCCAAGCTATTTGCTGAGAGTCATGTCGAGTCCATGGAATAATTTATATTGTGACACAAGTTGCGGGAAAGAGACAATTTTTTATTTTTTTAAATTTTTTTTGCGCAAAGTTGTCACTAAATGATATATTGCTCAAACATGCCATGGGAATATGTGAAATTACACCCCAAAATACATTCTGTTGCTTCTCCTGAGTACGGGGATACCACATGTGTGAGACTTTTTGGGAGCCTAGCCGCGTACGGAACCCCGAAAACCAAGCACCGCCTTCAGGCTTTCTAAGGCCGTAAATTTTTGATTTCACTCTTCACTGCCTATCACAGTTTCGGAGGCCATGGAATGCCCAGGTGGCAAAAAAACCCCCCAAATGACCCCATTTTGGAAAGTAGACACCCCGAGCTATTTGATGAGAGGTATAGTGAGTATTTTGCAGACCTCACTTTTTGTCACAAAGTTTTGAAAATTGAAAAAAGAAAAAAAAAATTTTTTTTCTCGTCTTTCTTTATTTTCAAAAACAAATGAGAGCTGCAAAATACTCACCATGCCTCTCAGCAAATAGCTTGGGGTGTCTACTTTCCAAAATGGGGTCATTTGGGGGGGTTTATGCCACCTGGGCATTCCATGGCCTCCGAAACTGTGATAGGCAGTGAGGAGTAAAATCAAAAATGTACGCCCTTAGAAATCCTGAAGGCAGTGATTGGTTTTTGGGGTCCCGTACGCGGCTAGGCTCCCAAAAAGTCCCACACATGTGGTATTCCCATACTCAGAAGAAGCAGCTAAATGTATTTTGGGGTGCAATTCCACATATGCCCATGGCCTGTGTGAGCAATATATCATTTAGTGACAACTTTGTGCAAAAAAAAAAAGAATTTGTCACTTTCCCGCAACTTGTGTCAAAATATAAAACATTCCATGGACTCAACATGCCTCAAAGCAAATAGCTTGGGGTGTCTACTTTCCAAAATGGGGTCATTTGGGGGGGTTTTATGTCATCTGGGCATTTTATGGCCTTCAAAACGGTGATAGGTAGTGAGGAGTAAAATCAAAAATGTACGCCCTTAGAAATCCTGAAGGCAGTGATTGGTTTTCGGGGCCCCGTACGCGGCTAGGCTCCCAAAAAGTCCCACACATGTGGTATCCCCGTACTCGGGAGAAGCAGCTAAATGTATTTTGGGGTGCAATTCCACATATGCCCATGGCCTGTGTGAGCAATATATCATTTAGTGACAACTTTTTGTAATTTTTTTTTTTTTTTTTTGTCATTATTCAATCACTTGGGACAAAAAAAATGAATATTCAATGGGCTCAACATGCCTCTCAGCAAATTCCTTGGGGTGTCTACTTTCCAAAATGGGGTCATTTGTGGGGGTTTTGTACTGCCCTGCCATTTTAGCACCTCAAGAAACGACATAGGCAGTCATAAATTAAAGAAAATGTACCCTAGTTTGTAGACGCTATAACTTTTGCGCAAACCAATAAATATACACTTATTGACATTTTTTTTTACCAAAGACATGTGGCCGAATACATTTTGGCCTAAATGTATGACTAAAATTGAGTTTATTGGATTTTTTTTAGAACAAAAAGTAGAAAATATCATTTTTTTTCAAAATTTTCGGTCTTTTTCCGTGTATAGCGCAAAAAATAAAAACGGCAGAGGTGATCAAATACCATCAAAAGAAAGCTCTATTTGTGGGAAGAAAAGGACGCAAATTTCGTTTGGGTACAGCATTGCATGACCGCGCAATTAGCAGTTAAAGCGACGCAGTGCCGAATTGTAAAAAGTGCTCTGGTCAGGAAGGGGGTAAAACCTTCCGGGGCTGAAGTGGTTAATGACCTGCAGCTAAGCACTATAACCCATATACAGGGCACAAAACAAAAATACAAAAAATAAAGTGCTGCGCTAAGTATAAACACAAGATGATCCTGTGTAAAAAAGCGTATATGAAAGTAAATATATCACTGTATTATTAAAGTGCAATATGACCATAAATATTAAATAACATAAATTTAAATAAAGTGTAACTATACAGTGCACATATGATGAACTGTATTATACGCAACCAAAATATTTAGTTTTAGTGCGATCGCATGCAATAAAAACAAGATGTAAAAGTCACATAAAAAACACACAAAAGTGCAAACAATATACAAATTGTAAAGTGCAACGGTAAGTTTGGGCATAAAAAGACTCTATGCATGAGAACATATGTGAAGAAAAATATTTAGTTGTAGTGCGATCCCATGTAACAAATGCAAGATGGAAACAGTCGCATAAAAAACGCACAAACGTGCAAACAATGTGCAGATTGTAAAGTGCAACATGATAGTAGTAGGAGTTTGGGCACAAAAAGACTCTGTGCATGAGAACATATGTGAAGAAAATATAACACAATAATGAATGTATAATGCATCATAAATTCAAATAAAGTGCAACTATGCAGTGCAAATGTGATGGATTGTGTTATTTACAACAAAAATATTTAATATAGTGCAGTCCCATGCGACAATGCAGAAAGAAACCAAAGTCGCATAAAAAACGCACAAAAGTGCAAACAATATGGATGAAAACAGTTTGTCCATGGATCTTTCTGGAGAGGAATGCTGAAATCTTCCATTGGCGAACCTTGGATTTCACTAAAAGCATAAGGGAGGTCGCAGGCTTTTTGGTAAGCCATTTATCTTAATGAGGGGACGGGAAACACAGTGATGAGCACTCAATCCACGTTATATGCTGCACTGTGAAGTCACATATTGGATTTCAGCAATCTATGAACAAACTGTTTTCATCCATATTGTTTGCACTTTTGTGCGTTTTTTATGCGACTTTGTTTTTTTTTCTGCATTGTCGCATGGGACTGCACTAAATTAAATATTTTTGTTGTATATAAAACAATCCATCACATTTGCACTGCATAGTTGCACTTTATTTGAATTTATAATACATTATACATTCATTATTGTGTTATATTTTCTTCACATATGTTCTCATGCATAGAGTCTTTTTGTGCCCAAACTTAGTGTTGCACTTTACAATTTGCACATTGTTTGCACTTTTGTGAGTATTTAATGTCTATTTAACTTTACCTGATCAGCAGATTTCATCAGCATACTGGTTAAATGTTAAGTTATTCAACCGCATGCAATGCACATGGTTGCGGTGCAGTAGTGCGGCCTTTACCAGGTTAAATCAGCTGACGAGGAGGCAAAGTAATGCCTCTTCTATGCCTGACAAATTCCCTATGAAGAGCGTTCTGAATTTGGATCGCTCTTTAGAGAGCACCAGACAGGATAACAAGCCCTTAACTTTTGTACTGAGAAGAATTGAGAACAGGTGCACACTTGTTTTCAATAGAAAGGAGCGCAACAATGTTACATTCTTTGTTCAGAGGATACTGTTGACTAATTTCTGCCCTCTAGTGGACTATATAACCTTCAGATAGTTTTTTTTACTAGTCGTTTAATTTTAGTACTCTGAATTATTTACATCATGCAACCAGGGTGCCATATCACCTTGGGGTGCATTCTGGGTTCTTCAGGGGTGCCTTGGCAAAAACGCCTTAAAAATGTCCCAAATTGCCCAGAAATTGTCAACAAGCTAGCTAGTGGATCAAGCATGCCTATTTGTTACACAAATCCACAGGTTTTTTTTTTTATTGTGCACCATTCCAACCTTGGGCACCATGCAGGCCAGTCGCTGGCATCTTAACAATCAATGATATTATTGGTTGATAAGGAGGACGTCAGGCACCTGCATCCTTTGCTTGCCCCTCTCCTGCCTCTCTCCATCAGCACTGGGGTCTTGTTAGTTGAGAGGTGGAGGGAAACAGAGAGAAGCAAAATGCTGGAATACTAGCAAGTACCATGTGCAACGGTGTATTTACTTTGAAAGACTAAGGACCCTTAGTCTGACACTGGTGTGCTTTTGCTGTGCTAGAAAGCATATGTCCAGCGCAACAAAAATGCATCAAAATTATTGCCCTTCAAATCCTATGTAACTTTTCACATTGCTGCGCTGCGTTTTGAAAAGTCCTGTGCATGCTGCACATCTTTTCAAAAGCGTACCAAAAATGCATTTCTCATTTAAGTCAGTCCATGGAAAGCACAGCAAAAACGCTCCAAAAACACACCCAGGGTGTGTTTTTAGGTGTGTTTTTGAGGTCACATTGCTTAAAGATGCTGGTTGTTAAGGACTAAGCACCTGCCAGCATCCTTAACAACCAAAGTAGTACAGGAACCTTTTTCTAAGTCGCTCCGATTAGAACGGTTCCATTGCACAGAACGGGACGCTACTTGTCAGGCGACTAGGTCGCCTGACAAGTCGTCCCAGTGTAAACTGAGGCTTACTATATTGAAATACTGCTATCTTATGGCTAGAATTGAAGTCTTTGTAAAGAAAAAATTTATTTTTTTTTATAATTTTTATTTTACCTGTTCTGGGTTTTGGTTTTGCAGAGGAGCATCGATCCACCTCTTCTCCGGTCCCCCAACTGCGCTTTGGGCCCCTCTCCCTTGCCGAGTGCCACCATGGCAAGCCGCTTGCTATGGGGGATCTTGTGCGTGCTTGCTTCCGAGCTCTTTGTGTCCATAAGGCACAGAAACCGCAGCTCAGCCCCATCCGCCTCCTCAATGGCTGTGATTGACAGCAGCGGGAGCCAATGATTCCTGCTGCTACATCTCAGCCAATGAGGAACGAAATACCCGGGAGAGCCATCGCAGGATGAGTTCGGGCTTAGGTAAGCATTTGGGGGGGGGGGGGTGCGGGGAGCTGCACACTGAAGGTTTTTCACCTTCGTGCACAGAATGAAAACCCTTCAGCCTTTACAACCACTTTAAAGTGAACTGTGGGCCAACATTTTCAACATTTTTCAAGTAGCGCATAGAGTAGAAGCTCCCTGAGGTTGTTTTTGCCATCCATCGCTCTATTTAGGGAAATTTTTCCACACTTCCTATTGAGAAGACACAACATGAAATGAGAGCAAGTCTTGCCCAATTGGGCAGAAACCCTAATTTTTCGAGTTGTCAGAATAAAATTTACCAATGAAAAAATGTTCCTCTACTTCTGTCTTACAACACTAAAATCTTTTCACATAGACCCCTTTCACACTGGGGCGGTTTGCAGTCGATATTGCGCTAATAATAGCACCTGCAAACCGACCCGAAACAGCTGCTGCTGTGTCTCCAGTGTGAAAGCCCCGAGGGCTTTCACACTGGAGCGGTGCGCTAGCAGGACGGGAAAAAAAGTCCTGCTAGCAGCATCTTCGGAGAGTTGAAGGAGCGGTGTGTAAACCCCCCCCCCGCTAGTGGCCAAATACCACCACTAAAACCTAAAACGACAGTAAATCGCCGATAATAATAAAGGCGCTTTACCACCGACGCACCTCCCGCCCCAGTGTGAAAGGGGCTATATGATTATACTATCTGGATAACATACTGAAACTCCGTTTCCTTCCCACAGATGACACTTACATTTGATGTGTTACTATATCTTATCACTGGATCAAAACATTTCATACCTTTTTTTAAATCAGTCACATCAGCTTCACATTTGTCTGACAGATATAAAGCAGAATCATCTAAAATAAACCTGAGAAGAAGAAAAAAAGGATGTTAACTCAATATAAAGCTGGGCGGGGAAGAAAAAATAGAGGTAAGAGACAGATAAGAGTAATAGAGTGGGTGGAAGAGAGTGAGAGTTGGACAGAATAAGAAAGAGAAAGACAGAAGGAAAATTAAAAGTCTAACTTGACCCAAAGCCTCTTCCTTTAGCTAGCAGAAAAGTTAAAACACATGTTGAATGACTAGACAGCGCTCACCTGAGTAGGAAGGTAGCTGTATCCACTACAATGTTACTGGATAGAGTGAATGTTTCTGCTGTGAGCAAAACTCTGACAGGGAGGTAGAACGGTCTGAAAGAAAATAAATGTATTTTTAAATTTTATATTTTTTAATACATAACTTGGTCCTCTCATTTGGTGTAACCAATATTGCAATAAAATTTAATGGTCTCCTCCCCCCCCCCCCAGCTTGAATTGTATATTTAACAGATTAAAAGGAAGCAAATAGGAGAAATGCATTTAGGCCCCATTCACACCCAAGCGTAGCATTTTTAGGCAGAAAGTCGCGCGATTTTGTACAGGTCAAAAGGTCGCCAATGTAAAAAGCAGAAAAATGCCCGTAATCTGCTTAAAATAAAGTTCCAGAACTTGTTTGAGCTTCAGGCATTATGGAGCTTCTGGCTTCAAGCGTTTTGGAGTGGAGATGTGAACCATCTCCATAGAGAATATTTGATTTTTTTTTTCCCTCCAGAGTTTTGTAGCTTCAGGCTTCAAGCTACAAAACGCTCAGGTGTAAATGAGGCCTAAGGGTTTACATACACTTTAAGTCACCATATTCCTCCCAATGCTGTTATCGCAAATGCTGGTCATATGGTGGTTTCTATTGGCCTACATTTTACAAAACTATACTTCTTCTATGCAGTCCACTGTTGAGTACATAAAAAAAAAATGGAAGGTAACTTCTATTCATTAGTACCTGTAATCCACAGCACAGCTGAAGAGATGAGTGTGCAGTATGGTGATAACAGCTGGTGGAGTGTATCCCAAGATAGGTTCATCAACTACATCTAGTAAGTCCATAATCTAACAATGAGAGATAAGAATAAAAGGGCATTCTTTTTTTTTTCTATTACTGAAAAATTTGCTATTAAAATGTTAACATAAAGATTTATTGAGTGCCAAAATACAATCCATGAATAGGGAATCTTAAAAATGTGCATGTTAGAGGGGGGGGGGGGGGGGGGTTGAAACCAAAATTAAGTAGGCTCCAAACTGCTGAGCCATACACACAGCATCTTATATAATGCAGATCTCTCCCTATGCACCACCACCCACTGTCTTGTATAGGCAGGGAGAACACCAATATTTGAGTGACAACTAGTGACTGTCAAGTGTGGGAACACTATTTGAGCTCACAACCACAGATGAGAGGTAAAATCTACTGCAGAGCTGCTGGGCGATATCTTGGATGTGAGTCTATCTGCTCTCTATTCCCCTCCAAGCTCTCATTGACAATAAAGCTTGACTTTCTGGCCCCCTCTGCAAATGCATCATAACCAATCTTTCCTTTTCTCACTAGCATACTGACTCTACCAGAAAGCAGGGAACGTCTGCTTTGTGGATTCTCCTTAAACTGTTGGGACATTACTTTTACAGCCCATATGATTGAGGTAGTGTTCACACCAATCTCATGTACTAAGCTTTTTTTAGCATAATCATAGGGTTACAATCTTTATGGCCCTAGCTGCCAACATAGAGAACAAATTAAAAGTTTACATCCAAAACAGGGAGTGGACCAAAATTTCATTGTGAAAATGTAAAACTTACTTGACTATACCAGCTTTGGTCTGGCATTGCCATGTAGTGACGTAAAGTAGCACCATCAAGCCTCAGAGCTACCAAGAACTCCTGGAATGAATGAAAAACAAAGAATAAGATTTGCAGTATCCAATAAAAGGTTTATGCATGTGAAAACAACTCTACCTGGATAATCAGCAAGATTGTCCCAAGAAGAGGGGAAGGTGCATGCTTTCAATTCCTCACACTTATTTTTATTTTTTTTTGTGTATATATAGTATAATGTAAATGTTGCAACTGCTTTTATATATGGTATTTCCGTGATCTGAGCATTGAAATGGTATTAGTCTACATACACTATATGTACTATACATTTAAATACTATAAATGTATGCATAACCCCCTTTCCTTTATGACCTCCTTTTATCTGCGGGACAAGATTACTGTATGAGAAATTGTGCTCAATCATCCGAAGATCATTTGAAAAGTCAGTAAAGCCCGGTTCACACAGGGGCGGCACGACTTGCAGGTCGCCTCAGCGAGGCGACCTGCAAACGACTGCCCGGGCGACTTGCAAAACGACTTCTGTATAGAAGTCTATGCAAGTCGCCCCAAGTCGCCCCCAAAGTAATACAGGAACCTTTTTCTAAGTCGGAGCGACTTGCGTCGCTCCGATTAGAACGGTTCCATAGCACAGAACGGGAGGCGACTTGTCAGGCGACTAGGTCGCCTGACAAGTCGCCCCAGTGTGAACCGAGCCTTACAGGTGTTAGTTAGATGACAAGACTAGGCTCACAATTGGCTCAGTGGGGTTGAGGCCAGGGCTCTGAGCAGCCCATCAAAGTTCCTCCACACCAGAATTGGATCGAGGAAACAGAGGAAAATCGGCAGAGGGTACTGGGGCAAGTGGTCACAGTCTCCTTATTACCTACACAGAGGTTGACACAACTATGTATGTGTATTGCACTGACCAGAAACTTTGCCCAAGATTTTCTGCTAGTTCTGCTGATTTGCTGCACATGCTATGGAGGTGCCACAAACTATTTTACTACTGGGAAGCTGTAGTTGACATAATTTAGGTTTATTGATTCCATTACATGGGATCCACTAGTGCAGGGGTAGGCAACCTTTCAGGGGGTGAGATCTACCTGGGCAACATGGAGGAAATCAAAAGATCCCTGGGGGAAGGAGGTGCCCTTTAAAAAAAATAACTATCAAGCGCCCAATAAAAACACAGCACAGTGTCCTGTGCCCCCCAAATAGTGTCCTCCTCTCCCCTTTACATCATTCCCCTCACAATAGTGTCCTCTGCGCCCCCCCCAGTAGTTTTCCTACCCCACCCCCTCCCACAGTAGAGACCTCTGCTTCCCCATAGCAGTGTCCTGCCCCCCTTCACATCACATCCCCCACTATAGTGTCCTCTGCCCCCCCCCCCTCCACCCCACAGTAGAGACCTCTGCCCCTCCTACTGTTGCAGTGTCCTGTGCCCCCTACCCCCCAAAGCAGTGTCCTCTGTCTCCTTCACAACTCCCCATTGTAATGTCACCTGCACCCCCATAGCAGTGTCCTGTACCCCCCAAAGCAGTGTCCTCTGTCACCTTCACCCCCCCCCCCCCCCCAAAAAAGCACTGTCCTTATTACATTAACACTAATATCTCTAAAGAGAAATTGACATCCAAATAGGGGATGCCCACAAGAAGTTTAATAAATTCTGGGACCCATAGCCATCAACAACTGGCTTAGCTCCCCTAGATCTTGTTATGCAGTGCTTATTTCAAGGGTAAATTTGGAGACGGGCTTACCATATAGAGAACTAGTGCACTGCATAGACCTATCCATGCTAAGATGATAGATGATAGCACGACAAGTAAAGATAGGAGTGGTGATGGGGACACCCTGCAGAGAGCACAGGCTCCTAGTTTTACGTGTTAAATATATGCTCCCAACAAATCAGCTAGGAAATAACAGCCATACACCTCTGATTATATGCCTATACCTTTCATTTGCAATTCATTGAAGACTTGATAGGTACAAGTTTGCAATGATTCCTCATAATGTGCATTATGGATATGCACAAACTGCTTTGCTTGTCGGTGGAGTATATGTATATGGTACTTATCCTAGGTTGTTATGCTCTGTATCTGAAGGTTATGGACACAGTCTCCACACCAAATTCATAAACCATTTATGAAAATTGCTTTGTCCACAAGTAAAATCACGAGGGAATAGGGTCTTCCCCAATGGTTACAGCTAGGTTGGAAGTCTGCAATTGTCAAAAATGTCTTTGTATGCTGTAACATTATTCACTAGAAATAATAGGATTTTTTATAACAGCTTACCTGTAAAATCCTTTTCTTTCGATGGACATCACGGGACACAGAGCCTCAGTAATAACCGATGGGTTATATAGGTATCACTAGGTGATTGGACACTGGCACACCCTAACCAGGAAGTTCAACCCCCTATATAATCCCTCCCCTCACAGGGATACCGCAGTTTTGTAGCAAAGCAATATAAGTGTATAAGAAGAGGGGCGGGACCTCTGTGTTCCGTAAAGTCCATCGAAAGAAAAGGATTTTACAGGTAAGCTGTTATAAAAAATCCTATTTTCTTTCTCGAACATCACGGGATACAGAGCCTCAGTAATAACTGATGGGATGTCCCAGAGCAATGCTATCTGAGGGGGGGGGACCACAACCAAGTAGGGTGCAATCAGACCTGAGGACCCTGTACCGCTGCCTGCAGCACACTACGCCCAAAGGCGATATCCTCATGCCTTCTCACATCCACCTGATAGAATCTGGTGAATGTATGGACTGAAGACCAGGTTGCGGCCTTGCAGATTTGAGCCATAGAGGCCCGGTGATGCACTGCCCAAGAAGCACCAATAGCCCTTGTGTAATGTGCCCTGATCTTAAACAGAGGAATCTTCGGTTTCAAACCGTAAGCTTGAATAATAAACTGCCGGATTCATTTAGAAATGGTAGCTTTTGACGCTACTTGTCCTCTACTGGGACCCTCTGGCAGCCCGAACAAAACATCCGTTTTGCGAATCTGAGCAGTTGCCTCCAGATAGGCCTTGACTGCTCTTACTACATCCAAAGAATGTAGTGATCTTTCTTCCGGAGAACAGGGATCTGGAAAAAAGGAGGGCAGAACAATGTCTTGGTTTAGATGAAAATCTGAAAACACCTTCGGTAAAAAACTAGGAGGAGGGCGCAATACCACTCTATCCTTGTGTACAATCAAATAAGGCTCTTTACAGGAAAGTGCTTCTAATTCTGATACTCTTCTAGCAGAAGAAATGGCTACCAGAAAAATTAACTTCCTTGTCAACAAGACCAAAGGAATCTGACGTATTGGTTCAAAAGGCTGTTTCTGTAACACAGACAGAACCAAGTTCAAGTCCCAGAGGTTTAGGGGCGCCTTAACCGGAGGATTAAGACGCGTCACCCCCTGCATAAAGTTTCGGACCAAAGAATGCGAAGCAAGTGGCCGTTGAAATAATACTGATAAGGCCGAGACCTGGCCCTTGATGGTACTCAAGGCCAGCTTCATCTCTAAACCCAATTGTAGAAAATCAAAAATTATACCCATCACATTTTCTGGGATGCCAACCCCTGGATTCACACCAAGATACATAAGCATTTCCAGATTCTATGATAAATCATTCTGGAAGCTGGCTTCCTTGCATTGATCAAAGTAGATATCACAGGACCTGAAAGCCCACGACTCTTCAGAACGTGGGTCTCAATAGCCAAACCGTCAAATTTAGCGTTTGTAAGGCAGGATGGAACACTGGACCTTGAGATAACAGGTCTGGGCGTACCGGTAGTGTCCATGGGGAACCCACTGTCATCCTTACTATTTCCGCATACCACGTCCTTCTGGGCCAAGCGGGGGCCACCAGAAGTACTGACTTCCTTTCCTGCCTGATCCTGCGAAGGAGTCGTGGCAGTAGCAAAATAGGCGGGAATGCATAAATCAGTAAGAACCGATGCCACGGAATCACCAACGCATCCGTCCCGCATGCAAGAGGATCCTTTGTTCTTGCCACAAATGTATCTTTTTGTTGAATCTGGATGCAAAGAGATCTACATCTGGAACCCCCCATCTTTGGCATATGGCCCAAAAGACGTCAGGATGCAGAGACCATTCCCCTGGAAGTAACTGCTGGCGACTTAAATAGTCCGCCTGCCAGTTCTCTATCCCTGTAATGAAAACTGCCGATATGCATGGCACATGCTTCTCTGCCGAGACGAAGATCTGGTTCACCTCTTTTTTAGCAGCTCGGGCTCCTGGTGCCTCCCTGATGATTGACATAAGCCACTGCTGTGGCATTGTCAGACTGGATCCTGACAGGGCAACCCTGTAGCCTGATAGTCCAGGCCTTTAGGGCTAGATATACCGCACGGATCTCCAGAATGTTGATGGGTAAGGTCCTCTCGGTTTTGGACCATACCCCCTGAACCGCAGACTGTTCCAGAACTTCTCCCCAACCCGACAGACTAGCATCTGTTGTTACCACCGTCCAGGTAACCGGTAGAAAGGATTTCCACTTCTGCAGGTTTTCGGGTATGAGCCAATTGAGGCTCTGACGCACCGCCTGAGACAGGTGCATCGGAAAGTCTAGTGCCTGAACCTTCTTGTTCCAGGCCGGCAGAATACTGTGTTGCAGCAGTCTTGAATGAAACTGAGCATAGGGAACTGCTTCGAATGAAGACACCATCTTTCCTAGTAGCCTCATACAAAGGCGTACAGAAGGACCCTTCTTGGTCATGACTGCCAGAATCAGCTCCCTTAAAGCAGTGATCTTTTCCTGAGGTAGAAATATTTTCTCCTGGCTTGTATCTATGATCAGATCCAAATACTGCAGTCTTCTTACTGGTTTTAGGAAAGATTTTTCTAGGTTGAGGATCCAAACTAAGTGTTCTAGATACTTGACTGTGGTCCTCAAGTTCCCGTTCAAGGAGGCTACCGACCGGTCTATCAAGAGCAGGTCGTCTAGGTATGCTATGACCGCTATACCCAGAGCCCTTAATCTGGCCAGAGGTGGAGCCAAGACCTTTGTGAATACTTGAGGTACAGTGGCTATCCCAAAAGGCAGAGCCACAAACTGAAAATGGCGCCCTCCTATCTCGAAGAGCAGAAACTTCTGATGAGCAGGAAAAATGGGCACATGCAGATATGCATCTCTGATGTCTATCGATGCCAGGAATTCTCCTCCCTGCAGGGTGGAGACTACTGTCCGAATTGATTCCATGCGGAAGGACTGAATCTTTAGGAATCGGTTCAGATCCCTTAAATACAGAATGGGTCTGACATCCCCATTTGGTTTTTGGACCGTAAAAATGTTGGGATAGAAGCCCAATCCCTGATCCCTTGCAGGAACCACCATAATGACCTCCTGCGACAAAAGTCGCTCTAACGCTAGAAGGAGCGACTGCTTTTTCTCTGGATCTCTGGGAACACTTGACCTGAGGAAACGAGGAGAGGGAAATTCTTGAAACTCCAGTTTGTACCCTAAGGTTACCGTGGAGCTTACCCATCGGTCCTGGAAGTCCTCCTGCCAGAGCCTAGAGAACTGTCGCAGTCTTCCCCCCACTCAAGCGAGCGGGGCGCCCCTTCATGAAGAGGTCTTAGTGTTTTGCCTAGTGGGCTTCTTCCCCCAGGACTTCTTTTGTCCCTGGGGTTGACTCTTGTTTCTTGACCCAGACGGAGGAGGCAGTCGAGACTGCCTGGAGGCTGAAGCCCCTGGCGCTGGGGAAAGAGTCCATTTGAAAGAGGGACGCTTACTCTTCTTCTTAACAGGTAAGAGAGTGCTTTTCCCACAAGAGATTCTCTTGATATAGTTATCCAAGTCTTCTCCAAACAACCTTGCACCACGAAATGGAAACCCAGCCAGCAGCTTCTTACATGGTGCTTCGGCTGACCAACTTTTCAACCATAGGATTCTACGTATATGCACCAACCCCAGTAAAAGACGAGAGGTTTGCATGATAGAATCTCTGATGGCGTCAACAACATAACATAAGGCCGCTGGAAGGTTAGCCAACCCCTGGGCCTGCTGTTCAGGTAAAACCTTGATGACCTGCTTAACATGGTCTCTTAAGTATTGACAGACTCCAATCGCTGCTATTGCAGGTTGAGCCACTGAACCTGCCAAGGAGAAAACATCCTTCAATAGGGATTCCATCTTTTTATCCACCAGATCCCTGAGCATTGTCTACAGGACAAGTCAGACTATTATTTACGGAGGAAATGGCGGCATCAATGGCCGGTATTCCCCACATTTTAACAAACCTTTCTTCCATAGGATAAAGTGTTGAAAACTTTTTCGGGGGAAAAAAACGCTTATCTGGGTGATCCCACTCAGAATAAAGAAGCTTTTCAAGTAAATTATGAACAGGAAAAGCATGTGCTGTTTGAGGAGGTTACAGTGACCCTAAAGAAGAAGAGGGTTCTTTAATTGATTCAGATACGGCCAACTTAAATGTGGAGTGGACCAATCCAGTAAGGATCTGCACTAAGACTTTCTCCTCCTGAGAAATCGCAGAGGGCCCCTCTCCACCTGATTCCTCCGAAGAGGAATCATCCGTCCCATCCTAATCCTCTGAAAGGGATTCCTCTCCTTTATCCCAGAGCTCCTCTGCCTGAGGGTCTTGGGGAACAGAGGAAGGCCTAGTGCGTTTTCTTCCACTGAGTGAAGATGTAATCACGGCCATTAATCTTTCCTCTAAACCATTAATGGTTGAGGAAAAAACCTCCTGTGTAATGTATACAGAGGGCTGAAGTGCCAAAAGCAGGTGTAGCCCCTGACCCCAATGGCTCTCCCTGACTAGCCGTCCCTGGCCCCTCAAGGGGGGAGGATGCTACAGAAAGACGTCCTCAGAACCCGAACGAGATCCCCTAGAGTCTCTGGTTCTTGGGATATTTGAACCTCTTCTACCCATAGTGCAAAGCAACAAGGTGGAGGTATCACAAAATGAACACTGACTGCTGAGCGATGTAGTCCGGCTAAAAGCCCTGCTACCAAATGCCCAGTCTGGTGTTACCTTAGTAAATGTTGCCTAGGAGAATGCCTGTGTCCCACCTTACATGCGACCGTCAGCTCTGTGTCCCTCCAAAGGCTTAGTGCACATGTAATCTGTGCCTAAATAGCCTGCAGCCGGCACCTGTGGGCGTCTGAGCACGCTGGACGCTGTGCTGACGCCCCACCCTGCCCTCTACTGCCCCCCCCCTTCGTCTTTTCGAAAAACCGTGTGCTTTCAGTGCGGGCCGACCCTCCGGTATCAGCATGGAGGAAAGGCTGGAGGAGGGGGAGGAAGGAGAGAGGCCGGTAGTGATGGGGCCTGCACGTGGCAAAATGGTGGCGGCAGCGGTGAAAATGCGGTGTATAACCGCTTTACAGACCACCTGCGGCCTCCCCCTAGTCTCCCCCTATCCCTAAGGAGAGCCCCCCATCCCATCCTACCTGAGCCGGCCGGAGGAGCTTGTGCAGCGTGGAAACACTGAGACCGATATCAGCATGAGAAGGTATGTGCTCTTGGCAGCCCCCGGTGGCGACAATAGGCATAGCATGCATTTACCTTAAAGGAGAAACCTACTAGAATTAAAAAATTCTGTGGAATCTACCTTACCTTATCCAGCCTCAGGGTTCTGTTGTACAGACCCAATCTTCGCCTCTCACGGTGGGCTCCGTTAGAAAAAATCTTCAGAGACTGGGGCCCCCTACGAATAGGGGTATCCACAGTTCTGGTCTGTAAAGCACCCGGCCAGAAATAAGGATAGAAAACCATTTTCTGATATGCGGGGTCCAGCTCTCTAAAAAGAGAAGCGTTACAGGTAAATACTCGTTTCTTCGGACACGAGGCCCGGGTACCATCCAATTCGGCCTAGAAAAGACACTTTAAAATGGATCCGGTTTGCCTGGCTTGCCCCAGTATGGGATATAGGATATTCCCTTTGGAGCTCAGCACAGGACATCTTTACACGTCCATCACCTAAGACACTGGCGTAAAAACTTAGGTATCCCTGCAAGGGGAGGGATTATATAGGGGGTTGACCTTTCTGGTAGGGTGTGCCAGTGTCCAATCACCTAGTGATACCCTATAACCCATCAGTTATT
Organism: Lithobates clamitans; assembly: GCA_037952925.1. Classification (NCBI taxonomy): domain Eukaryota; kingdom Metazoa; phylum Chordata; class Amphibia; order Anura; family Ranidae; genus Lithobates; species Lithobates clamitans. The sequence goes on from JBBGZY010000427.1 coordinate 5,025,018, forward strand.
ACTGAGGCTCTGTGTCCCATGATGTTCGAGAAAGAAACGTGAACTTAATATTGAAAGAAGTCCACATACTTTTAGCCATATTGTGCGTTTGATAGTTAGGTATCCAAAAATATTTAAATGGCTATATGTAGTAATACATGCATTAGCCTTTACAGTATACGTTTTATAGATTCTATAGACACAGTAGAGTCCCTCAATGCCGCAGTAGAACATACACTATTCCTAATATCCAATTGAACATTATAACTGCAATGAAAATCAGGCCAATGCTAGTTCTAATAACAGTATGAAAGTGTAATGTGCTCTAACAAATCAATGTCATAACACTGGAGAACGAGAAAGCAGCAAGATACAAAGTGCTGCAATTTATGAAAATTTCCAAAAACAGGTTTATTAGGAAATAAAACTTCTACAACATTACTGAAAATTAAATCAGATACCGGTATCCTTTTATATATCACAAAAGACGTTAATTTCACCAAACACTGTACATTTTTTGCCATACCTTGACGTTTTTCACAAGGTTTAAGTCAATACGGACAGCCAGAGAGAGCATCTTTAAGTTCTTTTCTTTTCTGGTTGATGGTAACTGTGCAGAAACACCCTCTTCTGAGATATAGATTGTGGGGTTCAGGTTTTCAGGCGGTAAAAATGTGGGTATTTCTAAACTACTTGGTGCTAGGTAGTCCTCTACAGAAGCTAAATGTAGAGATAAAAAAGTCACAAAGTGAATAAACACAAAAAATATGATCTCTGCACACATCATAAAAAAATGTTGAAGTCCCTTGGAGGGACAGAGGAAGTTTTTCACCTTCATGTTATACTGCTATCGATAAAAGGATTAGATACTGACAAACAAAAAGGTTATAGGACAGCCCAGGATAACCTCTCTCCTACCACCAGCATGCCTCAGTTATGCAGCATGATCATAAACACAAATGGGTGGACCCCGTGTCCCTAATGGACACAAAGAACATGATTTTAGAGAGAATACAAAAATCATATTTTTTTTCTTGTCTATTGAGGGACAAAGGAAGTTTTCAGGATGCCCAAGAGCAGTCCAACTGAAGGTTGGGCAACAAAGCAGACAAATCGCTAACAGGCTCAAGAAAATACAACAGGGAACTGGGGATTGCCTGCAGCTCAAAGAACTTCCTGAAGTACCATAAACTCTAAGCTGGCATCAGGCGAGGCAGAGCCAAGACAACTTGGTCCAGAATCCCAAAGAGAGCCAGTCTAAAGAAACAGAAATTTTGGAAAGGAGAACGCTAGGGAGAATGGCAAATAGAAAAACTCAAGATTGTAACTCTTGGGCGTCACCTCCCACACCCAAGCATCTGGGAAATGCATGATGTCCAAGCCTCCTCAAAAGTTTGACATCCCCAGACTCTGGAATGTGGGGGCATACTTTTCTCCCTTACAGGGAAGAAGACTCATCCAAGGATTTGGCAGACTTTTAAGAGATTTCACCCAGTCAGACATCTGACCCAAGTAAAATCACAGCCAAAAGACTGTGGCAAGACCTGCCAGTGAGAGCAGAGATCTGAAAAGGACCTATAAATTTTTATCTGTAGGGTCCTTAAAAGCAGTTGATCCTGCCTAGGGATAGCTGTCGCCGTGTAAGACACAGCTCAGTCCACAGAAGAGATGGATCACTTATCAATAAAATCTGTACCAGATACAAAGCTAGCAAGCTCTTAAGGGAAGTGAACAGTCTACCAGGACACTTCCAATCATTATACAGAAACAGTTTGTAAAGCAAGTGGAGAGGACTGATCTTTGCTGCCCTAGGGACCGTATACGATCTAGGGATGAAAACAGTACTGATAGAACAAGTAGCACCAGGCTAATCCTCTAGTTGTAAAATGGTGTGCACTGCATCAATAAGAGTCAAAACAGTCTCCTTTACCTTGGGTGTAATGGCAGTTGACTGCGGCGACTCCAGGGAAAGATTTTTCAACAAGCATTTGAGCGACTCCAAATCAGATAAAATCTCAGCAGGCTCAAAAGTCATTAAGATCACAGGTAAATCAGACAAACTTTTTTAGGGTTAGGGAAAGGGCATGGGAAAGTCGTATGGCCTCAGCAATCAAATTCAGCAAATTGGGTAATTTGGGTCATTAAGTCCTGCATGATTGTAGTAAAAACTTTAGATGACAGGGCAGAGGATCCAGCTACAACAGATTGTGAGACAGATTGAGACAACATGACTCTGGGCTGCAAATGTTAGCACCATCAGTAGGCATTCCAACACATTAGCTGGGGAACCAGGTACAATAAGACTGCCCAACCACCTCCACATTTTCTTCTGCAAAAGCTAAAGCTCAGGGTATGAGCTGGTAGCAGGTGAGGGTCAACAAGGGCTGGAGGTATCCAAAATAATTGTGGGTAAACAGCAAGATTAGATCAAAAGTCAAAGTTCCATGTGTCTTTTTGTAACAGCAGCAGGAAGATGCTTTTTTTTAGTGCTGTGTGACAGGAAAGAGAGCATGCAGTGCACTTGTGATACTTCATCCTGCAAATGACGCCAATGCTAAGTCACACAGCATTAACCCCTTTCATGGCAGAGCCAGCAGGAAACTAGGAATAATGGCATCCAGTAACCACCAAAACTGAAAGAACTTCCAGTGCCCAGCCAGCCTTCACTAAGTGAATAATCAGAGACAGGGCAAGCACAGACACTGCCAGTGGCTCTGTACCCAGAAAGTGCTTTACCAGAGCAATGTCATGAAAGCATCCCACGTGGAATCCAGCACTTTAAGGCCAGCCCCCCCCAATGTCCAGCCCAGTGGGGTCTAGATGTGAACAGTCCAAAAGGCAGGCTGAGGACGATCATGCAGGGTAATTGCCGATCAGATAGGAAACCTACAGCAGCAATGTAGAGAAGAGTCTCGATTGAAGAATAAAAATTCCTAGGAAACTAAAAAAAACGAGCACACTGGTAGTAGGAGTGGTTATTTTACACTGGCATACGCATTTTTTTTTTTTACCAGTGTTGAATCCTCCTATAGGTGGCAGTATAAGTCTAACGTTTTAGACTTTCTTTGTCTCTCAATGGATAAGAAAGAAAATTATGACAAATGTTTGAATGCATCTGGCACTCACAGGAATGCAGCCATTTTAAGATAATGCTTGGTAGGGTTTATGAAAGCATAAAATGTGTTTCTAAAGTGTCTCCTGTATTCTTGAACCGAGAACACACTACTCCTTTTCTGTGGTCATTCCCTCTTAGATTGTAAGCTCTAAGGAGCAAGGCCCTCTGTCTACCCTCATGTTGTAAAGCACTGCACAAACTGTTGGAGCTATATGAAACCTGTATAATAATAATAATAATAATTAGTACTCAACTCAGGTGTATTTGAACTAGGATCCAAACCTATGTGTACAAGCCAACCAGGAAGCTGTGACTGCTACAGGACAATCATCTGTGACATTCTTGTATGGCCACACATACACTATATTACCAAAAGTATTGGAGCGCCTGCCTTTAGGCTGGGTTCACACCATCGCCACATCAGTCTCACAGCAGGGGTCCAGTGTGTCCTGGTTAACCATTTCAGCCCCGAATTTTGGGCTTAATTCGGACCTGAAAAGGAACAAAAAATGCACCGGACCTGCTGCGGAGATATGTGAACCGGCTCCATTGAGAGCCGGTCAAAATCTCCTGCTATTGCGAATTGGATGCGGGGAAACCGCCAGAACTCAGATGGAATTCTGATCAAGCGGTCTTGCATACACGCGGTCACACCAAAGTCCGACCGTCCAGAACGCGGTGACGTACAACACGTACGACGGGACTAGAAAAAAGAAGTTTAATAGCCAGTAGCCAAATGCTTCCGTCTCATACTTGCTTCAGAGCATGCGTCGTTTTTGGTCCGTCGGAACAGCATACAGACGATCGGTTTTCCCGATAGGAATTGGTTCCGTCGGAAATATTTAGAACATGTTCCATTTCTAGGTCCGTCAGAATTTTCGGAAAAAAAAAAAGTCCGATGGAGGCATACACACGATCAGAATAGACAATGAAAAGCTTCTGTCTGACTTTTTCTGTCGGACATTCCGCTCGTGTGTACACGGCTTTAGATTGCTTGCTAATCTCCCATTTAGTAATTTATAGCCTCTTCTGTGTGCAAGGGCAGTTTAAAACCCTTTCTGTCTGGGGCTCAAGGCATACATAACAAATAGGCAACTGGTGGAGAGGTTATACATATGAACGTACAGGCAATCAATCCTAAGACTGTTACCCTGCTGCACACAGAATGCTCTCAGGACTATTCTCTAAGAGGTATTTTTTTTTAAACTTCTTGAGACCACAAGCTGCCCTTTACCATTATGAAATGAACAACTGCATCATGGTAGCTCTAATGCTTCTAAAATAAAGCTTTAACATAATAATCCTGTTGCCACAATACAATGTCGTGGTTAATTCAAGAGTTCATATTGCTACTCTCCAATACACACTCGTTTATCAGGAATAATACCTTTATGAAAAAGTGATATGGTGTCAGACTCAATACATAGATAGCTAAGATCCACTCTTCCTTTGTGCTTGGAGACACTGAAGATACGGCCATTTTCTACATCCAGAACTACCTCACCATGCTGACCATCCAGCTTCTTGCTTCCTTCACTCTGTCTCAAGGTAGACAACAGAAAAAAAATCAGCAGGCACAGACACATTACAGGAGGTCCTGACAGAGAATAAACGCAGATACAAGACTAAGGAATCAAATAAAACCTTGAATTCCGTCCAAGCTGTGATGCGCCCTCGCAAAATGTTGATAGAAGCAGAAAAAAAACTGAGGCCTTCTTGGTTGCCTTTCCTAGCCTTGGCAATCGCATCCACTGAGTAGAAATGGGAGTCTTCATCCTCGGAATCAGAGTCTGTCAGGAAAGAAATGGGCATTTAGATTAGAAGAATGTTAGCAGTCTTCCCCCCCCCCCCCCCATTTATAAATTTTTATTTTTTCTTTCAGCAAAATATGTAGAACAGTAAAAGATCGAAACATATTACACTTTGGTGGTCATACAAAGGTACATGGAGGGGATACGATAACAATAGTGCATACACAGAAATGTTATGTCACTACTTATAACATAATGATCATATAAGTTGCTACCTCACTGACAACAACCTCTTTGATCCCCTACAGTCCGGCTTCCACCCACAACATTCCACTGAAACTGCCTTACTAAAACTCACCAACAACATACTAACTGCTAAAACCAATGGCCAGTACTTCATACTTATACTCTTGGACCTTTCTGCTGCCTTCGACACAGTGGACCACCTGCTCCTCCTCAACAAAGTCCACTCTGTTGGCCTCCATGACTGCTTTTTCCTGGTTCATCTCCTATCTCAGCGCACTTTCAGTGTCGCATACAACACCATCTCCTCCACTCCCCTTCCTCTTTCTGTTGGGGTACCCCAAGGCTCTGTCCTTGGCCCCTCCCATTCTCTCTCTCTATACCTCTTCCCTGGGCCAGTTGATAACCTCTCATAGCTTCCAAAACCACCTTTATGCTGACGACACCCAGATCTATCTCTCCACTCCTCAACTCACCCCCTCCAATCTCCTCATGCATCACAAAATTACTGAGCGACATATCAGTATGGATGTCACACCACTTCCTCAAACTCAATCTTTCTAAAACAGAGCTTGTAATATTTCCTCCTCCCTGATCCCCTCCCCATGACTTTACCATTAAGATCAACAGCACAACCACTGGTCCCTCCACATATGCCAGGGTGCTGGGTGTAATCCTAAACTATGACCTCTACTTCAGCCCCCACATCCAATCAGTCTACATCGTGACACCTTAACCTGCGCAACATTTCCAGAATTCGTCCCTTCCTGACTAACGACACCACAAAACAACTAATTACATCCATGGTTATTTCCTGCCTCAACTACAGCAACTCTCTCCTCATCGGCCTACCTTTACACAGGCTATCCCACTTTCAGTCTATTATGAAGTCTGCTGCTAAACTCATACACATTACTAACTGATCGGTGACTGCTTCTCCTCTCTGCCAATCCCTTTACTGGCTTCCACTACCCCACCGTATAAAATTCAAAATGCTAACCACAATATACAAGGCCAGCCACAACATCGCCCCCAGCTTCATCACCAACCTCATCTGCAGATATCGCCCAAATTGTCCTCTCTGCTTCTCCCAAGACCTGCTTGCTCTCTAGCTCCCTTGTTACCTCCTCCCATGCTCGCCTCTAGAACTTCACTAGAGTCTTTCCCATCCTCTGAAGCTCACTGCCCAAGTATGTCCGGTCAGACCCTACCCTGTCCATCTTTAGGCAATCCCTGAAAACTAAATTTATTCAGAGAATAACAAAAAAAAAAAAAAGTTCCAGGCGCTGATGAATGAACAACACCCAATGGTGTGGTATGGCGCCAGCTAAACCGTGCTGCTGTCCAGTAGCATGGCATCAAAATTCTGATAAACTGCAAATGGAAGTGAATGACAGCACTCAAAGGTAAAAAGAAGAAGCCAAGGCTTTTTGGCTAAGTGAAGGCAAAGGGTAGGGAAATAGTGGGAGAGGGAAAAAAAAAAAAAAGGAAGAAGGGGAGAGAGGACAGGGAAAGGGACTGGTGGAGAAGGGAATTGGGTGGTAGGATAAGGAGCAAATGGGGGCTGTTTTGAACTTTAGGTGGCCATATTACAGAGGAAGACCACAAACTCACCCAGTCTAAAAGCAGATTTGCACATGCGAAATGTGTCTGGCTGATACCCAGATCTGGAAAGTGTCTCATTAGGAAACAAGGAATCAGTCATGGGCACATCAAACAGGGTCATAGGTTCCCACATCAGAAGATCATTGCACAGCCTGAGCATAAAAACAGTAGTTATTTTAATAAAGGAAGAAGCATAATATGTACAGAATCCATAAACCTAAAATTAAAGAGATTGTAAAGGCAGAAGGTTTTTTATCTTAATGCATACTATGCATTAAGATAAAAAGCCTTCAGTGTGCAGCAGACCCCCTCAGCCCCCTAATACTTACCTGAGGTTCCTCTCCTTCCAGCGATGTTGCACGAGTGTCTCAGCTGCCCAGGACACCCCTCCTCAATGGCTGAGACACAGCAGTGCCACCATTAGCTCCCACTGTTGTCAAATTTAAAATTAGTCAGCCAATCAGGAGAGAAAAGGGACGGGGCTGGGACACGTCTCAGTATCGGAATGGACACTCGGAGCTGTGACTTGGCCCGGGTGCCCCCATAGCAAGCTGCTTGCTGTGGGGGCACTCAACAAGAGGGAGGGGCCACTGCACAGGAGCAGGTAAGTATAACATGTTTGTTATTTAAAAAAAAAAAAAAAAAAAAAAAAAACGAGACCTACAATTAAGGATGAGCTCAGGCGTGTTCGCAACTAGCACATACAGAGCACGCCAGGAAATCGGCACTGCACAGCACTAATCACAGGCAGTGAGACATTTTCCCGATGCGCTGCTGCAGAGATCGAGGAATGTCTCACTGCCTGTGATTAGCGCTGTGCAGTGGCGACTTCCTGGCGGGCTCTGCATGTGCCAGTTGCGAACACGCCTGATTTCATCCTTACTTACAATCACTTTAAGGTAAGACTATAGAGTAGGTACCTGTTGTATAGGTTTTCATACACATCTTTGCTGGGAAGGAATATGTGAGCACGGGGAAGAGTCACCTCAAGTGTATATTGGGAGGATGCTAGTGTCACTTGCTGGAAGTCTGCCATCTCCTCTGGATCAGCAGGGATTACCATCTGAATGTCAGAAGCCATATGTGGTACAAATGAAGATGAAAGCAAGAAGACAGGATGAAATAAATGAGAGTGAAAAAAAGCAGAAAGAGAAATCTCACCAGTTAATTTTGAGCAAATACGCATTTCTTGGTTTAGGCTTACCTCTTCCGTTTCAAACATTGTCCGCTTAGAGGAGAAAGGGGAGGGCTCGGGCTGTTTTAATTCACAAGGACTTTCCACAGATGAAAGATCAAGGTCATCAACCTTGTCCTGGCCTATGTCCCATGGACAGCTTTTGGTTTCAGGACGTACAGTGACTAAGATGCTAAAAGGCAAACAGGTTTTTGTGAGCTATTGCTGTGTTGACAAAATGAGAACACAGAACAAGACAGGATAAGAAAAATGAGGGTGAATTTGAAAAAAAAACAATTATACAAAGTTACCCGGTTTTCTTAGTGTGCACTCAATCACAGTAGACATCCATGGACATGCCACAGCAGAAAAATTAAGATGCAGCAGAGGCCTCTGCTTTGGTAAACCCTGTACTAAAACTACGATCACATGACATGTCAAACCTATAGAACTTGCTAAAAGTGTGACTGAATGTCCAGAGATTGTATATGCAAAACATAGAAGTGGAAATGTAACAAGTGATGCACAATGATCATGCAGTGTGCACTTTTTGACTGACTGCAAAATTAGACCAAGACTACAAACCGACAGTGGTCTTGGAGACCACTATACCACAAAGAGAGCATCAGACCTGAGAAGGCAAAAGCTTTTTGGTAGCCTTCAGATCTCTGGCCAAATCCAACTTGTGGAGCTCCAACTCCAGAGGTGCAACCAAGCTTAATCAAACTTTGACAGACATGACCCGCCTTAACCCTTTCACTGCCAGAGCTGGTTTTGCGTTTTTTGCACGTTTAAAAAAAAAAAAATTTAGACCTGAAGATTCTTCAAAACACCCAAGCACTATAGATTTTTCGAATGCAGACACACTGTAGAATAAAATAATGGTAGCTTTTTTATGTCGCACAGTATTTTCACAATGGTTTATCAAGCACAAAATTTCCATAAAAAGAGGGATACATTTTTTCAAGCATTCAAGCTTTATATTTGTCCGCACCAATAGTGATGATGAACTTTACTACCCTATATTTTTCATAAGCAAGGCTTTAAAAGCCCCTATAGGTCATCAGTTTAGAGTTAAACGTAATGCCAGTTATAGGTTGGGGTGGTTGCCGTTTGTTTGTACTGTTGGTGAACTGGTGAGGGGACAAACTGGATACTTTGACTGCCATTGTGCTATTGCTGGATTCCAGTGCATACATAGACCTTTAAGAAGGGGTGGGCTCCCTCCAGGCATACCTGCCCTTAATCTATCCATTATTATACATATACTCCAACTTTGGACACTCTCAAAATATAGAGAGTAAGGAAATCAGTACACTAGGGTGACATGAAGTGGCCCTGCAGCTTACCCATATATTTTTAAACGTGAGCAAACTAAACCCCTGTTTTTAACACAAACTGTTAGACAAGAAAAAACAGTTTGTTGCAGGCTGGCTGGTAAGTGAGCTGGAAATGTTACTTTGTTGTTTTTTGACATGCGTCACCCCTCCAATGTGCTTCTTTCTTCAAAGGCCAGTTATAAGTTGGGGTGGTTCCCATTTGTTTTTACTATTGGTTAATTGGTAATTGGTTGCACGGGATACCTTCACTGCCACTGTGCAGTTGCTGGGTGTCCAGTGCATCCCTATACCTTTATGAATGGGTGGGCTCCCTCCAGCCATACCTGCCCTTAAAATATCGATTATTATATATGTGGTCCAACTTTGGAGACTCTCAAAATTTATAGCGTTAGGACTGCAGTACAATGGGGTGTCGTGAAGTAGCCCTACAACTTACGTATATTTTTGTAAATGTGTTCCATGTGCTCCTTGTTGCATAGGCCAGTTATAGGTTGGGGTGGTTATCATTTGTTTGTGAATAATGGGCCTTAAATGTTTGCTCTCATACTGGCATGTGCAGCGATATGCATGTGTATCGCAAGGGACGTGTTCGTATGTAGGCTCGCCCACGGGGGAGGTTTTAAATGCTTTGAATAAAGCTTTATTTAATTCACATACAACATAAAAACATCCCCTATAAAACTTTTTTTATATCAAATATGGGACAAAAAGTCCTCTATATGACATATTTTAAGACAAGTTCTCTTTAATGAGAAATCAGACATCTTTTAGATCTCTGATGTCTCACCCGCCCTCCACTGAAGCTAATAGAGGGCACATTGCAATCCATTAACTTCCTTCCTGGCCCAAAGTGATAACAGAAATCAGGAATGATGTTTTTCCACACTGCTTTCAGGTTCATTCTAGCTAGGAGAAATCTGTAGGTGTTCACTGGTCTCCCTCCCCTCCACCCATGCAGGTCTTGGGCCCACAGGTGTGACAGCAGATCTGGTTAAGCATGGGGGGTGGGGAATAGCGTACACTCCAGGGATCACAGAAAAACAATCAGGTGTCTGTCTGTATAGCTGCTGGATTACTTTCATTAGAAAGCCGACAGTCAGCTTATGGAGTGTGGAGACACTCCGGGTTTGTAAAACCACAAGAATTACATCGCTAAAAGGCTCAAAGAAAAATCTAAAATAGATGGAATAATGGGTAAAAATATAGAGTAGGTGGAAAGTATGAATAAACAAAGCCCATGGAGGTAAAAAGTAGGGCAGAAAGCCCTCTTTTGGTGGTACCAAGAGGTGGCAGTAAAGTTCAAGTTAGGGCAGAATGACAGTTAAGGTTAGGGAAAGAATTCAGAGAATATCATATATTGTACTTCCAATTTCAAACTGCCTAGTCCTAAACCGCTTTTCATTGCTCAGGAATGAGTAAGCCTCCAACAGAAAACCCTGACCAATAGCAGCAGTACCTATTTTGATGGCTTCGGGCATATTCACCTTTTCCCCTTTCATGTCAAAAGGAAACAGATACAGAGAAAGAGAGGTGAAAAGGTTGTTGCCTGTGAGTATGCTGGTAAGATGACAGGCTCCATCAGTCTCAGTAGACAAATGGTATGGTTGTTTGAGACCCTAGTGACTAAGCCAGGAAGTATAATACACCCCTCCAAAGTTTGAATCAGGGTTCACTCACTAGAAAGAAGGGCCTTGAAAATTGTTCTGAAGAAGAAAATGTAGCCACGGTGTTAAATAAGTTAGAGGGATATTTCCCGTGGTTTGTGGATAGAAAATCCCTTGCTCTTTTTTAAATAAGCATCTATAATTGATTTAACTCATTGAATTAAAAAAAAAATAATAATCATGACCCCCCACACACACACACACACACACACACACACACACACACACACTACTTCTCTACCTTTTTCTCTTGTTTATCAGTACATTGCTGGATATTTCACTGACTTTGCTTGGTCCTAGTTTTCCCCTGGGCAATGGCTGGGGTGGGGTACCAAAATATCTGCTCTATATTTTTCTACTTCTACTCTAGCTATTAGGTTAATAAAAGTCATTATTTGACAGAAGAGATTTGTCCATAAGTTGATTGGCCTATTGTGTTGTTTGTTTTGATATGTTAATGGCACTTGTTAATGTACCACTCCCTGCATGGAAGCATTCCTTATTGATGATGGCTGTTAGGTTTCATGTGATGGCTATTGTGATGCTCAATTTAATAAAATATTTGAATCCGAAAAATGAAAACCTCCCACGCCGTCTCTGTGGTTCTCCCGGGTAAATGATCTTAGAAATACGGAGGACCTCAGCCACTCTGCGTAATACTGAAGATACCTGGAGGCCCTGGCAATACTTCATCTTAAAAAGGACTCATATCTGAACTAATTCTCCCCACTACAATGAATCCAACCCCATTCTGGCTCTCTCTCTTTTCCTGGAAGAGGGTACCTGCCCAGTCTTACCGCCCTTGGGCTCTTTCCCTACTGTTCTCCCCTCAGTCCTCTTCCCCCATCTCTTGTCTGTTATTGCTGATTATAACCTGATGCTCTACACCCAGTTTGCTCTTACCCGGGCTTATAATCTTGGCCCCATAGTTGGCAACGTTTCCTTTGTGGACTTTGTCATGACAGGAACTGTAAAGAACGTTTTGTTTACTTTAGCGTCTGCCCCAATGTACTCACTACGTTGGTACCTGTCTTTGTACCCTTCAATGCTGCTCTGATCATCTTCCTGTTTACAAATGTCAACGAGTTTACCCCCCCCCCCCCCCTCCCGTGCCTGTCTCTTACTGGTAAAGGCAATCTGGTTATCGCTGTTTGATGAATACTGTATTCTTTCTTAAAATATTACATGCCTTTATTTGTAAACGGTTTGATTGTTCTGCGCGCATTTGAGAAATAAACGAATTACAAAAGAAGACGAAAAATGAATCATGAAATGTACATGCTAGATAGAGATCTACAAAAAATAAATGAAAAAAAAAGCCCTGTATGGTGTTGATGCTTACATATACAAATTAGACTTACCAAAATTATTTAAAAAGCGGTAGTAAACATCCAGAAAAATGGCCCCCCTGCAGGTTTAAGTCATAATGTACTAGTATGCACCACATACTAGCACATTATGACAGACTTACCTGTACACTAAGCCCTCCAGCGCAGCGCTTTCACAGCTCCCCAAAGCTGCCATCTTCACCCAGTCTTCCTTCTGCGTTTGTGGGCTCCATCTAAACAGTGCAAGTTCTGGAGAGATTTACTCTACCTACAGGTAAGCCCTATTTATTGTAGGCTTACCTGTAAGTAAAAGTTCACAAGTGGAGTTTAATGCCACTTTAAGGGAAAAAAAAATCTCACTCTGCAGATTTTTCTATATTTTGTCACCTTTGAAAATGACTATTACCCATTACAAATTTTTAAACATTATTACATTTCCCAGATTTTCAACTTTGTTCATTTGTGTCTCGCATGCTTAAAAATCTGCTTATTTATCTAACATCAGTAAAATATACAAACTAGCTTGAGCTATCTTGCATACTTGGGACATTTTCCTCTAGGCACGTCTTGGCATATTTACACGGGAGAAGCATCGCTTAAGTATCACATTTTCTATAAGCAAAGCATTCTCAAGTGCGTGGTTTTCCCTTATTGGAAAGAAAAGTCACAGAATGTCTAGTAGTGTGGTGATCTTAGTGAAAATGAACATATCTCTCATAGCCATTGTAAAAATGCAAAGACAATATCAGAATTTATACACGCATAGATACACCCACAACTAACCTGGGGAAGACAAATTTCTTTCCAGTGGCTTTGGCCATGGGGTCTAATCCTTTACTGATCTTTATACAAGGAACACGCAGATCTTCCCCATCAGTATACACACCTGAAAAAAAATACAATAGGATAATTTGTATGCAATTTAAGATTATCACATTATACTTCTCACATCATATGCATCAATGGAAAAGACCTGTGGAACTTTTAGAGATATTAAAGCAAAAACCAAAAAGGTAATATATCCCAGTTTACCAATCAATCATTCGATGTGTTGTCTGCGTTTATTTTATTTTCGTAGTGCCCCTACGCTAGATGAAAGAACACAGGGGGTACATTTGGACAGCAGTATTGTTAGTGTTAGTACTAGCAGATTTAAATATACCAAAAAGGTGAAGCCAAACTCCAGCTAACACTTCATAAGCAGTCACAGCAAACATTTTTTTTCCTGTTGGGATAAAGGTTTTAGATAAATAAAACTGATCATTGTATGCACTCCTGCCAGTTGTGAACGGTTTGACTCCCTGTAACAGATACTGTACATCTACAAGAGAGCTTGTTCTTTTGAAAAAACAGCACATTTACTGGCCAGATGGCAATAGAAAAAAGAAAGCCGAAAAAAGACAACTAATGTAGCCATCACAAGGAAAAATTAGTAAGCTGCAATATAATAAATGTTTGCTTTTGGGTCTAATATCACTTTAAATATGCACTCTATTGCTGGCCTGACTAAGGCTGCGTGCACACATAGCCTACTTTGACTGCTATTTTGCCACATTTTGCGGCTGGCGGTCAAAACTTTCCTATTCTGAAAGTGATTCTTCCGTGTTCAGGAGAGGGAGGTCGAAGCGACCCTAAAAGCTCCTAAACTCAGGTAAAAGCCTATGTGTACATGGACACATACGATTTTAAGGAGTTGAGTTTAGGAGCTTTGGCAAAAAAAAAAAAAAAAAACGCCAAAAGCTCCTAAACTCAAGTTTAGAAGCTGTAGTGTAAATGAAGCTAGCAGCTCCTAAAAACTTGAGTTTAGGAGCTTTTGGCGTTGTTTTGCCAAAGCTCCTAAACTCAACTCCACAAAAGCCTGTGTATGTCCATGTACATGTAGGCTTTTAGGATTGTTTAGGAGCTGCTGCTGTTTGGAGAGGTTCCTATCCTGAATGCAATTCTTCTACGTTCAGGATAGGATTGTTTTGACCGTTGACCGCAAAATCGCAGTAAAATCAGGGCACGCGCTTTTGCCGCGTTTTGTGTTTTCCCAAAGCCGGCAGTCAAAGTAGTTCAAATGTACACAAAGCCTATGTACACTGCTGCTGGTAAACGGACATTTAGGAGCAGTTGGGCATTTTTTCTGCTGCCCCTGAACTCTCCTCTGTTATCTTATCTGTCCATGTACACAGGGTCGTTTATAGTAGTTTCTAGGCAGTTGAATTTAGAAGCATTTTTTGGAAAGCAAAAAAAAGCGTTCAGGACAGATGTTTAAAGGCATTTGAAATGGCAAAAGCCTGTAACAGCTTGTAATTGCATGTAAATGCGGTAACTCACATTTAACCCTGTTTCGATAAAGGCATTTTTAATGGAGATACATTGACTATTTGAAAAAAAAATTAAAAAAATTCAAAATGCTCCCAAACGCAAATGCGGCATGTAAAAGTGGCAAAATATACGTTTTTAAATGTCGTTTACTATCTGTGAAGTCAAATCATTCAGGGGAGGTTTTAAAATGACCTATGTACATTAAGCCTTATAGTATAAATCAACACACAAAAAAATAAAAAACAAATAGATCTCCACACACCTACATGAGTTAAACAATAAATTTATTGCCTATAAAAGCGATATACATAGAAAAAAAAGCATAAATGCCTATATCCCCTTATATGTTATGCCAGGGGGGAAGGCCCCCAAGAAAAGGGGGGGGGGGGGGTGTCCCTAGTGGTCTAACCTTGCCCAAAAGCTAAAACACAAACTGTGTAAGTGATTTATAGAAGAACCCCTCACAAATAAGAGGGGACAAACAGATCACACAGTCTGCAGACCTAATCCCTCCCCTAGTATAAGAACACTCCCTAAATATACCTGATAAAAACACGTAGATCATCCAGAAGGCCCAAATCATGCAAACGATTCCTAATGTGGGGCAGTGTATTCCTGAAAAACAAGTTATATCTCACTGTCCCACAGTGGAATGGGGCACAGCCTAAGATGCACTTGATGAAACCCACCCTAAGGGCTCCCAGTCATCAGTCAGTCAACAAATAAATATGTATATAGTACATCCTACTTGTAATCTTTTCCTGATTAAGGCCCCTTTCAGACGAGGCGGACTCCGTTTCTACGGAGCCCGCCTCGGTCCGCCGGCTCAGCGGGAGATCTGTCCGCTGATCTCCGCTGAGCCGGCGGATGACAGGTCCCTCTCTGCTCACTGAGCGGGGAGGGGCTTGTCAGGCGCCGCTGCCGCCTATGGAGGGATCGGACGAAAACGGACAGCGTGTCCGTTTTCGTCAGATCTCACCCGATCCGATCGCGACGGACCTGGACGTAGAGCCATCCGTCTGCTCTCCAGCGGATCGGACGGGGTCGGATGTCAGCGGACATGTCTCCGCTGACATCCGACGCTCCATAGGCTAACATGGATCGCCCGTTCAGGTCCGCCGTCAAAACTGACAGGCGGACCTGAACGGTCCGATCGTGTGAAAGGGGCCTAATAGTATATGACTAGAGAAAAAAAAAGTTTTCCACAAGATTGAATCGCAATCAATCTATCAGTGTATGTCCAATCAACTCAAATTGCCAGCCGAGTGATAATTGTCCTTGATATTTCAATATATATCTGTTTGTATGATATTGGTTCCCGCACTCCTCACATTCAAAATGGGGTGGTAAGACACTGTCCAACCATCGCAGACTATTCTGAGGTAACACTGGATATGGAACAATATTCACAGATGTTGTGGTGTGGTGTGGTATGTGGAACAGTCATCACAGATACAGTACATTAATGCCCCGTACACACGATCGGACATTCCGACAACAAAATCCATGGATTTTTCCGATGGATGTTGGCTCAAACTTGTCTTGCATACACAGGGTCACACAAATCTTGTCGGAAATTCCGAACGTCAAGAACGCGGTGACATACAACATACGAGGAGCCCAGAAAAAGGAAGTTCAATAGCCAGTGCGGCTCTTCTGCTCGATTCCAAGCATGCGTGGAACTTTGTGCGTCAGAATTGTGTACACACGATCGGAATTTACGACAACGGATTTTGTCATCGGAAAATATGAGATCCAGATCTCAAATTTTGTGTGACGGAAATTCCGATGGAAAATGTCCGATGGAGCCTACACACGGTCGGAATTTGCGACAACAAACTCCCATCGAACATTTTCCATCAGAAAATCCAACCGTGTGTACAGGGCATTAGTGTAGTCACAAAAGGAGTTCCTGCAACCTGCAGGTAACTTCTAGTTGGTAGTATTAAATAATACAATGTATAATGTGGGTTATTCACGGATCTGTTGATAGTACAGAGATCACTTAAAGATTTGATCAGGATCGATCTTTATATGTATATCCAGTTGATTTAAATGTCCAACACACTGTTCCCTTTCCATTAGTTGTTTCCTTATTTTCCCTTCTATTAGCACAGTGTTTTGCAATCAAAGGAGGGGATTTGTAGTTTCTGCAGTTTTTTTATATAACCAACATTCACAACGTCCTGTTACCAATCCTCTCTTCCCAAGTCCTTCAGGAAGTGATAGAAATTCCTTCAGGGGGTGATGGAAAATTCATCCAGGCAGGATTTATTCAGGCTGTGTATCCTAGTTGCAGTCATTGAGTCCCTAATATCAATAGGGTTTAGCTACGGTAGGTAAAAGAGTGGGGGTGCTCGTCCCAGCGTAAAGTTTACATGTTTCGCTCCGAGAAGCCGGAACTAAGGGAGTAGTCAGCTGTTACACATTTTTTTTTAATTTAAATAATCTTTATTCAATTCTTCAGAACATATAAAATAGATTCTCATTACAAAAATTCTTAAATACATCATATACAAAACATTTTATATATATATTAGCAAAAAAGAAAAATGTTACTGTCTAATTTTCCCCCTTTAACCCTTCCCACCCACCCCTATATCCCATATTCACCCTCCCCGCTGTCTTAATCGCTATGTACAATATACCTTCATAAATACACTTAATACCATACCTTCATTACCTTATCTATTTCCTACACACATCTTACGTAGGATAACCCAGTTCCTCTAACCAAGGCTTCCAGATTTTTTTAAATTCCCTTAAGTTTCCTCTCCTTGCATATACTACCCTTTCTTTCCATACTGTTTCAGTTACTATTTTAAACCAGTCATCTTTTGAAGGGGGTTTCTCTGCCTGCCATCTCTGTGCTATTAATTTTCTCGCCTGGAAAAGGCACCTTCGCACCGTTTTAGTTTTAATATTCCCCAGACTCTCCCCTACTCCCAAGATACATAGTTTGGGGTCCATTCTG